>JAESUZ010004867.1:600000-1199250 GCA_017311185.1 Proteles cristata cristata | reverse complement strand
GGGAGACACAGAATCCGAAACAGGCTCCAGGCTCTGAGCTGTCAGCACAGAGCCCAACACGGGACTCAAACTCATGAACCATGAGATCATGACCCGAGACAAAGTCAGATGCTTAACCAACTGAGCCACCCAGGCACCCCTCATCTCTTTCTTTGTTAATGTGGCTACTAGGAAATTTAAAATTACACAGTTGGCACACATCTCAAGGACATCTCAAGGACAGTGTTGCTGTAGGGTTTTATCCTAAAGAAATTAGTAAGTATATTCATGAAGCTTTGCCCTAAGTTGATAATAGCCATGAAAAATTGGAAACAATCCAACTCTTCAACAATAAGGGATGATGTAAATAAATTACAATGTGTCCATATGATGGCATATCATTAAAAACAACATACAAAATTTTTTAAAATATATAAAATATGTATAATATTTATAACGTATAAATAATGCATGAATTGTATAAAACTATACATGTGCAGGCACGTAGAAAAAGCCTGGGAGGGTATGTAACAAAATGTCAGCAATAGTTATGTCTGATACTAAGATCATATGGGTGATTAAGATTACTAAGATTAATAGTAATTATAATTAAGATCAAGATTATTAATACAAGATTATTGATAAATATTAAGATTACCAAAATTATAATTGAGATTAGTGGACATTATTAATAATGAGGTTATTAATAAATATTAAAGTTATTGATTGAGGGACACCTGGGTGGCTCAGTTGGTAAAGTGTCTGACTTCAGCTGAGGTCATGATCTTGCCGTTCAGAGTTCGAGCCCTGCCTTGGGCTCTGTGCTGACAGCTCGGAGCCTGGAGCCTGCTTCAGATTCTGTGTCTCCCGCTCTCTCTGCTCCTCCCCCACCCACACTCTGTCTTTATCTCTCAAAAATAAATAAACAGAGAGAAAAGAAAGAGCTAAAGAAAGAACACAATGGGTCTCCCAGACCCTGAGGTAACGCCATCTCTTACCAGCAGTAAGTGTGCTTTGCAGACTCACTTCTTTGCACTGATTTGAGAGCTCATTAATAACTGAAAAACTAGAAGAGCACAATATCGAAGCAGAGAAGTGGACTCTACTGTGTCAGTCTTTAATTCTTCATGTCAGGCTAGTGTGTTGGAGTAAGAGGCAGCGTCTTCCTCCAGGGAAGGGTCAGAGCCCTCAGCACCAGCGTCAGGCTAACGTGAGCCTCAGTCTCCACTGCCTTCCTCCCTGGCATAGCAACCTCACGTACGCTTCAACCCCGCGCTAAACTTCGGTTTTCTCACGTGGAAAGTGAAGATTAAAGTGTAGCTGCTTCACGGGATTGTAGGGAGGGTGAAAAGGGATTATTCATGCAAAGTAGCATCAAAAGACCACCCAGGATCATAGCTGTGGTGCTGATTTTGTGCCAAACTCAAGAGTATCTTCCATAGTTACCTTGGAGGCATTATGTCCTAAATTTACTAACTACCAGTATCACAAAAAGCATTTCTGATCAATTAAAATTAATCTGTTTCAAAATGTATATTCTCTTTTTAAAGATATTTTTAAATGTTTATTTATTTGAGGGGGGGCAGACGGGGGGAGGACAGGGGCACAGAGCTCAAACTCACAGACTATGAAATGCTTAACCCAAGCCACCCAGTTGCCCTCAAAATGTATATTCTTTAAAGACTGAATGTATCCTTTCTCTGAAGTTTAAAATGTACAAAGTTATACTTACTGTAAGAAAATGTGCTTCGGGTTGGGTTTTAAAAAAACGTCTTCCTCATTCATTATTTAAATCTTGATTCTGAAATGCATAGGATTTAAATCCATCCAACTTACGGAAATTGCTTAAAAGTAACACATGCCCATTTTATTGGCAATCTCTATAAATCTGGGCTTCTTGCTAACTGGACTTCTTCAGGCTTTCCTCCCAAATAAACAGTTTTACTGTTTATTATTCTATGCCTGTGTATGCCCATGTTGGATTTCAAATATGGCAAAAGAAATAAGAATCTGGTTTCTTGGTATAAGTAAAAACTATGTGACCTCAACTTCTCTTTTAAAAGTTTATTTATACACTTTGAGAGAGGGAGAGAGTATGTACACCCATGAACAGGGAAGGCAGCAATGGAGAGAATCCCAAGCAGGGTCTGCACAGTCAGCACAGAGCCCGACACAGGGCTCGATATCAAAACCCCATGATCAGGAGTCGCAGGCTCTTCTGACTGAGACAGCCAGATGCACCCAATCTCTTACACCTTTAATTAAGCATTCAGCATCACAGAAGATTAAAGGACGAGATGAAGCCCTGAGGTTGAATGGCAGGAGCCAGGAGCCCTGTCCCTACCCTGCTCAAACACCCATTCTTGAATAGCACCATCTCCCAAATGTGGGTAACACTGAGAACTTGAGGGGTGTTACCCAGGCATGACTTGAAGTAACAACGGATCACATAGTAAGAGTGCTCGCTTCTATCCAAATCTCTCTTCGCCTGTCTGACCGTGCATCGAGGAAGCATTCTCTGCTCCGTGATATTATATCGTTGACCCCTAACATTTGCTAATCTCTCTTTACAACAGAGAACAGGACACAGCCTCAGTCTGGGGCAGTTAACAATAGTGAGCACAGAGTAGTGGCACTTTGGCTTTCCCTGTATTTATTTTCTTGATTGCCTTCTGTTTAGGGCAAGTGATACTAATTCTCCATTACAATGGTTGCATAATGTTTTATTTCAAAATACACGTATGGTTTTTTTTTAATTTTTTAACATTCATTTATTTTTGAGACAGAGAGAGACAGAGCACGAGCTGGGGAGGGGCAAAGAGAGAGGAGACACAGAATCTGAAGAAGGCTCCAGGCTCTGAGCTGTAAGCCCAGAGCCCGACGCAGTGCTCAAACCCACGGACGGTGAGATCATGACCTGAGCTGAAGTCGGATGCTTACCCAACTAAGCCACCAGGCACCCCCAAAATACACGTATGTTTTTAAAATTGAGTTGGCTCGGGGTGCCTACGTGGCTTGGTCAGTTAAGCATCCGACACTTGGTTTCGGCTCAGGTCACGATCTTGAGGTTCCTGAGTTTAAGCTCTGCATTCAAACCCCACATCCAGCTCCACACTGACAGCATGGAGCCTGCTTGAGATTCTCTCTCATTCTCTCTCTCTCTCTCTCTCTGCCCCTTACAATCATGCTTTCCAAATAAATAAACTTAAAAATATTTTAATAAAAAGTAAAAAAAATTTGAGTTGGCTTAAAGAACATACAAAGATATAGCAAAAAGCTCAATGGGAGTATCAAACTAATGAGTTTGGGAAATACTGTTCTATAGAACACCATTCAAATTCAGACATTATTCGGGGCTCAGCTGTAGTCCACTTCTCCTTCCTCACCTCTTTCATTTCCCTCCAGTTCCCTAAACCTATCACCTCAAATGTCGCCCCTCTAGGATTTTGCTCAGGCTCCTCCATCTAGAAGCCCTTTCTACACCCACCTGTGGAAGAGTGTAAAGACGATCCAATTCCTTTATGCCTCCTGCCTCCATACCCTTTGGAAGGTGCCTTTACAATGAACTTACAACAGAGGCAGAGTCTGTACCCATAACTCTTCGATCAGTTGGCAATGCTTCTTGTGTTGGCCAGTAGAAAAAGGCTTTGCATGTTTCTACTTGCTGCCTTGTATCTGCTATCTCTATGAAAACAGGTCCAGGCTCATCAGTTAACCAGCTGAAGAATGAGATACTACACAGAGCCAAGACAAGTCTTCCTGAGTATCCCAAAGCCATCTGAGCTCAGGCAAAAGTCCTGGCTGTTGGCTGTGAGTGAGCCCAGCCAGGATCAGAAGAACTGGGAATCTGCAGCTGACTCCTAGAAGCATGGTCAACGAATGTTTATGTTGTATGCAGCTAAGGTATAGTAGTTGTTTGTTACACAGCATTAGTGGGATGCATAGCTAACTGATACACCACTTCATCAACTCATAGAAATTTGACCTTTTCTCCAAAGTTCATCTCAAATGTCATCTTCTCCAGAAAATTCTTATCAAATCTTCCTTGGCATTTTATTTTTGCATATGCTATCATAAAATTTATCACAGTTTTTCTTGTATTATAACTGGTTGATAGTGGGGGCACCTGGGCGGCTCAGCTGGTTAAGCATCTAACTCGTACTTTTGGCTCAGGTCATGATCTCAGTTGTGAGACTGAGCCACATTGAGCGTGGAGCCTGCTTGGGATTCTTTCTGCCCCTCCTCCATTCATGTTTGCATTCTAAATAAATAAATAAGCATTTTAAAAAATAACTGGTTAATAATTAAGACACTGGATATCTTAAAGAGTTAAGGAGCCCTTTCTAGATTTGGAAGTGTAAATAAAATAAGCATGATAGTGGAAATCAAAGTACCATTATTGTACACTTTGATGTGCCAAGCCCTGGCTGAAAGGCTAATGCACACCGTAGCAATATAGCCACACATACCCAGGATTACATGCTGTGAAGATCTACAGTTTACAGACGGAGAAATTAGGCACAGAGAAGTCAAGTCACCTGTTCACAACCGCACAGCCAGTAAGTAGAGAGCTAAGATTCAAACCCAAGTCTGATCCAAAGCTGCAATACTGCAGGAAGGATAACTTTATTTTAACTTTATTTAACAAGCATTTTTTTGTTAAAAAAAGAAAAAAAGCTAGACTATTTCAGCTAAGGCCAAAGCTCCCTTTGCTCACTCAGTTAATACTGGTTCTCTTCTCCCTGGAGGGAACTACTGAGACTAGTTTGGTGTCCATATTTACAGCCCTTTTTCTATGCACGTTCGTGTGTGTGTGTGTGTGTGTGTGTGTGTGTGTGTGTGTGTGTGTAAACTCTGCAGCAGAATTGGATGTGCAGAGTTGTGTTTTTTTCATATAAGCTGTATCTTACTTTTTGTTCTCAGGAGCAAGCCTCGAGATCTGTATGTTAGTTCATACAGATCTAACTCATTCTTTTTAATCTTCTGCATGAAGGATTCCTTTGATACCAGGGTCAAAAGCTCGCGATGGGAGCCGCTCTGTGATATCTGCTGCAGGCATCTTTGTCGGCTAGGATAAAGCATTTTCAGGAAATAACAGCCCTGAGAGCCGCCACCATTTACCAAATACTCGTAGTGAGCCTGGCGCAGTGGGATCAGTGCTTTGAATGCATTTGCTCGTTTTTAATCCCTTGCAACAATGCTAGTGGTGAAGCTGGGATTCTGAGCCCATTCTGTGAACAAGAAAACTGAGGTGTCAACAGGTTAAATCCCTTACTCAGATCCGCACAACGATTTAAGTTAGGGAGCCAGGGCGTGATCCAGAGCTCCCTCCCTTTACTGGGGTGCTGCACCAAGGGTCGCTCACGGGTCCCTCTCATGGAAGTGGAAACCCAAAGCCGGGCCTGGACCCTTCACTCATCTCCGGGAAGGCCCCCAGGTGTTGTGGGAGAAGTGAGTTTCTCAATTCCAGTTCCAAGTCTTTGGCAGGTCGTGACAGCTCCCTGGGCCTCTACTTTCTCATCTGTAAAATGGACTTATACCACGTTTCCTCCCAGGCCTGCTGGGACACCACCTGAGACACTGCCTGTGCAGAAGGCAGGCTGAGCCCTCCCCTGACACAGACACCAGGCCCTAACTCTCTGCCGAAGGGATGTTTGAATTCTGGGAGGGGTTTCCAGAGTCACCCAGAGACCAGATCTACAGGTGCCCTGGACCAGAAATCGAGGGGCATCCCCACTCTGATGCACTAGGAACGAGGGAGAGAGACAGGTTTAGGAAGCAGATGGAGTAGGGAAGAAAGACGGGAGGGGGTGAGGCACAGGACCAGGGATTCCCCTTGAGGCAAAGGGGAACAAGAATCACCTTAGAAGAGCACAGCTCATCCAAACAGGGAAAAACCCAGAAACCTGCCCCAATGGTGAAGCTGGACTTCCCAGAAAGGTACCCCGGGCATCAGCAGCTTCCCCACAGGGTCCCCAAGATCGGTGGTTAGAATAACAGCAGCTGCCGACAGGGGTTCTCCCCAAGCCAAATGCTGCTGTAATCCCTTCTCATGAATTGTCTACTTCGCCCTCACAGTGACATTGCCATACAGGTCCCATGACGCCCCATTTAAAGTCAAGAAAAGGTTACGTTGCATCTCTGGGTTATCACAGGTGAGAACCATTTGCTTATTTCTCTGCATGTTTATCTTATAATTTTTCTATAAGCTTCAATTACTTATACAATAACGAGCTGCACATCTCATGAAAATCAGACACTTATAGCAACAACAGAGACGTGGGATGTGGGCAATGGCAGCCATTTCATTTAGTTTTACATTTTTACTGTAGTTATGAAGACTACACGAAATCATGTGTATAGTACTTAGACAATACTTGATATATATGATATATATATATATATATCCCATATGTGTGATAGGTAAAATGTCAACCACTTCATTAAATAAGTTTGTATATAAACGTTTATGGGGTGCCTGGGTGGCTTAGTCAATTAAGTGCCTGACTCTGAATTTTGGCTCAGGTAATGATCTCACGGTTCATGGGATTGAGCCCCATGTTGGGCTCTGTGCTGACACCCAGAGCCTGCTTGGGATTCTCTCCCTCCCTGTCTCTCTGCCCCACCCACACTTCTCTTTCTCGCAAAATAAACATTGAAAGAATTATATATAAAATATACATACACAAAAAAATATATATCACATATAATGTATATATTCATATATAAAAACTTATATATAGTATAATACCTTATACTATATATAACTGTAAATATAACTATATAACTATAAATAGCTATTACTATATATGTCTCTGCTAAGCATTTCTTACACACTATTTCATTGAATCTTTACAGCCCCAGTGATATCCCATTTTACAGATGAGGAGACTGAGGGCCATAGAAGTTTTGCAGCTCTCTGCAGTCTCAGATCATTTTACATATTAACTTCCTCTCTCCCCAATTTCCTGACCGTAAGAACCATCTGGAGGTGCCTGTTCAAAAATCAACCTTCCAGACCCATTCCCTATAAAGTCTGATGCAATAAATCTGGGGAAGGGCCAAGAATTCATAAAAAACACAAGGACCCCAATGACTCTGAGGGTCAGGCAAGCATGAGCTACATCCATCGACCAAATTCTTTAACGAAAGCAGTTTGTTTCCCTGACATGCTTAAGCATCAGGATCCTTGGGCAATAAAACCAGGTCACACACCCAGTTCCGGAAGCCGGTACAGCACCCTGGCCATGCAGGTCCCTTCCAGAGCTGTGGGTTCCTGGGGGCGGCAGGCATTTACCGAGAAGCACTGAGGGACACGACCCTGTCCAGGGCCCGGGGCGTTCCAAGAGCCGTCTGCACCAATCTAGGCCTGAAGGGGCTCCCGCTGGGGCGGATGAGACAGACGTGCAAACACAAATCCTGAGGCCCCTGGAGCAGAAGAGCAGCCAGGGCTGAGCCCAGGTACCAAGAATGAAAAATTAAGAGAACAGCCTTGTAGAGAGCAATGTGCCATGATCATAGAATGATAATTATGGGAGTTCTGTGTTTATTCTAGAATAAGCAAGGCTTGTCATTCATTCATTTTCAGTATGTGCATGCGTGTGTGTGTGTGTGTGTGTGTGTGTGTGTGTGTGTGATTTTTTAAAAATATATTTTTATTTATTTCTAGGAGAGAGAGAGACAGTGTGACCAGGGGAGGGTCAGAGAGAGAGGGAGATACAGACTCTGAAATAGGCTCCAGGCTCTGAGCTGGCAGTCAGCACAGAGCCCAACACGGGGCTCAAACCCACAAACCGTGAGATCATGACCTAAGTGAAAGTCAGACGCTTAACCGACTAAGCCACCCAGGCGCCCCTGTGATTTTTTTTTTTTTAAGTGCTTTCTAAATACCAAGAGCTAGGGATACAAAATCAATTACACATCCTCCCTGCCCTAAGGCAAGGCCACTCCTACTGGGCCACTCTAGCTGCGGCCTGAGGACTTGTGCCCCGAAGGCCAGCCGCCTTCTGCTAAGTACAGAAATTGAGAGCATTTAGTTACTTCGATAGCTATTTGACAGAGTGCTTTTATGTCTGTTGAATCTAATATTTTCAAAGTGAGGCTTGTGTTCTGTTTGGATATTTCGGTTCCTTTCATCTTGCTGCTAAATCATTGTATCATATTTTATAAAAGCATTGGCTACAAAGTATCAGGAAAACAAAAAACGGCCAATTCTTTTTTTTTTTTTTTACATTTTTTTGTTATTGACAGAATGAGACAGAGCACAAACAGGGGAGGGGCAGAGAGAGGAGACAGAATCTGAAGCAGGCTCCAGGCTCTGAGCAAGCTGTCAGCACGGAGCCCGATGCAGGGCTCGAACCCACGAACTGTGAGATCATGACCTGAGCCGAAGTCGGACGCTCAACCAACTGAGCCACCCAGGCACCCCAAAAATGGCCGATTCTTTACCCCAGAGGCTGTGAGGGGGCACTGACCTTCACACTCGGGGAATTTCAGCGACGAAGCTTAATCCCCCTACGTCACTAAAAAAATTACTTTCCACAATGGTTTTGAGAATACTGTCTTACGAGAGCAGCACAACAATGCTGAAGCGGGTGTGAGATGGTTATTAACGTGCTACAGATGGGGAACTGAGGCTCAGAGACGTTGGAATCCCGCCCCAGCTCATACGAAGGAAGAACCACCACGTCAGAATTTAAACTCAGGGTCTGATTACCAGTCCTGTGCCTTCTTCACAGTAGCTCTATGCTGAAGCACAGGGCCCGAACAGCCTAGAGGTCAAGTTTGAGAAGCACAATTGGAAATGGGTCTTTGTATGTCCTCACCCCTCCAGGTGCCCTAATTTATTTTTAGGTCACCCTCAATTCAAGTCCATGCAGAGCTAAACTGTTGAAGGTCCAAAGATTCCACCTGTGAGTGAAAAAACATAGCAGTCCTGGAAATAGCACATCCATGCTGAGCCCACCACCTGGCTTTGCAGGGAGGGTGCAAAATAAGGTCTCTGGACATTGGGGTCCTAAGGATCCGGGAGTCTCAAGAGAGAAGGAACCCAGGGATGTAGTTCTCCATCTGCACACCAGGGGGCAGCCTGGCACCTTCCACTGCAGATGGAAAAATTTTTCAGAGTATCCTCAGCGCCTTATTACTGTACTCCGTATTAGCATGATGGTAAATTTAGCCTCATAAACAACAAAAAAATTGTTTAAAGTCAAGACATGTGACAGAGCTATAAATAACCATGTCTGAAATCTCTAATGTGAAATGGGGAACTTTTCACTTAGAATCTAAACCAAGAGAAACCCTACCACCCATGGACAAGCCCCTGGGGTTTGGTTTGCTGGAGCCCAAAACCATCACTGCTTAGATGCTATTTTGTTTTATTTTATTATTTTTTTTAAGTAATCTCCACACTCAATGTGGGGCTCAAACTCATGACCCAGAGATCAAGAGTCACATGCTCTTCCAACTGAACCAGCCAGGTACCCCCATAGGTGGTATTTTTTTTGAAAATAACTAAAGCAGGGGCTCCTGGGTGGCTCAGGTGGTTAAGTGTCCGACTTCGGCTCAGGTCATGATCTCACAGTTCATGGGTTCAAGCCCCGCATTGGGCTCTGTGCTGACAGCTCGGAGCCTGCTTCGGATTCTGTGTCTCCCTCACTCATGCTCTCCGTTTTCTCAAAAATAAATAAATGTTTCAAAAAATTTTAATGAAACAACTAAAGCGGAGTGCATGGAAGCTAGAAGGGAGGGCAGGGCACACTGACCATCTCCTAGTGACCTTTCACAAATCACTTTCATGTAAACCCACAGCAACGCTAAGGGGAGGGTCTCCTCTCCCACCCATTTTACACGAAGAAACTGAGGCTCAGAAATGAGGCATCACTGGCCTTAAAATCACATGGAGGGAGAGGCAGGCTCCTGAATGCTCTGTACCCCTCGGGGCTGCCTGTCGGCAAGCACCCCACTATTGCTGCCTTCTGGCTAGCAGGCACCAGCTAGCAGCAGAAATCTGGAAGTCGCAAACCCACAGCGCCCACTTCTGCACTTCTTGCCTCTGCCCAGAGCTCTCTCCTCCAGCTGCAGGCACAAATGGCACTTTCTTACCCTTTGGGTGCCACCCCTTCCCACCCCTCCTAACCTCCCTGCCCCCCCACCCCGAGAATGTCACCATCGCACCACCCTGCTTTTTTCCTCGGTAGCACTTAGCGTTAGCCCACGAATTATCCTGTTGATTGGTTTCCATGGTTACGTCCTCCCCCCCGCCCCATCACACACACCCATCAGAATGCCGGCTCAAGAGAGCTCCACAGGCTTTGCGCTCCCCCCCACCCCCACCCCACCTCAGTGTGCAGAGCAGCGTCTGGCTCACAGTCTGTACTCAAGACATTTTCATGGTGGTTCACTGCGAGTGAGGGCTAGGCCTCTCCCAGTGAGTCCCAACCCCTCTTCCAGCAGCGCTGCACGGTCAGAACCAGGGCCTTGGCTCTGAGGCCAAGGCTGTGGGTTCCCTGGCCGCAGCGGGCCCAGCCAGCCACCCGACGCCTTCCTGCGGTTGCCAGGGCGACCATTGTCATAATATCCCCAGCGCTCCGCAGGACCAGCTGACAGACTTGCTAACATCTCAAGTAACTTGCCCAATATGCATCTGCAAGCAAATTCCCTGCTGAGGGCTGGGGGCCTGCAGGGATGCGCCCTTCCTCCTCTCTCCATCCCAGTTCCCAGAGAGGGTGGCATCCCTCAGGCCAGAGCAAACAGGAGCCACCAGTCTGGGCTGTCCGCCAGGCCAGGGATGCTGACCAGGCCGGCTCCTGTCAGAAAATGCCAGTGCACGCCCGCTCAGGGTCAATGATGCTGGTGGCTTTTCCTTTTCTTTACATTATTATTGCTAATGAACATTATAAACAATAGGACGGAAAGAGAGCTCATGGATTTAATGAGCACTTACTAGATGCCAGGCCCACCCGTAACTTTCTCACATAATCATTATTATAATTTTAATATTTATGCTGTAACTCGAGGCGCCTGGATGCCTCAGTCATTGAGCGTCCCACTTCGGCTCAGGCCATGATCTCCTGGTTGGTGGGTTTGAGCCCCACCTCAGGCTCTGTGCTGACAGCTCAAAGCCTAGAGCCTGCTTCGGATTCTGTGTCTGCCCTCTCTCTCTGCCCCTCCCCCACTTGCACTCTGTCTCTCTCTCCCTCAGAAATAAATGTCAAAAAAAGTGTTTTTAATATTTATGCTATAACAAAACATGCTAGAATATAGTAGAATATACCAGTATATATACTGTATAAGATATATTTATGGATATGTCATAGATATGAATTCACAGATATATAATATATAACTAGAAATATAACAGTATTTATACTATGCAGCTTATAGGATGTATCTCGAATGTATCTGACATTTGCTGATTCTTCTTATATGCCAGCCCATGCCTACTGTTTTACTACATCCTTACGCAAATAATGATGCTGCTATCAATACACTATTATATACAACAATAGAGTCCCAAAGGTAACCACAGCTAAGTTTTATTGAGCACTTACTATGTGCCAGGCATTGGACTGAGTGCTTCATTAATATTTTATTGCATACACACGCTCAGGGCTAAGAGCCCAGTTTTTCCCATTATGAAAATAGAAACTGGAGGCACAGAGTAACAGCGTAGCTTGCCTAAAAGTCCCCTGGAAAACAAGCAGAGGCCACAGCGGCCCCCACGCCTCCTGTCCCATTCCGTATTTCCACACCACACTTGAAAGTGGTCCTGCATTAGCTTCCAGCAGGAACCCCTGGGGACGGTGTTAAAAATACACATGCCGTGGGGCTCCTGGGTGGCTCAGTCAGTTAAGTGTCCGACTTCGACTCAGGGCCTGATCCCACAGTTCGTGGGTTTGAGCCCCGCGTCAGGCTCTGTGCTGACACCTCAGAGCCTGGAGCCTGTCTTCAGATTGTGTATCTCCCTCTCTCTCTGACCCTCCCCTACTCACGCTGCCTCTCTCTCTCTCTCTCTCTCTCTCTCTCTCTCTCTCTCTTCCTCTCTCCCTCTCTCCCTCTCTCTCTCTCAGAAATAAATAAAACATTAAAGAAATATATACATGCCGAGCCGCCACTTGCCCCAACCCACACATGCGGGATCATATACACTCGGGGACAGGGGGGCTTCTCATTTCTTTTAAACAAGGTCCCCAGGTAGTTCCGACAAAGGTAGAAAGGCTAGAACCGCTGCCTTTACGGTTTTTGTGTTGTTGGGTGTGTTTTTTTTTTTTTATCACTCATTACCACTGCAGTGCCAATTAGGTGATCTGATTAAATTAATGAGTCTTGAGGGGCTGAAATTCCGGAGAGGGTAGTTTCAAGTGATGTATGGAGTATCTACAATCCTAAAAAAGGAGAAGAGGCAGGAAGAAAAATAAGATGCAGGGTCCCCTAAGGCAAACGTAGGCTGGCCACAGGTAGAACTGCTCCCAACCTTTCCGGAACAAGGAGGGCCTGGGTGAAGACTGGTAAGTAATAGCACACATTTTGTCCAGGGCTGACTTTTAGGGGAGCAAAAAGCCAGCCAGTCTAAATCACCTCCCACTGCCCACCTCCCTGCCCTCCTCAATCATTTCACCAGGGACCAAGCTGGGCAGAGAAAAATAAGCTCTTAAGGTAGGGGCTCGCCTTCTAAACCTATATTTTTTAAATTATTTATTTTGAGAGAAAGAGAGAGAGCAAACGGGAGAGGGGCAGAGAAAGAGGGGGACAGAGGATCCAAAGTGATCTCTATGCTGAGAGCAAAGAGCCCAATGCAGGGTTTGAACTCACAAACCGTGAGACCATGACCGGAGCCGAAGCTGGAAGCTTAACCGACTGAGCCACCCAAGGGTCCCTGCACCTACATTTTGAGCCATGAGACCTCCTGGCAAGTAACAACAATATACGGAAAAGAAAGAAGGAAGGAAAGAAAGAAGGAAAGGCAGGAAGGAGCAGATATTGCATTAGAAGAAGCATGGCTGGGAGGAATCAGGCAGAAGGGCTGAGAGGCCACGTCTGCCCTCAGGGGACAGCCGAGGGGACAAAGGTAGACGTAACCAGTAGCCACAAACATCCGTGGAGGGACTGTCCTAAGCAATATGTTGCCTTATTAACTGCTGCTTAAACTATAGGAAAAGTAGAACTGAGATCCCAGAAATAAAGACCAGAAGCATCAGGCACTAAAGACAAGACACACAGGCACTAAAAGGAAGTCTCTTTTGGGCAATGACTTCACTTTGACCATGGACTCCTATCCACAGCTGCACTGCTCAGTAGACCAGCCAGCGACTCAGCATGTGTGGCTATACACAGGGAAATTGAATTGAGCAAAAGTAGCTAAGTATTTTACATGGTGAATAAATAGTGTTAGGGCAGCTAATGGACACCCCTGACCAAAAATCCAGAAAGTGAGGGGGGGAAAAGATCCAGAAAGCACCTCTCCTAGTCATTATGTGATGTCAGGCAATCAGATAATTCAACCCCCAAAGAACGTCCTTAGAATTTGAGCTTAGAGTTGTGTGAGACAAACTGGTTTTCAGAATGGGTTGGCACCTATCAGTTTTGAGAAAATCTAGGATGAATAACAGACATATGTAAGATAATTAAACCCATAGTATTAATATTTGAATTAAAGGGTCCGTGCCTTTGGAGTAGTCATTTTCTATTCCCTT
Source organism: Proteles cristata cristata (assembly GCA_017311185.1). Taxonomy (NCBI): domain Eukaryota; kingdom Metazoa; phylum Chordata; class Mammalia; order Carnivora; family Hyaenidae; genus Proteles; species Proteles cristata. Next base: position 1,185,577 of record JAESUZ010004867.1, on the reverse strand, counting down.
GAAGTTTTAAATAATTTGGCCACCTAGGGTAAGACTTCACCTTTCAGGTTTGAAATGTGTGACTGAAGAATTGACTGAGACGTGCATTTTACATTGAAATTGTATTCAATTTATGTACACTATTGGGAAGTGGCTTAAGTTAGGCCCAGGACATTTTTAGAAGCTTGATTTTTTTAAGATGTCTACGTGCTATGTAAGTAGTTGGGAAGGTCTGTCTGTAAACAATTAGAGCATGCTTTTTTTTTTTTAATTAGTTTTTTTAAATGTTTATTTTTGAGAGAGAGGGAGAGAGACAGAGAGAGAGAGAGAGACAGAGAGCAGGTGAGGGAGGGGCAAAGAGAGAGAGGGAGCCAGAATCTGAAGCAGGCTTCAGCCTCTGAGTGGTCAGCACAAAGCCCAAAGCAGGGCTCAGTCTCACGAACCATGAGATCAAGACCTGAGCCAAGGTGGGACACTTAACCAACTGAGCCACCCAGGTGCCCCTAGAACATATTTAAAAAAAAAAAATCCTGTATTTCAAATTTACAAATACAGTTTACATTGTTTGGCAATGCTTAATTCACTACAGTTATCAGTGGAAGCAAGGATAATATGAAATCTCCTCTATGTGACTGACGAATTTGCTAGACTTCCACAAACAGAATAATATTGTATAGAAGCTGGACTAAACGCATAAGGACAATAAGAGTATGGAACTTTTCCATAAAGGGTGTGGCTTTAATGAACTAAGTGTTAATTTTAAAGCCAACAAAAAGGGGTGCCTGGGTGGCTCAGTTGATTAAGCGTCCGACTTCAGCTCAGGTCACAATCTCACGGTTTGTGGGTTCAAGCCCCGCGTCAGGCTCTGTGCTGACAGATTCTGTGTCTCCCTCTCTCTCTGACTCTCCCCTGCTCACACTGTCTGTCTCTGTCTCTCTCTCTCTCAGAAATAAAACATTAAAAACAATTTTTTAAACCAACAAAGAATTACATAAAAGTAAACATTCAGTTCTTCAGCTGCCTCAACCACATTCCAAGTGCTCAGTAGCCACCCGTGGCCTATGGCTGTTGCGTTGGACCCCATAGACATGAAATGTGTCCATCATCTCATGGTGTGGGGAGGATGGGTCCTCTAAACCACACACCAATTTTAGCAGCTCTCTTAGGAAATGAGCACCCAAAGCCCTTTCCTTTAAATGCACAATATAACTCCAAGATTTATAGAATCACCCCCATGGCAAACTCAGGCTCCTGAAGGAACAGGGCACAGGCTCGGAGCAGATCTGAATGGCAGAGCCGGAGAACAGAGCAGGCTGTGAAATATAGCCCAGAATGAGGGGAATCCATAAAATCCCTCAGGAGAAAACACAAAGGTATAAACACATCCACTAACCCCTCTCTATTTTGTTTTATAAGGATTTTTGCCAAGCTCTCAATAGAACTGTCACCCTGACCCTCACTTTATACTGAGCAGCTTTGGATGGGGGATCAGGGAGTGGTTTAAGTAGTTTTCATGTTTTTTCCCCAGTTCGTAAATTTTGCACACACAGGAAAGGATTCTGACCCCAAAATACAGCTGGAAATGTTCAAGTGAGCCAGAAAATGGTCCAGCCAAGATGAAGCCTGCAACATCACTTATCCTTTTAGTTTTGTTTGTGTGTTTAAGTTTTTTTATTTTTTGAGAAAGAGAGAGAATATCCCAAGTAGGCTCTGCACTGCCTGCCTGGAGCCCAATGTGGGGCTTGAACGCACAAACTGTGAGATCATGACCTGAGCTGAAATCGAGAGTCCAATGCTTAATGGACTGAGCCCCCCACACGCCCCTCATCAGGCTTTTTGAACACACCGGTGACGCAAGACTAAAATCAAAGACAGGGCTCCCCCGCTGCCGCATTGAACTCCCTGCCCTTCTATTAAGTTGCTGTGGGACGTGTCACGGACTCGTTTTTCTATCCATTAAATGAGAGGTTAAAAAACAGTTGCTCTCCAGAGTGACTCCGAGTTCAAAACTTTCAGGATCGCTCCCACAGGTTAACACCAATGAGCCAGGGCAAAAGTACCCCTACGTAGGTTTACACTAGTCTCGGCTTTAGCTGGGCAAGGAAAAGCATTTTTCTGTGTCTCTGTGTTGCACCCGGGACCTCGGTAACAGGGTCAGTGTTCAGAAGAGAGGGCTTTCCAGGCAGGTGGGGCTTGGGGTTGGAGCGTGAGCTCCCTGGTTTTGTTCTACAAGCAAACAAAGCTCCAAGCAGAGATTCAGACACACACGCTACCACGGATCAGCAACGCGAAGTCAAGGGGCACAAAGAGATCCAAGCTGGGGGTTGTTTGGAAGGCGAGGTTCCCATATGGCTGTCTCCCGACCAAGCAGACAGAACCTCACTCAGCAAATCACTTCAGCCAGCACTGTCCAATAGAACCTTCTATGATGAGGGCAATGTTCTGCATCTGCACCATCCAAGATGGTAGCCAGTGGTCCCATATGGCTGAACACCTGAAATGTGGCTTTTGCGTGTAACTGAGAAGCTGAATTCAAAGCTGTATTGACTATTAATTAATTTTGCTTTCAACAGTCTTGTGGAATCAACCTGTGGCTACCATCTTGGACAGGAAGATGTAATCCTTCCTCCACGGTTTCTTCCCCCCACCCCTCACCCCCCACTCCATTGCTTCTCCGCCTTTCATCCCAGCTCAGCAAAAGGCCATTCCTATTCCTTTCTACGTTCCAGGTGTGTTTAGGGGTTGAACAAGGGGATGACTGCAGAGAGCTGAGGACTTGCTGAGAGAAGGTCCCCTCAGAAGCGTGAGGTGGTACTGTCAAGCCAAGCTTGGGCATTCCCCCACTCAGATCTTACCCCTGTGGTGGAGAAAGGCCCAAGGTCCTAAGGATGTCACCCGAGGAAGCTTTCCTGTGGCTTACATGCTTTCCATTTCTCCCCCAAAAGATGCATTCCACAGATTCCCAGTGCATGCCGATTACCATCCCAGGGCCTTACCTTGGCCTGCAGGGCCCCCCCTTCTCCCCCACCATGAACCCCACACCCTCTTACTCCAAGCCCACAAGAAAACCCACTGAATGAAACTCCGGTGGCAACACAGCAGTGTGTTTTCTACCAGGTGATTCTGATGCACGTTCTGGTTTGAGAGCTTCTGCTCTAGATCCTTCTGTGCTTCTGAAATGACCTCCCTGCCCTTTGACTTCCGGCTCATCCTTCAAGTTCTAGCTCAAATGCTCACTCTCCCGGGAAACTCTCTTTCTCCCCTACTCAGAAGTATAATCCCCATCTTACCACACCCTCGGCCCCTAAGGCACAATGTTTATGCTTGCCCCCTAAAATGTATTCCCTTGTATTAGAGTTATTTACATCCTAATCCCTCCACAGATTTTACATAACGAAGGGGAGGGGCCTTGTCTTTTTCCATCTCTGCATTCTCCCTACTCTGAGCACAGTGGTTTTCACCCATGAGGAAGCCATAAATCCATAGAATGGATTCAGGAATGAATGAAAGATATGCGCAAATGAGCAAATGAAAGACCTTCTCCATGCACAAAACCCACAGCCGCCTAATCGGTCCTGGGTTTGGATCCTCAGCCTGGACTCCGGAGTACTTTTTTCTGTTTTGTTTGTTTGGGCTTGTTTTGGGGTGCGGAGGGGGTCTGGTGAAAAAGAGATACAAACACAACAGATTGGCAACTCCAGCCATCTGCTACTAACCTAGCGATGAGGTTGTTGACAGCAGAGAGAAGTGAAAAACTACTTTCCACAGAGAAAGGGAGAGAGAAAGAGAGATTCTTTTCTTCTTGCAACCCTCGTTCGTACGGTAACTGTGCTACCACATTGCTGCCCCATGACCCCTGCTTGGACCATGCCTCCCAACTACCTCAGCAGCTAACTACCAGGTTGGCCTCACTGTCAACATGTCGAAAGCAAGAGGTCAAGGGACTCGCTTGGCACAAGTCTAGATGGACAGTGGCATCTGGCTCCAAAGGGCTATCTGGCTCTGAAGCTGCAGCCTTTTCACAACCCAGGGCAGCCAGTTGAGCTGGGAAGAGAGAGGCCAGAGGCCAAGGTTGTGGATTCAAGTCCAGCAGGGTCCGTTAGTGACTATGCACCTAGGACAATTCATATCACTCAAGCTCGTGAGAACAGAGGAACAGGAGACTGAAGAGCTGAGGGGTCCCCACCCTCTGTACCACAATCCGATTCAGGGCCCCTCTTACAAGATGTCGTGGGGTCCTGTGCACACTGACAGAGGGCACACATTTCCCTGAAATCCCAGAGGCAGCCACAGGCCTCTGCACGAAAACACCATGCAGCCATAAAAGGCCAGGCCACCTAAGGAGAAAAGAACCTTGCAGTTCCCAATAAGACACCCTCTCAAGGAGCTCAGAATGTAGAGAAGTGAACAGGTCCATGCACAGCTCCTTCACCTGATGGCAGAGGGCACTGGGGACTGTAGCAGAGGCACAAGTAAAGTCCTCCAAGGATGGAGAGATGATGTCTGGGAGAGACAATGTGAGATAATTCCCTGGAGTAGGTGACATCCAAAACAGACTTTGACAGATACTTACAATTTCCTGTGCTCCAAATTGCCATTCAGTTGCCCCGTACACACCCAAAAACACACCCTGACTGGCTTCCACTTGAGCAGACATGAATCATATGTAGGTGGGAGGTTGAACTAGATGGGTCTTGAGGTTCCTTTCAACCCTGGAATCCTATGATTTCCGAGATCTGGGACCTAACCAATCTTCTATCGACCTACCCATCCATGGAACCATCCACCCACCATCTGCCCATCCACCCATCCAGATAATCATCTATCCATCACATGTCATGAAGGTACCTGCTTAGCACCAAAAAAATGAATACATAGGAAGCCAGGATTGGCTCCTATCTTGAAAGCAAATGACATCATATTGGGCATATCAGGCTATGTGTAACTGTTACATCCAAGTGATATAAATTTCTATTACTACTCTTAATAATAAGGTTAGTTTGTAACAAACAAATAGTTTGGTTATACCAAACTGTCATATAGACGACAATGAATAACAGTTGATTTCCCACAAGTACCAGCCACTATGCTAAGCCCTAGGATAAAATGGTCAACAAGGCCGACTTGATCCGTGCCCTAATAGAGCTCTATTTTTTGTGAGAAAAAGGATGACAAGTAAGCAATAAGTAAGATAACCACCGATTGTGATAAATGCTATGTTTGCAACAAAGACCTTTGAGCACATAACAGGGAAGGAGTCTGTTTGTGGCTCAGGCTTAACCGCATATGACTCTGGATTTCGGCAGCTCAGGTCATGATCTCACGGTTTGTGAGTTCGAGCCCCATGACAGGCTCTGTGCTGACAGCTTGGAGCCTGTTTGAGATTCTCTCTCCCTCTCTCTCTGCCCCTTCCCCACTTAGGCTCGCTAGCACTCTCTCTCTCTCTCTCTCTCTCTCTCTCTCTCTCAAAATAAACAAACTTTAAAAAAGAGAGATATGTCATCAAAAATGTTGCCTCAAGACCAAGGAAACACACAATCTTCTATTTTTGCTGGTTGCACACTGCATGGCCAACCAGTCACTGCAAGGAGGGTATCGCTGGCATAGACTGTTCCAGAGTGAGCTGTTTTAAGGCCTGTCACTCAGCAGCAACAAAATCAGATGAGGACTCAGGAAGCAAGGAGGAAGGTGTGCGGCTTTGGAAAAGCAAACAACAGTGTCTGCACACTCAGTGCGTGCCTCAAGGAAGACTCAGTGTTTGGACAAAATTTTGAATGATTTGCAGTCTCTTTGCCAGCCCCAAAGAACTTCTGGCCAAACCCCTATTGAGGATAACTGTAAAACCACCAACCTTGTTTCTTTTCTTTTAGTTTTCTTTCAGATGTCTGACCTTGAGCTTTTCCCCAGGGCACTCCCAAACTTTCCACCAGAGGCCAGACACAGCCCTGAAGGAAGTTTCTGGGAAGATTCGAAGGGGGTCAAATGCTACAATTTGTAAAAGCTTCCACCATATCAAAATTATGTTCTCCGAAAGGACAGATATTGTGTGATGCCACTTGATATAAGGTGCCTAGAATAGTCAAATTCCCAGAGGCAGAAGGTAGTTTAGAGATTGCCAGGGGAGAGTGGGAGGTAGCAAGTATTATGGACAGACTGCGTCTCCCTAAATTTATACACTGATGCCCTAATCCTCAGTGTGATGCTCTTTGGAGGGGGGGCCTTGTGAAGTAATTAGATTTAGATGAGGCCATGAGAGCTGGGCCTCCACAATGGGATGAGCATCCTTATAAGTAGAGGAAGAGCTATCCACAGGAAGACCAGAGACAATAAGCACTGGCCAGGATGTGGAGAAAAGGCACTGCGGTGCACTGTTGGTGGGAATGCAAATTTGTGCAGTCACCACACGGAGGTTCCTCAGAAAATTAAAAATAGAACTACTTGCGGTGCCTGGGTGGCTCAGTTGGCTGGGCCTCTGACTCTTGATGTTGGCTTGGGTCACAATCTCATGGTTTGTGGGTTCGAACCCCGCAGTGGCTCTGCACTGGTTGTGCGGAGCCTGCTTGGGAGTCTCTCTCTTTCTCCCTCCCTGCCCCTCCCCTACTCAGGCTGTCTCTGACTCTCTGAAAATAAATAAACAAACTTTAAAAATTTTTAAAAACAAACAAACACAAAGAACTATCCTAGGACCCCACAATTCCCACTTCTGGGTGTGTATCCAGAGGAAATGAAATTACTATATCGAAGAGATACCTGTACCGCTATGTTCACTGCAGTGTTATTTACAATAGCCAAGACATGGAAACAGCCCAAATGTCCACCAACAGATGAATGGACACACGTATGTATACATACATATAATATGTATATGCATGTGTATATGTATTATATGCATGGTATGTGTATGTATACATGCATTATATACACATATGTACTATGATTATATAATATCTATATGTGTGTACTGTGATTCAGCCATAAAAAAAAGGAAACACTGTCATTTGCAACAACTTGGATGGACCTTGGGGACGTTATACTAAGTGAAATAAGTCAAATACTATATGATCTCATTTATATGTGGAATCTTTTTTTTTCATGTTTATTTTTGAGAGAGAGAGAGAGACAGAGTGTGATCTAGGGAGGTTCAGAGAGAAGAAGGAGACATAGAACCTGAAATAGGCTCCAGGCTCCAAGCTGTCAGCACAGAGCCACATGCAGGGCTCAAACCCAGGAACCACGAGATCACGACCGGTGCCAAAGTCAGGTGCTTAAGCAGCAGAGCCAGCCAGGAGCTCCTCTATGTGGAATCTTAAAACAAACAAAGCTCATAGAAAAAAAAAAAAAAGACCTGATTTGTGGTCACCAGAGGTCGAGGGCGGGGGAGGGAGGTGATTGTGAAGTAAACCCTACATGCTCTTATCACAAAGAAAAAACATTTTCTTTTGTTTTTTGTATCTACATGAGATGATGGGTGTACAAGTCATTATGCTGTACAGATTAAATTTATACAGTCTGTGTGTCGATTCTATCACAATATAACTAAAGCAGGAAGAGTGCCTGGGTGGCTCAGTTGGACAAGCGTTTGACTCTTGAGGTTGGCTCAGGTCATGATCTCACGGTTCGTGGGATCAAGCCCTGCGTCGGGCTCTGCGCTGGCAGTGCAGAGCCTGCTTGGGATTCTCTGCAAGCCAGGAAGAGGGCTCTTACCAGACTCCCTGATCTTGGACCTCCAGTCTCCAGAACCATGACAGAGTACATTTCTATTGCTTGAACCCCTCCTGCCCCCAGCCTGTGGGGTCTTGTTTCGGCGGCCTGAGCTGACAGCGAGTGATTGCTGGATGGGTGCAGAGTGTCACATCAGGATGTCGCCAAAGTTCTAGAGATGTCTGATGGTGACCGGTGCACCACAGTGTGACTTACTTAAGGCCATAGGACTGTGCAATTGAAATGGTTGAGATGGGGGCGCCTGGGTGGCTTAGTCGGTTAGCGTCCGACTTTCGCTTAGGTCATGATCTCGCGGTCCGTGGGTTCGAGCCGCGTCGGGCTCTGTGCTGACTGCCAGCTCAGAGCCTGGAGCCTGTTTCGAGTCTGTGTCTCCCTCTCTCTCTGACCCTCCCCTGTTCACACTGTCTCTATCCTAGAAATAAAAAAAAAAGTTTAAAAAAAAAAAAAAGAAATGGTTGAGATGGTAAATTTTATGTTCCTATATATAACAGAATAGTTTGCTGCAACAACTATAAAAAAAGGGATGTATCACAGTGCCCATTTTACAGATGTAGACACAGAAGCACAATGACTTGGCTGGCGTCTCCTGTGCAATTTGGGCAGCGGAGGAAGGAGGAGAACCCAGGTCACCCAACTCGAAGGCATCTCATGGGGACAGGGCCTCCTTTCCCGCCTCAGATGCCTCTTCAAACTCGGGTCTCGTGTAGGAGAATCCAGCATGAGAGACCGTTCACCAGCACAGGAAGACCGATCTCTCCTGCTCACTATTAGTGGGGGGAGGCAGCCGGCCGTGGAGGACACCAGCTGTGGGGCTCACAGGACAAGAGCCCGAGGTCGAGTGGCTAGACCGCGTCCCCATGCATCTGGACGGCAGGCCCAGCAGTCACAGAGACCTAAAACTTTCCACCAAAATCCCCACGCACAGCTGCTTAGCTCTTGGGGGAGAATTAACACGAGTCCCCAGGGCTGAGATTTTCCGTGGTTAGCTTCAACCCAGAGGAAAACGTTGTTAGAAAGTTTGAAGGGTGTGACTATTTTTAAATGAGACATCGGGCCAGTGTCACACGCACGCTGAAGTAGAAAGGCTTGCATCTTGCCCCACCCCGTTTTGGGTTTTTTTCGTTCTTTCCAATCACAATTCTAATGGCCAAACTGCCGAAGAAAGATAACTAGTGCTCTGAGCCTACCGGACGCCAAGAACTTGCTTTAACCTAAACTGGTCATTCTCGGCCAGGGGTGTTTGGGTCCCCAGGAGATAATGGGCAACAGAGACAGTTTGGTTGTCACAGGTTGGTGGGGAGAAGCTGTTACTGAGAGGCCAGACACCCTGCTCCCAGGGCGGCACCTCCTCCCCTGCAGCACAGAATTATCCAGCCCCAAAGATCAATGGTGTTGAAGTGAGAAGCCCACTCCTAGGCCGATGGTTCTCCAACTGCAGCGAGTGTCAGAATTCCCTGGAAGGCCTGTTACGACTGCAGAGGTGGGGGGCCAGTAACATGGGGGGATGGGAGGGAACATACAGACTTTCCGCTGTGGGATGAATACATCACGGGGATGAAAGGTGCAGCAGAGAGAGTGTAGTCAATGGTCCTGAAATAGCGTCATATGGGGAGAGCTGGCAGCCACACTTGTGGCGAGCCTGTCCAATCACTATGTTGTACGCTAGGAAGCCAGTGTCCCATTGTGTGTCAACTATACTTCAACTTAAAAAAAAATCTTTTCCCTCAGAAACAATTGGGGTGTCTGGGTGGTTCAGTCAGTTGAGCTGCTCTTGATTTTGGCTCAGGTCATGATCCCAGGGTTGTGGGATCTAACCCTGCATCAGGTTCCATGCTGAGCGTGGAGCTTGCTTAAGATTCTCTCTCTCTCTCTCTCTCTCTCTCTCTCTCTCTCAAATAATAAAAAGTTAGACTGCCAACCCCACCCCCAGAATTGTGATTCAGCAGGCCTGGGGAGATCCCAACTTTGCATTTCTGACGAGTTCCCAGGTGATGCTGATGCTCCCGGTCCAGGGACTACAGTGTGAGAAGCAAGGTCTTGGGCTTTCTGGCCACAGTCTGGAGGCATCGACACTGCCCTTCCCAGCCTTCCTCTCTCAGAGATGTGAGACCTGAGCCTTCGAAGGGAGACAAGTGTTGTCCAAACTCACTCCAGCTGTTACTGGCAGAACCAGTGTTCAAACCCGCATCGGTAGGATATCCAGGCACTCCGGGTGCCCCCAGGTGTCAGGGTTCAGCCAAGGGAGCCCAGGAGGTAGCTTTGCTTTGTGCTTCCTCCAATCACCAGCATCCCCGGTCAATGGAACGAGTAAGTTCCAGCCTAAAGGACTTGACCTCCGAATTCCACAACAGTGTTCTGCAAACACTGCCGAAAAACCTAGTATTTTCAAATAAGATCACCGTTTAAAAAGGTCCTCCCTGTGTGAAAGCCCTTTCCACATTTGAGAAACTTCTTATACAAGAAATATTTTATCCATGGTTTCACTAATTTGCTTTATACGGAGGCCCCGCCCCCTCATGCTTCTTTCAGATCCGTTTTACTGCATTCGAAGTTGTGTGTATATCCATAAACCATAGTTATGTTTGTTTTTTTTTTTTCCTCTTCCCACTTGGATCCACCCTGGGACATTTTTCTGCCAAACCTTGCATCACACTTGAATGGTGTAATGGAAATAATGCTGGACTGGGAGCCAGGAGACTTGAGTTCCAACAGATGGGAAAAGGAGGTCTCAAAGTGGAATATTGCAACATCCCATCTTCTACCTCGAAGGGTTACTGGATTCCCTTGTTGACGAGGAACTACCACTGGGTCACCGTGCTACGTGGTGAAGTGCGGTCATCTCTCACTTGAGAGAAGTGAAATCATTCAAAGGTCACACGAGAAGTGGGTGGAGTGGGGGAATGGGAGATTCCCACGTTCTCAGCCCTGCAATCTCAATCACTAGAGCTCACTTTTTAAATTAGCGACATCTTGTTATATCAAAAGCAATTTTTAAAATGCTGGTTGGGTGGAATGAGGAAATGAGAAGTTGCTAACCAACAGGTGTAAGCTTGCAGTTATGCAAGACGAATACATCCCAGAATCTGCCGCATGCCATTGTGCCTATAGATATCTAACAACACTGTGTTGTACCCTCAAAATCTGTTAAAAGGTGGATCTCATGTCAAAGGTTCTTACCACAGTGAAATTTAAAAATAATAATTTAAAGGGGCGCCTGGATGGCTCAGTTGGTTAAGCATCCGACTTCAGCTCAGGTCATGATCTCACAGTTTATGGGTTCGAGCCCCGCGTCGGGCTCTGTACTGACAGCTCAGAGCCTGGAGCCTGTTTCAGTCTGTGTCTCCCTCTCTCTCTGACCCTCCCCTGCTCACACTGTCTCTTTCTCTCTCAGAAATAAATAAAACATAAAAAAAAATAATAATTTAAAAAGGAAGATGAGAGTCAAAGGGGGAAAAGCAGCAGCCTATGTGTCCTTTTAAACATACTGTTCTAACTTACATTCTTTTTCTATTTAAAATTCAAGAATAAATTAGACACAACCCCTCCCCAAATTTTTAAAAAACAATTGGCTTCTCCCCGCCCGCCCCCCCGCTCCGATTTCTCATTCCTCCTCATCTCATGCCTCCCATTCTGAGGACTCTCACAACACATTTTCCCTGCTTCTTCCATTTCTTCCTACTTTGTTTCCTGTCTTTTGAGATTCTCTCTTCTTCACTGGTCAATTTCAGGCTCTTCCAAGCATTTTCTCCCACAGTGGCTTCTGTTCAAAGATACATCTTCCTCTACACACAGGAAACTACTGCCCAAAGGCCAAATCCAGCACTCAGCCTGTTTTTATAAATAAAGTTTTACTGGAACACAGACACACCTATTAGTTGACATACTGTCTGTGGCTGCTTTTGTGCTACAATTGCAGAGTTGAGTAGCTGTAACAGAGACTGCATGACCTGGAAAGTTCAAAATATTTACTATCTGGCTCTGTATAGAAAAGAATACAAGGTGATCACCCGGGTAGCTCAGTCAGTTAAGCACCTGACTCTTAATTTTAGCTCAGGTTATGATCTCATAGTTCATGAGATTGAGCCCCATGTTGGGCTCTGCACTAACTGCGCACAGCCTGCTTGGGATTCTCTCTCTCTTTCTCTCTCTCTGCTCCCCACCCCATGCACGCTCTCCCTCTCTCTAAAAAAAAAAAAAAAGAAGAAGAGTTTGGGGACCCCTGTTCTACATACAATCAATTTCATGAGAAGTTGCTTATAACGTGAATTTTAACAAATAGTATTATATCTCTACTTCACATGCAGGACTGTGGCTTATCTGCTCCCTGTCCCATAATCAACATAAGACAGGACACACAGCTGGGCTCCATAATTATTTGCTGAGCCAAGTCAATGATTGCTAATGAAATTTAAGGAAAAGCTGGAATGAGATTCTATGTAAACCAAAAAAGCCTTTTCAAAACTAGTGACCAAGCGTCCAGTGAATTAGTGACTCAGTCGTAGTGTTCCCATCATTGTCCTTTGCAGGGTCGGTTGAAGCTTGTGAACTTGAACATGTCCCATACTGTGCAAAAAAGCATCATCTCTGGGCTCAAAAATGTGGGCCCAAATCTAGGTTCACCCACATACCACCTGGGTGATTTGGGTTATGTCGCGTGATGTCTCTGAACCTTGTATCTTCATCTACAAACGGAGGATCCTATTGTCTACTTCAAATGGACTGTTGCAAGAATTAGGTGTAATACAATGAGATCACACACAATAACTAAAAGTAGCCAAACCATAGTGGGTGTTTAACTGGAGGCAGGAAAATGCAGGGCTGGTAGAAGAAGGCAGAACAGTGGTGAGGCATTCATCCCCAAGTGTAAAATTGAAGGAAGCACCAAAAAAAAAAAAAAAGAACCAGTAATCAAGAGGAATTCTATTTTAATGCAATTAATTTTGTAAATCAAAATTAATACTCCCTTCTTGGGTGTCTGGGTGGCTCAGCTGGTTAAGCACTCGTCTCAGCTCAGGTCATGATTTCACGGTTTGTGAGTTCGAGCCCCGCATCAGGCTCTGTGCTGACAGCTCAGAGCCTGGAACCTGCTTCAGATTCTGAGTCTCCCTCTCTTTCTGCCCCTCCCCCACTCACACTTCATCTCTTTCTCTCTCTCTCAAAAATAAATAAACATTAAAAAATGTTTTTAAATTAATACTCCTCCCAAAAAATCCATGTGATTTTTTTTTGAAAGAACAAACTTTCACAATTTTAAATAAAGGCAGGATCAAACTGTGTCAGGTGTAGGGTAAGGAGAGGGAAGTTAAATCATACAAATGCTGGGTCATGGCTGTCTTAAAAGAAAATGTTATCTTGGGGCGCCTGGGTGGCTTAGTCGGTTAAGCATCCGACTTTCACTAAGGTAATGATCTCGCGGTTCGTGGGTTGGAGCCCTGCGTCGGGCTCTGTGCTGACTGCCAGCTCAGAGCCTGGAGCCTGTTTCAGAGTCTGTGACTCCCTCTCTCTCTGACCCTCCCCTGCTCATGCTCTCTCTCTCTCTCTCCTAGAAATAAATAAAACATTAAAAACTTTTAAAAAAAAGAAAAAAAAGAAAATGTTATCTTATTTATCATGGATTTTTGCATTAATTTTGATTTTGTAAAAAAAATTTTTTTGAGAGAACAAGCACAAATGGGAGGGGCAGAGAGAGAATCTTTAGCAGGCTCCACGCCCAGCACTCAGCCTGGGGCAAGGCTCAACCTCACATCTGTGAGAACATGACCTTAGCCAAAATCAAGAGTCGGGAGCTTAACCGAGTCGGCTACCCGAACATCCCAATTTTGATTTTTAAACATTGTGTTAAAAAGGATATGCCTCAGCTTCTGCACAGCAAAGGAAACAACCCAGAAAATTAATAGGCAACCAACGGAATGGGAAAAGATAGTTGCAAATGACATATCAGATAAAGGGTTGATATCCAGAATCTACAAGGAACTCACCAAACTACACGCCCGAAAAACAAACAACCCAGTGAAGAAATGGGCAGAAGATATGAACAGACTTCTCCAAAGAGGACATCCAGATGGCCAACAGACACATGAAACGATGCTCAGCATCGCTCCTCATCAGGGAAATACAAATCAAAACCACACTGAGATACCACCTCACGCCAGTCAGAGTGGCTAAAATGAGCCAATCAGAGAACTCTACATGCTGGCGAGGATGTGGAGAAACGGGCACCCTCCTACACTGTTGGTGGGAATGTAAACTGGTACAGCCTCTCTGGAAAACAGTGTGGAGGTTCCTCAGGAAACTAACAATAGAACTCCCCTATGACCCAGCAATAGCACTGCTAGGGATTTACCCAAGGGATACAGAAATGCTGAGGCATAGGAGCACATGTACCCCAATGTTCATAGCAGCACTCTCCACAATAGCTAAAACATGGAAAGAGACTAAGTGTCCATCAACAGATGAATGGATCAAGAAGATGTGGTTTATCTATACCATGGAATACTACATGGCAATGAGAAACAATGAGATCTGGCCATGTGTAGGAACATGGATGGACCTTGGGGGTGTTATGCTGAGCGAAATAAGTCAGGCAGAGAAGGACAAATATCATATGTGTGCACGTATAGGAGGATTAGGAGGAATTTAACAGAGGACCAAGGGGGAGAAGAAGGGCGGAAATGGTGGGGGAAAGGGAGAGAGGCAAACCATGAGAGACTCTTGAATGCTGACAAAAACTGAGGACTGATGGATGTGGGGGGGAGGGGGGATGGGCATGGAGGAGGACACTTGTGGGGATGAGCACTGGGTGTTATGTGGAAATTAATTTGACAATAAACTATTTGTAAAAAAAAAAAAAAAAAAGGATATGCCTTGGGGCGCCTGGGTGGCTTAGTGGTTGCCCAGTGGTTCTCAAACCTCATTATACGTAAGACTCAACTGGGGGAATTAAAAAACACAGTAATAACAAAAGCAATGCCTACAACCTAACCCCAAACCAATTAATCAGAAGTAGAGAGGTGATGGGGCGCCTGGGTGGCTTAGTCGGTTAAGCGTCCGACTTTCGCTTAGGTCATGATCTCGCGGTTCGTGGGTTCGAGCCCCGCATCGGGCTCTGTGCTGACTGCCAGCTCAGAGCCTGGAGCCTGTTTCAGTCTGTGACTCCCTCTCTCTCTGACCTCCCCTGCTCATGCTGTCTCTCTCTCCTAGAAATAAATAAAACATTAAAAAAAAAAAAAAGAAGTAGAGAGGTGGTGATGGTGGTATTTTTAAAAAGTCCTCCAGACTACTTCACATCCACTAAGTCATCTACAATCAAAAAGAGAGACAGTAACAAGTGCTGGTGAGGACGTGGTGAATCGGAACCCTTGTACCCTACCGGCGGGAAAGTAACATGGCGCAGCTGCTGTGGAACACAACTGAGCACTTCCTGCAAAGCTAAACACAGAGTTACCGCACAACCCAGAAACTCCACTCGTAGGTAATATGCTAAGAAAACCGAAAACGTACATTCATACAAAAACTGGTACACTAATGAACACAGCAGCACTATTCAGTCGTCGAGAAGTAGAAAGAGCCAACATTCACTGAGAAATGTGGGGATGAAAGGTGCACATCCATACAATGGGGTATGATTTGCTCATCAAATAGCAAATGGATGAACCTTGAAAACATGCTAAGTGAGAGGAGCCAGCTGCAGAAAGTCACATACTACATGACTCCATTTATATGAGACATCCTAAATAGGCAAATACAGAGGGACAGAAAGTTGATTAGTGGCTGCCGAGGGATGGTGGGAGGGAGGCAGGGGGGTGACTGCCAAGGGGCAGCATGTTTCTTCTGGGGTGATGGAAAGTTCTGGAATTAAATAGTGGTGATGGTTATGCAACCCTGTGAATATACTAAAACCATTGAATGGTACACTTTTAAAGGGGGCATTTTACAGGATGTAAATTATATGTCAATTTATTTTTTTCTTAAGTAGGCTCCACACCCAGTGGGCAGCCTGATGTGGGGCTCAAACTCATGACCTTGAGATCAAGACCTGAGCTGAGATCAAGAGTCAGACACTGAGGGGCGCCTCAGTGGCTCAGTCAGTTAAGTGACCAACTCTAGATCTTGACACGGTTCATGATCTCACAGTTCATGGGTCAGAGCCCTGACCTTGGGATAATAAATAAATAAATAAATAAATAAATAAATAAATAAATACACACACTTAAAAAAAAGAGTCAGACACTTAACCCACTAAGCCACCTAGGTGTCCCAAATTATATCGCAATTAAAACAAAGCTCCCCATGTGATTAAAACACGGAGCCAAGGAACTCAGTCTCCATCTCTACAAAATAGGTGTACTGGTAGCTCGCTCCACGTCAGCAAGGTCAAGGCTCTGCTAGGGTTCAGATGCAGAGAGCTTGACAAGGCAGGTGTGGTGCCAAGCAGGGCTGAGACACATCCCCACCAGAGAACCACGAGGTGCTAGGGGGCCTGGTTTCTTCCCCTCTGTCCTGTTCCTCTTTGCCCATAGGTGGACAGAGATTGGAGCTCAGCTCCGGGGGCAGACAGCACCCACACTTTTGTTATCAGGAATTAATGCTTCATTAGTATCTATCTCCTGAGCTGTGGCAAATGCCAGTTTCAAGCCACATGATGCACAGCAGGAATGATCTGGAGAAAAAGAAAAAAAACAAACACCGAGGTATGGGTGCCAAGGAAATACACATGAACGAAGAATAGCTTCGGCACTCAGCATGCTGTGCAGAAGAAAGGTGAGGAGGTTGCTCTCTCCCTGACCCAGCAAGTCTGCGATCTTGGCTTCTTTTAGGAGAAAAAGCACTCCAGTCCATCCAGCAGCCTCCATGATCAGGTGGCATGAAAGGTTGACTAGGAAACCACACCAGCTTCGCAGTGTCCAAAAATACAATCAAAGCCTCACCGGCACCTCCTGAGAGCCCCACACAATGGGCTGCATTCTGGCCTCTTTCCGTCTTCATCCCGTCCCCATTACCTGGCCGAACAGACATGCCTTTGAGGTAGCAACAGCCTTCAGAAGGGAGGAAAATTCTCCCCCCACCCCCCCGTGGAAATCCCCTTTGGTACAAAAATAAGCACTGGGTTGGTAATTTTCCTATTTTTTTTTTTTTATCATGAGCTAGGGGACTTGGGTGCTAGCTCTGTGCCAGGAGTGCAAAGACACCTGGTGATGCCAGGTCATTAATGCAGCAGAAACCGCCAAGCAGATGCCCTACAAATGTAATGGGCTCAAGTCCCCAAATTGTTGGGAATACTGTTTTATTTTGCAGTCTCCTATGAAAACACCCCCGCAGAAGTTTCAGTTGGCTTGAGAATGTGTCCACCCACACAAAAGGGCTGGCAGTCTGCTGTGCACTGTGTGTGTGTGTGCGCGTGCACGCACTCGCGCGTGCGCGCTCACACATGCAAACACTCATATATTACACTCCGCTCAGCAACCTGACACCTCTCCCGGTCGCTTCTTGCGGATCCTGCCTTCTGCAATCAGCTGCCTGCAACCTGTCCTTCCCTGCTCCCCAATCTTGAGGGTTGGGAGACAAATGCACTTCAAAAGGGTGACGGATTGTGAACACAGACACTGATGGCCAAACTCCCACCTCTCCACACAACTGTCTTAGCAGAGAGCCAAATGCAATCACACTTCAAAAGTCCTCCAGCTAAAGAAGGGGTTAGTGAAGTTTTTCTTATTCCCCTTCCTTGAAGCAAACAGTAGGAGGTTTCTAAGGGGCTGTTTTATCTCCCAGATTCTTTTTGTTTGGGAAGGGTAAGTTCCATCTGAAGTAAATCCCTGCTTGGAGGCAGGACCCAGGATCAGATGACCTCAGGCTGTGTACACTCTTGTTAAAAAAATAAAAAGTCTTTCCTTTCGGGTTCCTCAGAAAGCTAAAAACAGAACTACCCTACCAGCCAGCAATCGCACTACTGGGTATTTACCCAAAGAATCCAAAACATGAATTCAAAGGGATACATGCACCTCGATGTCTATAGCAGCCTTATTTACAATAGGCAGACTATGGAAGCATGAGAGGGATGGATAAAGAAGATGGAATATTACTCAGCCATAAAAAAGAATGAAACCTTGCCATTTGCAATGACATGGATGAAACTAAAGAGTATAATGGTAAGTGAAATAAGTCAGAGAAAGACAAAAACCATAGGATTTCACTCAAATGCAGAATTTAAGAAACAAAACAAATGAGCAAGGGGGAAAAAGAGAGCGGAGCAAACCAAGAAACAGACTCTTAACTACAGAGAACAAACTGATGGTTACCAGGGGGAGGTGGCTGGGGGATGGGGGAAACAGGTGACGGGGATAAAGGAGGGCACCTGTCGTGATGAGCACTGGGTGTGACGGAAGTGCTGAATCACTATATTGTGTCCCTGAAACTAATATTACGCTGTATATGAACTAACTGGAATTTAAATTAAAGCTTAAAAAAAAAAGTCCCTCCATTTTATAAGACCTTGACACCATTGATCCCAGCATCTTGTAACCACAAACTATCTCAACAGTTTCATAAATGCGATTGGTATATCATGCACACTTAACATGTGATAAAAACACAAATCTCTACTTATCCTAAGGCCACACTTCCCTCAACTCCCCACCCTTTTGAGACAAAAATCACAAAATTAATTGTAAATAAAGTCCTATGAGAGGTTAAAGAAAGCCCACACACTAACATCAAAGTGTTTTCTCCGAGGAGGCCATGGTAGGCAGAATTCTAAGGTGGCCTCTAAGATCTGTTATGATCTTGTACAAGTCTTGCCCTTCATGGGTTGACATGCTGGCAGAATTTGTGACTTGCTTTCTAACCAAAAGAATAGGGCAAAGGTGATGCAATGTCATTCCCATAATTAGGACTCATTATATAAAACTCCATCTTAGCAACTGGAGAGAAAGGCTTCCCTGCTGGTCTTGAAGAAGCGAACAGCCATGTTGTGAGCTGCCTACAGAGATAGCCATATGGTCAGACCAACTTCTAGGATGTGAGGGTGGCCTCCAGGCAACAGTCAGCAAGAAGTTGGGGCCCTCCATCACAAAGCTGCAAGGAAATCCATTCTGCCAACGATGTGAGTGAGCTTAGGAGCAGATTCCTCTCCGGTCCGACCTTCAGAGGAGAATACAGCCCAGTCAACACCATGACTGTGGCCCTGTTAGCCTCTGAGCACAGTACATGGCCAAGCCACGCCTGGACTTATGGCCCATGGAAACTGAGATAATAAATGTGTATTGTTTTGGGGCGCCTGGGTGGCTTAGTCGGTTAAGCGTCCGACTTTCGCTTAGGTCATGATCTCGCGGTTCGTGGGTTCAAGCCCTGCGTCAGGCTCTGTGCTGACTGCCAGCTCAGAGCATGGAGCCTGTTTCAGAGTCTGTGTCTCCTTCTCTCTCTGACCCTCCCCTCCTCACGCTGTCTCTCTCCTAGAAATAAATAAAACATTAAAATAAATAAATAAATAAATAAATAAATGTGTATTGTTTTAAGCCACTAAGTTTGTGATAATTCGTAGGCAGCAATGTAAAACTAACACAGAAGCCCTTAACTACTTATTCAGAGGTTTATTAGCTCTTATTCAATAGGTAAATTCGTGTGTCTATTTTCCTGGACCACAATGATTAAGAACCGGTACTAAAAAGACATACCCATTAAGAATAGATCCTCTATGAAAGAGACTCTTTGCCTGTAGGCAAAGGTGCTATAATTAGTCTTTGGCTCACAATGGGTACTCAAAGAACATTTAATGGATGCATCAAGAGAAAGGCAAGAAAAACAAAATACACATAAAAAAAAAAATAAAAATTTCAAAATAAGAGTGACACCACTTATTGAAAATCCAGCATGCACCAGCACAGTGCCAGGGACTTTATATGCATGTATGTTTCATCATCACAGTAGGCATAACAAGCTGGTTATTTTCATTATTATTCATTGGGCTTTTGAGATATCACAGATAGGCAAACCCAACCTACAACTTATAACCCACAGCTTTTTTTTTTTTAATGTTTATTTATTTTTGAGACAGAGAGCTAGAGCACGAGCAGGGGAGAAGCAGAGAGAGGAGGAGACACAGAAGCCGAAGCAGGCTCCGGGCTCTGAGCTGTCAGCACAGAGCCCGATGCGGGGCTCGAGCCCACAAACCACGAGATCGTGACCAGAGCCAAAGTCAGACACTTAACTGACTGAGCCACCCAGGCGCCCCTGTAACCCACTGTTTTTTTTTTTTTTTTTTTTTACCCACTGCTTTTTATTACCCTTCATATCATGAGAACATCGGTATCATGACCAAAGCCCGTATCTAAGAACATGCCCAACACAGACATGCCCAACACAGAGAAGCTGTTGAGTCAACTGGCATTAGACCCTACTATTAACTGTGAAAAGCAAATGTGACAGGCCAGCGTGTGAGGCGGCCGAGCTCTGGGGCTGCACGGATCCCTGCTCTGACACTGCAAATTCACAGGCCTCCAAACCAACAGTGATTCTGGCAAAGGCATTTTCTCTTCAAAGTGCTTAGAACCGCCCGGCAAGACATCAAGTCACTGAGACCAAAAGGCGGTTTCATCTTTCCCAGCAAAGAACCTGTTGGCATAATAAATTCAGAAGCATGAAGGGCTCTTCCAAAAAAGTCAGCTTGTGAGGAGAGACGACTATCATCGTGACAAATGCTCAAAAAGGAATGAACGCATGAGGGGGGTCATTGAAGTGGGGGACCAGGGCTGGGGTGAGGCAAGTGAGGCGATTACCTTGGGTGCAAAGTTTAAGGGGTGCCAAAACATTCAGGGCTAAAATAAATAAAGAATAAAATATACATTAAATATTCAATGCAATACTAAATACATACAAAAACAGAAATAAAATGTACAGTATTTTAATGCAATGCTTTCCAAAAATCAATGTGAAAAATTCATGATGAGCAAAATATTCAAATTAAAAAACAAAAACAAGCTGTGGCTGATTGTTCATTTTAAGACCCTGTGTCACCGTGCAACAGGAATTGTCCCTTCCGGTCAGCCTGCAGTTCCTGCCCCCACGAGGTCATCACGGCCCCCAGCAGGCAGGTTAACGAGGGTCGACAATGGCCTGCAAACAGACTGGACAATGCAGAGCTTTCCCGAACTCTCCCACTTGGCTCTGGATATGGGAAGATATTTTGATAAGGGCCTATGAGGCACGCATGTTTCCCTTTTCCAATATGGCTCTGCTCAGCACGAAGAGAAACTGTCAAAACTCCCTTTTCCCGGGCCAGCAAGTCATTCATGGTTAAAGATTTCTGCCTTCATAAACACTGAATGGCCAAATATAATGAACAGAATTTTGAATTCGGTTTGAAAATCTGAAAATTCTGCAATGTAACAACGGTAGGTCTGTACTTGCTAAAGGTAAACTACCAGGAAAGGAAAAAGGGACTCTTCAGTACAAAGGTCAACAAACTCCTCTTGTAAAATGTCTTGGGGTGGCTCAGTTGGTTAAGCAGCCAACTTGGGCTCAGGTCATGACCTCACGCTTCGTGAGTTCAAGCCCTACATGGGGCTCTGAGCCTGGAGCCTGCTTCGGACTTTGTGTCTCCCTCTCTCCCTGCCCCTTCTCCTCCCCAGCTCATTCTCTTTCTCCCTCTCTCTCTCTCAAAACTGAATAAACGTTAAAAAATTTATTAAAAAATAAAATAAAATGTTTCTGCTAAGCCAGCCCTGATAAAAAATTAATCCAAAGGTTCCACACATTTTTAGATTCTTCACAAATAAATACTGAATAGTGCAGAGAGATCTATACGGTCTCTGTAGTCAGACTGCTTGGATTCAAATCCTACCATGTATGAGCTGTGTGACCTTGGGCAAGTTCCTTAACCTTTTTGAGCTGAGAAATAGAAGATAATCATCATCTCCACATCATACTGTTGTTGTGAGGATTCACTGAACAGGTAGGCTTAAAGCACTCAGAACTGAGCCTGACACAAGTGAGCCCCGGACAAATGTGAGCCACATTAATAAGGACAAGAGTTTGGTCTTCATACTTCATACATATTTATAAAGACACTTCCCTTTGATTTTCTTTTCAGTTATGTTTGTCACCAGTTTTGACAAAATCATGGTTAAGAAAGGCTACAATTTATAAATAAAGCACATCCAAAAATAAGGGTTTGACTTACATCTTATGATTCTCCAGGCTTATAAAACAGGCTGGAGAGCTGCTGAGCTGACCCTGGGTTATATAGCTAAAGTACAGGAAAGTGTGCTTTCTATCCAAAAGCAAATATTGTAGGGCTATCGAGTTGCCAGATGTAGCAAATAAAAATAGAGGACATCTAGTTAAATTTGAATTTTGGATAAATGAATCTGGTTTTTTTAGCATATGTCCCAAATATTGCCTGGGACATCCTTAAACTAGAAAATATCATTCATTGAGGCACCCGGGTGGCTCAGTCAGTTGAGCGTCCAAGTCTTGGTTTTGGCTCAGGTCATGATCTCACAGTTTAGTGGGTTCAAGCCCCGAGTTGGGCTCTGCACTGAGAGCTTAGAGCCTACTTGGGATTCTTGCTCTCTCTCTCTCTCTCTCTCTGCCCCTCCCCAACTTGTGCCCATTCTCTCTCTCAAAATAAATAAACTTAAATCTTTAAAAAAACAAAACCTTCATTGCTTATCTGAAATTCACATGTAACTGATCTTTTATTTTACCTTGCAACCCTACCAAGGGGCAAACAGTTCAAATATTCCAGTCTAACCCCTACAATACCACTGTAGGGGAATATGTGTATTCCATACTGCTAATGACGACCAGAACAATAACCAAAGATTACATCCTGCTTGGTCACTTCTGTTCAAGGGGACAAAAAATGTTTTTTTTGAAATAGACACATTAAAACAAACTTCGAAATGCTCTGTCAAAATTGGTTTGCATGCCAGCCCCTGACGGGTCAGTCATCACAAGGCAGGGTAACTCTCTTATCAGGTATAGGACAGTGTCCCTGGCACTACACAGAGGGAGCTGTGACCTCCGGGCCCCTTAACCAGGCCCTGAGGTTTCACATCACAGGACACCAGCCTCACAGGGGAGCTCCACACTTGAAGGGGTGTTGCTGCTATATTCAGTATCTCAATACATCGAATGAGGAAATTCAAAGGATGGGGTCCCTATAGGCATCCAGGATATATACATGGTCTCCTCAGTTCTCGACCAACCACGTGGAGACTGAAATTATAGGAGAATTCAGAAGTCCAGCCCATGTCCATCATATTACTGTTTGCCACCTGAATGCTCTATTTAAATGCAGACTGTCTTTGGGGTGCCTGGGTGGTTCAGTTGGTTAAACATCTGACTCTTTTGGCTCCAGGCATGATCCCAGGGTCATGGGATTGAGACCCGAATCAGGCTCTGTGCTGAACATGGAGCCTACTTCAGATTCTCTCTTTCTTGGGGCGCCTGGGTGGCTCAGTCGGTTAGGCGGCCAATTTCAGTTCAGGTCATGTACTAGCAGTCCGTGAGTTCTCTCTGTGCTGACAGCTCAGAGCCTGGATCCTGCTTCGGATTCTGTGTCTTCCCCTCTCTCTGCCCCCTCCCCGCTCATGCTCTGTCTCTCTCAAAAATAAACAAACATTAAAAATTTTTTAAAAAGATTCTTTCTCCCTCTGTTCCCCTCCCCTGCTCACACTCTCTCTCTAAAGTTTAAAAAAAAAAATGCAGACTGGGGGCACCTGGATAAGTCAGTCAGTTAAGCTTCCAACTCTTGGTTTCAGCTCAGATCATGATGTCACTGTTCATGAGTTTGAGCCTCAAGTCGAGCCCCATGCTGACAGCACAGAACATGCTTGGGATTCTCTCCCTCTTTTTGTGCCCCCCGCCCCCCGCACTCATATTTTTTTTCTCTCTCTCTCTCAAAATAAATAAACTTTTAATAAATAAAATTTTAGGGGCACCTGTGTAGGTCAGTCGGTTAAGCATCTGACTTCGGCTCAGGTCATGATCTCACGGTTCGTGAGTTCAAGCCCTGTGGCAGGCTCTGTGCTGGCAGATCAGAGCTTGGAAACTGCTTCAGATTCTGCGTCTCCCCCTTACTCTCTGCCCCTCCCCTGCTCATGCTCTCTCTCTCTCTCTCTTTCTCTCTCTCAAAAATAAATAAACATTTAAAAAACTCTTTTAAATTAAAATTTTTTTAGTCTTTTTAAACTTCAGACTGTCTTTTAAAAAGTAGAAAACAGACTCCAGTGACGTTATAATCTCATTCCTCTACTAAACATACAGGACTTCCATATACTGGGAGGAGGGAAATATTATTAGTTACATTTTGTGAATGAAGAAACAGTTCTTTAAGGGTGTTTAATGGCTTCGCCAAGGTCACAGAACTGGTAAATGGCAGAATCTGAACTCAAACCCATGTGTTGAATCCTGAAGATAATGCACCCAGCCCCTGGGCCAGTGTTTTTTCCAACCTTGCCGTCTGCTTACCACCTTTCTGACCTTTGCCTCAGCCACTGCTGTTTATTTAAAATCAGCGATTTGGGGGGGGCCTGGGTGGCTCAGTCGGTTGGGTGTCTGACTTCGACTCAGGTCATGATCTCGCAGTCTGTGGGTTCGAGCCCCACATCAGACTCTGTGCTGACAGCTCGGAGCCTGAAGCCTGCTTCAGATTCTGTGTCTCCATCTCTCTCTGCCCCTCCCCTGCTCACTCTCTGTCTCTCTCAAAAATAAACATTAAAAAAATTTTTTTTTCAATCAGCAATTTAGGGGGTGCCTGGGTGGCTCAGTCAGTTAAGCATCCAATTTCAGCTTAGGCCGTGATCTCATGGTTCATGGGTTCGAGCCCCACGTCAGGCTCTGAGCTTGCTTCAGATTCTGTCTGTCTGTCTGTCTCTCTCTCACTCTCTCTCTCTGTCCCTCCCCTGCTTGTGTGCTCTCTCTCAGATAAATACACTTAAAAAAAAAAGTAAAATTAATAATTTATACATCTGTAAAATTTGTATTCAGCTAATGCAGATCTACTATCATGCTCATGTTAGCGCTGTCCTATACAATAGTATCTGGGCAGCCATAATTCTGATATGCTACTTACGTATTTTCTACAACAAATAAAATGGAACCTATAGCTATTAAAATGCAAAATGTTTTGCTCACATGCCATACCCAGCCCCAAATCACTGGGTGTGCCCCCAGTGATCAATGCAACATACGCTGGGGTGCTCAGAACTCCAGAACCAGTAAAGGCAATGTAGGGGAGCAGGGGTTCAGAGGAGGGAGGAGAAAAGGCTAGTTTACTTCATAGACCACGTGCACCATGGCTACAGTACGCGAGCAATGGAAAATTCTGCAGAACTGACAACTCCTCCTCCCAAATGTATTCTCCTCCCAAAAAGGACAGCATCTTGTAGCAGAAAAATACATTATGCTCAAGAGCCGGGTGACAAGGGTCGGAATCATAGCTCTGCCTTATGCCTGGGGACAAGACACGGAGCCATACTAAGGGAAAATACTAAATAAAATAGCCACAAGGTACAGGTCATACACCCTTGTCTTTCTGAAGAGATCTGGACTCAATTACACCAAGTTTCCCTTTTTCTGATCTGATCCCATGATTTAAAAAGGAGGAAGATAGCATGTCGTAATTAGTAATAAAAATGTGACCGTGATCATAGTTAACATTCATTCATTCATTCTGCAGATATTTACTGAGTACCTACAACATGCCAGGCATATGGATGACATATATTTAAAAATCGCTTGCCTTGGACTTATAGAATTATTGAATCACTGTATTGCCCACATGAAACTAATATAACACTGTACGTTAATTATTTCGGAATCAAAACTTTTTAAAGATCACTTCCCTTCACACAGCTCCTACCCTGGGCAGGCATAAGCTTTGGGTGTGTCCACGATGGTCTCACTCTTACAGCAGCGGCTCTCAAAGTTTAGTGCAGATCAAATCCCTTGCAGGACTGGTTAAAACACAGATCTCGGGCCCCACTCTAGAGCTGCTGATTCAGTAAGTCTGGCGTGGGAATCCGAAAACTCTGCATTTCTAACCCGTGCCCAGCTGAAACTAATTCACGCTGCGGGTCAGGGACCTACGTCAGAGAGCCACTGGCCTTCCACAACTCTATGAGGCAGGTACTCCTATTCTCCTCGTTGACAGACAGGGGAACTGAGGCTCAGAGAGGTGACATTAGCGCACAGCTTAACACGGGAAGTAACCATGCCAAGATTCACGCTTAGCTCTTTCTGACTACGTCTCTGAAATTAACCACCGTGATCTGTCTTTGTTCAGGACAGGGAGCCTGCCACGCTGATTTAGCAGAGACTGAACAGGTGTGCTTTCTTTAGCCAGAATTTCTAAAATTCAAAGAAGTGAGTCCTCCATCCTGTGAAGCTGGATGTGCCAGATCTGGGAACGCAAGACGACGCTCGGCAGGCACCTCAGGTGAGATCTGGTCTCCAGGTAAATGCACAACAGCTGCACCTGTCTCCCAATACCCTCTGCTAACTAATCTGCAGGGCTGGATTGACGTCAGCCCCAATGGAAACTGCTCTCCTGCCCTGACCTGTTTAGAGATTAAGAGAACACAGAGAGAGAGAGAGAGAGAGAGAGAAAATATCAAAAAAAGTGAATGGAAAAATCTGCAAGCAAACCAGCCACCTCTAAGACTCCAAGGTTAAAGTAAGTTGACCTCGCACGGTTTTGTCATGAAATTCAAGGGAAGAGAAATTAATGTGATAGCTTTCCAGAAGTATCTGGAGGGGTGATTTTAGCCACATGTTTCTTGCATTAAAAAATTTTAAAAGGCTTGTTTCCTTTTTTTCTTCCTATAATGCTATATAATGCTGGCTTTATAATCATCCTTTCACTGACCCTCTTTGGGGGCTGACGACTCACTGAGAAGGTATTCAATATAATCGCACTATTTTTCTTCTAGAGAGAAAAGCAGCAGCTCCAGGAGCTCCTGATGAGAGCTGGAAAACACTGGAAGATTCAGGTTGGGTAAAAGTGAAGTGATAATTAGTTCCCAAGAAAGAAGAAGGTAATCGGGAAAAAAAAAGAAAACTTTGGGTATTTGCAAGACAGAGTGGTTGACAGCAATCAATTGATAGCACGGCTTCAAGATCTTCCATTTTATTTGGTGTTAAAATGAAAGCAATTCATACATGGAAAAGCAAAGCATAGAACAGATTTTCGTGAGCTTGTCATGTATCCAGGTACACACATTCCCAAATAAACATTGGGAACAAATAAGTAGAAAACGATTAACTTTGGCTCTGTTCACGCTTTTTTGAGAGACTAATTATTTACCGAGTTTAGCTTTCTTTTGGGTTACGTTTTCGAAGCCGCTGTCATGTTTACTGAGCGAGGCTGCTTCTAAAATCTGAACAAATGAGAAACACACACCCACCTTCACCTTTAAGGGACATCATCAAGGCAAAATATTCCTAAGCAACCAGCCTCACTAGTAGAACTGTAAACAGGAGCACAATTCACGAAAGCCGCCCTTTCTACTACCTGGAGGATGTCTACGGCATAGCTCTTAAGTATCACTATGATGCGAATACATAAAGACAATATTCCATCTTTGGGATCTATTGGAAAAGTCATAGAATTCTGAGGTCAAAGAGACTTCGATGTCTGCCCTGACTTCCACAAGAATGGAGGGGCATAGTGTATTAAGTCAAACAAACCTTCTAACACAATCCAGAGAAAAGCTATGGACCCGGAGTAAGTCACACTTGCGTTTCCAAACCAAGTCACAGGGTATTCATTCAAGCAATGAGGTAGCTGAGCAACAAAATGTCCCGTTCAATTCCGGTATTTAATTCACTCTGGTCTAGCACTACTTTGAACGTTGAAACTAAAAGAGAGCCAACCCAATTTTGCAGGTAAGGAAAGTAAGACATGGAGGAGGGGCATGACGTGCAGAGCCAAGAAGCAAGTTAGTCTCAGCGCCAAGACTCAAGCTTGGTTTTGACTCCCAAGACCAATATGCATGGCCTTCTACTCATGGTTTTCAAACTGGGTTCCACGGACCCCTCAGGGGTTCCACACAGAGTCTACAAGGCAGGATTCCAGTATCCCCAGCTGCCTTAACCTAGTGGCGGTACCTTACCAACTTTATATGTTAGCGTCTTTGTAAGATTTCACTTAGAAAGAGGGACTCCACTGCCTGAACAAGATTTGGACATCACTTCCCTATCCCTATGGTTGTCTTTTATCAAACAAATTCACTCCCTACCAGGTCTAAGTTACCAAAAGGTTAAGCCTCTGCAGACCCCTTCTGCTGCCCCCAAACCCAGCTCCTGTGTTTTTTTAACTGGCTTTATTCTCCAGTACAATTACCTAAGATGCCATTGCCCAAAGTGTAGTATGTGCACACCTGTTAATATCAGGGAATGTTGTAGCTGGAATGTACACATGGCATTAAATAATCCTGAATCACATGGTATGCAAGTTACTCCCTTTTTTAATTCTTCTGCCCTTACATTAAGTTTATACCAAGAAAGCCTCAGTTTAGTGCTATTATACCCTTAACAACTCCCCAGGGGTTGCTTTGTACTTATTCCTGCATTGGGCTCAGGAAGGCAGGTTGAATAATGCTCCTGCCCTCAAAGGCCATACTCCAGCCATGGCATTAATTCCTATGTTATCACAATTTAAACTTATGTCGCTTTTAGAAAAGCTTCAAGAGTTTACAAGATCCATTAGAGCCAACGAGAGGAATGCTCTGAGCAGCATGGGCAGGGCCAAAGCTTCACCTGTACCCTCTTATTACGGGACACAGTGTTACATAGCATCATGGGATTCTTGAAAGCAGGCTCTGGAGTGTGTTGCTTTGGGAAACCTTTTTTCTTCAAATGTCAGTTTAAAAGGCAGGCATGAGTCGAGCAGGAAGCAGACCATAGTATGAGCCTAGGAAAACAGGTGGCACCTGTGTGCTCATCTACGCTACTTTGTCCCTAGCAAAGGGAAGGACAACATTCACAAAGACCAGAGGGCTCACTGCCTCCTACAACCGATCATGTCTGGAATTCATTACCAGACACTCCTGCCACATAGGCCCCACAGAACCCACCAGAGCAAGTGGTTGTAGGGCTCACTACTTTAAGATCCCATGCGTTTCTATGCTTCCTTGAATCCATCAAGTCTGATGAACTTCCATGCATCCTTCAAAAGTCAGCTGAAGGTTATCTCCTCTGTTAAATCTTCTCTATGGTAGATTATATTAATTGGCAGATTCCCTCTCTCTCTCTCTCTCTCCCCCCCTTCCTCTCCCACCCCCCACCCCCCGTCTCTCTCTTTCATACACACACACACACACACACGGAGAATAATCCCCCTACCCCATTAATAATGGGCTTGGTCAGGTGACTTGCTTTGGCCAATGGAATGTGAATTGATATGTTTGCCACACTGAGCATACACCTGGTTTGGTTTGGCCTCTTGTACGCCTGCGATCTGTCATGAGAAGATGCCCAGGTAGCTGCTGTTCATACAGCCTGGGTCCCAGATTGAGAGTCCCATGAAGCAGACTTGAGCCCAAGCCACAGCCTTCTAGCACAGCTGCTATACTGATTCACAGACAGACTAATGAGCAAGAAATAAGAGTATCTGTTGTAGTAATCACAGAAGTTGGAGACTATTTGTTAGTGCAGCAAAAGCTGACTAATACACTCTCCAAGCAAGACCTCCCTCCTCTGCTTATGAGAATTCTGGAACATAGAGCTCTCAAGAACTTGGTTAGAGAACCAAGGACTTTTTATCATGCTTTAAATTTTTTTCTTTACAAGTCCATGTCCTCATGAGATAGTTAATTCCTTAAAGAACCATATCTCTTCCAGGTTCTTATAAAACTGGTTTTCAATATACTTGCTGAATACACTGTAGTACTGACCAGACAACTACAAATTGTAGCAATCACAAACTCTCAATCGCTACAGGCATGAGTAGCACACGCAGGAAAATTTAAAACACCCCAACATATCGCTTGGCAAAAATCAAGGGCTTGGGGGCACCTGGGTGGCTCAGTCGGTTGAGCATCTGACTCTTGATTTTGGTTCAGGTCATGATCGCACCATTCACGAGCTCAAGCCCCACATCGGGCTCTGAGCTGGCAGTGTGGAGCCTGCTTGGGATTCTCTCTCTCCTCTCCTTCTGCCCCTCCCTGACTTGCTCTCCATCTCTTGTCTCTCTCAAAAATAAACAAACATAAAAACAAAAAAGAAGACAGTGTTTATGCTTCTTAGACCATGAGGACCAACTGTCCTGAGCCTTGAAGCCAGAAACGATCAGCTCAGAATCTGAGGCCATCTCAAAAGGCCACGTGAATCATTAGCCACTGTTTCATGCGTGATGAACATGTTGCTTTTCGAAGTGAAAACATTGAAAATATACCCCCTCCTTGCATAATTTTGCTTGGGCCTTTCCTAACCTAAATGATCACAGGCAGGCTAGGCCTCCTTCAGCCCCGAGGAAGTGATGCAATAAACCAGACTCTTAGATTCCTGATACTGTCACACACCAAATATGAAAATTAACTTCTACCAAGATCTCAGTAAGCAGCCACGTCGAGTGGGAAAAGCTACTTTGCTGGTATTTAGCTGTTTGGTCTTGAACCTTGCTTGGTCCTGTACCTTGGCTTCCTTGTTAAAATAACAGTAGAGATTAATATTATTCCAATGATGGTATGTTATATTGTTCTGGGAAACACAAAAAATACAGCTGCAGCCTACAGACCATTTGGAACCCTGGACACTTAGAGCAAAACCTTGCCAGTATAGAAGGACTGTGTTCTAATGAATGTCCTTATGGAAGACTGTCATTCTGTTTGTCCATAGGGATTTAAAGTTGTCTGAGAGGTTTCTTTTTCATGTATGTTTATTGATTTTTGAGAGAGAGACAGCACAAGTGAGGGATGGGCAGAGAGAGAAAGAGAGAGAGAGAGGGAAGGAGACACACACACACACACACACACACACACACACAGAACCTGAGGCAGGCCCCAGGTCTTGAGGTGTCAGTGCAGAGCCCGACACGGGGCTCAAACCCATGAACTGTGACATCATGACCTGAGCCAAAGTAGGACACTTAACTGACTAAGCCACCCAGGCGCCCCATTGTCTGAGAGTTTTGAAATGATAGAGAAATGCTAATAAGGTAAGGTCAAGCAAGAAAAACCAGATACAAAGCACTGCATGTAGATGACCCTGATATATAAAGGGAAAAAAAAAATACCAAAAATGTTTCAGTGAAGGCTTTTGGGTGGTGGGATTATGGAACTGTTTGTGCTTCTTAACACTTTTGCACACTGTCTAAATGTTCAACAAGGAGCCAGATTTTTAAAACACACAGTAGAGAGAAAAGCTCAACACTCCAGAGGACAGAATTTTCTCTGATCGCGGCTCTTTGAATGTTGTATTTCAGGAAGAGAGCAATCAGGGGCCTGTGAAGATAGTGAAATGTCAGTGAGGGAGGCTTACCTAGTTAAAAAAAAAAAAAAAAAAATCATTGGCAGTCAGTCCCCTCAGGGCAGGCACTGTTTCCAGCAGTTCTGGAAACAGTTTGTTCCAAATTAACCTTTTGATGAGACTCTCTGGCGAGCCCAGAGGTGAGAGGCCCTACCCGGGGCAAGGGAGCCGGGAATAAAGATGGGGTGCCTGTGACATCCGCGACTAGACAGTGAATGGCATCTCTTGACCCCTCGCTGAGGCAGCTTCAGAAGCAGAGTGCTTGATCCCCAGGGGACCCAAAAGAAGAAACATCCCCGGGATTTGTACAGTGAGTTTCTAGACCAGGACGCAGGGACCTGTTTTTTTTCTGCTGTGAGCCGCTCACATGTCAGGGGGCTGTGGGGAGCTTCGAAGTCCCCCCAAGGAAGCGGTCACCACCACCAGGTGCCACGCCCCCCTTCCACACATCGTCCACTTAAATCTATTGGTCCCACCGCAATGGGCTGAATAGTGTCTCCCCAAAATTCATTTCCCCCTGGGACCTCAGAATGTGACCTTCTTTGGAAATAGGATCTCTGCAGATGTAACTAAGGTAAGAATTGAGAGGAGATCATATTAAATTGGAGTGGGCCCTAAATCCAATGAGAGTGTCCTTATAAGAGACAGAAATAGGACACAGAGGGAAGAAGGCCATGTGAGGGTGAAAGGGGAGGGGGAGAAAGGGAGGGAGACCAGAAGGATGTGGCCGCAAACCACAGGAGCCCCCAGAAGCCGGAAGGGCCAAGGACGGAGCCTCCCTCTACAGCTTCTAGAAGGAGTCGGGCCCTGCTGACACCCTGACATCAGCCGTCTGGCCTCCAGAACCGTGAGAGAATACATTTCAATTGTATTTACCACCCGGTCGGTGGAATTTTGTTTCGGCAGCCCCAGGAAATGAATACACCTACCTTCACCCACATTCTCCACCCCTGCCTCTTAAACCTGTTTCCTAACCACCTGTGATCATCTCCTGTGACTTTTCTCCTCTCTCCCTCTTTTCATTCTCAATCAGGCCACCGGCTCCAAAAGGGTCCTGAGGGGGTCCTGCCACTGACTGGCTGTGTGGCTCTGGATATCAGACTCTAAGTGCATCAGATTTCCCATCTGCAAACTGGGATGAATGGTAAACCGGGCACACGCTGTTACTGGTGGGGAGGGGGAGTTGGGAAGCCAAGAAATAATCCATGCAAAGCACTTCAGCACACCTGACACTTTGGAAACACTCAACTGACTTTACCCGTCGTAATCAGTAATGCTTTTCCTCAGCTGCTTAGGGCTGTTTATCGGCACTCCCTCCTAGGTCCATCTGCACAGCCCTGAACAAAAGGAGGGCCGAGAGAAGAGTGAAGGATCCTGGGCTTCCCAGAACGATGTAGAGAAATTTGTGGGTACCAAATACCAAATCTGAGATGTTACCACTTTAGAGTTTGCAGATGACTTCCACTCTGCGTGATCCGTTTGATTCTCATAATAACTTCATGAGGTAGAAGTCATTACCCTCGTTGTATGGATAAAGAAAACAAGCTCAGATTGTTGAAGTCATGTTCAGCTAATGTTTATGGCCAATCCTCTGCTTTCTTGCAGATCGGATTTGTAAATATCACAAAGAGATTACAAGATCTCTGATACAAGATCTCCCCTTCCATCCTTATGTCTAAGTGCCTGGCAATAGCCGGTGCTTTGACACTACTTTGACGAAAGCAGGTGATCCACTTTCATATGCGTAAGCTAAATACAGTGTGAAGTTAGGGATGGATCTCCAAGTGTGGAGGGCTGTGGGTCAGCAGAGCATCTCAGGAAGACAAGACCGTGTGGTGAGAATCAGCGACATCACATGTCAGCTGGGGTCCAAGGTCACCCAAAACCACTACTGTCCCAGGAATAATGTGTGTCTGCAGTGAATTTTTTCCTCCCCCAGAACCGAGATTCAGGATCTGACAAGCCCCTTATGGAGCCGTTAGGACAGGGAACTTTGAGCCCGGATGACCACACCTTCACTCTTCTAAGCAACATGCAATGACGTACTTGTACATACTGTATATGCATACCTACCAGGCAGTGGGGAAATAGTGGTAACCAACAGTGATGTGACCATTGCTGTGAGGTTGACCAGAAGCTAACCTTTCCCTGGGAAATCCAAAGAAAACCGTCATATCTGTGTGTTCATGGATCCTGACAAATCCAGAAGCTTTGGCCTGCGATATATCCTTAAAAGTTTTCCTGGTGGGTTTTTTTTTCCAAGACCAGATTCAAATATCTCTTCCTCCTTGAAGTTTCTCCAAGACTTGAAGAAGATCAATGCTCTCTTTCCAACACACCCAGAACACCACCCCGACATCTGCCCTCTATGCATTTGAGTGTGCAAACCGAAGCCCTACATGGTGCCTCATGCAGCATCCTAGAACACACCTGTGATCATGCCACTCTCCTGTACGTGAACTTTCAGTGGCTCCCAATGCCCGTCCCACTAAGTATTTAAAGCACTTGACAATATGCCCGCAGTCTTGATGAGCAGCTTCCACACACTCCAGCTACAAACCCTGCACTCCCTTGCCCTGTATCTTGCTTGCGACCTCTATTCCTTCCCCCTTATCATCTCCTAATGACCTTTCAATACTCATTTCCAATATTGTTTCTTCTAAACCTTATCTGGTCCTTCAAACCAGGCATGCTCTTGCCCCTGCGTTGAACAACGCCTGTGCTCTAACTATAGGTTATTGGTATACAAGTCACAGAGCCCCCAGGCTGCTCAGCCCCCAACAATGAAGAGAGAGTTGGGACTGCTACCTTGGTCCAAAGCACAGGATTGCTTTGCAGGGCCTTTGTGTCTCTTTGTAGCTATCAACTGCCTTGAACAGAATAATAGGTGAGAGGAACATTCCAAGGAACAGGCCAGGATATCCATCAACTTTAAACACAATGTGGCAGAAGGTAAATCCTCAAGTAGGCATATACTAAGCTACCTGTTGCTGCACTGTGCATAATAACAGAACAATTAGAAATCCCCTAAATGGTGGTACCTAGGTGGCTCTGTCAGTTAAGTGCCCAACTCTCAATCTCAGATATTGATGTCAGGATTATGAGTTCAAGCCTCACATTGGGCTCAATAGTGGGCGTGGAGCCCACTTAAAAAAAAGAAAGAAATCTAAATGACTTTTAATAGGAAAATGGTTAAATAAGCTACTCAGCAGCCATATTATGGTTGCCATTAGTGCTATTCACTAATTCCTTGTTCACTTCTCATAAAAGACTATACCTCCCCATATCCTTTAAAGTAAGGCATGGCCGTGTGACCTGCTTTAGCCAATGATACATGAGCAGAAATGACAGATTTCACATCCAAACAGAAACCTTCAAGAATCAGTGTGGGGGCCTCTATAGGCCCTGTTTCTGCCTCAGTGACTGTGAGGTTGAAGCCCCCATCAGCCTAGGCCCATGAGTGACCAGAGACCCCTGCTGACCTGCACTGAACATACAGCATGAGAGGAAAACACATTGTTATTGTGTTAGGCTACTGAAACTTCAGGGTTGTTTGTTACTGCAGCATACCCTAGCCCATGCTGACTGGTATACATTCCAGAGAGTACAATGTAGCACTCTAAAGATGAGACTAGCAATTATAAACATGTATGCGCCTAACAATAAAGCCCCAAAATACATGAAATAACAACTAACTCGCAGAACTGATAGGAGAAACAATGGAATAATAGTAGTTGAATACTCTTTATACTTTGAATATTTAATAATATTTTAATATTCCACTCTCAATAAACGGTAGAAGAAATACACAAAATCAGCAAGAACAGAGATTCTTGAAAAAGAAGCAATAATGGGAAATATTCCTAAATGAAAAAAGAGAATTACAGAACGATGTATATAGTAAATGTGTAAAATATATATTTATACACAAAACAGTGGTGTGTATGCAAATACACAGAAAACCGTCTAGAAGGATACACAGCGAACTGGCAATGCTGGTTAATTTGGGGGAACAGGAAAGAAGCCCCCAGGAATGGAAGGGTAATCAAGGATATTTTAGTGCTTGCTATCTGTAATATTCTAATTTTTAATCAAGAGAATGAGTCATGCATTCTATCAATATTTTATAATGACCTAAATGAAAAAATAATAATAATAAAGGAGGTTCTATGACAGTGGCTTTGATCTGGAATAAAGGAAGAATAAGAGCATTGCCTGTATTGAAATAATACAGATCAATAATAGTAATGCATTGATGCCATTTATTGAGTACTTACTATAGGCCAGGAAGTAAACCAACTACTTCACATGTGTTAATTTGAAACCTCACAAGAGCCTCACGAGAGAGGTGCAATTATAATTTTCAAAGTTTAAATAAAGAAAGAGCAACTCAGGGAGGTGAAACGCCTTTCCTAAGTTTACATTCTGTAACGCAGCCTCTTAACTTTAGTAAATAAACTCAGTGCTTAGGGTGGGGATGGCAGGTTCCCAGTGTGGTTGCTCACAACACAGAACAGGGTGGAGGGAAGAAGGACTGGAGCACAAAGAAGCAGTGTTTCTGGGGCACCTGGGCAGCTCAGTCGGCTGAGCATCTGACTTCAGCTCAGGTCACGATCTCGCGGTTCGCGAGTTCAAGCCCCACATTGGGCTCACAGCTGTGAGCCTGTCAGTGCAGAGCCTGCTTTGGATCCTCTGTCCTTCCCCCCGCCCCCAACCTGTTCCCCCACTTGCATCCTCTTAAAAAATAAATATTAAAAAGGGGGAAAAAAAGAAGCAGAGTTTATGAATTTAGGGCCCACCTGGCTTCAAAATGGATTTGCAGACAACAGGTGGCAAAGTCCTAAGGGGCAAACTTGGGAAACTGTGGACCCACCGTAAGAGGACACATAAGTTAGGTCCTGATCTTACTCCTCCTTAAATACTACTGTTTTATTTCTCTTTGAGAGGCAGTTATCCGTTTAGGGGTCTAGCTCAGAGACCCCGGTGCCTGAGTATGAATCCTGGCCGCTGTTCATTCACTGTGTGACTTCAATTTCTTATTTAACCTCGCTGGGCCTCAGTTTCCTCATCTGTAAAACGAGTGTGATAATCAGGCCTCCCTCAAATGGCTGTTATAATGATTACATGAGCCAATGTATGTAAAATCTTCAGCAAAGCATTGGGCACATTAAATACTAAGGACGTGCTGGCTGCTGCCACTGCTATTCGTAATTGCACAAATGCCACCTGTGGTGTCTGGCACATGAAAAATTCTCAGGCGGTATTAAGCAAGCTGAATAAGGCTGTCGTTGAAGCCACACAGTGAGACCTTATCATAAAGAAACTTTTAGAGGCACTTCTAACCCAGGTGGTTAGCACCCAGGCTTTGGAGTCAGGAAGTCCTAGACTCTGCCACTAATAGGCTGCATGCCTCGGGGTAGGTTACTTCACCTCTCTGAGCCTCAGCTTACTCATCTGTAAAATGGAGGTGTTGATACTATCTCCTCAGAACTGCTGTAAGAACCAAATTCAATCAATATTCAGCTCTGTGCACTCTGCCTAGCACATAACAAATACCCATTAAATGCCAGTAACTATTCTCAACAGCTAAGTCAATACACTGGACTCACTTAACCCTATGCCTTTCCATCACGAATAATGTTATAACGGCATCCACAGAGAATACATAGCTAGTAACGTAGTTTGAACCTTTGAAAATAAAAAGAAGTAATCAGTAAATAGTAGATGCTCTTCTTACATATATGCATGCAAATCCCTGAAGAGTTTAGCAAATGTATGTTTGTGTGACAGCTATTTATGGAGGCTGTATACTTTTATTTGCCTAGAATTTGATGCGCTAAATGTAAACAAAGTATGATGAAGACTCTAATAGAAGCACTCCCCAGACAGAAGCCAGGGCTCCTTCCCAAGCTCTCTGGAAGCTTCGCTCCTCCGCAGGCATGTTGATGTGGTATATTTAGGCTGCTAATCACACCCAGAAATGTTCCCACCTATCTGAAGACAGGGCAAACCCAGCAAGTCTCAAATTAGCAACATCCTACAAAATCTCATCAGCCAATCTAACGCAAATGCTTTAACTTCTGCTCAGAGGAATGCTGTGAGAAATTCTCCCGAACAGGCTGAAGTTCATGGCTCAATATCAGCTAAGAGGATGAGGTAATGAGCCTCTCGGTCAGAGTTCTCCGTGGCTGAAAGAGTACATGTCAGTCACCTTCGGGTGAATGAAAGCACAGGCTGCACAGGTTAGTAGAGTTCCCTAGTTAGAGAAAATCCAAGTGGATCATATGGTAGGGTGAACAACAGTCAGAAATAAAGGACTTGGGGGAATTCTACATGAGTCTGACTTTGTGTATGTCATTTCTAAAGACCCAGAATTAACAGAGTTCATAGATGTGATGACTGAGGTACCGGATAAGTATCTTAGATGAGTGACAAAGAACTGCTATTTCAGAAGAATGGAAACACAAATAAACCAAATCAAACACAAATATCTAGAACCATAAGAGTAGAAAATATCCATTGTCACTTGGGGATTCATTCATCTGTCGTTATTAAGCTGCTCCCAGGGACCAGACACACACAAGCATGGTCCCTCCCCTCGTGGGGGTTACAACTTTTTAGAAAGGGAGGAAAAAGAAAAGGAAGATAAGCCTCTTGAATGCCAAGAACAAACTGAGGGCTGATGGGAGTGGGGAGGGGGGGAAGGGAGGTGATGGGCATGGAGGAGGGCACTTGTGGGGATGAGCACTGGGTGTTATATAGAAACCAAGTTGACAATAAACTATTTTTTTTAAATAAAATAAAATAAAAAAGGAAGATAAGCAAATAAAATTAATCCTTGTTATTCATGGATTTCTTATTGCAGATTTGCCTACTTGTGAAAATGTATTTGTAACCCCAAAATCAATTCACATGGTGTTTTCAGTCGTTTGGGAACATACGCAGAACAAATAAACAATTTGAGTTGCCCATTGAGGTCAAACAAAGTTTAGCCTCTCGTTTCAACTCTCTTTTTATGGTCTATTTAGAGCTACGTTTTTGTGTTTTTTGTGGTTTCACTGTTTAAAGATGGTCCCTAAGCATAATGGTGACATGCTGTCTCGAGTTCCTAAGCACAAGAAGGCTCTGATGTGCCTTACACAGAAAATTTGTGTTAGATTTAAAAAAAAAATTTTTTTTTTTTAATTTATTTCTGAAAGAGAGAGACAGCATGAACAGGGGAGGGTCAGAGAGAGAGGGAGACACAGAATCTGAAATAGGCTCCAGGCTCTGAGCTGGCTGTCAGCACAGAGCCCGACGCAGGGCTCAAACCCACAAACCGTGAGGTCATGACCTGAGCCAAAGTCGGGCACTTAACCAACTAAGCCACCCAGGTGCCCCAGAAAATTTGTGTTAGAGAAGCTTTGTTCAAGTATGAGTAACAGTAGTGCTGGCCAGGAGTTCAACATTAATGTACAGTAAATAAGGGGTCTTTAAACAGAAACACACAGGGGCACGTGGGTGGCTCAGTCGGTTAAGTGCCTAACTTTGGCTCAGGTCATGATCCCATGATTCATAGGTTTGAGCCCCGCATCGGGCTCTGTGCTGACAGCTAGCTCAGAGCCTGAAGCCTGCTTCATGTTCTGTGTCTCCCTCTCTCTCTGACCCTCCCCTGCTCACGCTGTCTCTCTCTGTCTCAGAAATAAATTTTAAAAAATTAAAAATATAAATAAACAGAAACACACACAAAACAAGGTTGCGTATTGATCAGTTGGTGAAAATATGACCAGATTGTTGCAGGAACCCACCCCTGGGTCCCCCGGAACAACGGTTCAGCACTCATTAAATCAGCGATGACTTTACAGAACATAACCACTGTGAATAATGAGAATCGACTATAATCTAAATCTATGAATTCAATGATGCAAATAACTAAGCTGGAGTAGAAGTAAACAGGGGGTGCCCTACTTTAGATTATTAGGGCATGTAGTATATAATGGAGTCTAGCTTTTGTATAAGAAGGAGGTACTATTAGTTAATACACTTTAGTATATACCTGTATATTTGTTTTGTTGGCAAAGGCTAAAACCAACATTTAAAAACTCAGCAAATGAAACTATCTGTATGTCAAGTTGGTGACACAACTATAGAAAAAACTGTGTTCTTTTAAAACACAGTGGTTGGAGTGTATATGCATCTAGCAGGATACATCCTAATGACCAACAAAATTGCAAAATTATTAATTATATTAAGTATTATCCTAATTATATGAAGCATTCTTATTTAAATATTAACAGTATAAATATTATTTTGAAACCTATACAAGTATCCAGGTCAGCATAGTTAGAAAGCAAGGGTTTTAGCTTAAGAGAAAGGAGGTACAAATATAAAATCAGAAGTTAAGTAAGATCATATAATCTTATATTTAAGTTGAAAATATTATGAATTCGCTTTTCTCTTTCTAAAAAAATATGTATTTTCCAACTCTATTGAAATGATAAGCCAGTAGCAATGAGCACCATGGTGTCCAACTATGGTTTCTAAATACCATTCTCTCTAAAAGGAATCAGGGCTTCTTTGAGAAATGCCTGATTCCAGAGGTAAGGAGAACAAAATAATCCTGGGACAACTTATTGTACTGAAAGGCACGAAAACCATTCAAGACAACTGAGATCGTATCCAAAGAACGTGGGAGGCAACTTCAAGTGGTTCCCATTGGCCAAAAATGTACATTTTGAGCTTCAAAAAGAGTAATGTGTGTAATGGGTCTAAACATATCAGGTCAATTTTTTTTCAATCTGTTAACTTATAACAATATTCTTAAGAATCACTGGTCATCTTTGGATGCTGCTGGTGTACCAACACTATATTTGAAAAATTGGTAGGGAAAGGGAAAGAAAAGGCCTGTATCCTGCCTTTACATATAAACTGCATGTCAGGGTAATCACAGGTAACCACAAAGGTGATAAACAAAAGTTATCTATATGGTAATTCTAGCTTAAAATGCAGAAGGAATGAAGGAATTCGGAAAGCATCACACCACAATCGCTAGTGGAATAAGAGATTTAGACACAGCTGTCAGTGGATGCCAGTCATTGGGTAAAAGCCTGTAGGGACACACAGTCATGACAATACCTGATCCCGTAGCATCAATCTCAGCATCACTAAAAGTACAATATCCAGATTTGTGTGCTTTCTGGTGTGAGCATTACAAACACAAGGATTCTTGCAAAAGGAAAATAAATAAGCCTGAACCTAATCAACCATCTCTAGATTTAGCTTTCATTTGACAGGAAATGCGGGAATACAGGAACAAGGTGAACCGTACACCAAGAAGGCATGGAAATGCTATGGGACAAATGACTCTGTTTCTTCAACAAATAAGTGATGTGGTAAAAAGAAAGAGGGGACCGTGAAGATTAAGAACATATGAGACCTATCAACCAAATGCAATGTGACTTCCTCTTATGGATCCTCGTTCAAACCAATCACCTGCAAAAAGACATTTTAAAACTCTCTGGAGAAATCTGGACATGGACTGTGTATTAAATTATATTAAGAAGTTAGGCTTTTTTATTTTGTAAGCTGGGGTAACGGCTTTGTGTTTACATAAAAGTCCTTATCTGTTCGAGATGCAGGCTAAAGTATTTACAGGTAAAAGTCTATAATCGTAGGGATCTGCTTTAAAATTCTCTCTCAGGGTTCCTGGGTGGTTCAGATGGTTAAGTGACTGACTCTTGGGTTCTGCTCAGGTCATAATCTCATGGTTTGTGCGTTTGAGCCCTGCATTAGGCTCTATGCTGACAGTGCAGAGCCTGCTTAGGATTTTCTCTCTCTTCCTCTCTCTCTGCCCCTCATGCACTCACTCTCTTTCTCTCTCTCTCGAAATAAATAAACTTAAAAAAATATGTTTATAAAAAATAAAAATAGGGGCGCCAGGTGGCTCAGTCGGTTAAGTGTCCGACTTCAGCTCAGGTCATGATCTCATGGTTCATGAGTTCAAGCCTCACGTCGGGCTCTGTGCTGACAGCTCAGAGCCTGGAGCCTGCTTCAGATTGTCTCAGTCTCTCTCTGCCCCTCCCCCCACCTCTCTTAAATATAAACAAACATTAAAAAAAGAAAAAAAATTTTTAAATTCTCTCTCTCTCTCTCTCTCTCACACACACACACACACACACACACACACACACACAGACACACAGTGGGATGGAGACAAATGAAACAAGATTGCCAAGTGTTAAATATTGTTAAATTTGGGTGATACACAAAAGCTCATTCTACTATTTTTTTTCTTTTCTGTCAAAATTTTCTGGGGGCGCCTGGGTGGCTTAGTCGGTTAAGCGTCCGACTTTCGCTTAGGTCATGATCTCGCGGTTCGTGGGTTCGAGCCCCGCGTCGGGCTCTGTGCTGACTGCCGGCTCGGAGCCTGGAGCCTGTTTCAGAGTCTGTGACTCCTTCTCTCTCTGACTCTCTCCTGCTCTCTCTCTCTCTCTCTCGCTCTCCCCCCTAGAAATAAATAAAACATTAAAAAAAATTAAAAAAAAATTTTTCTGTAAAAAGGGACTTCGAAAGTAATAAAATTGTAGGGGCGCCTGGCTAGCTCAGTTGGTTAAGCTCCAACTCTGGATTTTGTCTCTGGTCATGATCTCACAGTTCATGAGACTGAGCCCCACGTGGGGCCTCATGATGATGGAGTGGAGCCTACTTGGGATTCTGTCTCCCTCTCTCTCTCTGCCCCTTCCCCTTCCCCTGCTCATGTGCGCTCGCTCTCTCTCTCTCTCAAAATAAATAAGTAAACAGGGGTGCCCAGGCGGCTCAGTTGGTTAAGCATCCAATTTCAGCTCACATCATGATCTCGTGGTGCATGGGTTTGAGCCCCGCATCGGGCTCTGTGCTGACAGCTCAGAGCCTGGAGCCTGCTTCAGATTCTGTGTCTCCTTCTCTCTCTCTCTGTACCCCCCCGTCTCTCTCTCTCTCAAAAATAAATAAACATTAAAATTAATAATATTATTAATAATAAACTGTCTGCTGTTGACCTTACTCCTTAAAGGGAGAGTTCATGCTGATAATTTTTAACATGTAGTGGTATCTTACGTAATAACTATATAATACTGGCAGCAGCCATAAGGTATTCATATTATTACTTCCTCCCTGCCTGATATAAGGCTAAGCATTTTACATTTATTATCTCATTAAATACTAACCCTGAGAGGGAGGTCCTGTGATTATCTGCATTCTACAGATGGAAAAACTGAGACACAGAGCTGTTCACAGACACACAACAGATCAAGAACAAATCTGAGATCTGGAATCCGGCCTGATTCCAAAGTGTGTGCTTATCTACCGTACGACATGGCCCAATGCAGCCTTTTCAGAAACGAAGCAATGGCTGCCTTATCAATCTTTCTCGTGCACATGTGGAATCGAACAACAGAGAAAAGGGAAGGAA
The DNA here is from genome assembly GCA_017311185.1 of Proteles cristata cristata. NCBI lineage: Eukaryota > Metazoa > Chordata > Mammalia > Carnivora > Hyaenidae > Proteles > Proteles cristata. The sequence goes on along the minus strand of JAESUZ010004867.1, from coordinate 1,142,982 downwards.
AACCAGCTCTATCCCCATCCTCCCCTCAGTCTCCTGCTTACGGAGCCACGCAAAGCTTCGCTGGCCTATCATATTTTCTGGAACAAAAACACGAGCCTTCGTAACTCGTAACTCGTTGACCGGGATGTGATGCGCACCGAACAGTGCAGGGCACGCCCGAGGATGACGAACACTCCCTACTTCCTAATTAGCAGCTCTCAGTTAGGAGTCTGGAAACTGCTGCTTTGGAGGCGAATTACGGGTTTGATTTGCATATGTCAGGGCTGCTTTTGATGGATGAACTGGTCGAAACTGGTTGGTCTCTCCCAGGAGGTTTCCAAGAGCACTTTCTGGCACTGAGGAAGTTTCCCTGAACATCCATTCTCCCCAATCGTGTGTTTATACCAACCCAGAGGAGAAAAATCGCTTAGCAGCCACTAGCGGTGAAAGCCACAGATGGCCTCGCTTTGGGCAGAGGTGGGTGGCCCAGTGACCTTCACCACCCACTCTCCCCCTGCAACGTGGAGGCATAATTAAGATCGAAGAGTGCCCCTGGTAAATTGCCTTCCGGCAGGCATCCCAGTCAGGGACACAGGGTGGCCTGCAGGGCAGCACAACCCAAGGCTCTAAATTCCTGCTTCCACCAGTGAGTACCCAGGAAATTTACTTGATGCCTCCGCAGTGTTGTGTGTCAGCCGTGATGGCACCTACCTCATGGGCTACCGTGGAAGCAAACAGGATAACATACGGGAAGCGCGTTGCCCCGTGTCCGACACATGGTCAGCACCAAATAACACTGATCATTTATGGATAATGATCTTATCATCATTATATTATTTAAAAAAAAAAAAAAAAAGAGGCCTTTCCCAGGCACGAAACATTGGTATGTAAAGGCAAGGTCATCGACACATTCCCATATAAGTACCTGGAAAAAGTCATTCTTCCCCCCCCTTATTTTTGAATAGTAAAAGGTACCTAACATAAAATGTACAGTTTTGACCATTTGTCAGCGTACAGTTCAGTGGCACTAAGTACATTCATACTGTTGTATGATGATCGCCACCAAGCACTTCCAGAACTTTACATCTTCCCAACCTGACACTCTGTCCCGTGAGAACACGGTCTCCCTATTGCCCTCCCCCCACCACAGCCCTGGGGCAACCACAATTCTGTCTCTATGAATTTGATCTCGCTAGCTTTCTTATGTAGACAGAATAATATAGTACAGCCGCCCCTAAAACAACATGGGTTTGGACAGTGTGGGTCCCCTTATACATGGACTTTTTTAAAAAATATATATAGTATAAAAAATTATATAGTAAGGTACTGTCGATTTATTTTCTCTTCCTTACGATTTTCTGAATAATGTTACTTTCTAGCTTACTTTGTTGTAAGAATATGGTATACAATACACAAAAGATACAAAATATTACTGTTAATTGACTTTTTATGTTACTGGTATGGCTTCTGGTCAACAGTAGACTGTTAGTAAGTAATTAAGTTTTAGGGGAGTCAAAAGTTATATGTGGATTTTCAAATGCGTGGTGGGGGAGAGGGGAATCCATTTCCCTAACCTCTGTGTGGTTCAAGGATCAAGTGTATTTGTCTGTTGGTGTCTGACTTATTTAACTTCGCTTAATATTTTCTTGGGTCATCCATGTTGTAGCCTCCTCTTCTTCATGGCTGAATACTATTCCACTGTGTGAATATATCACCTTTTATTTATCCATTTATCCATCAATGGACATCTGGGTTGTCTTCACCTTTTGGCTACTGGAAATAATGTGCTATGAACAATTGTGTACAAATATCGGTTCAAGTCCATGCGTTCAATTCTTTTGGGTATACACCCAGAAGTGAAATTGCTGGGTCATATGGTACTTCCGTGTTTAATTCTTTTTTTTAGGAACTTCCTTATTTCTACTAACAAGCAGAATTATTCCTCTCGATGAATGCTTATCAGCCAGGCACTTGGATTATTTTTCCCCTCATTTATTCCTCACAGAACTTGCAGTAGTCACATTATCTCAGTTTTACAGATACGAAAATGGACCTCAGGACCTACCTGAAATTGGGTGGGTAATATGTGCATGACACCAAACTTAGCAAGGGCCAGTGCTGGGATCTGAACTCAGATCTGGAAGGCTCTGAAGCCCAAGGTTTCCCAGCAGGCTGTGTTGTCACCACTAGAAAGGAAGAAAACACCTATCCTTCCCTTTAAAGAACATGTGCCTGTGGCCTTGGGGGTCAAGAAAAGGGACCACATAAATCTAGAAACCCAACATTGCTACCCAACTTCTGCAATATTTCAGACAAGTCCTTGTCATTTTGCATCTCAACCTCTACAGAGGCAACGGGAGTTAATACTCCTATGAGTACACCCAAAGGAACTGAAATCAAGGACTCAACAGATACATGTACACTCATGTTCATAAGAGCATTATTGCCAAAGCAAGAAAGTGGAGCCAACCCAAATGTCCATCAACAGAGGGGTGGATAAATAAAATGTGGTCTGTTGGTACAATGGAATATTACTTGGACATAAAAAGGAACAAGGTGATGATAAATGCAACACCACACCTGAACTTTGAAAACTGTATCTTATGTTTCATAAGCCAGACGAAAGCACAAGTATTGTATGATTGCGCTTATACACAGTACCTAGAATGTGCAAGCCCATAAAGACAGCAAGTAGAGGTCATCAGGCACTGGGGGAGGGAGGAGGAGGGTGTTATTTCACAGGTACAGAGTCCATGCAGGGGATGATAAAAACATTTTGGGTATGGGGCGCCTGGGTGGCTCAGTCGGTTGAGCGTCCAACTGTTGATTTCAGCTCAGGTCGTGATCTCATGGTTCGTGGGATTGAGCCCCGCACTGGGCTCAGTGCTGACAACATAGAGCCCTGCTAGGGATTCTCTCCCCCCACTGCCCCTACCCTGCTCTCTCTCGTGTGCACGCTCTCTCAAAATCAATCAATATTTATTTAAAAACACACTTTGGTTACAGCCAGTGGTAGTGATTATATCACACTGTCAATGTACTTAACGTCACCGAATCATACACTTACACATGGCTAAAATGATAAATAGTAGGTATGTTTTACCACAGTAAAAATTTTAATGGAATGCGTAACACTGGGCTGTTCTGAGGATTAAATGGGTGCTCCTTGAACTTTACCATGCACACAAATCACCTGGCTGTATTAAAATGCAACTCGATGAGTCTGAGCCAGGTTCTGAGGCTCTGCAGGTCACCAGCTCCCAGGGAGCACGATGCCACCCACCCACGGACCACGCTTCGGGCAGCCACACACACGAAACGCAGGCAAGTGCCCGGCATTTGGTAAGAGCCAAGCAAACGCTAGCTATGGTTACAGGATGAATGCTGGAGTCAACCCAGACTTTTCAAGCAACTCGGTCATTCCCTGGTAAAATGCTCACTTCAAGAAAAAGCAGCACAGTTTGACCTGCCTCTGAAATGTCATAACCCCCAGGCACCTTGTTTTTACAGAAGCTATGAGAGCCTGGTAGAGCAGAGCCTTCAGCGGCTGTGTCTCCCACAGTCCTCTGAAAACATTTCTCTCTAAGCAGCAGATGGAGAAAAACACCACGCTTAACAAACATTTCCATTTTAAGTGATCTCAAGCAAAAAAGAGGCATGTATAAGGCACAGGGTGACCTCGGGCTAGCCCATCTACCCCTGTTCTTGGACAACCCCTGGCCACTACTGATGGCCCCAGAGTTCATTTGTACCTCTTCCCAGCATCTGCTCAGGGCCCGCAAGTGAGGAATATATGGAAATAGTTAGAGACCAGGGCTTCAGACATTGACTCTAAAGGGGACACATGTCCCCGGCTCGGCTGAAAGGAGTGCTCCTAAGTCCTTCCCCTTTGCTAGCCAGGGTATGCCTGCTTGGACTTGGGGCAGAATGTACAGTCAAGACTGACAAAATCATGCCCACCAAACTAGAAACAACAGCCCTCCCCTTCCTCCCTTCTCTCCTCCCCGCCCCCCCGCCCCCAGCGTGGAGCTGAAAGTTTCCCATACGTGTCAAGTTCAACACTGCATCCTGGTGTTCTGCATTAGGGGTTCAACCCTCTAAGCACGAGCCCACACCATAGGAACAATTCAACCAGAAAACTTTGGAACACAGCTGAGAAGGTAATTTGGAACACCAAACACAGGCTATTATAGACCAGGCAGATTAATCTCTATAGGTTGACTCTACCCACAGCAGCTAACACTTAAGAGCACAGTCACATGCCAGACTTATGCTGAGCTAAGCGCTGGGTGCATATTCACGAACCCTCATAACCACATTATGAGGCAGGCACTGTCATTATTCTATGTGCACAGATGGGGAAAGTGAGACGCTGAGAAGAATAAGCCCAACGTTATGGCTCAAAACTGGGACAGCCAACAGTCACCAAAACTTAAACTTACTGCAAAATAAAGAAATTTTTTTAATGTTTATTTATACGTGAGAAAGAGAGCGAGCACGGGGGAGGGGCAGAGAGGCTGAGGTATCGAGGGTCTGAAGTGGTCTCTGCACCAACAGCAGAAAACCTGACGCAGGGGGTTCGAACACACCAACTGTGAGATGACGACCTGAGCCGAAGCTGGACGCTTAACTGACCGAGCCACCCAGGGGCCCCTCAAAATGAAAATCTTTAAATGTGACATTATAGGACTGACATATGTATACAGCCAAATTCGAGAATCCAAACTTAGGCATAAACCCACGGTCAAAAGACAGAACAAGACGTTCATTCACATCCAATATAACACCATGAATGATGTCTACACTCTGGCGCTCCACTGTTCCTGGTCCTAGCATGAAGCGGTCATCACGGACAGTCATGCGTGATGGGTAACAATAACACACCTCCCTTGTTACCATCATCTAACGCTGCCAGATTTGGCAAATAAATAGGTATTCAGTCAGATCTGAGTTTCAGATAAACAAAAATCATATATTAGGCATTTTTAAACACCTATTCATTTTTGAGAGACAGAGAGAGACAGAGTCTGAATGGGGGGTGGGTCAGAAAGAGGGAGGAAACACAGAATCTGAAGCAGCTCCAGGTTCTGAGCTGTCATCACAGAGCCCGATACAGGGCTCAAACTCACAGACCACAACATCATGACCTGAGCTGAAGTCAGAGGCTTAACCGACTGAGCTACCCAGGCGGCCCCACAAAAATAGTATTTTAGTAAAAATATGTCCCATGCAATATTTGGGCATACTTATATTAAAAAAGAATTCATTATTTACCCAGCATTCAAGTTTAACTGAGCATTTTGAATCTTATCTAGTAACCCTATGGTCAGCAAGTGTTAAACATTGATTAACCAGAAGCAATATAGTCAGGCCCTGCCTTGGGAGTTCATGGTCTCCCAAGCACTTTTTTTTTTTCTTAAAATGTTTCTTTGGGGCGCCTGGGTGGCTTAGTCGGTTAAGCGTCCGACTTTCGCTTAGGTCATGATCTCGCGGCTCGTGGGTTCGAGTCCCGTGTCGGGCTCTGTGCTGACTGCCAGCTCAGAGCCTGGAGCCTGTTTCAGTCTGTGACTCCCTCTCTCTCTGACCCTCCCCTGCTCACACTGTTTCTCTCTCTCTCTCTCTAGAAATAAATAAAACATTAAAAAAAAATGTTTCTTTATTTATTTTTGAAAAAGAAAGAGCACAAGCAAGGGAAGGGCAGAGAGAGAGGGGGACACAGACTCTGAAGTGGGTTCCAGGCTCTCAGCTATCAGCACAGAGTCCCATACGGGACTCAAACTCATGAACCATGAGATCATGACCTGAACCGAATGCTTAACCCAACACTTGACTGACTGAACCATCCAGGTGCTCCTCCTAAGCACTTTTTAAAAACCCTTTGTTCCAGGGAACTTGTGTGGCTTAGTTGGCTAAGCTTCCAACTTGGGCTCAGGCCATGATCCTGTGGTTCGTGGGTTCAAGCCCCACATCAGGGTCTGTACTGACAGCTCAGAGCCTGCAGCCTGTTTCAGATTCTGTGTCTCCCTCTCTCTCTCCCCCTCCCCCACGCGTGTGCTCAGAGATCTCTCTCTCTCTCTCTCTCTCTCTCTCTCTCTCTCTCTCTCTCAAAAATAAACAAACAAAATTCTTAAACCCTTTTCTCCCTGCATTCTCCCAGTACACTCTGTGGCTCAGTAAAGTTGTGTGACTTGGCTAAACCAGACAGTGGCAAGAGGGTGGTGGTGCTGGGGACCCAGGCACCATGTCGCAGTCTTCCATCCAATTACTATCCCAGCAAAGATGCATGGCCTGTCTTGGGAGGCCAGACACGAGAACACACCAGAAGCAAAGGTTTCTTGGTCCTCGAATGGACTAGTGGAGGAGGCCATCATGGCAATGCAGCTGACTCTGTGAATGTTGAGTTAAAGGGTCTCTGACGTCCCCGGGGTATGCCTTATGCTTTCGATCCTTACACCCTGCTTGGACTTTCTGCATTTACTGGAATTCTGGATTAAGAATTCCAGCACGTTGGGATGACAAAATCTGTGGTTTCCTCCAGCTGAGCTGATTACTTTTTGGATACGACAGCCCAGCTTTCATTTGGAGAACCTCCCTGCTTGGTCCACGGGAGCTTGAGAAGAGCTGCGCTCCCTCCTGAAATGAACTGGAGAACGCTGTGCCCTCCTGACTGCGGGAGTGGAGAAGTGAGCCGTGCATGACCAACGAAAAGGACATCTGTCAGAGTCACCAGAAAAAAGTCATGTTCAGCGCGCCTGGGCGGCTCAGTCAGTTAAGCATCCAACTTCAGCTCAGGTCATGATCTCACAGTCCGTGAGTTCGAGTCCCACATCGGGCTCATCGCTGACAGCTCAGAGCCTGGAGCCTGCTTCCAATTCTGTGTCTCCCTCTCTCTCTGCCCCTCCCCCACTCAAGCTCTGTCTCTGTCTCAAAAATTATTTTTAATGTTTTATTTATTTCCAGGAGAGAGAGAGAAGAGAGAGACAGCGTGAGCAGGGGAGGGTCAGAGAGAGAGGGAGACACAGAATCCGAAACAGGCTCCAGGCTCTGAGCTGGCAGTCAGCACAGAGCCCGACGCGGGGCTCGAACCCACAAACTGCGAGATCATGACCTAAGCGAAAGGCGGACGCTCAACTGACTAAGCCACCCAGGCGCCCCAAACACTAAAAATAATTTTAAAAAAAGAAAGAAAATAGTCATGCTCTTCCTCCACAGCAGCTAAGGTGACAGGATGTAGGAGTGGCATTCCCAGTGGCCATCCTGCCACCACCAGGAAAGACTGCCTAAATGAAGGCAGTACAGCCAGGAAGCACAGCTCAGGGACAGAGAGAAGGGTCCCTGCCTCCATTCTTCAAGTACCTGGGTCCAGCCATGCTGAAGTGAGTGCTCCCCATAAACTCCTCAATTGTGTAAGGGAGGAGAACTCCTTTTTGCAAAAGCAATTTAGGTACGTTTCTGTTACTTGCAACCAAGGATTCAGGTTAATGCAAACCAGTAAACACCATCATTTTTCACATCGATCAACAGGCAAGATGAAAGAAATATCTGGAAATCCTTACAGCATGGGGAATAGAGTCGATGTATTGTAACAGCGCTGTAGGCTGACAGCGAGTAGCATTCCTTGTGGTGGGCACAGCATAAGGCACAGGATTTGTCGAATCGTTATGTTGTACACCTGGAACTAATGTGACGCTGTGTGTCAACTATACTCAAATATAAAGTGTTTTTAATTTGGAAATCCCGTTTGCTGTGATTTCTAAATACATCCAAAATCCAACCACCGTTCACCAGTTTGGCGTGAGCCACCTTTGTCTCTCACCACCATAGTCTTCTAACTCCTCTGTCTGCTTCTACTATACAATCTATTCTCAACCATCAGCTAAATGAATAATATTTTTTTAAGCGTATTTATTTTCAGAGAAAGAGAAAGAGAGAGCTTGCGTGTCCACAAGCAGAGGAGGGGCAGAGAAAGAAGGAGAGAGAGAATCCCAAGAAGGCTCCGTGCTGTGAGCAGAGGGTCCAACATAGGACTCGATCCCATGAACCATGAGATCATGACCTGAGCCTAAATCAAGAGTTGGATGCTTAATCGAATGGGTCATCCAGGCACCCCTAGAAGGATAATATTAAAACTCAAGTCAGATCATGTTACTCCTCTGTGCAAAGACCTCCAGTGTACCTCATTTCACTTAGTAAAACTTTCTACAATGGTCTTACTTCACTACTCGGACCTGATCCTCAATGCTCCACTCCAGTCACACGAGCTTCCTGGCTGTTCCTCTGAGACCTCAGGACCTTTGCATGAGCGGTTGCCTCACCCTGAACATTCTTCTACCTGCCCTGGATATCTTCACTTGCTCACTTCCTTTCAGTCTTTGCTCAAATGTCACCTTTCCATGAAGCCGGCTCTATTTTGGTTTTCTGCTGTAATACTTATCACCTTCATTTAGTTTTTCTTATTCTTAAGTTTTTTTATTGTCTGCCTCCCATGAGTAGGCCCAACAGCACGACTCTTTGCCTGTTTTACTCAAAGGATGTACCCCCTGCACCTAGAACGCTGTGTGGCACGTTGTAGGTGCTCAATGCTGGGATATTGTACTTGGGATGAAGCAGACCCGGAAAGAAGGAAATGGGTCCAGAAAAGAAACGAGCGGTGTCAGGGAGATGAGACGAAAGCTGGAGCACAGGGGAGGACTCAGGGGCTCTTGCTTCACCAGACCCGGTTTCAAGGTGGTATCTGGGCTCAGCCCACCCTCGGCCGGCCTGGTTCCGCCTTTGCAAAAAGCCCCTCGTTCCCATCTTAGCAGACAACTAGGGGCAACTGGCTGTGAGAAAATGTGATTATACACGTAAGACTGAACAGTACGGGGGAGAGCCCTCCTCTTAATCTGAGTTAATTTAAGACTGCTCTCATTAGCGTTAATCTGATCAAATAATGACCAGCGTCTCAGACCTGTAGCACACTACTAATGAATTTTTCATAACTCTGTAGAGACATTTTCTGCCCTGCTGTTAATAATAAACCACAAAGCACGGGGTTTGAAATGTATTTCCATTTCGCCACCTCTTTCCTCCCGGCCTAATGCCCCTCCCCCTCCCCCCTGCCCATCTGCAGGTCTTGACCATGTACCGTTATTAAGGGACGGCTTGCGTTAGTTGTTGTGTTCAAGGCCCTGCCTCCACCTTGGGGGACCAATAAATTCATGTTATGCTCTCAAATCGTATTTCAGAAATGGAGATCATAGATTAGACTTTTATTCAATTTGGCAAATGAGACCGCCTCATTTTTCTATAATGAGGAGGAGAGAAGGCAGGGAAAGGATGCAAAGGAGCCCAGTTTACAGAAAGGAAGAAGAGCTGTCCCATTCCCTCACCTACTAACGGGCCTGAATTAATCTATAATCCAGCCACGCTGGACTTAGTCCCTCAGACAGCCGGTGATCCTTCTACCCCTTGGCTTTTGCACACACCGTCCTTCTGCCTGGAACAGCCAGTCCTCATCTCCAGTTAATTCCGTCATCTTTCAAGTCTTATCTTTACTCTCACATCACGAGAACCTTGAGCAAATACTGTGTCCCAGTACCTAGCACAGTACCTAGTACTCAGCACCTAGCACAGCACTCGACATGCAAAACATATATTTGTACATCGTAAGCCCCATGTAGGCAGGATGCCTTTGTATGTCTAATGCATTTAACACAAAGAGGGATGCATGAAGGAGACAGTGGATACGTCCTGGAGCTAACCGACCAGGTGCCCTTTCAGAGCAGACACTGGAAATGGCTGAAGATGTACCCCAAGGCCAAAGCCATGACTCTTTTCCCCGAGTTTCCTTTCAGACACCGTGACCAGAAACTGTCATGTTTTCAGACAAAGTGGCCACACATCTTGTTCGTGGAGAGCAGGTTTTAAGTAGACCAAAGTCAATGGGAATCAAAGAGCCATCATCAAGGCTTCCATTTGGGATAAAGAAAAAATAAAGAGACTTGCTTTCTTGTAAAGTGATTCTCAAGATGGCTTTCAAGGATGTCTTTAAAGAATGTCAGCAGAATTGGGACAAGGCAATGCCTTCCACTGTGCCTGCTTCAAAAGCACAGCTCTGTTAGGGCACCTGGATGGCTCAGTGAGTTAAGCGTCCAACTTTGGCTCAGATCATGATCTCACGGTTCGTGGGTTCAAGCCCCATGTCAGGCTCCGTGCTGACAGCCTGGAGCCTGCTTCAGATTTGGTGTCTCCCTCTCTCTCCCCTCCCCCACTCATGCTCACTCGTTCTCTCTCAAAAAATGAACATTAAAATTTTTTTTTAAAAAGTACAGCTCCCATTTGTGCATAAATATTTTGATCTGTGGTTTAGGAAAATATCTAAGGAATTATTAATCCAATAATAGTTATATGGTTATGTTTAAAACAGAATACTTGGTATTTATTAGAAATATACATTGAGGGGTGCCTAGTGGCTCAATCAGTTCAGAGCTGACTCTTGGTTTCAGCTCAGGTCATATCTCATGGTTCGTGAGTTCAAGTCCCACATCAGGCTCTGTGCTGATGGTCCAGAGTCTGCTAGGGATTTTCCCTCTCACCCTCTCGCTCTGCCCCTCCTGCACTCTCTCTCTCTCTCTCTCTCAAAATGAATAAATAGACTTTAAAAAAAAAAAGAAATACACAGTGAAATATTTGAGGATGCAAAGTTGTGATGGTTTAGGAATTGCTTCAAAATAATCTAGGGATGATGGGGGGAGGAGTTATTGGCTATAATTTGATATTATTGAGTTTGTGTGGTGAGTACAGAGGGTCCGTTATGCCTTTCTCCCTACTTTTGTATAGGTGTGAAGTGTGTGTATGTGTGGCCCCGTCATCTCTCTTACTCTGCTCTCACTGTAGACTGAAAACAAGCACACGCCATCAAATCAATGGGTAATGGGTCATCCCACCTTCTCTAGGCTAATCGGTATAACCTTAATTTTTTTCAAACCATGGACGGGTAGGATTGGGAGAAAAACATCTGAAATAGCAACTAACAAACCACTGGAGTTCACAAATTACTTCCGTAGTGATTATCTGTCCCTTCCTTTGCCTCACTCAGTATTATTTAAACATATACACACACATGTGAATTAAAGACGGAATGGCGAAGCTCTCTATCAGATAACAGCGAGGCAATGTCTGCTTTTTATTTATAGTTTTGATTCCGGGGTTCCATTGGAAAATGGAAACACCCAACAGTATTAGGCCTAAATCCTATCCATTGGCAACGCTGACCTATGTAGATGTGACACATGCTCTCCAATTAACCATATGGCCCTACATGTCAGCTCCCAAATATCTCACCCCGGCCTATTTTCCTTTCCTGCCCAGTCCCAGAAACCAACCGACTGTGTGACTCCTGGAAATCGGAAGCCTCCTCTATATGAAACCTGCATTCCTTCGTGATGTCCTTTCAGAAAAATTTCATCTTACAGGAGGCTTCTTTGTCATTGACACGATTCTAACTGTATTTATTTCAACGGAAAGTGTGCGTTTTTAAAAACCAGGCCTGCCTCAAGTCTCTTGGCTCACTACAAGTTCATTCACAGATGCAGTAAAGTGATTTTATGTATTTTTTATTAAGTTATAGATTTATTGAAATATTTCCCTCTCGCTGTTGCCATTCCTGAAGACACAAAGCCACAGACGTCTTCTTGACTCTAAGAAGGCCATGTAAACAGGTGTCCTTCTAAAGAACCGCTGGACCCAAGATGAAAAAAAAAAAAAAGCCTTGTAAGTACACAGTAATTCTACTTTAGGTACACTTGTTAGAGAAACAAATAAAGGCGCTTCACACAGGTTTCATTTCAAAAGTAGTCATTAAGGCTGTGTTTATGAGAGAAAAAACAAACAAACAAACAAAAAACTCAAAGAGCTCACCAAAGATAGGCAGTCAACCCAATTATGCTCTATCTGTATGCTGGAATTTATGGGTCATTTGAAATGCCCATAATATGACAGGGAAAGACATTCAAATCTTAGATCAACTTTTTAAGATGAAAAGAGGAGACTATGAAATATATAGAGTACAGTTATTCTCAACTAAAACATAGAAACACATGTTTGTGTAAGGAAAAGCCTCTCAGACTCCATTACAAGGTGTTCACAAAGGTTCATCTATGGGTGGTGGGAGAAGTGTGTTCATTTTTCTTTTTAATGAAGCACATATTCTATTTTTCCTATAATGAATACAATTTGCCCTCAAGTCTATAAAGGTCTTTAAAATGACATTGTTGTTTAATGACTTCTATGTCTGAAGTCTGTGTGAACAATTTAGAACCTGGCATATCTAGAACCTGAATAGCCAACCAAGAACTTCTAAGAGCCCCAGGAGACTGTTGTACAATCACACAAAGTAGGAACGTCTGATTCTGGAGTGCCTTCCTGGCTTCCAAACTGAACCTGGGAACATTTCTTTAGTTTCTGGCAGAGGGAAAACAGTTCACTCCCAAAGTACCCCTATGCCCTGGCCAAACAAATGTTCACAGTGGCACTATTCACATTAGCCACAAGGTGGAAACAACCCAAATGTCCACTGATGGGCGGATAAACCCATACAATGGGATTTTATTCAGCCACAAAAAGGAATGAAGTACTGATACATGCTACAAATGGACTACCTACAAAGACATTATGCTAAGTGAAAAAAAGCCAGACAAGGAAGGTCACATATTGTATAATTCCATCTACGTGAAATACCCAGAAAAAAAGAAAAAACATAGCAACAGAAAATGGATGAACGGTTGCCAGGGACACTGTGGCTGATTGCTAACAGGTAGGTATGAGCACACCTCGTTATCCTGCTTCACAGATACTGTGTGTGGCTTTGTTTCTTTGTTTGTTACAAAGTAAAGGTTTGTAGCAATCCTGTGTTGAGGAAGTCTACTGGTGCCATTTTTCCAACAGCATTTGCTCACTTGGGTGTCTCTGTCACATTTTGGTAATTCTCACAATATTTCAAAGTTTTTCACTATTGTTATATTTGTTATGATGATCTGTGATCCGTGATCTTTGATGTTACTACTATAATTGCTTTCGTGTGTCACAAAACACACCCGTATAAAGACAGCAAAATAATTGGTACATGTGTGTGTTCTGACTGCCCCACTGAAGGCCAGTCCCTCAATCTCTCCCCCTCCCCAGGCCTTCCTATTCCAAGACACAGCAGTATTGAAATTAGGCCAGTGAATAACCCTACAGTGGCCTCTAAGTGTTCAAGGAAAAGTAAGAGTTGCACGTCTCTCACTTTAAATCAAAAACTAGAAATGAGTAAGCTTAGGGAGGAAGGCATGACAAAAGCTGATGAAGGCTGAAAGCTAGGCCTCTACACCAAACAGTAAGCCAAGTTGTGAACCCAAAGAGATTTTGAAGGAAATGACAAGTGCTACTCCAGTGAATACACGAATGGTAAGGAAAGAAACAGCCTTATTGCTGATCTGGAGAAAGTTCCAGCGGTCTGGAAGGCAGATCAGACCTGGCACAACACTCCCTTAAGCCAAAGCTAACCCAGAGCAAGGCCCGAACTGTCTTCAATTCCGTGAAGGCTGACAGAGGTGAGGAAGCTGTAGAAGAAACGTGTGAAGTTAGCAGAGCTTGGTTCACGAGGTTTAAGGAAAGAAGCCGTCTCCATAACACAAAAGTGCAGGGTGAGGCAGCGGGGGCTCATGCAGAAGCTGCAGCAGGTTATCCAGAAGATCTCACTCAGCTCAGATCATTCATGAAGGTGGCCACACCAAACAGCAGATGTTCAGTGCAGATGGAAGCATCTACTATCTGGGGAAGATGCCGTGTAGGACCCTGGTAGCTGGAGAGGAGAAGTCAGTGTCTGACCTCAAAGCTTCGAGGGACAGGCTGACTCTCTTGTTAGGGGCTAGTGCAGCTGGTGTCTTTGAGTGGAAGACACCATTTACCTTTCTGAAAATCTGAGGGTCCCTAAGAATTATGCTAAATCTACTCTGCTTGTGCTCTGTAAATGGAACAACAAAGCCTGGATGGCAGCACATCTGTTTACAACCTGGTTTGCTGAACATCTTACGCCAGCTGTGGAGACCCTGCTCAGAAAAAAAAAGATCCGTTTCAAAATGTTACTGCTCACTGGCGGCGCACCTGGTCCCCACGCTCTGATGGCGTGAAGGGGCACAACTCATTGTGTTAACGCTGTTCTCATGTCTGCCAACACAACGTCCATTCTGCAGCCTGGGCACCAAGGAGTAATTTTAACTTTCAGGTCTTGTTATTGAAGAAATACACCTGAAAGGGTGGAGCGCTGCCACAGACAGTAAGTCCTCTGATGGATCTGGGCAAGCCCATTGGAAACCTTCTGAAAAGGGCTCACCATTTAGAGAACATTCCTGATTCACAGACAGGTCAAGATAGTGACATTGACAGGAGTGTGGAAGAAGTGGACTCCATCCCTCATGGAGTCGAGAGTTCTAGACCCTGGAGACAGGGGATGGGCTGGGATTGGAAGTGGAGCCTGAAGATGGGACTGAGTTGCTAGAAACTCCTGATAAATTTGAACAGAGGAGGAGTTGCTTCTCATGGATGAACAAAGAGTGGATCCTGGAAACGGAATCTGCTCCTGATGAAGATGCCATGAAGACAGCTGACATGACAACGAAGCATTCAGAACATTCTGTACACTTTGGTGAGAAAGCAGCGGCAGGGTGTGAGAGGACAGACTCCAATTTTGAAAGAGGTTCCACTGTGGCTAAAATGCTATCAAACAGCGTCACATGCTGCCAAAAAAAATCGCTCATGAAAGGAAGAGTCAATCAATGGAGCAAACTTCATTGTTGTCTTATTGTAAGAAACTGCCACAGGCACCCCCAACTCAGTGCCCCCCACCCCGGTCAGTCAGCAGCCATCATCATCGAGGCAAGACCCTCCACCAGCAAAAAGATGACCTGCTGAAGGCTTAGATGAAGATTAGCATTTTTTAGCAATAAACTATTTTTTTTTTTATTTCTAGGAGAGAGAGAGAGAGACAGCATGAGCAGGGGAGGGTCAGAGAGAGAGGGAGTCACAGACTGAAACAGGCTCCAGGCTCTGAGCTGGCAGTCAGCACAGAGCCCGACGCGGGGCTCGAACCCACGAACCGCAAGATCATGACCTAAGCGAAAGTCGGACGCTTAACCGACTAAGCCACCCAGGCGTCCCAGCAATAAACTATTTTTTTAACATTCATTTATTTTGAGAGAGAGAGAGGGCATGAGCTAGGGAGAAGAAGAGAGGGCGGGGGAAGAAGGATCTAAAGCAGGCTCCGCACCTTCAGCACAGACCCCAACCTGGGGCTTGATCTCATGAACCTCGAGATCACTACCTGAGCCAAAATCAAGAGTCGGACACTCAACTGACTGAGCCACCCAGGCGCCCCAACAATAAACTATTTTTTAATTAAGCGGCATATACATTGCTCTTTTAGACATAATGAGATTGCACACTTAAACTACAGTGTGGTGTAAACATAACTTTTATGTGTACTGGAAAACCCAAAAAATCATTTGACCTACTTCATGGCAATATTCACTTTATTACAGTGGTCTGGAACTGAACCCGCAATATCTCTGAGGTGTGCCTGTACAAGGTATTTGTGAGTGTGTATGTGTGTGTGTGCACGCGCGCGCATGTGTGTGTGTGATGATGGAAACATTCTAGAATTAGATAGGGGTGATGGCTGTACAACATAAGCATATACTAAAAAACATTCCATCATATACTAAAAAGTAGTTAGCGTGGTGAATTTGATGTTATGTGAATTTTATCTCAACTTTTTAAAGTTTGTTTGTTTGTTTATTTTAAGAGAGAGAGAGAGCATGAGACCAGGAGGAGCAAAGAGAGAGGGAGAGGGAGAGAGAATTCCAAGCAGGCTCGCTGACAGCAAAGAGCCCAACACAGGGCTCGAACCCACAAACCGTGAGATCGTGACCTGAGCCGAGATCAAGAGTCGAGTGCTCAACTGACAGAGCCACCCAGGCGCCCCTTACCTCAATTTTTAAAAACTAAAAAAAATAAATGCTAGGGTGGGTATATTATTACCAGAGAAAATAGTTTCCAGAGCAAGAAAAAGTACTAGGAATAAATGGTGACTTTACATAATGAGAAAGGGTCAAGCCACTAAGAAAACAACCATCTCAATGTGTATACACTTAACAAAACAGCTCAAAATACATGAAGCAAAACCTGATACATCTGCAAGAGGAAGGGGACGCATCCACCAGGATAGGGGAAGCTGTCAACACTCCTTTCGGTGTAATGTGTGAAACAACTTGAAAGAAAATCAACAAGGATGTAGAGGGTCTCAACAATACCATCAACCAATTGGATCCTATGGGCAATTCTACAACACTGCAGCCGAGAGCAAGCAGAACCCACATCCTTTGCAAGGGCACATGTTACATTCACCAAGACAGAAGATATTCTGGGTCATAAAATAAATCCTAAGCATTTTAAAATAATTGAAAGCATACAAAATGTCCTCGTGGATCCTGAGTGAATTAAACCAAAAGTCAATAATAGAAACCCTTGGAAATTGAACAGTACGTGTCTGAAGAAGGGAAGAAATGAGAATGTAACATATCAAAACGTGTGGGATGCTGTTAAAGTGGTCCTTCAAGGGAAATTGGTGGCAATAAATACTTAGCGAAAGAGAAAAGTCTCAAATCAACAATCTAAGCATCTCAAGAAAACAGAAAAAGAAGAGCAAATTAAAGCCAGAATAGACAGAAGAAAGGCAATAACAATGAAAACAAAAATTAACCGAATTAAATGCAGAATAAGACAGACAATAAATGAAGCCAAAACCTGGTTTTCTGGAAAGATGAATAAAACTGATAAAAACCTCTAACCAGACTGGCAAAGAATAAAAGAGAAAAAGCACACATTACTGACATTACGAATGAAAGATCCCACAGACAGTAAAAGGATAATAAGGGCGTACTATGAGCAACTCTAGGCATGTAAATCAACAATTTAGACAAAACGTGCGGGTTCCTTAAAAGCCACAAACTACTGAAATTCACCCAAGAATAAATTTTTAAAGGAAGCCTGGGTGACTCAGTTGGTTAAGCGTCCGACTTCAGCTCAGGTCATCTGTGCTGCCAGCTCAGAGCCTGGATGGAGCCTGCTTCGGATTCTTTGTCTCCCTTTCTCTCTGTCCCTCCCCCACTCCAGCTCGCTCGCTCTCTCTCTCTCTCTCAATTAAATAAACATTAGAAGTTTCTTAATGTTTATTTAATTTTGAGAGAGACAAAGAGATGGAGCACAAGCAGGGGAGGGGCAGAGAAAGAGGGAGACACAGAATCCGAAGCAGGTTCCAGGCTCTGAGATGTCGGCACAGAGCCTGACATGGGGCTCGAACCCATGAAACATGAGATCATGACCTGAGTCAAAGTTAAATGCTTAACCAACTGAGCCACCCAGGTGCCCCAGGAAGAAATTTTTAAAATTTAATCTATAGTGGGACACATGGGTGGCTTAGTCAGTTAAGCGTCCGACTTTCGCTTAGGTCATGATCTCGCGGTTCGTGGGTTCGAGCCCCGTGTCGGGCTCTGTGCTGACTGCCAGCTCAGAGCCTGGAGCCAATTTCAGAGTCTGTATCTCCCTCTCTCTCTCTGACCCTCCCCTGCTCACGCTGTCTCTCTCTCTCTCTCTCTCTCTCTCCTAGAAATTAAAAAATATATATATTAAAAAATAAATAAATAAAATTTAATCTATAGTTTAAAAACTTTCAAACCCCCCAAAATAGCAAGAATAATCTCTAGGTCCAGATAGTTTCACTGCTGAATTCTGCCAGCACTTAAAGCGTGTTAAGATGAAATAAAACCAATTGTACACGATGTCTTCCAGAAGCTAGAAGTGTAGGGAATGCTTCCCAATTCATTTTATGAGGCCAGTGTTACCTGATACAGAAACTAAACAAACATGGTACAAAAAAAAAGAAACTACAGGCAATATCCTTCATAAACATGGACACAAAAACCCTCAACAAAATATTAATGGGTTAAACCCAGCAACATATTAAAAGAATAATATTGTTTTTAGAGTTTGTCACAACACTCTGTTTCCTCCATACAGATAAAGGTAAAAACACAAAAAGGGACATCTAAACTTGTGCTGCCTCCTAACTAATAAAAACAAAGTGCCCCACTTGATTGATGAGCCCTTTTCTGTACCTGTTTGCCTTAATGCTTGAGTCCAAGCCATCCAACCCCGCCCAAGTACCACGCCGGTGCCTTTGAGGATGAGCCCACAGAAAATCATTCACAACTACCTCTGTGAAGCAGGAGTCTCTGGGTAAGTGACATGCACAAGCAAAGGGGGGAAATTCGCCCTTGCCAATGACCCCAGATTCTGGAATTTTGTAATGGAACTAACAGAAGATATAGAGCAGGGAGGTGGTGGTTGCAGAATTTGGGCCAGAGATTGTCAGGAGTTAGTGCGCATGGCTATCTCTTGTTTCCACCTGGTGGGTTCCAGATCTAGATGCAGACTCTTCTTGAGACTATTTTCTCAGCCAAATAAGGAGTGGCCTCATTCTCTCTGCTCCAGAGACTAGAGCCAAAGGATAGAAGTCTTCAGAAAGCAGACCCCACTCAACAGATGGAAAATAATTCTGACTGTTATAACTCACCCCCATCAAAAGGCTGCCCTTATAGAAAGAACTTGAATCAACATTTTTCCAAAGAAGATATACAAATGGCCAATACGCACATGAAAAGATGCCTAACATCATTAGTCATTAGGAAACTATAAATCAAAACCACAATGAGATACCACTTCATATGCAGTAGGAAAGCTATAACTTTAAAAAATTAATTAAAAAATAATCAGCAATAGGAGGTGTTGGCAACAATGCAGGGAAATTGAAATGCTGGTACCTTGCCAGTGGAAATGTGAAATGGTGTAGCCACTGTGGAAAATAGAACGGCAGTTCCTCAAAAAATTAAACACAGAATCACCATATGACCCAACAATTCCACTCCTAGATATAGACCCAAAAGAATTCAAAGCAGGGACTCAAACAGATACTTGTACATCAATGTTTATAAGCAGCATTATTCACAATAGTCAAAAGGTAAAAGTGACTCAAAGAGTCTATCAACAGATGACTGGATAAACAGAATATGGACTATACGTACAATGGAATATTAGTCAACCGTATGAAGGAATGAAGAACTGATACCTACTACAACGTGGATGAACCTTAGAAACATAATGCCAAGCGAAAGAAGCCAGACACAAAAAGCACCGGGCATACAATTCAACTCATATGAGATATCTAGAGTAGTCAAATTCATACAGATGGGAAGGAGAGGAGGGTACCATGTGAGTAGAGAGAGTCATTGCTCAATGGCACAGAATTTCTATCTGGGATGACGAAAAGGTTCTGCAGATAAATAGTGATGACAGTTGCATGACATTGTAAATATATTTAGTGCCATCAAGTTGCACACTTTAAAATGGTTATAATGGTAAATTTTATGTTATGTATATATTTTACTGCCATCAAAAAATGGATTTTTTAAGAGGCCACCGTATGAGGTAGTACTCACCCCAAATCACCATGCTGGACACTGGCCAAGAGGTAAGCCTAGCCAATCCCTTAAGGGCCCTCCTACCTTGAGAGAATGTAGAGAATATGATTTTCAAGGAACTGGATATCACTGTACTCTTCACCACATAAGCTTAAGAGAAGTTTGGGAGCAACAAGGCCCAACTCCATAACTGTTATCCAACTTAGAGGTGGGCCGAGCACATGGTTTAAAGACTAAAGCCTGCCAGGCACTGATGGGAAGTGAGTCATCTGTGGGCGAATTCAAAGATCCAGACCTAGTATCAGAAACTTGTTCCCTTGCGTCACCTGCAGCCCAGCAGGTGTGGCGTCATCCCATGGAAGGCTTCTATGGGTTTCTTCTCATTCCTTGCTCTCACACATTGGGAGTTCTGTTAAATTCACTGAATCAATGAATGATACACTCAAGGATAGCACCTGCCTGGACAGCTGAGATCCCAGAACCTCCCCAAACCAACCTACTGGCTGAGTGGGGGGATGATCATGAAACATACCAAAGTCAACAACTGTTAAGCTTTTGCCTTGTGCCAGGCACTCTGCTCAGCTCCTTAATGCTGGATCCCATGTAATCAGCACAACAATCCTATGTAAAGTGATCCCAAATTTAAAACCCAGGAAACTGAAGCTCAGAAAGGAGAGCTCATTTGCCCAAGGTACTTAGCTAGTGTACCTTGAACTCGGGCTGGAATCCAAGCAATCTTACTGTGGATCCCAAGTCATCCTAACCGCTAAGTTATGCTGCTTCAAGCATCCATGAAAATTTCTAGAGACTCAAGTTATTATTTCTGAGCCTTCATATCACTTTCCTACTGATCCTGGGAAACTGAGGGCATGTGTCTTTGGACTGCATCCACTGCTTTAATCAATGGCTGACTAGTAACCCTGGGGGGCCCATACTCTCAGTCTTTATCAAGAACAAGATTTCTACTACGGCAAAACAGAGAAACCACCTGAATGGCCAAAAGCAGCATTGTCCAGCTGATATACAGTGAGCCACCTGTGTAATTTACAATGTTGTAGTAGCCTGGGGGTGGCGGGGGGTGATAAGATACAGGTGAAATTCATTTACTTAACCCAGTCTATCTGAAATAATATCATGGCAGCATGTTATCAATATAAAAAATTGTTAATGGTGGGGCGCCTGGGTGGCTCAGTCAGTGGAGCGTCCAACTTCAGCTCAGATCATTATCTTGTAGTTCACAAGTCCCAGCCTCCCATCAGGCTTTCTGCTGATGATGATCAGGCTTTCAGCACGGAGCCTGCTTCAGATCCTCTGTCCCCACCTCTCTCTCTGCCCCTCCCTTGTGCTCACTCTCACTCTATCTCTCAAAATAAACAAACTTTAAAAAAATTATTAGGGAGATCTTCTACACTCTTTTCTTCATACTAAGAGTTCATAACCCGGTGTATATTTTATACCAACGGCACATTTCAGTCAGAAGTCCCCACATTTCAACTGGTCAATAGCCAAGGTGGTAAGTGGCTACCACATTGGACATCTCAGTCTGTTTCCCTCTCTTTATCTCATTCTTCCTTGTCTCTGTGGACACCCTACTCTGTCTCCGTTGGCTCTATGCTTTTCCCCAATAGTTTTCATCTGTAACAGTCACCCATGGACTGAACGTATATGAGTGGCAGAGGGTGCCACCATGATTCTCATTAACTCGATCACCTGCACTTCCCCTTTGCCTTCTATTTGCTCTCATCTTCCTTTCTTCCCTTCCAGGCCATGCTGCTTTTGGGGAGTCCACAGTAGAGCGGTAAACCTCTTCCTGTGTCTGAGGCTGTCTTAACCTCCACACTGGGTCACATCAGTGACTCTAAACCTCAATAAACTCCCTTAGAAACAAGAACAACCACTGTTGCAGTCACTGCCCACTGGAGAGACGTTGCAAGGGTCACAGAAACCCTGCAGACAGTTAGTCCCTGCTTTGGCTTTCTCCTCCCCATCCTTGGCTTCTCCATCCTCTGTTGCAGCCGCCCTTGGGGCCCTTGTCTTCCTCAGCCTCTGGACACCCATTCCCCAGCTCCAGAGTAGCACTCTGGGGGGCGAGGAGGAAGGCCCAGTCCCAACAGTGGGAGCCCAGAGTGTGGAAGTTCAGAAAATGACTGATTCTCTGGGGGAAGAGGAAGACTCTTCAGTTTTTTGCCTATTGGAGGACAAACAATCACAAGCTCCCTAACAGAAGGAGCTTCTCCCAAGGCAGAAGGGTGCAGCTGGGCCACTTATTGTGGAAAACCCAAGTATTCCTCTAATGTCCACAGGTCCACAGCTCCTTCCTAACTAGAAACACAAAGGATGAAATTCTTTTTTTTTTTTTTAATGTTTTATTTATTTCTAGGAGAGAGAGAAAGAGAGAAAGAGAGACAGTGTGAGCAGGGGAGAGTCAGAGAGGGAGGGAGTCACAGACTCTGAAACAGGCTCCAGGCTCTGAGCTGGCAGTCAGCACAGAGCCCGATGCGGGGCTCGAACCCACGAACCACGAGATCATGACCTAAGCGAAAGTCAGACGCTTAACTGACTAAGCCACCCAGGCGCCCCATAAATGATGAAATTCTAACCTGAGGCAACTGCCTCCTTAACCCTGAGCTCTCAGTCATCAAAACATAGGCAACCAAAAAGTAAAGCATAAACCCATACTGAGGATGGGGGCAGAGGGATGGGCAATGGGCCCTTAATACACAGCTAGGGAAGGGTAATTTGCCAAAACCTACCAAAAGTCCCGAAGCGTGGCATATCCTTGGATTCGGCAATTGGGCTGGCATCAAAGGACGGCTACAAGCCACAAGAATGCCTACTGTGGTATTATTTATAATAACGGAAAGTTGTAAACATATACGATCTGACAATAGGATTTGTTAAATTATGGTACGTCCATGTAAGAGCACACAGCCACTAAGCCACTAATAATATTAATAATATGAAAAGCTGTTCCTGACATTTTAAGCACCTTCTATATCTCCAGCGTTCCTCAGAGCTGGAGGCTGAAGTACCCAACTGCCTGCGTGACAAATGGAATCTGTCCAGACAGGACCTAACCATCAAGCTCAGCCTATTCCACCTCCAGTCCTCACATTTCAAATAAAGGCACCACCCTCCACTCCGTTCTTTAGCCAAACATCTAGGGACAACCCTCCATTCTTTATTTCCCCCATATCCGATTCATGAACACCCCCTGCACCACTGACCTTCTGAATCCTGCCGCTGGCCCCATCCGCCCGACCATCGCTATAGTCCCAAGCACAGTGTCTCCTGGCTTTGGTTTCCACACCAGCCTCTCAAATTGTCTCCCTGCTCCCACTCTTACCCCCTATGGTCTATTTTCCCTGAAGCAATCAGAAGGATCTCTTAAAAACATTAATCAGCCACCTCCCTGTTCACACTCAGAACAAAACCCAAGTATCTTATCAAAGCCCTCTATCACCATGGCGCTGATTCTGTCTCCCACCCTGTCCCTCATTCCTTCCCCGTCCACCCACTCTGCTCCAACCACAGTGGTCTGCTTGCTGTTCTAATGACACGCCAAGCATGCTCCTACCCAAGAAATTTGCATCTGCCTGCTGCATTCCCCAGAGATGTCTTGGTTTGCCTCCAAGACATTGGTTTTTGGTTTTATTTTGGGCATTGGTTTTTTGGGGTGTTTTTGTTTTTGTTTTTGTTTTTACCCATAGCGGTTAGATTGGTATAGTAGATTGTTCACTGGCTTCCAAGGAACCACACCTCCTAGAATCCATACCCTTACACAGTCATTTCCACATTGGTTCTGGGCTTATCCGCTCCGCGTGCTTTGGCAAAATGGACCCTGGCAACGGTTACAGAAGCAGAGGCCTCAGAGGGGCTGTGCAAAGGGGCTCATTCTCTTGGAACACGGCTGCTTCCACCAGGTAAGAAATCCGGCTGTCCTGTCGGAAAGCCACGTCCAGGAAAACCAACATACCCCAGCCAACCACCAGCCACGTGAGCAAGGCCACCCTGGGCCATCCAGCCCAGCTGAGCCTTCTGATGACCACACAACCACACGAGTGGTCTGGGCAAGATCCACAGAACCGCCTCATCCATCCTAGCGATCAGAGAGCAGCTAGCCGGCCCGTGCGCCAAATCCGACCCCCCACCTGGTTTCGTAAGGCCCCACAACCTAAGAATAGTTTCCACAGTTTTATATGTGAAACAAGAAATCAACAAGGAAATGGTATTTCATGACATGTAAACACGAGATCAGATTTGAACTTCAGGACCATAAGTGAGGTTGCCCTGGAAAATGTTCATTTGTGGACACCGTCCATCCGTGGCTGCTGCAAGCTACACTGGCAGAGCTGAGAGGTGGTGTGACGGAGCCTGTATGACCCACAAACCTGAAACTATTTACTACCTGTCCCTTTACAGAGAGAATTTGCTGGCCCCTGCTGCAGCAACTTTTTATTGTGCTCACTCCGAAACCTCTGAAGCCTTCTATCTCCTTCCTCAAAGGAGTGAAACTTTGTCAGTCTGACTCCCTTGTCCTTCCTTAGTCAGATCTCAAGAGTTTGTGACCTAAATTCATTTCCTACAACACTGTATCAGATACTCTCCATTCTGGACCAACTGGTCTCGAAGCTGCCCCACGAAGGCTTGAAGTGGTATGAAAGGCCTTTATCTGGTTAGCTGTTCTTGCCCAGCAAGCTCTCCCCACCTGCGAGCTCTCCCTGTCCTTCCCTGCGCGCAGGGTCCCCAGCTCCCCAACCAAGAAAGCTACCCTTAACTGCTTTGCCAAATGTTTTCCTAGGTGTATTCTATGGAACATCAATCCCTAAGGGACATCCTTGGAAAAAGGAAACAGTCTCATGGAGGCACCTCGCACATAACGGCTCTGAGAAGTCTCTTCAGTATAGAGGCCTGTTTCCCTTTGTTTAGCTCAGCCTTTCCCAAACGTGTGAACCAAGGAACTCGTTTTGTCTACAGGGTACTTGTTGACCTCCAGCATCTAGTACAGGGTCCGGATTTCAGCACTCGCTGGAAGGATGGAAAATGCTAATAGCTCACAGACCTAGGGTTCCACAGAACACACTTTGGAAATGCTGTTCAAACTCCCCTCTCTACCTCTGATCTGAGCTGTTCCCTTCCATGTCATCTATTCCACGCTACGTAATGTTAATCATATCATCATCATCATCACCATCATGGCAATCAATTATTCAGCACCTGCAGCTGTGTTAGAGATAGCACTAGGCCCTTGAAAATGTCCTGCCTTGGGGCACCTGGGTGGCTTAGTTGGTTAAGCGTCCAACTTTCGCTTAGGTCATGATCTCGCGGTTCGTGGGTTCGAGCCCCACGTCGGGCTCTGTGCTGACTGCCAGCTCAGAGCCTGGAGCTTGTTTCAGTCTGTGACTCCCTCTCTCTCTGACCCTCCCCTGCTCACACTGTCTCTCTCTCTCTCTCTCTCTCTCTCTCTCTCTCTCTCATAGAAATAAATAAAACATTTAAAAAAAAAAAAAGAAAAGAAAAAAAGAAAATGTCCTGCCTTTCAATCCTCATAACCACTGAAATAGGTAGCATTATTCTTTTATTGCCACTTTGCCAACAATTAAACCAGGGGTCAGAAAATGTAAATCCCTAGCCCAAGATAAAGTAAGAAGAAAAGGTACAGTTTATAATTTTATTGGTCTAACTCCAAAGCTCATGATCTTTCTTCTCTAACACACACCTTGGCCAACATTGCTGGCTGCACCCAATATCCCTCCATGCTTTCTTCCATGCCAGCAGAACATGGCTCTGATGGCAACCAGTCAACCCAGTCATGGTGAACCATGACCCATCTAAACCACACACCATGGTGTCCCCACTTCCCCACCCCCCAGCGTTGTGGTCGGGACTGGCCATCTGACCAGGTTTTAGCCAAGAAGACATAATTCAACATCATCTGTGGGGTAGGTAGCAAAACAAAGACATGAAGCCTTCATTCCTGCGCACTCCTCACCCGGGCCCCCACCTCCCTCCCTTGAACCTGAGTGTGACAGCTAAAGCTTTAGAAGACAGCTTGCAACCAAAAGGAAGAAACCACTGAGAGCTCAGACACTGGTCCTGATCTTACTAACTTACTGAGCCAACTCAAGCAGCCATATACCTCCACACTTCTTGTTATATGAGAAAAAGAAGCCATCATTTGTTTTAAAGCTGTGCTTGGATTTTCCATTTCATGTTAGCTTGAAAACATTCCTAATGGACGCACATGCTGCCTCTCGTATTATTTGCTGTTTGGACTTCATTGTTATTTCACGCATATATTATTAGCCTCGTCTCCCTAAACATGCAGTGCACTTCTTGAAGGCTAAGTCCATGCTGCACATGGGGTGTTATGCACCCTACTAAATTTTGCTTATTATCATGGTTTTCAGGAATGGTCTGTTCATTTCACTACTTGCCCTAGTGTTTGTGAGCAGGGAGTCCTTACCATCAAAGAGCAGAAATAAACCACCTATCTCCGAATACGTTGGTATTTTTCAAAGTGTCAATGTGAAAACATGTATCAGAAACATCTTGGACTGTTTATGAAATGCAGATTCCTGGGCCCGTGCCAGTATTGCCTGAATTAGAGCCTCTGGGGTTAGAGGCTGAGAATGTGCATTTTCAGTGAGCTCCCTGAGGCGGTTTTGACATACAAAATGTGACAGTATGGGGCATTAAAAAAACAAAAAACAAAAAAAACACTTCGGGTCCAAAGCCTAGGTGAGGTTTGGCAGGACTTGGCTGCAGCCAGAGTCTTCTGCCCCTCCTCAGTGTCCCCACCCTAGACCCAGAGATCTGAGAAGCAAGAAACTGGCCTGACTGCTGGAGACCCTTCCCTGCACAGTCCTGAGACCCGGGATCTGTGGCATCCTGGGACCAGGAAACTAATACCCAGATGCGCTCCCAATAACTCTAACCTCTTGCAATTCCAACTGCATTCCCAGTTTGCAAAGAAAACCTCTACACAGGAAAGAAGCCACGGAGTCCGGGATCCACTGTGACCATCACCATCATTCAAGGAATTAACAGAGGATGGGGCATATTGAAAAGAGGAAAAGAAAACAGAAGAAACTTACACAGTAATACATGAACTAGCACCTGGGACTCCTGACTCAAAGGACCAGAAGAGAACTGAGGTGGCCCTTTTGGGTTATTTATTTACTCACCGCCTACAGTTCTGAACAAAATCTTATCTTGGGCACTGCTCACACCACGACAGAAATTTTCCCAGATGACAGGCGCACACAGACATGTATTCTAGGGTAGCAAACAGCGTATTACACACACACACACACACACACACACACACTCCACTTTCAGACTGATGACCTGTGTGCTGACAACCAGCCAAAGTAAAAATCATGGAGAAAAAAAAGACTTGAAAGTAAGTCAGACAGCGGAGCTCATCCAGGCTGGAACCCGGGCACACGGCTCCAGGGTTCAGTGGGGATTAAAGAGTTCAGGCCTTGGACACCCGTGGGCTGGAAACAGAGGGAACCTCCCCCGCACCACAAATGCCCACGTCGTCAAGGGAGAACCCCTTTACTTTGCTTCCAGCCCCACAGCCACCACCCTCAGCAAATGTCAGCTAATAGGAGTTCCCAAATTTAATCAAGCTGTGTGGACAGCTGGTGTGAAGGAGAAGTGAGTGGAACCCTTCAGATGTTTCCAACAAACGTGGATGCCCAAATGATTACGTGCACACCAGACATTTTCTAAGACTCTTGAAACCTTCCTCCTTTGGCCAAATGGCCTTCGGAAGAAATAATTTCTGCCATCTTCTTTCTGAGTAACTTTGCCTCCAACCCCACCCCACCCCAAACTGCTTCAAACTCCCCCTCAAGTCCTGTAGGAGACAATGTTACAACTCCCCAGTGATGACTCCGCCTCCGACCCCTCTGCTCACCGGCCTACGGAGACTCAGGAGTATTTTCCCACACCACTTGGGTGTGCTGATCCAGGCATATTTTTTTGTTATCTTTTTACACGTTTCAGGCCTGCAACAGCTCCCTGCATCAAACAATTTGATTCGGAAATGGGTAGCTCAAAGGGGTTTGTTTTTGTTTTTGTTTTTAAAGCATCTTGCCTCGCGACATGTGCCTCACCGAAATAAAACAAAAACAAAAACAAATTCCAAGGAGCAATCGCGGGGCTGGGAAGGAGGCCCAGAGCAGAAGAGGTCTATATTTATAGGCAGCCCCATTCTGCGAGCAAAAACCACCTTTTGACCACCTGCAGAATGCGCAAGGTCACGTGGGTTCTCTGCAGCGCCTTAATGTCTTACCCAGCACACAAGCCCCCGTGGCATATAAACAAATCCACAAGCGGAAAAAAGAGAGAACTCACTCCTCGGAGAGGAAGCAAATGATAATAACAGCCGCAGGAATAATAATACATAAAGAATACCAATTACTACTACTACTACCAACACCCAGCCAAGCGTAGGTGACAGCGGTACAGTAAAGGGACATCCAGTGCAGGCTTTGCAAAGAAGATAAATCACAGAAAACCAAATCGTGTCCACCCTGCTGCCCTCCCACACCCTCCCGCTCCCCCCCACCCCCCCCAACAAACAGAATCAAAGGAAAGGGGGTGGTGGGGGGCAAGGAGAGGGAAGGAAAGATTGCCTTTTTTCCCCATAGGCGACACCTACCTCCAGGGTCCGGATCTCTTTTTGTGTGAGGTCGTTGGAGGTGGCACACTTCGTCCTAAGCCCTTCCAGGTTGGAGATGCTCAGGTCTATCATGTTTTGGACCAACTCGCACTGCTGTAAGGCTTTTTGCAAACTCAGAGGCTGCTGCTCCTCGCTTTTCGTCATGTTTTCCTCATCCATCGCTTGCTCGGCAAGCCCCCTTCCCCTCCTCCTCCTCCCAGAGAGAAAAAAGGGGGGCGGGGGGAGCAGAGGCAGTCCACCCCCTACGCTCTCCAACCACTGCGACTTCTCAACAATGTCTCATGAAGAAGAAACCCAACATCTCACACAGGGTTGAGGGGGTGGGGTGGGAGGAGGGGACAAGAGCCAAAATTTATTATTTTATTTTGGGGTATCAGGCAGACTCCATTAGAATGTCTCCTCTCTCTGAGTCTCTGGTCCCTGAAAAGGAGAGATGCTGTTTCTCAGAAGCAAACCAGGTGATGTGATGCTGTCTGTACACTTAGGGAGGAGGAGGAGGAGGAGGAGGAGGAGGAGGAGGAGGGAGGAGGAAAAAGGAGGTGGGGGTAAGGAGAGGAGGAGGAGAGGAGAGGAGGAGGCGAAGGAAAACAGCGCTCACTCTTTACACACCGGCTCCGTGAAGGGCAAATTTATATATTTTTGGCTGGCTGGCTTTTATGTCAAAAAAAACCTGCTTTGCCCCCCTCCCAGTTGCAGTGACACGGCATCGTCCACCGTTTGGGGTGCTTTAGCGCGTCCTCAAGATGCTGTCTGCATTGCTCCCGCGGCTGCGGCGGCGACTGCGGCTGGCTGCTGTCTCCTCCTCGCGCTGCTGCTGCTGCCGCTGCCGCCGCCGGGCTCCGGGGGTGACGGCTGCTGCATTCGCTCCTGCCTCGCTCCACACCGACATCTTGCCTGTCAATCAAAGGGCGGGGGGCCGGCGGCGAGGGATGGAGAGCCGGCGAGGGACCTGCGGGGAGCGGGTTGGTGGAGCGGCGCCGTGCGCGCAGCCGCCCGGCCCGGCGCGCCAGGGACCCGCGGGAGGCGGCGGCGGCGCGCGCAGGCTCGCGCACCTGCCCGCGGAGGGGCTCGGCGCGCGCGGGCCGGGCGCGGTGGGGCGAGGGCGGCTCGCGGGGACGCGGAGCTCGCGTGGCGGAGTGAAATTACTACCGGGCGTGCGTGCGTGCGTGCGGGCCCGGCGGGCGGGGGCGCGGGGGAGGCGCGCGCGGCGGGGGGGCGGGGGGAGCCGGCGGGCGGTGTGGGGGTGGGGTGCGCCCGGCCGCGGGGGCTGGGCGCGGGGGCGGGAGGGGGAGGGGAGGGGTGGGGTGGGGGCCACTACTACGACGCGCTCTCGCGAGACGAGGCCGGAGTACCGCTCCGCAGGTGCGCCGGGGCCCGGAGCAGGTGTGCACCCAACTTTGAAACCCTTCGTGCGTGCTGGAGAGACGTCAGCGTGAACCTGTTCGCGTCCTCTCTGGCTTCTCAGGGTGTGGGTGTGTGTCTGTGTAAAATGAAACAAGCCTGATCATCGTCCGTGCGCCCAGTGTGCGTCTGTCCGTCTGCCTGTCTTTTTGTTCGTTTGTTCTTTCTTGTCACTGGGGAAGAACAAAACAAACCTGATCATCTTCCATGAGCTGTAGGAAGCTGCATCCCGGGTTCGGTATCCTGGCCTGCAGTTACCCTGACGAGTGGCTTTCCGTTTGGAGGGGGAAAGGGGCTTGGCCTTAATCTGATTGCTACCATGCCTGAAATGTCCTACACGATCTTCTCCCAGCCTACCCAAACGACCTTACATCAGAAAGCTAAGAACGGTTTTTTTATTTTTAAATGGCTGGGGGAAAAAAAAAATCAAAAGATTTTGTGACTTGTGAAAATTATAAGAAATTCTAAATTTCAGTGCCCATAAATAAAGTTTTATTGGACAACTGCCACCCCTTCCTTTTATGTCGGTGTTTACTGTTGTAACAGCAAAAGTGAGTAGCTGCAAGAGGAACTGTGTGGCTTGTAAAGCCTAAAACATGTGCTATCTGGCCCTTTCCAGAAAAGCCTGCCCACCCCTGACTAAAATCACCAAACATATTCCGGCCTCAGAGTACTTGACTCTCTATGTCCCCTGTGCCCCGACCACACTCCCTAGTTCTATCCTGGTTGGTTCCCTGGCACTTGGTGTCAACTCAAATGTCATCCTAGAGAGGCTTCATCTTCTTGATCGTCGTAACTACTAGTATTCCCAACACACATTGCTCAAAGGAAGTATTTAGGATAATTAGCAAAAGGCTTCTCTTTCTCCAGGTAAACAGAGCTCCATGCCAGGCAACTGAGTTTATGGAGCAGAGTGACTCAGAACACATTGTACAATATGTGTCCCTTAAAGAAAGCCACTTGAGAGGTAAAATGACAGCAAGCGATGGCAGACTTTTTTTTTTTCAGACTGTGGGCCATAAGGTTTTCCAGCTCATACAGATCTGAATCAGCATTTTCAAAATCTCTCTGCTGGTGAGGAGCTCAAATGAGTTCTCTATTCTCAGCCTCTTGGACTATGATGTTCGTAGATTCCGAGTCTCTAATAAAATTCTCTTTTCATCCATTTTCTCCTTCTCTTGCTTTGTTTCTC
The DNA here is from genome assembly GCA_017311185.1 of Proteles cristata cristata. Classification (NCBI taxonomy): domain Eukaryota; kingdom Metazoa; phylum Chordata; class Mammalia; order Carnivora; family Hyaenidae; genus Proteles; species Proteles cristata. The sequence goes on along the minus strand of JAESUZ010004867.1, from coordinate 1,112,159 downwards.
TTAAATCTATTAATCATGGTTATTTTAAAGCCCTGGTTTAACTCCAGTACTTTGGTCACCTGCACAGTCTGTTTCTATTGCCTGTTTTTCTATTTGTTTTCAGTGACCTGGTCCTGTCTCTTGTCAGGCCTTGTAGTTTTTGTTGAATGCCATTCAACATCTGTGTATGGAAAAACATAAATAAAGTCTCCCGGTAATATCTAACTCTGGAGAGGGCTCCCCCACCCTCCAGAAGCAGATGGAAAGAGAGCCTAGCTAAGCCGGGTGGAGGCTGGGTTTTCATTTTGATAAAATATCATCTACTTTGGCTCCCGCCTCTAAGGCTTTGCTTTTTAGAGATTCCAACTGAGGTCTTCAGGAGTTCGCCAGGGCCCCCGCCCCCTGGTCCTGCGCTCTAGCCTTATAGCCATAACATGGGAAAACTGCTGGACATTCTGCTCTGTTTTTCAGGGGTTTCTGTTTGGCTTCTAGCCTCTTGGCCTGCACAGTTTCAGAATTTGCCAAATGTCGTAAGGGGAAAACCACCATCTATCGAGCTCACTCTACTACCTCTCCCTTCCCTCTAGGATAGTCCCTAGTTTTGTCTCTCCAGCCCAAGGCACTGCCAAAATTCGGCTGGTTTCTCTGTCCCCCAGCAGCCTGGCCTGGGAAAAGTCTAGATTCCAAGTCCCCAGATTTGCAAGTGCCCAAAAGGGAAAAGTGGCTGCAGTGTACATCAGCTCTCCTCAACATTGTTCCAGAATCTTGGCTCCTCTAGTCCTGGTTGCTGCAGCAGCAATGCGAATGCCTTTAAATAGGTGATGATGATGATGATGATGATGATGATGATGATGATGATGATGATGATAGTGATGATGGTGATTTGATCTGGCTTTTCTAGTTGTTCTCAGAGGAAGTAGAAATTGAAAAAAAAATGAAAGTAGCCCATAGTTCAGAAGTCATCAACTGGCAGGGCTGTAAGCAGCACACAAATGCATTGTTTGACACCCCCACACACACACACACACAGCCACTGCCACTTTTTTTCAATTAATTGCTATAACAATTGCTTTTGTTATACTCTGCATCCATCCAGCCCCTCTTTGAATACCTTTCCTGTTTGGAAAATGCCCACATTATGAGTCCCCCGTCTCCACAAGAGAAACTAAAGCACTTTTCCAGAACTTTCCTTGCAACTGAGTTTCATGTGACCTAAGCACTGCCATTTAAACATGTCACATGAGATTTATAGTCGGAAGTGAGCGACAAAGAGGAGTCTATCTGATACAAGCATGACAGCCAGGGCACCTGCTTGCAGGTGTAAGCCTGGGGTCTGCGCTGAAAGCCACCGCATGGTACTCACAGGGGCGGTTTGGGCCTCGTTCCTAGCTGCGCAGTCCAAGCCTACAACTCTTGTCCTCCTGGAGATTCTACAGGTTTCTAACTACCTGTCTTCGTCTGCCCTGGCTGACATAACAAAATACCATTGATGAGTGACTTCCACAACAGAAATTGGGGCTCCTGGGTTACTCAGTCCATTGAGCATTTGACTCTTGATTTTGGCTCAGGTCATGATCTCTTAGTTCATGGGTTCGAGCCCCGTGTCGGGCTCTGTGCTGACGGCATGGAAACTCCTTCAGAGTCTCTCTCTCTCTCTCTCCCTTTTTTTCTGCCCCTCCCCCTGTTGTCATTCATGTGCTCGCTCGCTCTCAAAATAAATAATTTTAAAAACTTTTTAAAAACATAGAAATGTATATTTTTTTCACAGTCCTGGAGGCTAGAGAACACAGTGCCAGCATGTTCGGGTTCTGGTGAAAGATCTCTTCCTGGATTGGGAGGGTGTCTTCTTGCTGTGTCCTCACATACCAAGCATGGTTCACATGGCCTCTTCTTCTTATTATTATAGGGCTATCCACTTTTTGAATTAGGACCTCACGCTTTGGCCTCCCCTAACCCTGATCACCTCCTAAACATTGTAAAGGTACATTAGGGAGTAGGGCTGGGATATATGAATTTGGAGGAGGGGACACAATGCAGACCATAGCACCACCCTGTTAAAGCACTTTTGCTTGAACTACCTGGAGTAGATTGTGCCATTGCAACAAAGAACCTTGGCTAATAATCTTGCCGAAAATTCCAAAATCGGGAGACAGTACCAAAAATGAGATTTCTGGCGTTTCCAGGAAATCAGAGAGATCTGGCCTCATTGGGCAACAACTGGCTGGATGTGAGAGACAGCTGCCCCTTTCAGATGTGACACAGCTCCCTCCAGTTCACCATGGCCCCCACTTAGTCTCCTTTGTTCATTATTTCTATTTCTTGCCTAGCCCTGAAGGCATTTGCATCTGCTGCCCCTGGGACAGCTCAAGGTAGTTTGTGCCTGGGATCCATAGGAATCTCACCAATTTCAAGCTTGGAGGACTGGAGCTAACTGTGGAGAATTACACCATGGCTGTTGTGACTTCATTGCAGAAGCTGCACGGCACTCGGGGTGCTGCATGTCTTTGTCAATAGTGGGAATAAATTATTCTTACTGGGCTATGAAATGAGTTAAACTTAGAAATATCACATTAGATTCCGTAGCTTTTAGTTTTGACTAGAAGAACAGTCTCATATTAGAAGTCCAGTCCAATCAGGGGCGCCTGGGTGGCTTAGTCGGTTAAGCGTCCGACTTTTGCTTAGGTCATGATCTCGTGGTTTGTGGGTTCGGGCCCCGCGTGGGGCTCTGTGCTGACTGCCAGCTCAGAGCCTGGAGCCTATTTCAGAGTCTGTATCTCCCTCTCTCTCTGACCCTCCTCTGCTCACGCTGTCTCTCTCTCTCTCCTAGAAACAAAAATATTTAAAAAAAAAGAAGTCCAGTCCAATTAAAACTCTATTCTCATATCCAGTTTAATACCTCTTCCCCACCCCCTCTGGTCTGACCCGCAGATGGCTCAGGAATCTGCAGTGGACATGAGGGCAGGTGCGTCCTCTCCTGCCCCTTCCCCGCTCGCCCACCGTGTCCGAGTATAGGAGCAGGGGAGTGTGTGGAAAAGGGACCCTCCACTGAGAACAGGTGAGTTCAAGTATAGTTCTCTCTGGTGTCAGATCACCCCCACCCCCACCACCCCCACCATGTCCTTGCAAGCACTCACATGCTGGCTCTTTGCCTTGGGCAGACTGGGAGATCATTAGAGACCTCTGTAGGGACCTTGTGGGGACTTAATGTACATACTGGGTGACCTCTTGCATACCTCTTTTCCATTTCATACCCCAGGAAGTACCCCACATTCTCTTTTGAGGTCCCGGGAGGCCACCCTCTTGGATGAGTCTTTTTCAGGTTGACTCAGACCTCCAGACATACACTCTGGTGCATGGGAAATAGGATACACCTTTGCCTTTTGCCCTCGCCCCTCGCCCTGCTGTCATGGACAGCCCCAAGCAACCTTCAGCTGGCAGTGAGATGCCAGCCCCCTCCCCCGACCATGCTTGCTGACCCGTCTCGCAAGTGACTCTCTGAGCTCTCCTCTCTTGGCTTGGAGATCAGAGGGGAGAAGAAAATCTCCTACAAAGACCTGTCAGAGAAACCTCCTCTAGATAAAATCTGACCTTGTTTTATATAGGCTGGAGGCTGACAGTTATTGATGGTCAGGGGACCAGTCTGGCCACCTCTTGACAGGAGGAAGTATTGTTACCCACTGCCCTCAGCATTGAAGCTTTAGCTGAAGTTCTGGGTCAACAGGAAAAGTCTCATTCCACATCTTGTTATATTAGTGATATGCTGTCCCCAATATTTGCTAAGTTGCCTTGTGAATAGGGACCCAAACTGGAAAGTAGGGGAGGTCGATACCCTGGCACTGAACAAAACTAACACTCACTTCTTTAAAGGCTCAACATACTATTTTCCTAGGGCATTTCTTTCTCTCTCTTTTTTCTTTTTCTTACTGATTCTGAGAAGGAAAAATAAAATCTCAGAATGCCCGCCCCCAGGACGCAACCAAATCTGCCACAGTTGTGAGAGCAGTATTACTGTTCTGTTCTAACTCATTGATCCCCAAAACATAAATGGCCTTGAAAAAAAAATACCTTTGATGAGTGCAGGCAGAATGCTCCTAGCTTTAACCTTGTGAAGTTTTTCCAACATCAGAAAACTGGCTTTTTCTAGAGTTCTTCTCCTCTTGGCTTTTTGCCTCCCTGTCTTACTTTTCCACTGCAAGCGAAGCAACCAGATCACTCTTGTGATAACTTCAGCTCACGATGATGGACAATTGAGTCCAGTGATTTATGCCAGCTTTACACAGTACACACTCTGCAATGCACCGTGCATGTTCAGATACAGTGCCCTCAGGCTGGGAGCGGGTGTGCGCCGTGGCATCCGCTGACTACTCAGAGCCCACTGAAGGAGCGTCATTGAAAACTGCAGTGAGGTGGGGCTGTCCACCCAGCGGGCTTCCATCGTGTGCCCCCTGGTCTGGGAAGCCCTGCTTTAGCTTGAATGGCGATGAGAAGAATGGCATCTGCTCTGCACAGGCACCAGGGGTCACAGCTCGTGGGGCAAAGCACAGTCTGGGCACCCGTGAAGGAAACATCCTGCGTGGCATTCGTCTGCGGCAGCCCTGAGGAAGGTCCTGATTCTTCCATTTTGCTTCACTTGCGGCAAAATGTACATAAAGTTGACCACTGGTGACATGAGTTACACTCACGGTGTCATGCTGCCATCACCACTCTAGAGTTCCAGAATGTTTCCATCACCCCAGAGGGAAGTCCCGTACATATTTAGCAACTACTCCACATTCTCTCCTTCTCCCAGCTTCTGGCAGCCACTAATCTCCTTTTTGTCTCTACAGATGTACCTGTTCTGGATATTCCATACAAGTGGAACCTTACAATATCAGCCCTTCTGTGTCTGGCTTCTCTCACGGTAGCATAATGTGTCTGAGGGTCATGTGTGTCATAGCAGGTATCAGTTCTTCATTCCTTTTTATGGCTGAGTAATATTCCATTGTGTGCATAAACCGCATTGATTATCCACTCATCTGCTGGTGCATATTTGGGTTTTCCCACCCAAATATGCTTGGCTATTGTGGATAGTGCTGCTACGACCATTTGCGTCTAAGGTTTCGTTTCAACACCCGTTATCTATTCCTTTGGGCATGCAAGCGTACCTTGGGGGTGTTGCAGGTTTGGTTCTAGACCAGCAAATACTACAATAGAGCAAGTCAAATGCATTTTCTGGTTTCCCGGTGCATCTAAAAGCTATGTTTAGACAATACCATAGTAAATTAAGTGTGCAATAGTATATTAAGCATGTCGTAAAAAAAAAGCAATGGGCATACCTTAATTAAAAACTACTTTATTGCTAAAAAAAAAAAATGCTAGCCACCATCTGAGCTTTCAGCGAGGTGTAATCACTGATCACATTCACCATGACAAATATAATAATAACGATGAAAGAGTTGAAAACATTGCAAGAATTACCCAGATGTGACGCAGAGACACAAAGTGAGCAAATGTTGCTGGAAAAATGGCACCCACAGACTTGCTTGATGCAGGGTTCCCACAAACTGCCAATTTGTTAAAAACACAATATCTGCAAAGCTCAATCAAGCGAAGTGCAATAAAATGACGTATGCATCTATAGGCCGGAGCGGGATTGATGGGTCATACAATAATTCTGTTTAACTTTTCGAAAAACTGCCAAACTCCTTTCCATAGCTGTTTGCACCATTTAATGTTCCCGCCAGCAATGTGGGAGGCCTCCAGCTTCTCCACATCCTCCTTCCCTGACGCTTCTTGCATCGATATTTCATTACTAAAATAACATAGTGATGGTATACTTCCGAAAGTATGCATTGACACACATTTCTCGAGTGCCTAGAATGTGCTAGGATGATGCTACAGTATGGGACTTAAATGTTAACACGAAACAGTGCGTTCTTCAGTTTTCCTTTCGCCACAAGAGATGGAAACCCACACCGAGCCAGTTTAAGCAAAAAAAAAAAAAAAAAAAAGTGATTCATAAAACCAGAGAGTTCAAGGGAGGAAACTCACAGCAGCCTGGCACTGTCCTTTTCCCTCTCTGTCCCTCAGTTCTGCTTCCGTGCTGGCTGCACTTCTAGGCAGCTTTTCCCCAGGATGTGGCAAAGAGGGCTACAGAGAGCTTAGCAACCCTATCACAAAGAGAGCTCCTTCCTGCTTGGTTCCAACTCATTTCCAACTAGCTCCAGCATAAGTTGCAGGATTGATTTTTGCACTAACCTGGTTTAGGCCGCCTATTCCTTAGCCAGTTGTGTGAACCAAGGGGATGGAGCGTGAGGATGGGCAAGGTCTAGGTTGTGGGGAAGTGGTATTGACTCTACCCAAACCATATTGTAGGAGATTAGGGGATGGCTTCCCCTGGGAAAGGGGAATTCCTTTGGGAATTCCCAAAGGAAAAGGGGAATGCTGTTGTCAGAGGGGGAGTTGGATGTTGGGCAGACCAAAACATCAGCAATATTCCACCATCTTTGAGGGAGTCCTATTCTAATGGTGGAGACCCATGCTAATGCGTCCCGTAACTATACTATGCTCTGGGAATAAAGGAGAGGAGACCTTTACCCCCATGCAAGGGAAGGGGCTCCGGGAAGGCTCCGTTGAGGACGTGATTCTGAAACTGAGACTAAAGAAGGAATGGAATCCTCCAGGCGCATGTAAAGGAACTGGCTTGTACCAAAGTGCAGCGTCCTGAAATCATTGGTGGTTACAGACACCTGCAAGAAACATATACTTGTCACAATGATTTTTAAAAGTCACAACGGAAATACGAAAACCATTAGACCTTGCCTTGAGAAGGCTTTTGCTGGTGGACAAGTTAAGGCACTGCCAGACCTTGCTCTACTGGTTTACTGGATGTAGGGCTTTCAGTGCTAAAACCAGGACAATCTAAGGCAATGTGGGACAATCTGGTCCCCCTATAGTTGAGTCCCTGACTCCAGAGTACCTACTGAGTGTGTGCGGAGTTGGGACGAGTGCTATAGGGTATCTGTTATGTAAGGATGATCCCTCTGTTGAAACAAAAACGTGCCCACAAATGTTCACAGCGGCACTATTCACAGCAGCCAAAAGGTGGAAACCACCCAACTACCCATCATCTAATGAGTGGATAAACAAAATGTGGCATATCCCTACAATGGGATTGTATTCAGCCTTAAAAAGAAATGAAGCACTGAGGCGAGCTCAAGCTCAGGGCTGGGCTCTGATGTGGATGAGCTTGAAAACACTATGCAAAGGGAAAGAAGCCAGATAGAAAAGTCCATGGCCTGTAGGATTCCATCAATAAGAAATATCCAGAATAGGCAAATCCACAGAGATGGAAAGCAGATCGGTAGCTGCCAGGGGGCCGGAGGAGGGGCTTAATATGTATGGGATTTCCATCTGGGATAATGGAAACGTTCTAGAGCTAGACAGAGGTGACAGGTGCAAAACACCATGAATGTACTTACTGTCAATGAATTGTGCACTTTAAAATAGCCACCTGGATGGCTCAGTCAGTTAGACGTCTGACTTCGGCTCAGGTCATGACCTCAGTTCATGAGTTCTAGCCCCGCATCGGGCTCAGTGCTTATAGCTCAGAGCCTGGATCTTGCTTTGGATTCTGTGTCTCCTCTCTCTGACCCTGCCCTGCTCATGCTCTGTCTCTCTCTGTCTCTCAAAAACAAAAAATATTTCTTAAAAAAAGAAAGAAATCTTAAAATGGTTTAAAATAGGGGGGCCTGGGTGGCTCAGTCGGTTAAGCGTCCAACTTCAGCTCAGGTCATGATCTCATGGTTTGTGGGCTCTTCTATCAGCCCAGAGTCCCCTCTCTCTGCTCATGGTCCCTCTCACTCTCAAAAATAAAAATAAATATTAATAAAGTAAAGTAAAATAAAATAAAATGGTTACAATGGTCAATTTTATGTCAAGTGTATTTTGCCACAATAATAAAAAAAGAATCCCCGTTCCCCAAAAGGTGTATAAACCAGGTGAATTGAAAGGCAGCCAAATTTGGCTTGTAGATGAGTTTCATTTGGTGGCATGGAATTAAAAAAAATTTTTTTTTTAAATTTGTGGCTAACATATCTAAAATGGGATATTTCACATACAAAAATTTTGATGAGCAATTTATTTGGGAAAATCGAAAACCCTGGCCCCACTTGACCTGTATCTGCCCCTGGCAACATCAGGAGGTGGGCAGAGTGGCTACTCAACTTTGGGGCTCAGACTCTCTGATCCCCTCCAGTCCCCCTCTCCCCAACCTTCCCCTGGGATCCTCATCTCCTCTGTTTGGTCCCATTAAAGTGCAGGATTTCTTTTTTTTTTTTTTTTTTTAATGTTTTCTTTATTTCTAGGAGAGAGAGAGAGAGAGACAGCGTGAGCAGGGGAGGGTCAGAGAGAGAGGGAGTCACAGACTGAAACAGGCTCCAGGCTCTGAGCTGGCAGTCAGCACAGAGCCCGACGCGGGGCTCGAACCCACGAACCGCGAGATCATGACCTCAGCGAAAGTCAGACGCTTAACCGACTAAGCCACCCAGGCGCCCCTAAAGTGCAGGATTTCTAATACTTGCATAAAACAATTAGAAACAAGGCAGAAAATAAAATGCAGAAGTCAGGCAAATAATATGGTGATTTCCGTGTTCATTTCTTTGTAAATGAGATGTCAACAGATACTACTTTCCCTAAAGTGTTACTCCATTTTCAAAAAAGTAAGGAAATGTCCCCTTAAAGCAATGATTCATAACCTTACCTGCACATGGAAATCACCTGGGAAACTTTAAGAACTATTGGTGCCAAGGTCCTACCCCACCCTCTCCACCTTGGAGATTCTGATTTATTTGGTCTGGAGTGTGGCCGGCCCCCTGGGTAACTCTGACGTGGAGCCGATGTTGAAAAGTCCCCCTTTACATCTTCCTTTTAGAGACTTGCCTTCTTCTGACCTCAGATGTCACAGATCAAACTGCATACACGTTGAGAAATCTTTGAAGTGTTTAAAGTAAATATCTTTCGCTGTTCTTGCTAGCTCCCCCTACAAACATATGCTGTCTTCAGCTGCTCAACAGGTATCTTGACAGACACAAGAAACACAGGAATAAAGAACCGGTTTTTTGTAGGGGAGTCCATTGGTTCATTACCAAAAACAGCATCGACAGCACCTCATAAAACACTGAAAAGTTAACCCCGTTTGTTTAATTGGCGCAAAGGGCCCTAGCCTGTAGCAGGCTATAGACTAAGGAGGCCATCTGATAAAGAACACACGCTGTTTACCCAGGCTGGAGTCTTAATGGATTGTCATGTGAATGCGTGTGCATTGTTCAAAGTGATCACCCCTTTCCAGAGTGCAACTGTGACGTCATTGCTGACATCCTGGCCATGCATTTTCCATGTGCTCCTGCGTGCTAGCTCTTCCACCAAGCTCTCCAACACTACAAAAAAGCATCTGCTGGCAGAAAAAACAAAACCCGTTCCATAGTCCGGGGCGTATTCAAGGCCCGCTATCCTACCCTGGCGCACACCTTCCCCACAGTCAGCCCAGGTAGGAAATGAAGCCCGCACCTGCCTTCCGGCTGGCGCAGGGAGCACCTATCTGGTCAGTTCCATCAGGCACTTCCTGTGCCTCTTCTTGATACCTCACCACAGCTGTCTGCATCTCAGGGCATGGTGCTGGCTTGGCTTCCAGCACCCATCTGTGACTTGGCAAGAAGGGGGAGGAAGAAAAGAGAAAGAAAAAACAAATGCGTGTGGTGAGTGAACAAAATTGCCCCTGTTGTCCCGGACGAGCCTCAAATCATCCACAATTTGCTTGCCTTCTGAGAGGCCAGACCCTGAGTTTCTTGAGCCTCTTTTTGTATCTGAGTCTGAAAGACAGAACGGACGGTCCTTTACGAGTGTCTTCTGTCATTTTTAAGACTTTCCTTTTCTTTGAAGAAATAGGGAAAAATTAGAAATGCTGAGGGGGACAGATCACAGGTTTTCCCCTGTCTGGTGCTTCTGTGCACAGAATCAGATAAATCAGCACCAGCTTAGTTTAGCTGGTAAATTGAGAACACTTTTTATTTTCCTCATAGTGAGCACAAATGTTGGCTTTTAGTTTTTGAAGACAGGTCTGGTCCACCATTTCAACTGAGCTGCAATGTTAGTAGTCCTCAGCTCCTGGGATGCTTAGCTAGTCTGGATTCATGTATTCCTGTATTCATTTAATTCACTTATCAATTCATTTCTTTATTTTTTTAATGTTTATTTATTTTTGAGAGAGAGAGAGAGACAGAGTGTGAGTGAGGGAGGGGCAGAGAGAGAGGGAGACACAGAATCAGAAGCAGGCTCCAGGCTCCGAGCTGTCAGCACAGAGCCTAATGTGGGGCTCCAACTCACAAATCATGAGATCATGACCTGAGCTGATGTTGGACACCTAACTGACTGAGCCACCCAGGCGCCCCAATTTCTGATTAGAAGTAAAGAGCCTGATCTCCTGATGGGATAACAAGAATCTCCAGAATTGGAGGGGGTGATCCAACCTTCACCATCACAAGTAGCTGACCACTGCCGGTGAGAATGTTGGCTCTAAGCCTGATCACCAGGTTCAAGTCCCAGCTCTGCCACCTCCTGGCCCTGTGACCTTAGGCAAGTGATTTCACCTCTCTGTATCTGGGTTTCCCCACTTAACGAAGGTAATAAGAGTATCTGTCTCCTTGGACTGCGCTGAGGATTAAATGAGTTGACGTGTATGAAGTGCTTAGAACACACCTGAAAATACACAAAGTTGCTTCTGCCCCTGGAAACAAACCCCATCACAGTAACACAAAGGCAGAGGCACTGCTGTGTCATCCCAGATTTACGTGCGTGCAGCCTTCTTCCCCCATCTATTAAAAAAAAAATCTATATTGGATTAATGGGAAGATCCAGGGGTGCCCGGGTGGCTCTGTCGGCTGAGCGTCCAGCTCTTGATTTAGGCTCAGGCCATGATTCCAGGGTCATGGGATTGAGCCCCACGTCGGGCTCCACACTGTGTGTAGAGTCTGCTTGGGATTCTCTCTTTCTCTCCGTTTGTCCCTCTGCCCTGCTCTCACTCTCTCTCCTTCTCTCTCAGGTGAAAAAAGAATTAAAAAAAAAAAAAAAAAGGGAAGATCCAGTTCAGAATTTCCACAAGTGCCATGTGCTGACCAGTTCCATCAGAACAACTTGGATTGCTCATCAAAATTTGCAAAACCCCGGGTCCTATCTCAGACCTACCTATCAAGCCTCTTTGGTTAAAGTCCAGGCAATCTTCATTTATAACAAGCATCCCATGCGATACAACGTATCAAGTCAGGCAAGTATGACTAGAGTTAACAAATAGTGATACCAATGAGCCTAGATATTGCTCTTCTGAATCCAGGGAAGCAGGGTCTCTAAAACTTCCTTCAAGTGTTACCTTTATTCACAATTTTTTCCAGTTATTTTACAATTGGTAACAGTGTATGCTTACAATTTTCTGTAAAGTGACTCACTATTTTTACGAAAGTAAATTCATCGTAAAGGGAAAACATATTTTATTAGTGCGAATGAGAAGCAGACATCTTGCCACAACGAGATGATGAATGTAAGAGTAAATCATTTTTTTTTAATGTTATGGAATTCTGCGTAGACACAAGTACCTGCTGAAGCACTGAATCCGTGGCAGCATTTGCTGGAAAGAAAACCTCAGCAAGTGCCAGACAGGTGGGACAGGCTTGGTAGCACCACGAGGAGACTTTCTCCTTTATGAGATGATTGAGAGGGACAGAACGGAGAATGACTTCCTCACTGAGTGATTCAGTCCCATTGAATGTTGTGTGGAAGCACTACCTAAAGCCATTTCCCAGTGAGTCACGGCGCACACGTTAGCAGAACTGCAATAAAGTCTTCTCCTGAAAGTCTACTGACTCTAGATTTTCCAAAGAAACAAAACCAAAAACAGAAACAAAAACAAAGGCCTGTACTATCCAGGACACTGGCAAGCTTAGTACATGTGGTCCACGGGTCTCCAGGACATCCCTCAGATGTTACTCTCAAAGGGTGAGGGGGTCACCGATATAGATTAGGACCCAACTACCCACTCACTGCGGTTTGTGACCTTGGGCAAGTCTCCAGAAACGTCCCTTTCTATAACGTAAAAATGACGCAATACTTGTTCAAGCCAAGATGAAATAAAATGATGTTTGAAAAGCCTTAACACGGAGGGTGACGCATGGTTGGTGTTCAGTAAATGGTAGCTTTTAAGAATTACCAAGACTTCATATTTTTAACCGTTTTTGATAGAACTCTTTGTAGACCACGATTCTACTTCCTAAATGCAGTGCAACTTGATGACTCAGGGTTATCATTTTGAATGTCTCTGCAGTCATTTTATTGTCATTTGATGTATTTCTAACACCTTCCTGTGTTCGGCCTCTTATTTGGCCATTCCACATATGCAGTGGGCTGACAAACAAGCCAAATGTCCACAGTCAGAGACCTGATTAAAACACAGCGAAATTACACGGGTAGCCAATAAAAATGCAAAAAGATACGCTAATCAGAAAAATACAAATTTACGCAATGAGACACTTTCGGTCCAGCAGCATAGCAAATTTTAGAGAGTGCAATTATCTAAGGTTGGTGAGAATGTGGCAGATAAGCACTTGTATACACCAAGAGTGAGAATGTCAATGGGCACAATTCTTCCGGAGGGCATATATGCTTTGGCCGAGCAATTCTATTTCTAAAAACCCGTGTGCAACAGAATCTCTTCCTTCTGGGCACAGGATTGGATGTGCAAAACCCCATATCCTGGTGAGGATGGGGAGAAGTTATAACCCCTGTTATATATAACCAATGTTCTGCATTGCTGCAGAAAACAGCATGGCAGCTCCTCAAAAAATTAAACATAGGATTGCCACATGATCCAGCAGCTCCACTTTTGGTTATATACTCAAAAGAATTGAAAGCAAGGACTCAAGCAGCTACATGTACCTGCATGTTCATAGCAACATTATGCATCAAGAGGGGAAATGACCCAAGTGCCCACTGATGGATGAATAACAAAATGTGGTGTATAGAGCAATGCAGTATTATTTGGCCATGAAAAAGAATGCGGAGAGGTGCTATAACTTGGATGAAAACATTATGCTAAGTTTATCAAACTTAGACATAAAAGGACAAATACCACTTATTTGAGATACCCAGCACAGTCAAATTCATAGGGGCAGAAAGTAGAATTGTGGTTGGTCAGCACTGGGGGAGTGGGCCATGGGGAGTTAGTGTTTAATGGGGACAGAGTGTCAATTTGGGAAGATGAAAAGTTCTGGAGACAGACAGTGGGGATGGTCCCCCACCAATGTGAATGTGCTAAATGCCACTGAACTAAACATGGTTAAAAGGGTAAATCTTAAGTATATTTTACCACAATTTTATTTTATTTATTTAAGTAATCTCTATATCCAACCTGGGGCTCAAACTCCCAACCCTGAGATTAAGAGTTGCATGCTCTACTGACTGAGCTATCCAGGCACACCTACCATAAGTTAAAAAAAACAAAAAAACAAAAAACAGTGCAGAGCTAACCAAAAAAGTGTCACTTTTGAACAGAACTTTGATGGTCTGGTGACTTTTTTCTTCTTATTTCACATTCAAGATTATGTGTAATAGTGGGACAGAGGATATCACAAATCTGGTCTCAAAATAAGGAGAATGTTACTGAGTTTGTCTTTTTTTCATTCTGTTCCTCCTATTCATCTTCATGCCCATAAAAATACTAACAGAGGGCACTTGGGTGGCTCAGTCAACTAAGCGTCTGGCTTCAGCTCAGGTCATGATCTCACAGTTCGTGGTTCGAGCCCCGCATCGGGCTCTGTGCTGACAGCTCAGAGCCTGGAGCCTGCTCCGGATTCTGTGTCTCCCTCTCTCTTTGCTCCTCCCCTACTCATGCTCTGTCCTCTCAAAAACAAATAAACATTAAAAAAAATACTAATAGAAAACTGCTTATTTTTTATTAAATAATTAGTAAATTAACAATTAGGCATTGTGATAAGTCTGCTCTTCACAAAATTTACAGATTATGAAGATTCAGTAAGATAACACATACAAAATGCTTAGCGCAGTTCCTTAATTGTTACTGTTCTGATTTTTCTCTCATTTAATTCTCAAATTCCTATGACATCAGTATTATCGATAAGCCCATTGCATGGCAATAAAAATTGAGGTTCAGAGAAGTTAAGTGATTTAGCCAAGGTAACACAGCACATGGCAGAGTTAAGGCTAAAAAGCAAGCTGTCAGACTCCAAACTCTATGTGCTTAACTACATGCTGAAAATACTTTCTCAAGTCTTCAATTCTGTGAGAAGATTCCAACTGTTCCTAAAAGTGCACCGAAGCAAGTTTTAATTAATGTTCTAAATTTAAAAATATCTTTTTTGGGGGGCGCCTGGGTGGCTTAGTCGGTTAAGCGTCCGACTTTCACTTGGGTCATGATCTCACGGTTCGTGGGTTCGAGCCCCGCATCGGGCTCTGTGCTGACTGCCAGCTCAGAGCCTGGAGCCTGTTTCAGCCTGTGACTCCCTCTCTCTCTGACCCTCCCCTGCTCACGCTGTCTCTCTCTCTCTCCTAAAAATAAATAAAACATTAAAAAAAAATTTAAAAAAAAATCTTTTTTTTAATATGATTTATCGTCAAGTTGGCCAACATACAGCGTGTACAGTGTGCTCTTGGTTTTGGGGGTAGATTCTCATGATTCATTGCTTCCATACAACACCCAGTGCTCCTCCCAACAAATACTCGCCTCCATGCCCAGCACCCATTTTGCCCTCTCTCCTACCCCATGCCCATCAATCCTCAGTTTGTTCTCTGTATTTAAGAGTCTCTTATGGTTTGCCTCCCTCTCTGTTTGAAACTATTTTTCCCTTTCCCTTCCCCCATGGTCTTCTGTTAAGTTTTCCAAGTTCCACATGTGAATGAAAACATGATTACCGTCTTTCCCTGACTGACTTATTATTATAGTCAAATGTAATATATGTTACTATCTTCAATATTTAATGATTTATTTAAAATAATATAGTTGAAAAACACATAATTTAAAAGACCCCTCTATCCTACCCTTCCCCATCTTCCTATTCCCCAGAGGCAACCACCCCCAAACCTTATACATTTTTACCTGGTACTTATCACCATCCTTCTATATAAGAACCTTAAACCACTATTTCTTGATTTATCAATTTTAGAATGTCTATTAGTTCATTTCTCCCACACTAACACCACTCCTTATTTGTCCTCTCCTACCTCTCCAACATCCATCACACAGCAATTTGGGGGTAGGAAATGTTTATATTATGACCATATAAATATTTTTTTCTACCAAACCAAGTAGATGCTCTATGACCATGCCTCCTTTCTTATAAAGCCCTTTGCTTTTCCTAGAGTTAATTATTGACTTGGTTTTTTATTTCTCTGGTTTTCTAAGTATTGTTTCTAAGTAATTTTCCAAGAGCTCTAACATCTCTATCAACAATATGCTCTCTACATTCAAAGTATCTCCTGGAAATCTTTTCCTGGAAAGAAATCTCTTAGTTTTCTTGCTCCAATCAGGACAAGTTGTTCTCTAGGGTTTATTGCACAGCATCATTTTGAATCATCTCTTTGCCATTGTCCTCTGAATTTCCTTTGCCTTTGCCTCTTCCTCACTTTGATCTCCTCTTCCTTAGAATCTTGTCTCACTCTTTCTTATTTTACTCTCATTCTATTGGAGTACATTTCCAAAAGTTTATTGAAAGAGGGTAAATGGGAGGTAGTTTTTTTAAGTCCCTGCATGCCTGAAAATATCTTTGCTCTAATATTACTCTAGTGATAGTTTGGCTGGGTATAGAATTCTAGTTTGGAAAACTGGTGACTGCTCTCCCTTCAGGTGTGGTACATCTATATCTAATAAATACATTTTTTTATTACTTTATGTTGTTTTTTTTAATTTTTTTTAATTTTTAAAAAAAGTAATGTTTACACCCAATGTGGGGCTCAAATTTACAACCTTGAGATTAAGAGTCACATGTTCTACTGATGGAGCCGGGAAGGTGCCATAATTTTTTTTTTAAGTAAGCTCTGTGCCCAGTGTGGAGCCTGAACTCATGGCCCCAAGATCAAGAGCTATGTGCTCTACCAACTGAGCCATCCAGGTGCCCCTACTTAATGTTGTTTTAGTGGGGTTTCTGGAAGAAAAAAGACAAATGTATAGTTTACCATGTTTCACCAGAAATCCCTCCAACAAACTTTTGTCTTCCAGTATTTGTTGAAATGTCTTATCCACTATTGTCTCTCCTCTCATTCTCTTTGTCCTTGTGAGTCATTCTCTTTGTCCTTGTGAGTTAGTACTTTCTCATCCCTTTATTTCTTTTAGCCAGATTTTTGGAGGAAGAAGAAATAAAGGTGTCTCCCAATATGCTGGCTTTAATTGTAAATTTCACAACTTCAACTTCACAATTTAAATAAAACTCAAATGTCTTGAATCATGCAATAAAATATTTATATATATGAACAGAAGGTGAGCCCTCCAAAGGATGAATTTTACACTCTCTTTTGTGTCTGAGGAGACAAGACCACCTTTATACTTTCCTATGAAGTCTCTACTCCTCAGCTCACTTGGCTAACACCTAAACAAGGCATATTACTTCCTGCACACATAAAATTATAAATGCAATTAGACTTCCTTTCCTATTTACAAAATGAGTAGGATATGTGATCCCTAGATCTAAATAAGATTTTTTTAAATGTTTACTTATTTTTGAGAGGGGGAAGCAGAGAGAGGGAGACACAGAATCTGAAATAGGCTCCAGGCTCCGAGCTGTCAGCATAAAGACTGACGTGGGACTTGAACTCACGAACTGCAAGGACATAACCAGAGCTGAAGCCAGACATTTAACTGACTGAACCACCCAGGTTCCCCTCTAAATCAGATTTTTGCTTTTATTTCTACTTTATTTTATTTTATTTTATTTTATTTTATTTTATTTTATTTTATTTTATTTTATAAGACAGGGAGAGAAGAGTAGTGAAATTCACTGGTGAAAGAATTATAGATAGAATACTACTATTCTCTATTTCTAAAGAAATTTAAAAGTTTTAACAAATCCAGACAGTTAAATAGTGACCTATAATCTCAAAGGCGTCGTCCTTCCCTCTCAGATGGGTTTCTGATACAGGTTAATTTTTCTGCAAGTAGAAAACTGAAACAGTTTGAAGTACAAGAGTTAGGAATCAACATCTGTGAAAACAAGTGGAAGGAAGCATGTGGGATAATTGCAAATATAAATGCTGGTCTCTTCTCTAGCTTCTGACACAGGGCTCCTGAAACCTTTGAAATTTCCTAGGTGATAAGAGCTCTGGGAGCATCTTTTGCTCTAAAAAGGTGACTCTGTGTAGCCTCCTGGATCGGCTCCTGAATGGGGGCTGGTCACTAGAAAGACTAAGCCAGGATTAGAAACTAGGAGTTTTCAGCTCACCCCCCCGCCCCCCGTTCTCCAGAGAGCGCAGAGGGTTAGAAATGAACTTAATAATTAATCATGCTACCTGAGGAAGCATCCATAAAATCCCACTATTCCGGGTTTTGGAAAGCTTCCAGGTTGGTGTGCACATCCACATGTTGGAAGACTGACACACCCCAGCTCCTTGAAGACAGAAGCTCCTGCACTCAGGACACTCCCAGGCCTCGCTCTATGAATCTCTCCATCTGGCTGTTCATCTGTATCCTTTATCATGTCCTTTCATAAGCTGGTAACTGTTAGTAACTATTTTCCTGAGTTCTGTGAGATGCTCTAGCAAATTCATTGAACCTGAGAAGGGGATTGCAAGAACTCTGCCTTATAGCCAATCAGTCAGAAGTATAGGTGACGAGCTAGACTTGCAGCAAGCATCTGGGTTGGGGGTTGAGGGGCCAGTCTTGTGAGACTGAGCCCTGAACCCGTGGGATGTGATGCTATCTGCAGATTGTGTCAGAATTGAGTTGAATTGTAGGACACCCAGCTGGTGTTGCAGAATTGCTTGGTGCAGGGAAAACCCCCACGTATCTGGTGTCAGAAGTGTTGTGAGTCTGGTAGTATGAGAGTAAAGGAGAAACACAGGACGGAGAACTGTTTTTGTTTTTGTTTTTTTTTCTAAACAAAGCAGAACTGGGCAGAAAAAAAAAAAGCCAAACCATGGTGCACGTCCAACAAAGCCTCCGCCAAACCCACAGGAAGCTCTGAGACAATGATTGCCCGTCAGAGTCGTCGGGGTTGAGCCAAAGTAACAGGCTAGCATAGCCACATCCCACTACTGCTTCGCTCAGTCACTCGGTGTGAGCTGCCCCCAGAAGGACATGACCTTGGATGAGCAGCTCTTGCAGCTAAGGCTGAAGCCAAAGGAGCTGACAGCAGAGGCCATCTCTTGATTGTGTTCCAGGCAATGGGACAGCAAGTCTCTCCTTGAATAGGGTCTGGGCAGCCCATCTCTTTGTCCGTCATTACTGTATGAGTCTCCTACGGCTGCTGTAACAAATCAGCATAAAGATAGTGGCTCAAAACAACATAAATTTACTATTTTACAATTCTGGAGGTCAGGAGTCCAGGTCTTCTTGGGCTAAAGTCAAGGTATTGGCTCTAGGGGAGAATTCATTGCCTTGCCTTTCCCGTCTTTTATTTTATTTTATTTTTTTAATGTTTTTTATTTATTTCTAGGAGAGAGAGAGAGACAGCGTGAGCAGGGGAGGGTCAGAGAGACAGGGAGTCACAGACTGAAACAAGCTCCAGGCCCGGAGCTGGCAGTCAGCACAGAGCCCGACGCGGGGCTCGAACCCACGAACCGCGAGATCATGACCTAAGTGAAAGTCGGACGCTTAACCGACTAAGCCACCCAGGCGCCCCTGCCCTTCCCATCTTTTAAAGACTGTTCACAATTCTTGGCTTGCGACCCCCACCCGGCAACCCAGCACTCCAACCGCTGCTTCCACTGCCTACTTTCCTCTGATTTCCCTGCCCCCCTCTTTCCCTTATAAAGACTCTCATGGTGACATGGGACCGACTGGATAACAGAAGACTATCTCTGCATCTCAAGATCCTTAACTTAATCCCATCTGCAAAGTCTCTTTTGCCATGGAAGGGAACATGCTCTCATGATCCAGGGGTTAGGTTGCGAACATATTTCAGGGACCATTATTCTCCTACCAACGTTACCAAAGAGATGGTCTAGAGTAACTGGCAAGAGTAGCATCAAGCAGATACACTCATTTGATCCCAACATTTGTCAACAGTAATATCTCATATTGTGGGGATGAGCACTGGGTGTTGTATGGAAACCAACATGACAATAAACTATTAAAAAAAATTTTTTTTAAATTAAAAAAAAAAAACAGTAATATCTCATGTGAACCCAGAGCTCTGTCTCAAGGACTATGCTAAATGCACAACATGAATATCTCATTTCTTTCTCTCAACATTCTGAGGTGGGCACTATTATAATCTTTATTTTGCTGATGAGGAAGTGGAGGGCCAAAGAGGTTAAGCTGTTTACCTTTGGTCAAACAGCTGGTAAGTGGAAGAATCCTAATTAATTTTTTTTTCATGTTTATTTATTTTTGAGAGAGAGACAGAGTGTGAGCAGGGGAGGGTCAGAGAGAGAGGGAAGACACAGAATCAGAAGCAGGCTCCAGGCTCTGAGCTGTCAGCACAGAGC
The DNA here is from genome assembly GCA_017311185.1 of Proteles cristata cristata. NCBI lineage: Eukaryota > Metazoa > Chordata > Mammalia > Carnivora > Hyaenidae > Proteles > Proteles cristata. Next base: position 1,092,503 of record JAESUZ010004867.1, on the reverse strand, counting down.
CTGATGCAGGGCTCGAACCCATAAGCTGTGAGATCATGAGCTGAGCCAAAGTCGGACGCTTAACTGACTGAGCCACCCAGGTGCCCCAGAAGAGGAATCCTAATTTAAACCCTGGTCTGCCAAACTCCAAAGCTGATGCCCTTGCCCATGTCTTTCAAATCCTCCTTTGCTTGTTGCTAGAGTTAGGTATTTAAGCTGATAGATACGACTGCCTCCCCTCACCCTCTACGCCAGCTCAGGGTGGCACATGACAAAGGCTTGATAAATATTTGTTGAATTGAATTTCCCAGAATGTAATCTCTTGCCAGGTTCTGCATAACCCTTAGGGCATTCCCAAATTCCCATATTCTTATTCTCACATCCAATAAACTTTTATTGGGCATTTATGTGCCAGGCACTGGGGAAATTCAAAGATGAATAAAACATGTGGCTTATTTCCAGGAAGCTCACTTTCCAGTGAGGGAGTCATGATTTTGACCTTGGAACAATTTTGAATTTTCCTCCTCCTTTTTCATTCCTTTAGACAATCGGCGATGGATTTGAAAACAGGAACCATCACTGTTACTGTTTTCAACACCTATTCACAATAGGAGCCTAAAGAATAAGAAGAGGAGGCTGTACGTTTTTGGACTTTTTTTTCATATTAATATATATTTTTGCTGTGCACACATGTATGCAGGGATGATTTTAGGTTTTATTCCTCTTTGTAAAAATGGAAGTGTGTTATATATATTACTCTTATGCTTGTCTTTGCCTTTAGGAATGCACGGTAGGTGTATTTCCAAGCTTACTTCCTCTTCTTCATACTTCTTCTTCCTGTTTTATCCCCCCATTGATGCTTATCAAAATAGTTCAAGTGTTTTCCCCCAAAACTTGCAGGATAAGCCCTTCCTTTTGCTGTGGTTACAAAAACCTTGAGGAATGGCAGGTCAAATGACCTTTTCCTAAACCATCTACCCCTTCATCCCCAGAATGGTCTTTTCCAAAGCCTAGATTTGATGGTCGTTTCTCTCCCAGATTCCCCAGTGCCTACAGGGTAAATCCAAATCTGAACTGGTTGGCCTAGCAGATAATGATATTCAGAATCTGGCCCCTATTCAGCCTCACATGATGACTCTGTACATACATCTCACGCCTCCGCTGGCTTTCTTCATTCCACCTTAGCGGTCTTCTTGCAGGCTCCCAAGTGCACCAGCCTATCTTGAATCCAGGCTTTCCAACATCCTCTCTCTCTGCTTGGACAGCTTTCTCTGCTCCCTCCATCAGCATAAATTCTCCTCATTCTTTGAATTTCTGCTGAAGCATCATTTCCTTGGCCCCTCTTAGGCTGGGCCTTTCTTTTCTTCCCTTCATCCTGGGTACATGCATCATGCTAGAAATTAACTCAGATGTCTCTTTTGCCTGCAATTCTCTCTGCTCCTCTGGAGGGTCTGTCCCCTTCACCTGCGGAACGCCCCCCACGCCCGCATGCCAGGCACCACACAATTGGTGGCACATTGTAGATGTTGATAAATGTTTGCTAAATGAGTGATAATGAATGACTCATGGGGAAATTTTACTGCTTCTGGTTAATATACAATGCGTAGGTGCAGTCTCATGTTGAATATTTGGTTCCACTGAGAATGATAAAGGGAAAAATCGCTTACCAAGGGGAAGGCACCCTAGTTTCTTTTTCAAAACTACTTTAGGAGTTGTTCCTTTCTTGTACTGATTAATTTATTTGTGGGTTTAATCTTTGTCAACCAATTTATTTTAAATAGGTCTTTAATAAACCAAGTATCTAAAGCGTTTGCGATCTGATCTTGTCATTTGTTGTTCCTGTTGACTGTTGCTCATGGTGGATTGTTTCCTTGTGTGTTTTGTGATTTCGAACAAATAGATCTTTGTTTGTGGGCATCTGGTATATCTAGGCTGAAGGTTTGTCCTTTCAGAGTGTGTTTGGTTCATTTCTTGGCTTGGGGGTTCCCCATTGTGGAAATTTGAACCCTAAACCTGTTAGTGTAGTCCTGTTGTGACTAATTCAGAGGGGGCCTTTCTTTCCTACTCAGGGTCCAGAAAAAAATCAAATAGGCTTCCTTATTACCTCCCTGTGTTGGTCAGATGAATTTTTCTAGTCCCTCCACCCTTTTCTCCAAGACTGTAGCTCTTTGGAGGTCCTCGTTTGTGTGGAGGTCACCGTTCCATTCCCCCAAGTCTCGTCCCCTGTCCTTTGGGACTTTTACAACTGAAACCCCTCCCCAGCTCCACAGAGACAATCCTTACCAGTTTGGTTTTCACCCTCTCTTTTGCTGATTCCTGAAGATTATCCCTTCTTTCTGGTGTTATTAAATTTTATCCAGCATTATCTAGATGACTATCAAATGAGAGCAAAGGTTTTACATGATCTGATCCAAAATATTAACCAAAACTGGAAACCCAGCAGGTTAGTTTATATATCTTTCCTTCATTCTGTGTGCATGAGTCTGGTTTTCTAAAAAGTCACTTTGTTCTCTTCTTATCTTCTGTATATTTCCCACTTTTCTCCTATTCTCTTCCTACATTTACAACAGCTACATTACAGAACAAAATGCCTTATGCTAATAATGTCTCCTGTAGAAACTAGACTTTTCTTCCCTTTAGTATTTGGCTCCTATTACTGGTTCTTTTTCACCTCCTTTCCTAACTATCCTTTTATGTAATTTTCTAGTGAACAGGCACCAAATATAGCTAGTATCTGATCCATATGTCACCTGCTAATTTAAATGTTCTTTTCTTTAAAAAAAATCTATCCCAATTTTGCAGATTAAAAAAAAATCCTGAGGTCGACAAAACTGCTAGCAATGTTTCCATACATACCATTGTCAAAAGGCTGGCAAATTTGGTAACATGAGGTAGCCAAGTTTTAAAAAATTCAGTACTAGTATCGCAAGTCATATTTATAATTTGAATAAAAATTCTAACTTGCTTAAAGCATGTTTTGGCCCTAGATAAATTTCTTTTGGTCTTAGGTCTGGGCATACATGCACATAAGTATTTCTATTGATATACGTGTGCATCAAGTGTACTCTATACCGGTAATATTTGCAGCCTCAGAGTGCTTAGCAGAGGGCCCAGTTTGTGAGGCTGTTCTTCATTATTCCTACCTTCCTTGGAAATTCACGTTTACGTAACACCAGGTGAAAATGAAGTAAGTATCGAAGGAACTACTTTTGTCACTGCTATAGTCAAGGTTACACATTAGCTAACTTATAAACAAATCATTCTCAGTGACAGAAATATTAGCAACTGAGATAGCCTATAAGCACAGCCACCAAACTTTTTTCTTTTCTTTTTTTTTTTTATTTATTTCTAGGAGAGAGAGAGAGACAGCGTGAGCAGGGGAGGGTCAGAGAGAGAGGGAGTCACAGGCCTAAACAGGCTCCAGGCTCTGAGATGGCAGTCAGCACAGAGCCCAACGCGGGGCTCGAACCCACGAACCGCGAGATCATGACCTAAGTGAAAGTCAGACGCTTAACCGACTAAGCCGCCCAGGCGCCCCCAAACTTTTTCAAAAGGACTTTTAAAAAATTCCCTTAGTTATGACAGCTTTGGTTAATGGATATTCTACTAGTCTTTTCTATTTGGCCTCTGAAATGTTTCAAGATTTGGTAAATCCCAATTTTAAGGATTTAGCAAGTTGTCACTGGGAGGTTATCCACTGGGACATAACAGGCCAACCACACCTAAATGTGGCGGCTTAAAATAACAATCATTTTATTTGCTCATGAGTCTGTGGGTCAAGAACTAGGCAGGGTGCAGAGGGACAGTTCTTCTGTGTTCCATGTGGTGTTAGCTGGGGTGGGTTCATGAGGGGCTGGAGGACCGTGATGGCCTCTCTCACGGGGCTGGTGCTTCAGCCGGAATGACTTGGACAACTGAGGACTGCATAGGACAGCTGGGCCTCTTTTCCTGGGGTGCTGGCTGGACTCCCTCATGTCGCTGGGGCCTTCTGGTTGTCAGGTGAGTTCCTGGGGTCCCCTCCCCTTGGCTTCCCTCTCCAGCAGGAATCCCTGGACATCCTAATACAGCAGATGGTATTCCCTCTAGCTAAACTTCCAGGCTTCCACTTAGAAGTTCTGGGATAGCATCGCCGCCATGTTCTCGTGGTCAAAGCAAGTCAAAGGCCAGCTCTCGAGGAGTGAGGAAATAGACTCCATCTCTTGAGAGGGGGGAGCTTCCTGCCCACATAGAGATGGGAGGAATGGCCAGCCACCATCTTTGCCGACAATCTACCATGGTCACTTTGTTTATGTATTTATAAATAATTGGCACCCATCCTGTTTATACGGTTGCTGCAAATCACAACGCAGAGTACTAACCACGGTACGATCACAGCCACGGTTGCTACAAATCAAAGGAGAAGTGTATTAACTATAGCTCAATACTAGTACTAGAATAGCTTATAGTACCTGGACTAATGAAGTCAAGGTATTTTCCCAATATAAATATACTTAGGGCATGTATTTTTTATTTTTTTTATTTTTCACTGCTTACGATGATCTCGTTTGGTTAACAGTAAAGCTTAAGCTACAGTCCCTTAGTCCTCAGGATCAGTGGGGTTACCTTTAGTTCATAACCTCTGTGTACACCTTCTCCCTGGTGGTCACACAGGAGTACAGGGAGACATGAATACACAATCTTATTTTTTTTGTTCTCATAACACCATATTGCAGGCTTGGGCCAACTTTCTAATCCCACTAATTGTTTTTTAAAGAAATAACACGATTTTGATTTTGCAAATTTTATCACACCAAGTTCTCCACAATCGGGTACACCAAGATCTTACCATTGAAACCCTTCCTGGTGTTAAGCAGATGGATAATTTTGAAATATGTACGTATGGAATTAAGTTCCATGACTATCCAAATACGCCAACCATTTCCATGGCATTTGGAATTATGCAACGGAAAACATTTCCAGTGATGCCCTTTTATGTGTTAATTTTGCAAAATTTATTCTCAATTATAATTTCAAATCACCTGAGAAACAGAAGAACATTAGACATTGTATCAAAACCAAGAACTTATTTGAATTTAGCATTAAGAAAACATTTTAAATTAATTAACTGGCACAAGCTGAAGATAGCCCATGTTTAACAAGCCAGTTCTGGTTGACATTTGCCAAAATATGACATATTGAGTATGTTGTTTTTGTCCAATATCCTTTGAATTTAAGAACAAAATTAAAGCAGAGGGCACAAAATCATTTACTCCCATGAGATTCATGAAACTTTAATTAGATACCCCTTTAAGATAGAAATTTGCTTTCCCTAATTTTTTTTTTAAATTTTTATGCTTATTTATTATTGAGACAGAGAGAAACAGAGCATGAGAGGGGGAGGCGCCGAGAGAGAGCGAGACACAGAATCTGAGGCAGACTCCAGGCTCTGAGCTGATGCGGGGCTTTAACCCATGAACCATGAGATTGTGACCTAAGCTGAAGTTGGACGCTTAACCGAGGTGCCCCCCCTTAAATTTTTTTTAAAATCTGTACTTTTAAAAGGCCTTTAAGTTTTAACACTTTTTCAAGACACGATTGTCCAATCTTCATATTAATGAACATGCCAGATATTTTAATTTCCCGCACATCTGCCAAGTATTTTCAGTTTGGAACAAGATTAAATTCTAAGGTGCCTCCCTTTAAAAAAAAAAAAAACATACACTTTCTCTTAAGTTGAAAGAATTTTTAAAATATATTTTGACCACCTTTATCTTTGAAGCACTTAAAATATCTTCAGGTTTAAAAATTCTCCTCCACGTTGGCTTGGGCAACGTTGGCTCTTCAATTTTCAGTACTACTCTCTTGTTTGATTTTTCAGCATTGTATTTAATTGAAATAAATGTATTTTTCTTATCACATTGCCATTGAACTTGGGCCAAATGCTTTGAAAGAGTGAGTTTAGGGGGACTGGAGGAACAGGACAAAATGACTATAAATAGCAGTTCTTTGTCTGGCATCTACTGTATAATAAAGTGTTGTGTAACTCTGCCATGCAACGTAAATAATGATAGTAATTTGCATTTTCTTATTACTATTCATCCTCGAATTGAATCTACAGTCTTTTGCCAATATTAAGGTCTCTTTCTCACATCCTTACATTTCCTGGGGTCTCTGCTATGACGAGAGAGGGGAGATAAACAGTCCCTTTGGTTTGCAGACATTGTACGACAGGTACGCACTAACTGCGTTTTGCCTCTGCGTTCCCATCTCATAGACCCAAAGGCAGCATGGTCCATGGGCAGACCAGCACCAAGCAGAGCAGATGTAACTCCACTTCCATCCCCTCCTTATTAACATCTATTCCCTTTTTTTTCAATCATGATGACCCGAGAGATTCTAGCCCAGGGCCATTACGCCGGTCTCAAACTTGAGAGAATCAGGAAAGACTCCAAAAGAAGAAATATTTTAAAAATTTCACCAGCCTGGAGGGCCTGTTATTAGTGTGACAAAATAATGTGATGGAGTCATCAACTGGACTGAACTTTCTGCTGTAGACTCATCACAAAAGACTAGGGGATTTTGGTTTTATTTTTTTCTTTTCCCCACGCAGTTAAGCCTCAGGGTCCTGGGGAGATAGGTTTTGGCCTTGTGTGGCTCAGGGGAGCTTGAATGCCTAGGAACTTTGGGACTGGGAGTTGAATTATCAAAATGCGAGGAGGCAGGAGTGTTACTTGAGAGAGCAGAGGCCCAACTCCCTGGAGAATTCCACACTAGAGCTGCCGAAGGCAGTGAGGAGCACAGTGGTGGGGAGAGAGATGCATTCTGTGGTATCTGGGGCTTCTCAGCAGAAAGCTGCACACCAGCTGCTTGGAGACCTGGTTAAAATGCAATTCTGATTCAGAAGGTCTAGAGTGGACCCAGAGACCCTGCATTTCCAACAAACTCCCAAGGAGTGTTGTTACTATTGGTTTGGGGACCTTGCTTTGAGTTAGTAGCAGGTGAGGAGGAGAAGGGGGAAGAATTTCAAAGGAGGGGCACAGGGAAGTCTAAACCTCAAACTTTGTTTTGTTGCAAAGAGCAACTATTTGATAGACTACAGAAAAAACTAAACACTAGAAAGCCCTTCCTCAAATTTTCTGGCCTCTTTGCCCATAACCTCTTAGGCTTCTCGAATGACCCTAGGGAAGGGAAGGAACCCAACTCATGACTCCAACCGAATGTATTTCCAAACTCCTTTGACTTGAGGAAGAAACAGTGGAGGAACAGGAGCCATGTTATATTTACTTTAGAAGAATTCAGAAACATGACATTTTTTGAGCTTATGGAGCAAATTCATATGAATCACCCTTTCGATCTCAAAGAGAATCAGATTAAGGAATCAATAAATAACCATTCCTTAGTTACTCAATTAACACACGTTAGCGGACGATGAGTGGATTTTCCTAAACCCTGATGTGGGACTTTTGGGGGCTTCTGACAAGAGAAACTCATTGAAAGGAACTAGTGTTCCCAAAGGCCTGAGGATTTACATCCCTTATCAGTCAATGACTTTGCCATGGTCACCAGGGAAGATGGCCCTTCCTCTACACACACCCTTCAAATTGCCCATGGAGATTTTTCCCTCCTTCAAGTCCTTGCTCTTCATTTAAACATGATTTCACCAGTATAAACATGTTCAGGAGAAAGACCCAGTTTGATTTTCTTCTGCCAGCATCTTCCAAAGATAGCCTCGCATCCCATTCTCTCATAAGAACAAATCTTAAAAATAAACTAAGGCAGTAAGTGCTGTGTCCAAAGCCAAGTTTGTTCCAAAGCTGAGAGTAATAAAATCCAGGTCTCCCTTTCCCTAATTCAATTTTAAGAGCAAATGCCTTTCGTTGGTAATTCTGTTTGTAAGTTCTAATTCTTCCATTTGTAAGGCCTGGTCTTTATAAAGCACTCCCAAATCTGGTTGTGATTACATAAGAAAAGGGGTTTTTTGTTGTTTGTTTTTTATTATTTGTATTTAAAAAATTTTTTATGCCTTTTTTTTTTTACTTTGAGAGACAGAGACAGAGAGCGAGTGGGGGAGGGGCAGAGAGAGAGGGAGACACAGAATCTGAAGCAGGCTCCAGGCTCTGAGCTGTCAACACAGAGCCCGATGCGGGGCTCGAAACCACGAACTGTGAGATCATGACCTGAGCTGAAACTGGATGCCCAATGGACTGAGCCACCCAGGCACCCCATGTTTTTTATTTTTTTAATGTTTATTTATTTGAGAGAGAGAAAGAGAGAGCACAGGCAGGGAAGGGGCAGAGAGAGACACACACACAGAATCCAAAGCAGGTTCCAGGCTCTGAGCTGTCAGCACAGAGCCCTACCAGGGGCCTGAACTCACAAACCTCAAGATCATGACCTAAGCCGAAATCAGACACCCAACCGACTGGGCCACTCTGGTGCCCCCTGCCTAAGAAAAGTTTGGCCCATGCTCATCAATGTCACAATTCACAGAGAGATAGCAGTTTGGCTGACTCTTAATCCTCCCAGAAGGTCTACAATCTAGCGTGGTGTAAGAAGGAGTGGCTGCATCTTTTGCCTGATCATCTGTCCACAAGAAATAAAACGTCACAAAGTAACCCAACATTTTTGCTTGACCAGCAGATGTTTTTTTTTTAAATCAGTTGCCAATGTTTACAGTAATTTCACATAAACATCTAAATTTCTGATTTCTCTTAAAATATCAGAAGCGCTGGCAACATTTGGGGGCTGTCCCTCATGGCTGAATACTGGCAGAGTGGACATTTGTGCTCCTTTGGCCACCGGTATCTGAACCCCTCCCCTATATTCAAGGATGTCCTCAGTTCACAAGTCTTGGTGGGAGGCGGACGTCATTTCCCAGCATTGAAGCTACATACCATGGACAATGACACACGTCTCCCCAGGCTTTTAAAGCGCTAGTTTTAGTTAGCATCCAGTGCAGGAGAGAGCTGGTGAATTCTTCCTGACAACAGAATTGGTGAAAGCGACATCCAGTTTCTAGGGGCAGCGGAACTTGAGACCAGTTCCGAAGGTCACCAGTAGCTGCGCTTTCCTTACTGGCTTGGTTCTGTGGCCTACCTTTGACCGTGGTTTCGGTTCCGTGGCCCGTCTTTGTCCCATTGGCCAAGCCATCCAGTACTTCTTCACTACAGTCCTTTCCTGCTGAAATCTTTCATCTACAAACTCTGCCGTCCTGCAGGGCAGTTTCCTCTTGCTTTCTGTATTAACTTCCAGGCTGCTTAGAGACATGTGAGTTTGTAATTTTGGTCTTTCTGTCTTTCACCTTAAAGCTAAAGATCACCCAGTGCAAGGATCCACAGAGTTCAAACTGGGAAAAGTTTCCCAGGGGGACCGCTTCCCATCCCCGCCCCCCCTGCCATTTTCCCTTACATCTCATTGGGCATAACTGGGTAACATGCTCACCTTTAAGCCAATCAGGGGACTAAGATTGCCGTGATTGGCTTAGGAGAGGCCCTAGTTCAACTTTGGCTGTTAGAATCACCTGGGAAGCTTTTAAAAATGCCAATCCCTGGTCCCACCCCACACCGAGGCCAAATTTAATCGGTCTGGCTGGACTTCAGGTATTGGAATTGTAAAACCCTCAGATGCTTTTAATGCCATCCCTGTCTCTAGTCCAGCCCCCTACCTCTGCCCATTTTACAAATGCCACGACTGAGGTCCAAAGGCATTAAGTAACTTGCCCAAAGGACTATACCTTCAACTAATAACAAAAACAAAAGCAAACAAAACTACACACACACACACACACACACACCATTAAATGGACATCTTTGTTCTTCCAGTGTATGCGAGTAGCATTCTCTTTCCTACAAAGTGAAGTGATCAGATACTGGGGGACTGAGAGGCAGTAGAAGGTAGGGCAGTGGTTCTCAAACTTGAGTGCAGTCAGAGTTCCCTGGAGGGCGCGTTACAACACAGATGGCCGGGCCCACCCCCAGAGTTGCACAGTCAGTGGGTTTGGGTGGGGAGAAGAAGGGTTAACATTTCTAACAAGTTCCCAGGGGATGTTGCTGCAGGGCCAGGAACCACACTAGCTTAGCCTCTAAGAATGTGGGCTATAGAATCACACCGTCCTGGTAAGATCCGGCTGTGCCCCATATATTGCTAAACTTTCAGGCAAGTGACTTAACACATCTATGAAATGGGGCCAATGATAGTTGCTTTGGTTTATCACAGCAACTAAGTGGGTATAATAAATGTGAAGCACTTAGAACACTGTGTGGCCCATAGTAGCTGTCTAATGAATAGTAGGCATTAGCATTCATTCATTCATTCATTCATGGAACAGTGATTAATTGAATGCTTCCTTTGAGCCATGCACAATTCCAGGCACCAGGATTACAGCGGTGAATAAATCAAAGCCTTGCCTCCCAGTGAGCTTACAATCCACCGGGAAGGCACACAGTATGTGACCTCATAAATATATAATATCACTCAGAAGAATTCTGCACTCCAAGAAAATGGAGCTGCAGGTGGACCCAGAGTTTTATGAGAACGTAGTCCAGTCTCGTTCATGTCTTCCAGCTCAAGGAGATGGTAGCAGCATGTTTCTAACGCAAAGGCCCTTTAGCAGAATGGCTACATATATGTAATTTATATTTCTATTCACGTGGATTTAAAAACATATATATTACATGATATGTATTACTTATATATTATATATTACATCAGTAACATATTTATGTATAGTCCATATTAGATATTTTGTATTTTAATATGTTTCATGTTTTAATATTCACATTTATATTTTATATATCATAGGGATAGACTTACATGATTATGGAGGCCAAGAAGTCCCACAATCTGGTATCTTCCATCTGAAAACCCAGGAGAACTGGTGGTATAATTCAGTCTGAATTCAAAGGCCTGAGAATCAAGAGCACTGATGTCTGAGGGCAAGAGAAAATAGATGTCCCAGCTCAAAAAGAGTCACCCTTCCTCTTTTTGTTCCATTCAGGGCCCCAGTGGATTGCAGGATCCCCACCCGCACTGATGAGGTGATCTTTACTCAGTCCACCCAGTCAAATGCCAATGTCTTTCAGAGATGCCCTCAGAGACACCCCCAAAATAATATTTTACCAGCTCTCTGGGCGTCCAGAGTCTAGTCACGTAACCCATAAAAGGCACCCCCATGGGCACAGTCATAGCAGCCAATTCTTGAGTCGGTTTGGCTTGAGAAGAAGCATTTGAAACAAGAACAGGGTGGGTGGAGAGTGTGCTAGAAGCGAAGGAGAGAGTAAGGAGGCAATGTACGGAATGCTTTGTGTGTGTTCCTGAATCCTCACAGACACCTTTGGAGTAGAGATTATTGGACAAGAGGCGAGACGGCCAGAGCTCAGTGGCGAAGCAAAACACGAAGGGACTGAACAATCAAAGTTAGAGTTGGCCGGGGAGGAAGCAGGGAGTATGGGCAGTGTCCTAGCATAAGCCACATCCGACCAGATTCAGATGAATCCCCAGGCAGGCGCGAGGGTCAAGGATAACTGCCATCATGTATTTGCCCCAGTGTCTCTCTACCGTGTTCCTAGAGCAGGTGCCGGTGATGTGATAAGGTGCAAGGATCGGCTATTTATGAATCAGAACGCTTCTGACCCCAGGCCAGCCTCACCTTGTCTCCATACTGTCTTTCTCAAACGTTAAAAACAAACAAAAAAACAAAAAAACAAACCAAAAAACAAACAAAAAAACCCACACACACAACAACAAAAAACCAAAGCAAAACAAAACAAACAAAAAACCCAAAACAAAACAAAACAAACCTCCCCCAAACCCCCACGTTATTATGGATAACATTCATTGCTGGGAAATAGCAAGATAAAAGAAAATAAAAGTGGTCCATAATCACCTCATCTCAGAAAACAACAACAACAATAACAACCACCACCAAACACTAAAATTTTAATACTAATTCTCCGATCTTCAAATCAGGGACCCTGCCCTCTGTGCTGAGTAACTAGCCCTTTCCAGTTAAACGTATTAACCTAACTGGAAGTTTGTTTTTTTGTTTTTACTCTGGGGTTGTTCTGGAGCTTGGTTCTCTAGATTCTGTTGGGTGAGGGGCATGGGTATGGGCGGTAGATTGGAGTTGTATGTGTTTTGGAGTCCTTTATCAATTCGAAGTGCTTACCTCCCAGCTTTGGGGCCAAAAGGTGTTTCGAGCCTTTTTTCCCAGGGCGTCTATATTCAAGAACTGCCCCATCGTGTGGGGTTGTTTTTTCCTCTGGATTTTTTTTTTTTTTTTTTTTTTAGCACCGGCGGCTTTCTCTGTTCCTTTGAACGGTAAGTGTTTGAACTCTGGTGCTGGCTGGAATTGGCATTGACCGTGAGACTTCACAGTTTGTAACAATGACTGGAGGCTGTAGGGGGTGGCCTTGCCTCTCCTGCTCCCCCAGGTCCCCGGGCTCAGGAAGCCCAGCCGCACCGGCAAGCGGGCAGCGCGGGGCTAAAAGGGCGGACCCGGAGGGAGGCTGCCAGCGGGCGCCTCCGGGTAACCAGGTAACCGGCGCCTTGGCAACGAAGAGGGGGCGAGACCCAAAGAGGAAGTCGGAAGCTGGCGGCCAAATCTCGCGAGAGTTGCCTTTGCGCGCGAACTCTAAGTGCCCGGGTTCTGGGGTCCGCTTGTGGCTGGTGGCTGTGCAGACCCCCGGGGGACGCGACGACGCCAGCGGACACGGACATCTTCTTCACCCCGCCATGGAGACCTCAGCGAGGCAGGAGCAGCAGCAGCCCGCGGCGGCCAAGATCAGAAACCTGCCCTGGTAGGAGGAGGCCCGGCCGCCGCGGGGAAGGGGGTCGGTGGCCGGGGTGGGCAAGTGGCGCGGCCGCAGCCCGACTTCGCCCCACCGCCCCCGACCCTTAGCCAGACGGAGCCCCAGAAGTTCTCTTTGGCATCCGCAACTCCCCAGCCCCTTCCGTTATTTGAGCACTTTGTCCTGTCTTCCCGCGGCCCTGATCCCACGGCCCCCAACCCTTTTACGCCCTGGATGTCAGCACAGGGGTTCAGTCCCTTCTGACTTGGCATCGGCCTCCGTGCCACAATGCCCTCTATTCTTGCGGAATTTTCAGTGCCAATATTGCTCACATTCTAAACTGAAATAGTAATGATAACAATAAAGCTCCCTAGTTAAGTGGTATTGGAAAGGCTTCTGTTTAGATCACCAGGGACCCCGTTAGATGTTTGATAAAGACAAGGACGCTAGGAGGTAGGTGCTGTTATTACTCGGTACCGGTGGTAATAAATGACTTACCTAAGGTCCGTAGTACCAAACGGTTAAATGACTTACCTAAGGTCCGGAGCTTGAAAATAGGTTTGGATTTGAACCCAGGTGAGCTCAGAGCTTGCACTCCAAAACTTACTTCCACAGCTGCATCTGTGAATGATGGTTTAGAAACTGATAGCATCTGGCTTGATTTCAGAAAGCTCCAAGTGGGTCCTGTCTAATAAGTTCAATTTGTTTCTGTTGTGGGAAAAAAACAGTTTACGGTTGTAAACATTTTAAAATGCGTAATTCAGTGACATTAAGTACATTGAGAATGTCATGCTCCCATCTATCACTGTCAAGTTCCAAAACTTCTCATCACCCCAAGTGGAAACTCCATACCCTTTGGCAGTGACTCCCCATTACTAACCCCTCCCCTCGCCCCCCTGGCCACCACTGATCCGCTTTGTCTCCCTGAATTTGCTTATTGTGGACATTCATATAAATAGAATCAGTACGTGGCCTTTTGTGACTGGCTGCTTTCACTCAGCATCATATTTTCAGGGTCCATCCGTGTCGCAAGTGTCAGTGCGTCAGTTGTTTTTATGGCTGAACAGTATTCTCTTGTACAGATAGACCACCATTCATCTTTTGATGTGTATTTGGGCACGAATTCAATTTTTAATTTACTTTGAAATAATAGGTGCCCATCCAGGTTGAGATTATCTATAAGCAGACAGCTGGAGACATGAAGGTAGAGCAGGGTTTATCAGCCTCAGCACTACTGGCCTTTGGAGATATATACTTGGTGGGTGCGGGCATGGTGACTATGCTGTGCATCGTAGAATGTTTAGTGACATCCCTGGGGTCTGTCTGCCGGAAGCCTGTAGCACCCTCTACCCAGTTGTGACCATTAAAAATGTCTCCAGACATCACCGAATGTTTCCTGGAGGACAGTACTGTCCCTGGTTGAGAACCAGTGGTCTGTATTCAAACATAAAGGATTTTGCTTCTCTTTGTCTTTTTGTTAGGATACAAAAAGATTCTTTTGCATGTAATAGCACATCATGTATTTGTATATGTTCTCTTTTTAAAAATTTTTTTAATTGTTTTATTTATTTCTGAGAGAGAGAGAAAGAGAGAGAGAGAGACAGCGTGAGTAGGGGAGGGTCAGAGAGAGAAGGAGACGCAGAATCCAAAACAGGCTCCAGGCTCTGAGCTGTCAGCACAGAGCCCGACGCGGGGCTCGAACCCACGAACCGTGAGATCATGACCTGAGCTGAAGCTGGACACTTAACCGACTGAGCCACCCAGATGCCCCGTGTTTGTATATGTTCTAATCCAGGCTAAATTGTATTTCAGGGTTGAAAAATACCGGCCACAGACGCTGAATGATCTGATTTCTCATCAGGACATTTTGAGCACCAGTAAGCACCCTTGTGTCATTTGCTGTTAGTCTGGTTGCAGGACATATATAAATTTCTTGGTATTGTCTCTGCTGAGCAATAACCTCAAAGGATCTGATTGAGCTTTATGGAATGTTGCTGTAAAAGCTGAGTCCTTCAGATTTTTCATTCCTGCATCTGCCTCTGAGTAGAACGTAGAGTTGAAGTGCGTTCAGCCCAACTCAAGGGCCCACAGCAAATGAGGCAACTCCTGGGAACTGATGGGGTCTCTCTTTCCTCCCGATCCTCAGTTCAGAAATTTATTAGTGAAGACCGACTGCCGCACCTGCTTCTCTATGGGCCTCCAGGGACGGGAAAGACCTCCACCATCCTAGCCTGTGCTAAACAGCTATACAAAGATAAGGAATTTGGCTCCATGGTCTTGGAGGTAAATAGGATTATTCTTACTCTAGAAAGGACTTGAGTCTCTTACTTTTAGTTCTCTTAGATTAGTTTTACTTTACAAGTAAGTTGCTTTGCTGGACATAAAATATTTCGAGTCACTTTTTCCTGGAATTGATGTTTCGGTCTGGATTGGCATGAGCTAGGGGGCAGTTGTAGGGCTAGATATTTTTCTCTGCTGTTACCAACTTCTACTCAAACGCTCAGTGGGCACTCAGGGACTGGTGGCTCAGTAGCTTGCTGTCCAGGTTCCTTCTTCACGTTGGTCCACCCTGTTCTTGCCCCAGAAGGCCAAGCTGTGTTGACTGCAGGCTGCCCAGTCCTCGGGCTCCTGGGTAGGTTTGGCCCGTAGGGGCCCTGGCTGGAGTTGGAGGAAGCTGAACGGGGCCTGCTTCTGCCCTGGGGGCCACCATAGGCTGACAGCACCCCACCCGCAGGACCACTGCCCCCCTCACCTCTGAGGGCTGGTCAGGGGCCTGGTAGCCCCAGAGGGATTGCATAGCCCTCGTGGTTTCCCCACACCCCACCGACACCCTTTAAAATCTCTCTTCACGGACTGGTCTTCAGATCACTGAGTTTTGAGTCCGCCATCTGTTTGCTGCTGAGATTTGACTGATAGACTTAGATCACAGAATTCTAAATATTGTCTATTGCAAAACAAAATGTTTAATTTTTGTTGTTGTTGTTGGAGATCTTAGAAGCTGGCTGCCGCTAGTGCTCTTAATTCTGTGGATTCAAGACTTGATAACTTCTGGGTTGCTCTGGGCTGCGGCGGCTAAAATTGAGCAGGATTCTGCTCACGCCAGAGATGCTGCTCACTGTGGCCGGGCCAGTTAGTTATTCCTCCAGAGTATGTCAGTGATTGTGCTGGAAAGGGGGAGGAAACACAAGTTGTTGGCCTTTCAGAATGTAACATGCTGATCTAGTGAGTTGTGAGTTTTAAATACAGTTGTGATCTTGGCTTTTTAGTAGTGTTTATCACTTAGCTGTTAGGTCTAGAGACCTAGCTTACCGCGATGGATTGAAGAAAAGATACATTAATTCACAGATGGCACACCAGCATGTGTCTGATTTATTCTGGCTTCTCCCTTCCACATTCAGCTGAATGCTTCCGACGACCGAGGAATAGACATCGTTCGGGGACCAATCCTGAGCTTCGCTAGCACAAGGACAATATTTAAGTAAGAATTATTTGTATAATTCCTCTCTCTAGAGGTTTTGGTCAGTGAGATGACAGAGCTTAATTTTTTAAATCCTCTCCTTTGCCAGTCTGTAAAGGTAAACAATGACTTTGTCATAAGTAGCCATGAAAAAGAGATAAAGTATGAGGATGGTGGTAAGATAGAATGCAAATATGAAAATAAAATATGGGGGTGCCTGGGTGGTTCTCTCGGTTGAGCGTCCGACTTTCTCACAGTCTGTGGGTTCGAGCTCCGCATCAAGCTCTGTGCTGACAGCTCAGAGCCAGGAGCCTGCTTCAGAATCTGTGTCTCCCTCTCTCTGCCCTTCCCCTACTCGCTCTCTGTCTCTTAAAATAAAACACATTATATATGTGTGTACTGGAAACAATAAAATATCTCAGAACTTGCTATCTTAGCAAGTTCCTTGGGGAAGCCTAACTTCATTTTAGTAATTAATTTTTATTTATTTATTTTTGAGAGAGAGAGGACAAGCAGGGGAGGGTCAGAGAGAGAGGGATACAGAGAATCCAAAGCAGGCTCCAGGCTCTGGGCTGTCAGCCCAGAGCCCAGTGCGGGGCTCCAACTCACAAACCATGAGATCATGACCTGAGCCGAAGTCGGATGCTTAACTGTCTGAGCCATCCAGGCGCCCCTGAGCTAGTTTGAATTTAAACAAAAATGAATTGAGATGAGGATGGGTAAAAAGGAAAAGATGAAGGCAAGAGTGGAGGTGGTGGGAAAAAGCAACAGGGGGCCGGAGGCAAGAGCGTAACAGAAATACGGAAGTCAGACCTCCATTCCCTTTAAGAGCTGGAAGAGGGATGGGCATGTCCTCTGTGGGAGCACACTTGTTTGCTTCGCTCAGAGGTCAAGGAGAAATGGACTTTCTGAGGCCCAGCCTGATGGCACAGATGTGAACATGTAGGTTTGAGCCTGGAGGTAGAAGGGAGATTAAAGAAATCTTCAGGGGCGCCTGGGTGGCCCTGTCGGTTGAGTGTCCAATTCTTGATTTCTGCTCAGGTCATGATCCCAGGGTCGTGGGCTCGAGCCCAGAGTCAGGCTCTGTGCTGAGTGTGGAGCGTGCTTGGGATTCTCTCTCCCTCCCTCTGCCCCCTCCCCCAGTCGCGCGTACACACACAGTCTCTCTCTAAAATAAAATAATAATAAAGAAATCTTCAGATGGCACTGTTTGTTTTCCTAGGAAAGGCTTCAAACTAGTGATCTTGGATGAAGCTGATGCCATGACCCAAGATGCCCAGAACGCCTTGAGGAGAGGTAAGGGCGGTCAGGTACAGCGTGCTGGCCCGTGAGTGCATTAGAAGAATAAGGAACTTTGGACATGAGCTAATGACGTGGCTCGTTGACTGTGTTTGTTCATCTTCTGGCCCAGAGCAATCTGTTTACCTTTCTGTCCTATATCCCACCTGATGGTCTAGACAAAATCTCCCTGCACTGGGGGTGTCCCCTTGCAGCAGCTTAAAGGTAGAATCCCTGTCGGGAGTTTTAAGTCTGACCAGACACAGGTGTTTCATTCTCCTTTTCCACTGGGTTCATTTTGGGCTTGGGAATTTGTATTCTTAGATGGAGGCGGGGTGGGGGGAGGGGGCGGACATGGAAAGTCTCTTATTCCTAAATTGCTGGGTAGACCTTTCTGCTCCCGGTACCCTAAGATACACAGTGGCCCAGAAAATAGTACTGGAAATGCCGTCGCACCCAGAAAGCTGATGTGATGTCTCTGTTTGCCAAGGGAATGACTTGGCGGGGAGGGGAGTATCGCGCGCGAGCTGTCTCAAGGGGCCTGGTACAGTTAACTTCTCTGAAGGGACATTGGTGACCTCCGACATTAAGATTCCAAGGTGACTGACTAGGAGAAAAGAACGCTCTTTTGGAGTTCTGGGGCAGAAGGGGTGGACTGCGGCCCATGAGTGAGACGAGGAGGAGACGGTTGGAGTATCTTCTGATCGTAAAAGCTTTGGCAGCCCTGCTTCAGCCTCTGCTGTGCGGAGTGACTGTCAGTGTGGGCAGGTCCCCGGGGGAGAACACTGGGAAACTACAGAGCGAGACTGGTGTTTCGTAAGCCTGTCTGAATTTGAGGTATCGCTCTCGAGTGCTCTGAGGCTTTGAGACAAGGTGCATTGGGCAGTCCACACAGAGGGACCCTGTCCGCCTCTGTCAGGTCATTACCACCCCGCCATAGAATCTTATGCGAGACGGCAGGCGTACTAGATCTCATAGCTACTGGAATGGGATGTCAAGAGCGCCAAATCATGGCAAGCCATCAAAAAAGGAAGCATTTTCTAGAATCCTGTCGCGATGACGTGTTCATCAGCTTTGGGGAAGAGAGTGGCCGGGCTCCCAGGCCTGACCACCGCAGCCACTGCCTCTCATCACAGCAGCGTCCCATCCTGCTCACGGTCTTCACCTCCTGTGTCCCGTACCCTTCACGTGACCACGGAAGAGTTCAGGGTTTCCAGGTCTTTTGAAGAATCCGAACAGACGCGAGATGGTTTTCTTTTCCCTTGCCAGTGATTGAGAAATTTACAGAAAATACCAGGTTCTGCCTCATCTGTAACTATCTGTCAAAGATCATCCCTGCCTTGCAGTCCCGCTGCACCAGGTTCCGATTCGGTCCCCTGACCCCAGAGCTCATGGTCCCCCGCCTGGAACACGTCGTACAAGAAGAGAAGTAAGTACATCGGGAAGCGGTCGGGGACCGAGCAGCGTCGGCCGGGTTCCGGGGTGGCCAGCGGGTTGACATTTACAGGTGATAATGCGTGTCGTCGACGAAGCGGGGTGCCTGGCGCAGAGGGAGCACCGGGGTCTGCCCGCTGCCCTCATCTCCTTTGGCGTCTCTGGGACATTCTTGGTAAAAGGCTCTCGTTCTTCTCCCGCTCCCGTCCTGCCCCCGCTGGCAGTTGTCCCGATTCCCTCCTTCTCTCCTTTTGTCACCGGGGACTGCGTGCTGCCCAGTCCCTTCTGCTAAGATGCCCCTGGCCTTTTCTGACCTGAAGGGAAGGTACTAAGACTCCGTCTTCGTGTCACTTGCCGAGCAAGGAGCCACCCCAAGCTGCTGCCTATTGAAAGGGGGCGCCCTGGCTCCGCGCTCTCAGGCCTCCCCCGGTGCTCTCTTTTCAGAGAACAGAACCCAAAGCCCATCGCTCAACACGGCCAGGCCTGGTCCTCGGGCCTCTCTCGAGTGGGCTGTGACTGCTGCTGCGAAGCCACATCCCTTAAAAGCAGAGTGAATTCTGGATCCTGTAGATCAGGAGAGTTCTACTCACTCCGTCCTCCCCTTGCTTTCGTCCCTTCAAAGCCTCAATCATTCCAGGCCATCTCGTTCCCTGGGCGAGTGCCCGCGCTCTCCAGGCCTCTGAGGTCCCCCTGCCTCTCCCCTTTCAGGGTGGACCTAAGCGAGGACGGGCTGAAAGCCGTTGTGACGCTTTCCAGCGGAGACATGCGAAGGGCTCTGAACATCCTGCAGGTACGACCCTCCCTCCCGGCAAATCTCGAGGCACTGCTTTGGAATAGTTTGTCAAGACAGGCAGCGGCACAGCCAACCCAGAAGTTCGGAAACCCAGAACTGGAAAGATCTCTGGAAAGGTCCCCTGCGGCCTGTGTGTTCTCTGCCGGAGTCCGGGGAAGGCTAGGGAGGGCTCTGCAGCGGGGACACCGCAGTGGCCATCCCCTTAGGAGGCTGAGTCTTTCCAGGGCGCACCGCGCGGGCCCGGGCTCAGGCTGTCCCACACCCACACGACATTACTGCCTGCCTCTATCGCTGCCTCCACGTTTTCCTCCTGACCCACCTACAGGGTGGTGGCCACGGGGACGGCCACTGTGATTCTCCCTCTCTGCCTGCACAGAGCACCAATATGGCCTTTGGGAAGGTGACAGAGGAGACCGTCTACACCTGCACTGGGCACCCGCTCAAGTCAGACATCGCCAGCATTCTGGACTGGATGTTGAATCAGGACTTTACGACAGCCTACAGGAGTATCCTTTCTCACGGCCTGCTGACGGCGCGTTAGGTACCTCGGGCCTGAACTTGGCCCGGGAGCCCAGGCCGCAGCCAGTACTGGCAAAAGACTGCTGGCTGTGTGTGAACCTGGTCAGCTTTCTGTGGGAACAAGAGGTATCTGGGGGGCGTGGCTCCTTGTCTTTAATGCCCTAAAGTTCTTTCTGAAGGGCTTGGCTTGAAGCCACTGTCCTCATGGATGAGAGAAGCATTTAGGTTTTGGGGTGGCAGATGTGATCATTTTCAAGTGGCCATTGCTATTCTCATTTTTCAGTAAAATTAAAAGCTAGGGGTAGGGGCGCCTGGGTGGCTCAGTCGGTTAAGCGTCCAACCTCGGCTTAGGTCATGATCTCATGGTTCATGGGTTTGAGCCCCGCGTCGGGCTCTGTGCTGACAGCTCAGAGCCTGGAGCCTGTTTCAGATTCTGTGTCTCCCTCTCTCTCTCAGAAATAAATAAAACATTAAGGAAAAAAAAAAAAAGCAAGGGGTAGCCTGCTGGGAGATGCATTTGGCTCTGTTCTCCACTAGTCAGAAGGAAGAAGCTCTTGTTGAAGATAAAAACATAAAAAGATTTTTTTAGAAGCGGGGAGTGGCGCCTGCATGGCTCAGTCAGTTGAGTGTCTGATTCTTGATTTTTAAGTTCAGGTCACAACGCCAGGGTCATGGGATCCAGCCCTGTGCAGGCTCTGAGCTGAGCAAGTAGCCTGTTTGGGATTCTCTCTCCGTCTCCCTCTGCCCTTCCCCCCCCCAAAAATAAAATAAATAAAGGTAAGAATTGGAGTCCAACAGCTGCAGCTTCAAACTGAAAGCAGCAGCTGCGTCAGGGTGAAAAGCCCTACTTCCAAAGTCACTCACCAGAGTTTGGATTCAAAATTGCATGCAGCGGGTTTCTTCTGGAACTTGCGCCCTTTGCCTTAACCACCCCTCTCTAGATATTACAGAGTTGAAAACGCTGAAGGGGCTGGCGCTACATGATATCCTGACAGAGATACACTTGTTTGTGCACAGAGGTAACTCCCTCTCTTCCCTCGCTGAAGCTGGTTGGAGGGGGAGGCGCGCAGGGGGCTTATGGGTGGTCGGGAAGGAACAGGAAGCTTCACTTTGGAAGCAAAGAAACAGGAATGAAGTATGAACCTGCCCCATCTTAGTTTTGTCTTGTTGCTGTTTAAAATTTTGTTCCAGAACTATTCTCTTAAGCTCTAAAACTGCTGGGGAAAGAAACTCCTGAGAGCCAACTTTCTTTCCTCCAAGGGTTTGTATTTTACAGCAGTGAACAGTACGCTGTAATTCACATTTCGAAGGGTGTTTCCCCACAAAAGGAGAAGAGAAGGAACATCTACCTCTGGTGTAAACCAAAGCAGTCTTAAGTGAACCACCTCAAGTCCCACACTTGGTCTGACCTTCTGTACGGAGAGCTGGTTCTCCTTGGCGTGTAGGGGTCCCCCCAGACCAGTTCCCTGGGCCTTTTGGGGGGCACTGGGCTGAAGGATTTTTGAAGGCTCTCCAGGTGACCTGTTGCACGGCCTTTTCGGGGAAACCCTGCCTTGCGCCGCAGCCAGCTGCAGACAGACCTCGGGTCCGCGAACGTTCTCCCAGCCTCTGCAGGCCTCGCTGGGCTGCCTGGGAATGCGGGCCGCTCAAGCCCTGCCCTGCGCTTTGTGGGAAGGGAGTATGAGCGGAGGTTTAGAATTCAGTTGACTACGTTTGTTTGTGACACGGGGACAGCAAGTGAGAACAGGGCTTTCCGGTCCCGCTGTTGAGCTGCCCCCTTGCTAAAGCAGTGCTGCTGTTCTCCTGTGTCCTTGCGACCACTTTGGAACCTGCTCACAAAACGGGTAAAAAACTGAAAACCTCTACAGTGTTCACTTCCTCAGAGGTGCGGTCCCTGTGGATCTGAGGCCTCAAGACAAGTTTAGTGTCGCCTGATGTTTAAATTCCTAATTGGTGGGTGACGTTTTATTTTTTTTTTTGCAGCAGACCTCACTCAGTTATTTTGTTTTTCCCCCAGTTGATTTTCCATCTTCAGTTCGAGTACATTTATTGACCAAAATGGCAGACATTGAGTGAGTATTTCCCAATTTTGGGTCTTTCCCCTTTATTACCCTGTAGCGGTTCTTCTTCCCCTACCTGTGGGGTTGGAGCTTGTGTACGTCACTCATATATGGCACAATCTAGCCTTTGGTGGGAATCACGGAAAGAAACTGGGGGAAGGGTACGATTTGCTCATCTAAAGAACGTACAAATAAACACCAGGACAGTTCCAGCTCAGTTACATATCTGAGGTAAAGGCTTCTCCTTAGGCCTCGGAGGCCTGGCCCACGCCGGTTCCAGAAATGCTGTCATTTGGAAGGCCTGCTTCAATTCCGACATCGAGGTCACTTGGGGACGAGCAGCTATCCAGCTGTTATTAAAGCATTTCGGCATAGCAAAGCATATTGGGGGGAAAAGTAAACATAAACTCAATTTTCCACTTTGCCCGGCTCCATAAATACAGTGATGAGGCCCCAGTGAAGCTGGCAGCTATCATTTAAGGAGACAGAAGCATTGGGTTCAAACCAGACGCCAGCACGGGGCTGGCTCTCATTTGCCATCACTGGCTTTCCACGTGCACACTACAGGCCCCTTCTCGGCCCCACGCTGCCAATGCCGTGATTTTGCCTTCGCCGGCTGGGCGCCTGGAAGGTGGCAAGATGGACTTGCCAGTGTCCTGCTTTACCAACCAGAGCACAGAACCACAGTCAGCCGTACTTCCCAGTGAGTCAAGAGGAAGGAATATCTGAGTGATAATTTCTCTCGATTCCTTCTGCGAGCGAAGAAGTGATCCTCAGCCATGTAAATTCTGTACAGCTAGAACAAAGTTCAGAATGCTGCTGTTGATAATGAACATTTTTTTTATTTAATTCTTCACCACCAGTGTGGATGGAGTTATCAATGAGTGTTCAGGGCAGAGAAGAAAATGTTAGGGGACACATCCAGGATGACTGCCCATGATAAAGTTTTAGTACCTCCTTTCCTCCTTCAGCAAACATTGTCTCTGATCTCTACTGTTCTCTGGTCAAAAGGTAGCTGTCCGTGATAGTCTCTATTCTTACCTTGTGTTTGATGTCTTTTAGGTACAGACTTTCCGTTGGCACCAATGAGAAGATTCAGCTGAGTTCCCTCATTGCCGCTTTCCAGGTCACCAGGGACCTGATCGTCACGGAGACCTAAATGCTGAGGCCCGTTGCCGCCATTCATGGGCCCCACAGTGACTAGAGAACGGGGGTGGGGGGGGCTCGGTCACGGGATAAACTGCTGTGCGGGCCTGGGGGGTGCATCCATGGTCACCCCAAGTTTTGGAAAACTGTTCCAGAGACGGGCGGGCAAAGGTTTAAACAGTCTGTTTGCGTGTGTGTGTGTGTCTAGCAGGTATACACAGGACACTTGTAACACGCAGCTCTTACTGCTCTGCCCATTGGTGTTTTACAGGAAAAACCAGAGCGAAAAGAAAAAGGTTTTTTGTTGTTTTTTTTCTTAGGCTTAAGGCTGTTAGCATTCAGTTGCTTAGATGACAGGAAATTGGCCTACCCCGTTTTGGTATAGAACAAAAGGCTTCCAAATCTCATGTGGTACCAGTGTCTTCTATTACTCAGGCTAAACCAAACCTCTCCAAGATCAAGTGTATAAATCTAATCTGTAGCACCATCTCTGTATCGACTTTAAAAAGGTGTTAATGAAGAAAAAAAATGTTAATTGATCTCTGGCCCAAACGATTGTACTCTTACTGGCCTCGGGTTCTCTTACTTGAAAAATGTCTTTTTATTTCTCCTCTAAAAGCAGGCTCCTAACCACGGTGGGGACAGTGTGGAGTCACTTTGTGCCCGTGGGGGCCAGGCTCCCTAGTGCTCCCTTGTTCCTGCAAAGAGGGCGGGTGAGCTCAGACCCGAATGCACAGGGTGGCAGTTGATTCTAGAGCAAACAGGCGGCGTCTGATAGTGTTCTCAATAAAAATAAAGCAGCTTGTGTACGGGCTGTGTTGCAAGGGACTCTTTCCTTCACCAGTTATAAAGATGCAGACTCGTTCGGCTGGCATCTGTGTGAAAGAGCCTCCCCCATCTCTGGTATCACAGAAAAAGCTTTCCTTGGAGGCAATTCTTTTTAAAGGTGTCAGGTTCTTATACTATTCAAAAGGGAGAAGCTGGTTATTTCCATCATTCATGTTCAACCCACTCCCCAAGGACACCAAGCGAAGTTTGAAGCCAATGGCCAATGGGGTCTGGGAGAAGCCACCCAGAGCCTCTCCGACTACACTGTGATATGTCAAGATAACCACAAAATTAAAAATTCGCCCCAGCCATTCCCCGCTCTCCTGCTGTACTCACTTGGTTTGAGAAGTGATATTTTTTTCTTAGTGGAAAAAATGAACCAGTGAGCCAAAAGCTTTTTAACTTTCCCTTCAATGAAAGCCTCTTATCTTGAAAAGAAATATTTTTCTTCAGCAACAAAGGTGGCAGAGGGGACTTCGTACTTTTGCAACAAGTTTTATAACATTACACTGGCCTCCACAAAGCACCTAGTAAGAAAGCCAAAGGATAAGGTGGTGTGTTTCTTTTAAAATAATTTACAATATATTAAATTTTCCAAAGGCAGGTTTCATTGGGATGAGGTGTCCTGATCAGAGAACTACACGCCGCTGAAGGAGAACAGTACTTTCAAGGAGCTACGTCTGTGCCGGGGCGGAGGGGACACGGCTGATCGGTCCGATGAGGTGAAGCAGCAAAGGCAGACCGCGTACGTGAGACCCAGCCCAAGGGGCCACCACACCACTTCCCACACTCAAGAAGAGACATCAACCGTTGGACTTAACAACTATGGTTTTTAGATACCGTGGAGGGAGACACAGCTGTACCTTAACATCTGCTGAGAAAATACAAATAAATAGGCTACAAACGGCAAACACCTGCCAACGCGGTGGCCACCTGAACAGTCATGCAGTTTAGGGGGACATCCGTGTGGAACCGGACGTACACATCTGTCATCGCCTGCACATGCACACCACTGGTTATAAAAAAAAAAAAAAAGCGCCTTGTATAGTGTATCAGTCAGGAGCACGGCCTCCGAGTCACCTGCAATTTAGTCAATACCTCAGGGGACACGGCTCCATGGAAACTTTGTCCTGCCGGTCAGAGGGGGGCCTGAGGAAGGACAGTGCCTGCCAACATCAAAGCCACTCTGACACAGCAGGAGAGAACTTCGGACAATATCACCGCTGTATGTGAAACATGACAACGCAGAAGTATGGGGCAGAAGCCACACCTGCCAGTCGAGGGACCCAACCCCACCCCTACAGAGAGGCTCCTGAGGCCTGGTTACTCTTCCTACCGAATCAACATGAGTAACTGCGCTTTGACTCAAAAACATGACTTTGAAAAGTGTTGGGTGCTGCTGTCCGTAAGTGGACTGAGGGTTTAAGGGAAGGCTCAGCCGTCACGGAACTGGAGTCCCCCTCTGTGACGGACCTCCCCGTGTCATGGAGAAAAACACTGGTGACTAGTCCACCGGTATCTGGTTTTGCTACATTCTGTTCACACCCCGAAGACAAATTCCCTTCCAAGCCAAGACCTGATGTTGGGCCCTTTGGCCCAGCTCCTCCTCTGCCAGGGAGGTTTATCCTGCTACAAAGAAAACAAGTTATGAGACTATGGAGCGTGACTTAAAAAGTCCTGTAAGTGAGGAACTCTTTCATTTTCTTGGGGATCGGCAGTGCTAGCACTTGGTAGGTGGTTAGGAAACTTCGAAGGGCTTTCCGGCATAAGTGCTTCAGTGAGGACAGGACCCTAGGAGCTGTCCAGAACTGGACGTGGCCATCCCTTGTCCTGAAACAAAACAGAGACAGACGCTGTAAGGCCGACCTTACATATACCTGCTTTCGCTGTGACAGGTGTGCATGTTTCCACTCTGGCGCACTGGCAGCAGACACCCAGAGAGTGAACCGCGACCCTTAAATGCAACCCTGATGGCTGGCATCGATGTCAGGGCTGCGATGCCGAATGACTAAGGCTGCGGACACGACTCTAAGAAGGAAGGACGCCTCTGATACCAAAGTGCTGTGAGCAGAGTCCTTCTGAATCACACTGCGAGTTCAAACATGCCACAGGGAAGAGGGCCACCTCCTGAATTCTGGATGTTCCCCGTATGGTGGTCTCTGCCCTAAACGGTTTCCCATATAAATTCTGCATCATCGCACTTCCTGCTTCCTTGCGGACCTGGCTCATTAAGTGGCATGAATCACGGCTCTTTAATTCCATTTAGATGAAATATTAAAAGTAAAGGCTAACCTGTATTGGCAGCATAGAATATTAGAATTCTCTGTCTTCTTAGATTTCCTTAAAGGCTTCATCACAGGCAAGAAAATTCTAGAGGCTTGCTTTCCTTAAAAAGCTGCATAGTACACTCAGCAGAAACTGCTGCCCATCTGTTCAGCTATCAGATACGTACCCTGTGGCAATAACTCCACCATGTGGAAAAAATGTGCAGCAAAGACCATTGGTCATAGGAGCAAATGCAATGGGAGTTTTGAGTTCCAGGGCCCAGATCCTGAGGAGTCTGGACGAGAGAGAAAGAGAGAGAGAGAGAGAGAGAGAGACACGTTTGCACATTAGCAGACCGGGGGCCGGGCCAGAGGGCGATGCTACAGGGACTTGCAGGGACTTGCTCCGAGGCCACGCACAGAGATTCCCCTTCGTTACCTGTCATCGGCCACCGTGGCGAGGTACAGGCCTTCGGGCGAGAAGCACACAGATCTCAGGGAGCTAATGTGGACATCGCTGTCGTCCATGGGGGGGTCAAGCTGGGTGTGGCTGAGGAGAAAGGAACAGGCTGGTGGTCCTGGAGTGACGGGCCACTCTCCACCCTGCATCTTCTTTCTCAGGCAGGCGGCCAAAATGGCGTGGCTAAGAAAGGCTCAAGACCCATCTTGTATCCCCTGTGGAAAACCTCGGGACAAGCAGACTGGGGGACAGAAGTGCATTTCCTGAGGGTCCAGGTGTCTTGTGGAAGGGGCTGAAGGGTTACTCACGCTCCCTGCGCTAATTTCCTTATGCAAAGTAGGTCAGCCCTCACTTTAATGCCACAGTACAAACTGAAAGTCTTTTTTAGGCTAAGATACGTGATAATTATAGGACTGCCTCTTATTTGCTTCAGAAAACAACAGAGGCCAAGAGAAAAAGACCAAGTTTGTGAGAACATGAGGATTCATTTTGGAAATACCAGGTTCGGTAAGAAGACCGTTCTGAATCTGCTACTACAGTTATTAGTAAATGGAAAGAAAGAGTCACACTGAGGTTTCATTAACGCTCAATCCAGAGTACACGCCGCCTCCTGTACGAGAAGCCCTGAAGCGCTCGGGTCTGATTTGAGAACCTAACTGACAATGAGGGGCCCCTGCAAGCCACCGCCTGAGAAGCAGCACCGAAGGCACCGTGCCTTGTACCCAGACTGTCCCCTCCCATGCCGCGGACTCTGCGGGGGACATGCCTGACCCAAGGTAGCTTTCTCGTCGGTCGCCCCCCAAGAAAGTCATAAGCGGGGATTCCGTCCTTACTGGAGTGACCTCAGCCTCTCGCCCGTGTAGGGGTCCCACATGATCACATTGGTATCATAAGAAGCCGTGACGAGCAAGGCAGAGTCGGGTGAGAAGTCACAAGAGACAACACTGCTTTGGTGGCCCTCCAGCTTCCGGATTAACGTGTAGGACCGCATGCTCCAGAGAAAGACCTGTGGAAAAGAACAGGTGCCAGGTCAGGGGCAGCCACAAACTGCCTGGAACATGAACGGTGAGCGAGTGACACGGCGAAGCCCGCTCACGGCCCACGGCCAGGTGAGGCCAAGCTCTCCACTCCCCTTTTATACAGCTCTTCCAGAACACACCAGAAAGGTTTGAACAAAGGAACAGGTCTGAATTCTTGAGGCGCCCAACCAGTGCATGTGTTCAGGAGCTTAAGGGAGAACAAACCCAGGCAACGTCAGGAAGACTACAGCCTAAATGCTGTCGGTAGAGGCTCCTGAGTTCTGCTTCTGAGCCCTGTGGGCAAGATCACAGTGTGTCCTGCTGCAGACCTACGCCAGTTCATCTTGTCCTTTCACTTAAAGCCAGAAATCAGGGTCAGAGGTGAAGGCCATGGCTCCCAACAAAGCGATGGCACCCTGCCAAGCCATTTTACACCACGAGGTCACAGGACGGTGGCAATCTGCCCTATGACTGCACGCCCGTCTGACACAGTTCATCACTTTAAACCTTTAGTCATTAAAAAGCGGGATTTTCTTTTCTTCCCTTTAAGAAAACTTGGTTTCACGTCATCCCAAATCCCAAAATGATTAACCGCCTGGGCTGTACCGTGTAGTGAACTCTTAACTTGGTTAACCATTAGCAAACAGCTCAATGCAGATCTAAACTTCAAATGAACAGACTGTTCCCAAACTGTTCTTGGGTTTCTAATACTTTGCGAACTAATGGGCAGGATTTCAGGACCAAGTTCCACAAGTGACCGTACATTCTGACTTGAAATAGAAATCCCAATTCTGTAGACTCAAGTTCAATGGTTCAAAGGAAATTAGATCCATATAAGGGTTGCAACTTTTAAATTCTTAAGACTCTTGGGGGAGGCAAGGGCGGGGAGAAAGAAATTTAAAAAGCACACCTTTGCCACTTTGTGAAGGCAAACAGCCCCCATGCGGTGGTGAGAGCAAGCCATCCACTTCAGACCTCTCCTCTCTTCTGGCTTACGTTAAAGCGGGTATCAAAAGAGAGGCGTGCAGGGGGAGGTCACGCCCACAAGCATGCCTTTTATTGGGGCTGGTTTGCAGACGGATTTTGAGGCGCGGCGCCTACTTTCCCTCTCGCACACGAAGCCTGTTCTGACCTCCAGGTCTCGCAGAACTAAGGCAGCAGAGGGAACAGTACCCGATGTCTGGGACTCACCGACTTCTCTCCGGCTGCCGAGCACAGCATGCTGCAGTCCGGGGACACGGAGCAGCAGTAAACCCACTGCAGGTGGCCCGATAACACCTGGATCTGTTTGCCTGGCACGGAAAAGGGGCAAACGGTGAGCCAGGTCCCGAAACCGCAAAGCCGCCAGACTGAAGAGCTCGTAGGAACGGCCCACCTGCCCAGGACACCCAGCTGGTTCTCTATCGGCTGAGCCCGAAGGCCCACTTCATTCATGCAGAAGAAGCAAGATGACACGATTTGTCATTGAAATACCTGAAATCTATTAATACAATACTCTGATCCCCTAGGAAATCACTACCTCATTTCACCAAAATCTACCCGATCAGTGGGACAGAGGTTGTACACAGATCAGACCTGACAGATGCCTTTGACTGCAGAGAACAGTCTTTTCAGGTCCCTCAACCACTTCTAGTACTTTGAAGCATCCTCCCAAATTTGAGAGTGTTTTATCCTCACTTCTGTCGTTAACACTCTGTAATGGCTTCCCCCTCTCCCAAGGGCCCCACTCCTGCTCTCTCACCCTCCCCAGGTTGTCTGGATGAGCAACGGTGCACAGTAATAAGGGCCGCGTGCTCTGCTGCCAGGCGAACTTGGGTTTGAACCCTGACTCCACTGTTTCTTCAGCACATAGGGGCCACTCACATAACCTCTCCAGTTCTCAGTTTTGGGGAAAAACTAAAATGTCCATTGATAAGCATAAGAGAGCAGGTAAGTATATAAAATATATCTACCCCATTAATTCAGATGGCATTAGGGATCTAGAATTTCCATGGAGGGGGCACCTGGGTGGCTCAGTCAGTTAAGCATCTGACTTCAGCTCAGGTCATGATTTCGCAG
Source organism: Proteles cristata cristata (assembly GCA_017311185.1). Classification (NCBI taxonomy): domain Eukaryota; kingdom Metazoa; phylum Chordata; class Mammalia; order Carnivora; family Hyaenidae; genus Proteles; species Proteles cristata. Next base: position 1,062,441 of record JAESUZ010004867.1, on the reverse strand, counting down.
TTTCTGAGTTCAAGCCCCACACTGGGCTCTGCTGACAGCTCGGAGCCTGGAGCCTGTTTCAGATTCTGTGTCTCCCTCTCTCTCTCTGCCCCTCCCCTGCTCACGCTCTGTTTCTCTCAAAGATAAAGATTTAAAACAAAATTTAGACCTTCCATGGAGTACTGCTTTACAGAAAAAAATGCAAAGAACATGTATCTTTTTCGGGAACGATGACTCCCAAATCCATACATGACCCCAAATTCCAAGTAGGAATATGCAAGTATACGGGGAATGCGGGCAGCAGGCACGGGTGATGAGGTTGCTGGGGGATTACAGGGAAGGCGATGTGATGGAGGAGGAGACCGGGAAAGAGCCTGGGCGGGCCAAGACCAAAAGAAAGGGGAAAAACAGTTTTTACGAACACATACAGTCATGCATTTAAGAGTTTATGTGTACGTATATGGGTCCGTATAATTTTTTTTAAGTGAGTCACGGTTTCCTGAGCTGTCCAAGCAGAGCAGCGCCTCCCGCAGCGGGGCTGTGGGTGTTGAACAAATTCAGGCAGGACAGCAGGGCCAGGCCCGGGACCTGGGACACTACTTGATCCTTTCCCCTCCTGGGAAAGCTCCAGTGCGCTCGCCCGCTCCCGGTCCCCTTCAGCCAGTCCTGCCTTCCCAACCACTGAAAGATTTTATTACTTTAAAAAAAAATGTTTTCTATTGTTTGCTTATTTTTGAGAGAGACAGAGCGCGAGCAGGCAAGGGGCAGAGAGAGCAGGGGACACCGAATCCAAACCAGGCTCCAGGCTCTGAGCTCTCAGCACAGTGAGGCTCGAACCCACGAACCACAAGATCATGACCTGAGCCAAAGTTGGACACAACCAACTGAACCACCCAGGCGCCCTGACCACCAAAAGATTTTAGAGTCGCTTCCAGGGCCTTCCTTGGATGGTGGCACAAGCTGCCTCAGGACACATTAAAAATGCTGCTGCCACAGAGGAGCCTTCCCAGGCAGCAGAGTGACCAGAGGCCCCCGAATAAGGACACCACAAGCACCTCCCTGGCTATGTGACAAGTCATCGGGCTCACTTCGAAGAGGGCAGGAGTAGCTAGTGGCCCCGTCACGGCTGAGGCAACAGCACCGGCGTCTCCGTGTTACCGGGGACGAGCACCTCTTCACCAGCCGTCCACGTGGCCATTTCCTCCCTCCACCTCCCTCCGGCTCCTGTGTCCCTGCCCACGTGGGGCAGAAATGGCCTGGTGATAAATTCCCCTTCCCTAATGTCACCTTTCCAGTTGCAGCTCAACCCTGGAGATGTATGGAATCCTTTGCTGGGCCACCTCTGTAGGCGGTTCTGCTCACAGCACAATTCCGCAGAAGCGGACCCTCCGGAGCCTAAGAGATTTCTTCTAGGCAAAGATTTCAAGAGAAACTTGATTTCTGATAGGAAGTATCCCGCAGGGAGGACTTCTTCTGGATCCCGCGGTTCTCAACCTGGGGAGACTCTGCCCTTCACACGGACAGGGCGTGGTGTCTGGAGACATTCTGGGTGTCAGAACCAGAGAAGGTGCGCCTGGTATCTAATGCGTAGGGGCCAGGGTGCTGCTCAACTCCCAGAACACACAGGACAGCCCAGAACAGAGAATTACTGAGCATGGGGCGCCTGGGGGGCTCAGTCTACTTAAGCGTCCAACTTCAGCTCAGGTCATGATCTCACAGTTTGTCGGTTCAAGCCCCGCGTCAGGCTCTGTGCTGACAACTCGGAGCCTGGATCCTGCTTTGGATTCTGTGTCTCCCTCTCTCTCTTAAAAATAAATAAACCTTTAAAAAAATATATTGTTAAAAAGCCTATACTCTGTCATGTATTTTCAATAGGGGTGAAATCTTACTTTTCTTATATGCACAGATATGCACTCAGTGCCTAAGTAAATGGTATATTCTCGACATTAGTATCTCGTGGGGACAAGGAAGGTGTGTGATTAGAAAAAAATGTCTTGAAAGACCCTGTAGGAAACCTGGCTGAGAAACACTATTCTAGACAAAAGCGACACCGGTCACGTGGAGAAAGGGGCGAATACGGCGTCTGCGGAGCTGCCCGGCGGCTCCATCACCTCCATACCCTCCATCACCTCCATACCGTGTTTATTCAGGTCCCAGATGCGAAGAGTCTTATCCCGAGATGCCGACACCAAAATCAAACTGCCGCTGGGTGTGAAGCTTAGATCTCTCACGACATCTTGGTGGCCGGAAAGATTCAAAAGCAAGAGCCCTGGCATGGGAGCAGAGGCAGTCAGTCAGTGGGAGGGAGGCAGCACCGGGTCTGATGGCCACGGCCACACCCCTCAGCCAGCGGGGGGGCCTGGCGGCCCCTCTGGTCTCTGATGAGCACGTGCACACCCGGACCTCATCCCGGCCAGAAATGACCTACCTGTCTGCACCTCCCAAATCTTGATCTGCCCATCATTGAGTCCCGTAGCGAGGATCAGGCAAGAGATATCTGGCACCTGGGGATGGTGGCGTGCCCAGAGCTTCCTGCTGGGTGGGGAGGGCCACGGGCTGAAGGCCAAACCCCAGACGATCTGCCCACAGTCCAGAGTCTTCTCCTTTGGGCTGCCCCGCCCTTTGGTGTCATTTTTGCTGCTCCGGCTTTTGGCTTCAAACCCTTTAGGGATGCTGGAGGAAGCAGAGATCTCTGAATGAGTCTAAAATTGTCACCAAGGCAACCAATGTTTCATTCTAGGATATCTAAGACATTAAAGTTCTAGAAACAAATTGGCCTTCCAGAATTCCGTGAATTCTGGCAGGCCTTTTCATTTCTTTTTAGAATTCATGTGACGGAGACTTCATTAGCCTTGGTTCATCCCATCTGTGATGGGCCTGCAACGGGGTGACCTGCCTTGTGGGAGAACTAGGTCACAGAAGCCCCAGGGAGCCATATGCTTCCTCAGAAAGTTCTCTCGGGTTTGGTGCATGGAAGGAAAGATACTCAGTGTTTCCCATGAGGAAGAAAGCTCGCTGCAGGTGTGGAACTAGGACAGATCTTAGAACTCGAACACCCATCTGCTGTTCCCCTGCCTGATGAGCCCCTTTATCTCGAGCCCAGAAAGCCCCGAGGAGCGGGAAAACGACCCCTTTTCTGGCCAGCACAGTTTGCTGGGTACAGGTTGATTTCTACCTTCAGTTGCTTTATGTTCCAACCAATCAGTGAGGCTCTTTCATTTACCTCGCTGATGGTACATCCAGCATAGGAACCGACCAGCGGGGTGATCAAGGAGGGAAAGAGCCCACAGAACTGCACCCACCTCCAAGATCCTGAGGCCGGACCCCCTCCGTACTTCCGGTGAAACACAGGCCCCGCCCACCACTCCCCCAGCACACACGCTTCCCAGGCCTGAGTAGTTGGAGCCCAGGGGGAGGGACGGGTTCAGCCCCCAAAATCAAAGTTTCCTGTCTGCAGTATACTTTTTCAGTGCAAGTGTTAAGTCCTACCTTTCTGTGAGACCCTGACCACACTCTGGGGCGTATCCGACTAGGGGAAATGGGGATGATGAAGCTGGAACTCCATTCCATGAAAAATCCCACACTCAGCGTCTATGTTAACTGGGCCTCTTTAGGTATTAGGCTTGTTCTCCGAAAGCTGTAAGTGGATCATATTTTTGCCAAGTGTGTGGTTGAAATCTATTAAAGAACTGTAACCAAGCTCACGTGTAAAATTAGAAGGGAAGAGGCAAAATTAGGGCAAACACAGGCCCCTCCAGCTCTAAAACTCTATCAGCAGAATCAGAGGCTGACAAACTATGCCCAGGCCAGCAATCTGTTTTTAGAGATGAAGTTTTATGGGAAACCCACCATGTTCATTCGTTCACGTACTGTCAACGGCCACTTTCCACTGTTAACGGCAGAGCTGAACAGTTTCGACTGAGACTGTATGGCCCGCAAAACCCAAACTATTTACCATCTGCGCCTTCACAGAAACAGCCTGCTTAGAGGCGCCTGGGGGGCTCCATCAGGTAAGTGTCCAGCTTCGGCTAACGTCATGATCTAAGTCCGTGGGTTTGAGCCCGGCGTCGGGCTCTGTGCTGTCAGCTCAGAGTCTGGAGCCGGCTTCGGATTCTGTGTCTCCCTCTCTCTCCGCCCTTCCCCACTCGCTCTCTCTCTCAAAATAAGATAAAGACAAAACAAAACAAAAACAGTCTGCTGATCCCAGGTCTCAGTGGCCAAATGCAGTTTGAAACCCTGTTGTCCTGACACACATCTGAATGTGATAATGAATGTGTTTTCGACTGACCCTCCTCAAGCCATGCACTTCGTAGACCTGCCAGGCCCTGGTACAGGGACCCGAGTCTGTCACCCAGGGAAGAAGCTACAGGGAAAGCTTTGTAAGACACTTGGGAACCACCAAAGGTACATTTGTTTTTCACAGAATCCTAATTTCTGTCTTTAAATTAAGGAATAATCTGTAGTAGCTATTTTATTCCAAAAGAATTTAAGGCATATCTGTAGTTTTATTTTTAATGTTTGTTTATTTTTTGAGAGAGAAGGAGACAGAGTGAGCAAGGGAGGGGCAGAGAGAGAGGGAAATAAAGAATTCGAAGCAGGCTCTGAGCTATCAGCATAGAGCCTGACATGGGGCTCAAACTCAGGACCATGAGATCATGACCTGAGCCCAAGTTGGACTCTTAACTGACTGAGCCACCCAGGCACCCGGAGGCATATCTGCAGATTAATTCATTTAAGTATCATAAATGTACTTTCTCTAGAAAGAGATAATAAAGCCTCCATTTAAGGGGTATAGTTAACTTGCCCAAGGTCATACAATCAGGGGCAGAACAGGAACTTAAGTCTTGGGTATCCAAGCCCACTACTCAACAGATCCCTTGGACTTTGCAGTTGGCCACTGAATCAACTCCCTTGAGTTACACAGATTGGGGGGGGTGGGGGGGCGGTGCATGGGAAGGGGACAGCAAAGGGCAAGGGAGAGTCATGGGGGAATATAACCTCACTGCAATTCAAGCTTCTAAAAACTTTTTTAAAATTATTAAAATACAATTATCTGGATAGTATCAATTATTTGCTCAATACCCAAAGTGCTATTAAGTTTTTTAATGTGTAACAATCCAAACAAGACTATAAAGACCTCAGAGCTCCCCTTTTAAAGGACTTTTAGAATATCCATTATTTTAAATAATAAAAATAATGGAGAACTATGGGAAATATTTGGAAGTGAGACAGTAACATAAAAGTTACCCATAATCGTAACACCACTCAAACCAGAGTAAACACTTCACTATCAGTTTTTACTTATGTGTATGTATATATATTTAAAAAAATTTTTAAGGTTTATTCATTTTTGACAGAGAGAGACAAAGCGTGAGTGGGGGAGAAACACAGAGAGAGGGAACGGAATCTGAAGCAGGCTCTAGGCTCTAAGCTGACAGCACAGAGTCCTACACAGGGGTCTAACTCACAGACTGCGAGATCATGACCTAAACAGTAGTTGGATGCTTAACCGACTGACCCACCGAGGCGCCCATACATTTTTAAAAGACAAATTTGGGACCACATTACATATATAGTTGTACTTTTTTCAGTAAGCCTTATAAGCATTTTCCTAAGTTACTATTCTTCACAATGTGTGATTTTTCCCTAAAACAAGTAACTTCTCATCTGACATACTAAACAATAACATTTCTCTCATTATATTTAAACAACAGACACACAAAAAGGATTAATACTCCAATTTCCATTTTTCCGAAGTTCATACTGGAAGGAGATATTTACCTGTGGTAATGTATTCATTTGGATATGAGTGATTTTTGGAAAAACAGTTTCCATTTTTATGCTTTCTATAAAAATTCTTGTTCTGACTGAATTCACCTCAGACTGGATATAAGGTTGAGTCTCCTGCATCCAGAGTAAGAGCTCAATAAGAAAAAAGAATTGCCTTGGTATTCTCATTAAAATGACCACACAGAAGGAACTGAAAATCATGATTAAGGCAAAAACATCTCACATGGAAGCAAAAAACATCCTGTGACATTGCCTTAAGTTCCTTTACCATCCTCGCATCACTGGATTTGAAGGGATTTCTAGTTTTATGTAAAGAGATGACCCCATTTCCGAGATCCCTGGTAGCCGGGAGAAGACTTTTGAGGTCCTCGATGCATCCTCCCAAACAGCCAAAGGGACACCCCTCGGACCCAGCAGCGTGCAGGGTACCATCTCAGCGAGCTCATGTCAGCAAGCAGTGCTTGTCATCAAGGCAACGAGCTTCAGACTGAACTCAGGAAACACTGAAATCTAATGCACGATGTATAAGAAACGCCTAACGCAAAACAAACGAGACCTTCAAGGGCAGGGGCCGTGCTGGATTTCTTTGAGGATTCTCAGCCCCTGGCTCAGTGTGGGGCAAAGATTTCCAACAAATGCTGGCTAAATAAATAAAGGCCGACAAGGAAATGCCAGCCACAAATGATAAAAGGCAAATGCTGGGCTCACAGCATTTAGATGCTGGGACCCGTCCAGCCCACAGAACAAAAGTAGTCAATATCACAAACTAAACTTGGACGATAAGAGAAAACCAAATACCCAATTTAAAAATGGAGGACGCCTGGGTGGCTCAGTCAGTTGAGTATTGGACTTCAGCTCAGGTCATGATCTCCGTCGTGAGTTCGAGCCCCACATCGGGTTCAATGCTATCAGTGCAGAGCCCACTTCAGATCCTCTGTCCCCCTCTTTCTGCTCCTCCCCCACTTGCACTCTCTCAAAAATAAACCAACATTTAAAAACAAAATGGGCAAAGAATGTATATGGACATTTCTCTTTTTTTTTTTTTTTTTATTTATTTCTGGGAGAGAGAGAGAGAGACAGCATGAGCAGGGGAGGGTCAGAGAGAGAAGGAGTCACAGACTGAAACAGGCTCCAGGCTCTGAGCTGGCAGTCAGCACAGAGCCCGACGCGGGGCTCGAACCCATGAACCGTGAGATCGTGACCTTAAGTGAAAGTCGGAGTCTTAACCGACTAAGCCACCCAGGCGCCCCAGGACTTTTCTCTAAAGAAGATATGTGATGGGTCAAGAAGCGTAAGGAAAGGTGCTCAGTCAGAAGCCATCAGGAAATGCAAATCCAAACAATGAGAAGCCACTTCCCGCCCCACCAGGATGGCTCCGCCCCAATCAGAAAGGCAGACAATAACAAGTGTTGGAGGGGATGTGGAAATGACACATTGCTGGTGGGACTGCAGAACGCTACATTCCCCCTGGGCAACAGTCTGCTCCTCACGCGGTGAAAACACTGAAAGCGTAAGTCCACGCCAAAACCTACACATAAACGTTCACAGCAGCGTTATTCGTAACAGCCCGAAAGGGAAAGCCACCAAAGTGTCCACCAACGGACAGATGCACACACAAAATGTGCGGTCTCCACATAATGAGAGTATTATCCGGTAATAAGAGGAAATAAAGTACAGGTACGTGCTGTAACGTGGATGACTGAAAACACTATTCTAAATGCAAGAAAGCAGTCAGAAAAGCCTAGACGATATACGATTCAATTTACGTGAAATGTCCAGCAGGAGGAAATGTGTAAAGGCGGAAGTGGATTAGTGGCTGCTCGGGGCTGGAGAATGGAGACTGGAAGACGACAACTAAGGGATGTGGGCTCTCTCTCTGGAGCAAGGACAGCGGTTTTGAGACTGACCGTGGGGATGGTTGCACAACTCTGTGAATCTACTGGGAGACACTGAGCTGTACACTTTAAACGGGTAGATTGTATGGTATGTAAATTACAGCTCGCTAAAGCTGTTAAAGAATGACGGCAGGGCTAACATCATCTCCACTGGATGGATTTTCACACGTGCCCAACGTGGGGCTCCGGAAACCCCAAGGATCAGTTCCCCAACGGAGCGGCCACTCCCCCTCTCCTGCTCCTGGGCAGGAAGACCCAGCAAGGGAAGGGAGTGACCTGGGAGAGCGCTCTCAAGTTCCCCTCCAGGAGAACTCCCTCGCTCCTCTGGGTCTGGGTACCTGGGGACTTACCAGTGCTCCTCCAGTGGCCAGGGGATCAGCTTGACAATGCAGTGTCCTTGAGACCACGCGAACCAGGAACCATCTGGGGAGAAGGCCACGCTCCAGGTTTCGCAGCTCGACTTCCAGTCGAACTGGTGGGGGCGCCCGGGCTTGAGCTCGGCCAGCAGCAGCGGTTCCTCTGTGACGGGAGACAGCATGCTTCAGACAGGCACCCTCACTTCCCCGGGCAAGGGGCGAGCCGGGCTCCAGACCACGTCGCTGACTCGGACCCAGGAAGGACCCAGGAAAGCCGAGGTCTCCCCAAGGCACTGGGTGATACTCCGGATTCCAGATTCCGGAGGGAGTTGTCATTTAAATGACCTGTGTCAATAGCAGTAGCCACGGGCCACATTCCAGTGCGGTTACTCAGTTCTGGCACTGGCTACCGCTGGTTAACCGTGACTCAGAGTAACCTTTGTGCCAGTGAACCCAGTGAATGGGGGCCTCATTTTCCTAAGAATGCTGGAAGAGGAAGAGAGGGGAGAGGCGGACCAGGCTGGCCCATGCTAGACGCTGATCAGGAGGCCTTCAAAGGTATTTAAGGTCTCCTCAAAGACCCCGGAAGCGGGTGAAAGGAGGAGCATCTGACACGAGAAGTTTCCCTCGCATTCACCAGCATCCTCCCCATCAGGGAGGCTGACATGTTCAGCGCTCGCCCGGCTTCCTGCGGCTCAGACCTCTTGATCCGGCCTTGCGTTGCCATCTCCTGCCTGTTCTGCTTTTAAACCTTCATCCCGTCTTGCCCAGACCTTTTACAAGGCTCTCCTGATTTTCCTCCCCGTCCCCTCCGCCCTGGGGACCCTGCTAAAACTGAAACACAGGTCACATTGTGACATTTCTCTCAGACACATTCCAGGCTCCCACCTGTGTACACAGCAAGGGCGGAGCCTGGGCCTTGAACCCCAGACCACCAGCCCCGCCTCTTTTCCGTGACCTCTGGCCACAGGAGTCACCAGGCCAGGCCCCAAGCAGCTGGCTGGCATTCACACCTGGACTTCTGAGAATGCAGAGCACACATCCCGAGCTCTACCAGAGGGGAAATGAGTCCCACCCCGATGACTTCACTGTCTCCCGTAGATCCTAATCTCCCTCTGGTCTGCCCTCCACCTGAACTTAAGCCCCCTTGTTCAAACACCAAAAGGAGTTCATTTTCCTTTCTCTCAGGGCTCTGGCACAGTGCCTTGTGAACGGCATGTTCATACCGTTGCTTCTTCCTCTACCTGAAGGGCATTTCCTAGTTCAAGCCTCTACTCCGGGGGAAAGGTTCTCAACGGAAGCTCGTAAGCTAAAGGCAATCAGAATTGACTTTCTGACTACTAATTATGTTACGATACATACTAATACAAAAACTGGCTTCCACTCCGAATGACGTCACTTCCTGATGTCTGTGTTCCCACTTCACTAGTTTCAAGACCTGGACCCTTTTTATACCTGTTACCAGATAGATACTAATTTAAACAGCCCCTACTTCATACCGTTTAGGACACATCTTTACAGGTCTTCTCACATCTATGACCACTGAAATCAGGATAGATCTTACAAACGAGAAATTTTTATAGTTAAATAGGCAGTATTTTTTCTCAGTGATACATATGAACCTTGGTATCTAGTGCTCAATAAAACAGGTGGCAAATATGTATACATAGAGAGACGCATGTATGTGTATATAATATCTCCCGGTATATGCATTGTAGGAGATGTGGGTATTATCTTGTGCTAGTAAATAAATGTGTTGCTGAAGATTCTCTCTTTAAATAGCATGTTAATCGTATCAAGCCTTTGGTGGCTTTGCTATTTAAAGAAAATTTAAGAAGTTCCTTGGCAAAGAGAAATAGTCATTTCTGAGGTTCTCCGTATAAATCTAGGTTTAAGTACATTAGGTCTATCTAAACTGTTATTCGCATAGGTTAATTCCTCTTAGCAATCTGTACATGTTTGCACAGGGGGTCTTTTCAGTTACGCAATTATTGGTGTATAGGAGCACACTCCTTTGGATGGGACTATTTTGCATGGCAAGAAGTTACTTTACATTTTATTTTATTTTTTTCTTAAACTTTTTTTTTTTAATGTTTTATTTATTTCTAGGAGAGAGAGAGGCAGCGTGAGCAGGGGAGGGTCAGAGAGAGAGGGAGTCACAGACTGAAACAGGCTCCAGGCTCTGAGCTGGCAGTCAGCACAGAGCCCGATGCGGGGCTCGAACCCACGAGCCGCAAGATCATGACCTAAGCGAAAGTCGGACACTTAACCGACTAAGCCACCAGGCGCCCCTACTTTACATTTTAAAACCAACACAGGTCTCTCAACGTTACCCAGCAACCCTATGGAGCTGCCTCCATTCTCATTGTTCCTGGATATTTCCTGCTGGTGGCCTAGCCCTGACCTGTCAATGCCTCCTTTGTGTGATCCAGTGCTTCTCAACGCATTTTGTCCCTGGGGACACATGGCAATGTCTGGAGACATTTTGGTCACCACGAGTGGGGCTGGCCCTACTGGTACCTAACGAACAGAAGCCGTGGAGGCTGTCAAGCACCCCACCCCAACGAGGGATTATTTTGCTTAGAATGTGGATAGAGCAGAGGGTGGACAACTTGGATGTAACTGACTGATCCACAGGCACATTTTTATCTATTAGGTGAAAACGTCTTTATTCCACCCTGATAATATTCACACTTGGGTCACTTCCTCCACAATATGCACCGTGGAGGCTTTACACAATATAAAGAGGGGTCCTCCTTGACTTCTCTTTCTTTCCTTCCCAAACCAAATCCATTAGCAAGTTTTATCAAGGCTGTTTCCAAAAGACTTGGCAAACCTAACTTCTCTATCTCCATGGCTACAATTCTAATCTATGCAAACCATTTCATCAACATCACCTCTTACTGAGTGGCCTTCCAACTGCTCTCCTAGCTTCCGCTCTGGCCCCCACCACCCATTCTCCTCACTTCCTAGAGTGATGGGTTTCAACGACTCTTAGAATAAAACTCAGACTCTATTGTGCCCTTGAAGTTCCACATAACCTGGCCCCTTGCCTTCATCTCCCACCTGGGCTTATGACTCTCCTCTCCCTGCCCCTGGCTATGGCCTTCACTCATCCCTTGACTGTGCCCAATTAGTTCTGACCTCAGGGCCTTTGCACCAGCTAGTTTCTTTGCCTGGAATGCCCTTCCATAACTGGCCCCTTCTCTTCAGTCTTGGCTCAAACACCAACTCCTTAGACAGCTCCTCTCTGCCCCAAAGTCAATCTCCTTCACTGCTCGACACTGTGTTCTTCAGAGCACAATCACCATGATGAGGAGTATTTGTCTTCCCTCAACCAAGGCACCGACTCCATGCTAAAAGGGACCTTGTATGTTTATCCTTAGGGTGTAGCAGAGATCCTGGCAGAGAGCAGGCAGGCAGGCAGTATTTGCTGATTAAATATACAGGGTATACCTCTTTAAATATAAACAAAATGAAGCCCCTTAAAGTATTATGATGTCTATGCCAAACATTTCACATGAAATGCTTCTTAAACATGAGCCATACCCAGATTTCACACTCTATTTCTGTAAGATGGAGATTTAATCCCTGCTATTTCAGGCTCAGGAATTCAGGAGCTAAGAGAAGGAAAAAAACTCAGTGACTCCTAGCTCTTCGTTTCTAGAATTAAAGAAATTCTGAAGGGGAGTCTGAGCTCTTGGCTGCTGGGGGTGGGGGTGGGGGCGGGAAGCTATAATTAATGCAGAACTTAAAAAACAAAACAACCCCCAAAAAAGAAAAAAAAACAACAACAAACCAGAGCCAAGAGGATCCAGCCTTCATCTGGAATTGTACCTTCTGTGGCCTTTCTTAGTGATCAGGGTTTTCTACTTAACCATCGGGATGTACTCGGACAAACAGGCTGAATGGAAAGATAGTTATTATGGGCTGCTTCTGTGCAAGGAGAGTCACCTGAGCACAGAAAAGAACACTATGACTCCCAATCAGTGGGAAGCTTGGGGATTTGTCCGGCCTCATGATCTTGACATTAGCTGTTCCGCTGGCCCGGGAAATAGCCTGGCAGGCCCCAGCTCTTTGCCTGCTCCGTCCAACCACTCGGGGGCTCAGTGCTGATGTCACATTCTCAGAGACCTTCCTGATCTCACTATCTAAAGTGGCTCAGTCAGTCTCTTTTCTTTTCACCCCATTTAATTATATGGGCACCACTCATCTTTTCTCGATTGTTCACTTGTTTTTATGTAGTCGACTGCCTCTCTCTTCCCCACCCACACCCCAAACGTGTGTATCTGCTCACCCCGAGCTGTACTGTCCAATACAGTAACCACTAGCCACACTTGGCCAGTGATCATCTGAAATATGCCAAGTCCGAATTAAGATGGGCTGTTAAATATACAACACACAACAGATTTTGAACTTAGTACCAAAGAAATCTAAAATATATCAATAATCAGGTTGACATATGTTATATATGTTGGATTGACGGATATAATTTTAAATTTGGTTTCACTTTTTTTTAATGCAGCTACTAGAACATTCTAAATTCCAGATGTGGCATTATATTTCTATCGACTGGTGCTGGCCTAGAGAGTCCCTGGCACACAATAAATACTCAATAAATATTTGTCGAAAGAATAAATGAATTCTAACCACTGCTCTGAAGATATCTACTGTTGTCCATTGTAATCCCATTACAATGGGCTTTATTCAGTTTCAAAAGAACGTAAAACTCTCTGGTCTTTTTTTTTTTTTAAACAGTAACTTGGCAGCTTTCAACAGTTCTGCCCACACCCCAACACACAGTCGTCAATCATCAGGAAAAACTCAGAACTGGAAACAGATTCCAGCTAAAAAGGGAGACTTGCCACAGATCGCTTTCAGTTTTAACTATAAGGAGTCAATGGAAACAACAGCGGAAGCTATAAAAAGATTCACATAAGATTCAGACAAACAGTAGGGGCCATTTAAAAAGTGGTAACACACTCACTGAAAAGAAAGCCCTTATCTGGATGGGAAGGCAAAGAGAGCCGCCTCTACACCTTTTACTGAATGCCTGACCAGGGCAAACAAAGAAATGTCATTTCCCAAATTAAAAAGTTACACCACCCCAGGGAGCACCCTGATATGAACCTACCCACCCACAATCCCAGGCTCCATCAAACAAGCCTGGGAAACGCAAACATCAACAATCAGAATTCTCCAGGCCAAGATGTAGAGTGAACTTCGCTGGAAGCATACCAAGAGAGGCTCTGGAACAAATTCTGAAGCCTAGGCCTTGACCCGTCTTGAGAATTTCCCCTAAAGAAACCGCCTTTAAGCACGGGGGATATATTCAAGAGTTGGAAGTCCCAGAATAAACCCCAGGCCCACCCCAAATTTCTGTATACGTAGGGTTTAAAGGCAAAGTGGGCGAAAGGGAGAAGACAGAGAGAGAACCTGGAGGCTTTGCTTTTGCATAACAAGCACACATAACAAGCACTCTGAGATGACATGTTCATTTGGACTGACTCTCCAAGTGTGGATATTCTCAGACTTCCACGCCGTCTTCTGATGACAGCTGTTAACAAGGAGAGAGGCATGAACCTCACCCATCAGGGTTTCCCACACTTGCCCCATCAAACACGCCAGCGAGGATCAGCATCCCCCAGCCCCACCCCACCTCTACGAATCAGCCTCCATTGGGGGAGGCTCGCAATAGATTTTTTTAATAGGGACCCCGGACCCCATTCTTATGACTACGCAAGTCTGGAAAGCTCCCAACCACCCCCTGGGGCACGTACTATTATTACCCCATTTTGCAGATACAAAACAGACTTGAGTTATGCAGTCCGTCCGCGATCACACTGCTTGCAAGGGGCAGAGCGGACTCCCACCCAGACCTGCAAGTGCGTCACCTGGTGCCTGGGCATCCACCCCCTTGGGTATTACCGCCCTCCCGCAGAGCCTGGCGCCCCTCCCCACCCCGCTGGGCGTAGGCATCCAGCCTCGGGAGCCCCCCCACCACCACTGTCCTGGGGGACGGGGATCCCCGGCACGCAGTGGTCCGTGCTCCTCCGGTCCTTTCCGCGGCGGGCGGGAGACCGGGAGGCGGCCGCTGACAGCGAAAGTGAAACAAAGCTGGGCGCCGGGCGCGCCCCCCGCCGCCGGCCCGCGCGGACCGCCCAGGCCCCGCGCCCCCCGCCGCGCCCCTCCCACGGCCGAGCCCGCGCCCCGCCCGCCCCCGGGAGAGCGGGCCGGCCCCGCCCGGCGGGAACCCGCGCGCCGCGACCCCGCTCACCTCCGGCCTCCATGGAGGACGCGTGAAGCCTACGGCAGGCGGCAGGCGCCTCAGCCCCCGGGCCACCGTCCCTCAGCATACCGCCCCGCCGCCGCCCCGGCCCCGGCCCCGGCCCCCGGCCCCGCCGCCGCCCGCCGCGCCCGCCGCCGCCGCCGCCGCCCGGAGAGGCCATCAGCTGCTTCCCGTCACATGGCGGCGGGCGCGGCAGGGACGCGCGAGGGAGCAGGAGCGACAGGGAAGAGCAGAACCTGAGAAAAACAGAAGAGGCAAAGATAAAACGAGGGGGACACAGAGAGCCGGGGTGCTGGATAAAACAGGGGTGGAGTGGGTTGCATCCGGGGGAAGCGGTGGGGGTGGCGGCGGACGGGACAAAACCAGGGGGCGGGGCCGGAGGGAAAACGGGGGGACAGGCAGGTGAACGCTGACCGGATACAAACCAGGGGGCGGGGCTGAGGGAAAACAGGGGGGAGGGGGACAGGTGAGTCCAGGGCGGGGGGGGGGAATGAAGAGAGGCGGGGGAGGGGTAGGAACGGAGTGGGAAGGAACGGGGCGGAAGGGAAACCGGGAGCGGAAGGAATGCGGCTGGTGACAACGGCGGGGGGTTAGAAAAGGGGGTGCGGCGGAGGGATGGGGCGGGAACCAGGTGAAGAGGAAGGGGGAGCGAATGGGCAGGAGACTGCCGCACGAGAACGAGGACCTGAAGACACCAGGGATCAGGGATATTGGGGGGGATGGGGAGGGACAAAAAGCGAAGGCCTCGGACAGAATTGGAGGAGGGGGTCCGGGAACCCCCGGGCGGGTGAGAAGATGGGAGGGAAGGAACGATCCTGGAGAATACAATGGGGGCGCAGAGACCCGGAGCTCAAAGGTTACATGGGAGGGAGCCCAGGTAGAGGAGCTGAGCCCAGGGGCCGGGATGAAAGCCGAGGTCCAGAGGAAGGTGTAAGCTGCAGGTTTTTAAAAATGGGAACGAAGGACAAGCCCAGTGGAGGCTGGTGAGGTGAACGATCAGGTCAAGGTAAAAATGGGTGGTCAGAATGGGGCAGCCGGCCAGAAAAGAAGGGGGGAATCCAAGAAGATTGGGGGTCCAAAAATGGCCAAGCTGGGTGAAAATGGCCGGGACCTAGAAGGACTGAAGGTCACAAAAGGGGGTGCTCAGGAACAGCCGGGAGAGAAGTGAAACAGCCAGAAGTACAACTGGGGGCTCCGAAACCGGCTCTGATTAAACCCACACATATTAAAAGGGAGGGGCTGGGGGTGCCTGGGTGGCTCAGACCGGTAAGCATCAGGTCATGATCTCACTCGGCAGCTCCAGCCCTGAGCCCCAGGTTTCCTGTGCTGACAGCTCAGGGCCTGGAGCTTCAGATTCCGGCTCTCCCCTTCTCTCTGCCTCTCCGCTCACGTTGTCTCTGTCTCTCTCAAAAATAAGTACATGTTAAAAAGGGGTGGGCTGGGTTGGAAGGAACATGGGATCCTGGGGTTAAGGCAGGAAGCATGGGTTTGGTTAGAAAGGAAGTTAAGGTGGGAAAGCAGTGATAAAGAGCTGGGGAGCATTGAGGGGGCAATGGGGAGGGAGCCTGGAGCCACTGCGGAAAGGGGTATGGGGGGCGGGAGGAGGAATGACCTAAGAGGAAGACTGGCTGGAAGCCAGTTCTAAGGACTGGGGTGTAGCCCGGGCCATTCTAGGAAAGGGGCCTGAAGTGTGAGGTATGAGCCTATGAAGAAATCCAAGACCACCACCTACCACAGGGAAAGCTGACAGAAATGGTCTTTTAAGGCAGTCCAGCAGATCTGTGGTCCACGCCAGCCCTTTCATGTTCAAAGGCAGTCTGACCAAAACAGAGGCATATACAGGGAGGAAAAAAATAATAACGGAAGAACAAGTTTCTCAGGGAGATTAGGAAAGGTGGTGATGTCTCAGTTAACGTAAGACAGGACCTATCAGGAAAATAAAAAAACAGCAGTGAGACCACTATTATTGTTACCAATATGGGGAAAGCTAGTAAAAAAAAAAAAAAAAACAACCCCAAAAAACAAAAGAAACTGGGGAAAGTAAACCCATTTCTCTAAATCTTTCAGTTTACTAATCAGGTCTAAATCAAGATCATGAAAACATTTACTTAAAAATAACTTTATTCCATAATCTTTTTTTAAAAATCCACATTATAACCTCAGAATAAATTTCTCTTACCCATCCCCCCAAAACACAGACACCAACTATTACAATGTAAATAACGCAGAGGGATCTGCTAATTTTTCTTTGCAGCAGTTCCTGGCCAGTGCCCATGGTGAGAACTACCAGTTGGCACTTAACTGCATCACTGATAAACTTTACCCGGCGAGGATGCTTTTCCAGGTTTCAGTGCATGGGTTCTGGAAGTTTTCCATCACGGGTTTCCTGCAGTAACAGGGCCTGTGTGTGCTTGTGAGAATGCAGATGAGTATCAAAGCCACAGGATTGTGGGAGCCCTTCTCCCGTGTCCCCTGTTGAAATGTCAGTTGTGATAGCCTTTCAGTATTTATCTTCCTGCTTCTGATACGGAGTTCACAATACGTTCAGTTAAGATTGTATAACAGCGCAACTTAACAGCTTGGACTTTGCCACACAGATTTTGTAACCCGCTGTCAACATGCTTGTAGTTTTGGGGCTAGGGGTCGTCTTAAAAGAAAAGCAAGCCCGAATTCTGTAAAAATCCTTAAAGCTTGAAGAACCCCAGTACGTGTGCTCTTAATTGACCCAGCTCTATTAATGTGCAGGTAGGGCTCAGATATAAGTGACAGAAGTCGTGGCTCAGCTAACCTAGCGTTTATAGTGTTTGACAACAAGAGCCTGAAGCCCCTATTGTTAGTGGAACAACCCCGCTCTGAAGATTTTCTATCATCAGGCGTGTGTGCAAGAGAAGAGGGAAGTTCTGGAAAAGCAGCTCAGTGATCCTGCCAATCATTCCCTGTGTTCCTACCCAGGGATTTTTTCTTTTCCTTTTTTCTTTTCTTTTTCTCTTTTTCAATACAGTTGCCTCTGCAGAGTGGACTCTTCAGGAATTGAATCACGGGAGATTCTAAAGGGAAACAAGCTCAGTGTTCAGTGACTTTAGCGGTAACTCCAGTCTCCTGTTCTGAAACGATGCTAACTTAGACTGGCCGGAGTGGTTAAGTACTGAAATACGGTGGAGCGAAAGACCCAGCATGTAAGGACCGTTAGCAGGTCATGGCGATTCCTGAGGGCTAGAAATTGCAGCCAGCTCTTGTGATCGCCAGGGTTCTGAACTGGGGACAGGACTCACTCCTAGTGATTTTGCGCAGTCTTTTCATCCAAGAAAATAGAACTATGCCAACGACACCTGTGGGGTAACCCTACAAATAACCAGTTTCTCATCTTCCAGGAGTTCTAGTCCCTGTTACTGGAGAAAGGAAGTTCTCCATTAAGCCCCAGGTCTTACCCATGAGGCAGGATCTGAACATTAAGGAGCACAAACTCAAGTCATCAGATTTCCAGGGTTAGCACACATCTTTTGCACCCTTATTAGGTCCCTGACGTTTAAGAGGTTTGGACGAAATCAGAGAAACAAAAATCTCTCAACTGTCCAGGGATCTGGAAACAGCAGCTTAAACCCATCATATGTTATTTTTAGTCCAAACTTCACATTGTTGATCAATGTATCCTCATGATCGCCTTCCTTAGGCAGTGGGAAGGAAACAAGTTTTCTCAGTCCCATTTACAAGATCTAGAAACCGAGGCCGGATGAACTTGTCTGCCCAAGGAGTGCTTCTCGCCAGATACTCCACTGCAAAACATTTCTCCTGCCTTCTTTCAAAGCCACAGGAGAAAAGGAAGAATGGGAAATTCTGAAAACCAATAGGGTATCACCTAAGAGGCTTTTGTATAAATATGAAGCCCTGCAAAATGAGAGGTTCTAATGAAAGGCACTTCCTCTTATGGGCCCCTACCTCTTTTGAAAAGAATTATACCTCCAGGGAAGCAAATACCATCAGGAGAGCTCTCATCTGAAACCATTTGACAAAGAAGGAGAGACCAAGGCGGTAGCTTGTAATTTACAGTTGACATTGTTTCCTCCACCAGGGAGGGCAAAGGAGCAGATCACCAACACCGACTGAACACCTCCTGGGCGTTTTCACACCCACAAGTACCTCATTCAGGACCCACCGTACCCTGTAAGGCAGGTATGATTCCACCTATTTTGTGGATGAGGAAACTGAGGTCCCAGGAGAGCAGTAAAGCAATGTGCCCAAGCCAGTGAAACAAGAAGCAGGGCTCAGATTCAGGCCTCGGTATTTCCAACTCCCAAACCTGAGCCAGACTGCCTCCCTCTGACTAGCATGGGTAACTGACACCTCCTTGCCTTTTCCAGGGAGGTGCGTCCGCCTCATTCTCCAGCTTACCTGGGCAGGGGCCCCACGCTATTCCCTTGTGTGTTGGGGGCAAGATGGCCACAGACCTTTCAGAGTGCACTGCGAGCCCTGAGCACTGAGGTCAAGGGCTTCCCCCTACCCCTGCTTCCCCCAGATCAGCATCAGTCAAGCTGGATAAAGCCAGAAGTCACAGTGAAAAAGGGCACCTCAGATGCTGACTGCACCTTTCCCCCACACACTGCCCGTTCCAATACTTTTTAACATCAATGAGAAAACTTACAGCGAGGCAAACCAGTGTGGGGGGGGGAGGGGAAGGAAATATATGTGTGTGTTTTTTTCCTTTTTGCTGGGAGTCCCAAACCATTTTAAGCCCTCAGGCAGGGGTGCAAGTCAGTCAAAGCTTTCAAGACAGGGTAACGGAGGGCAATTCTCTCTTCTTCAAACTGGCCGATCTTCTTCTTGAACGATGTCACTCTGCTCCTCGCTGCTGTCATCTGGACAGGAAGGGAAAAGCCGATCTGAGTCTGAGTGAGGCCGACAAGAGGGGACTCCATCTCCACCACCAGGTTTCAGTCATTGCAATTTCTAGTCCTTTACTGGAGAGCCTCAGAACTGAATTCCGTGGGGGAGCAGGTGGGGCAGGATATGTGCTCCCCGTTTTCTCCTGTTCTTTTTTTAAAATTTATTTATTTAAGGGGGGGGGGCGCAGAGAGAGAGGAGTGAGAGAGAATCCCAAGCAGGCTCCACGCTGCAAGCACAGAGCCCGATGCGGGGCTTGAGCTCACGAACTGTGAGATCATGACCTGAGCCAAAATCAAGAGTCGGACGCTCAACCGACTGAGCCCCTCTCCTGTTCTTTTCACTCAGAATCCTCCAGACACGCTTGATGCTGCATAAACTCGGTTGATGCCGTTCTCTTCACCTGGAATACTCTCACTCTCTCCTTTCTGCTTATTCAGACTCAATTGCTCTGAAGGATTTGCCTCATATCATACTTCTGCCATTAAGCTCCTCCCGACTAATGTACCCCTCAAGGGACTCACCTCTCTCTAAGATCCTGTTATTTTTAAACCTATCGTTCATCTGACAATTAATCAAAGTCCTCCTCTGCTGCTGTCTCAAATTGATGGTTAAATCTTGCTTCCATTTTGGGGCCCCTGGTGTGGCTCAGTCAGTTAAGCATCTGACTCTTGCTTGAGGCTCAGGTCATGATTTCATAGTTCATGAGGTCAAGCCTGCTTGGGATTCTTTCTAGCTCTCTCTTTGCCTTTTCCCCACTCGTGCGTGCATGTGCTCTCTCTCTCTCTCTCAGAATAAACATTTAAAAAAAAAAGATCTTGCTTCCATTTTCATCTTCTCCAGCTTTCACTCTGTGTACCCTGCCTGGTCTTGCAAAGCGCCCAGCTTACAGCTATCATCGGTCTTTTTTATTCCCCTAAACAGTGCCGATATCATGCCTTTCCCAGAGCAGGTCCTTGATAAATGTTTGTCAGTTTAATTGTGGTGTCAGGAGTTGATAGCAGATGCCAGATTAAACTTTAACTATCTTCCCCACCCTTGGGAAAAACCAAACTCAAAGATTTCTTACCCCAGCAGGGTGGTTTTAAGGGAAAAAGAGCTTACCTTGCAGAGCCTGGAGTCCATTCCCCGTCCAGTCTACATTCCCATTCACCAGTGCGGTCACTCGATGGATGTGGCCATGCTTGTGTATTTCTTTTGGCAACTCCTCCCTCTCATCTGCTTCCTCCTCCTCTTCTTCCTCGTCTTCGGCCGCATCTTCCTCCTCTACCTCCTCTTCCTCTGAATCCACCAAAACCATGACATCACCCATGTCTTGCCCCCTAATTTCCAAAGGGGGAGAAATAATCAAGAAGATATCCTTTTCCAACATCAGCCCTCACCAAATCCAAAACACTAGATTTTATCGCAACTGCTTTTGTAACGTGGAAAATCCTCTGTGTGTTCAACTTGGTTAAGTCGAGGGATGATGACCTTGACTGTAATCTCTCAAAGACATGCCGTCACAGACTCCTACAGACAATCACACATTCTCCTGGGTGGGTTTATTATCTCCCCCTGCTCCCTGGGCAGGTGACTCTTCGTCCCAGGAACCTCCCGTCTAAGTTCCTCATGCAGCACGTACGCAAATGCTACTGCGTTCCTTTCCTGAAATGCCCTGTGTTTCTGCTCTACTTCCTAAAATTTCTCCTCCTACTCATTATTCAAGGTCCAGATAAAGTTGTCTTCCTCCCTGGGAGCCCTGAACCATGGGTGCACTTGGGGATGCACAGTGGATTGGCATATAATTGTTCTCCAATTCGTCACTATCTCCGCCTACCCGGCCGGACTGTACATTTCTTACACGTACCGTGGGCCAGTCACAGTGCTAGGAGTATTGCGTTTTCACCTGATATTCACAGTCTCCCTCTGGGAAACAGGGGAGGAAGACAGAGGCTCAGAGAGGGTCAAGGATTTTCCACGAGCACAGGGCTGGGGAACGGCAGAGTTGCCATTTGAACCCAGGTCCGCTAATTCCAAAGCGTTTTGCCTCTATGCCCTGCTTCCTCCTCCTGTGGGAAATAAGCCCAGGGAATGAAAGTGAGGCTTTCATGGCCCTCAAATACACAGCAGTAAAGGTGACATTTTCCCATGAAAGATCATCCCAGAACAGTAATACCACCGGTTAAGAGGAACAAAGAGTAGAGTTCTTTGCCCCAACCCAGAATATCCTTAGGAAATGAAATACACAAGTTTCATTTAGTTACTTTGCCCCAGTGAGGTTTCCTTTTGGGAGGGGCTTTTGGGCATGCTCAGACCAGTCTCCCAAAACATGCTCTAAGACTATGATTAATGCTTCCTTATAGCTCTTTTTAGAAAATGAAATGAAATAAATGCACAAACGGCTTCATCGTACACACACCATCTTTACGCTTCAGTAACAGCTCAGCAGTGTGCCCCACCCTGGGACCTGGCATTGTAAAAACAGCATAGACTTTGGAATCAGTCAGACCAGGATCTGAATGCCGGTGCAGCCATCCATTTCCTGGATGGGCTTGCAGCCATTCCTTCACCGAGCGTCTATCTCTTTATCCAGACGACGGAGATGCCACCACCATCCAGAAGAGTTTATGATGGAGTTTATAATCATGCCTAATGAAGCACCTCGCCCAGTGTCTGGCACCTGGAGGGTCCTCAACCATGGCTGCTATTATCGCTCTTATGAAAGTAAACAAAAATCGCGGTGAAGACAGATCATGGAAACGAGTTTTTGACTCAATGCTAGGAACACTCACCTGAAAGTGTTTCCTACTGGAGGGAGAAAGGGAAAACAATTAATATCCAATAACATCTATTTCAGCCTCAAAAAACGTTTTTAATTGAACATTTACAAAAGAATGGAGAAATTAAAGACTGGCCCAACGTGAGACATGACAGGGTGTTCAGGAATGGCACTTAGGACATTCATTATTGCACATCTCTGGACCCAATGAAGAAGCCTATAGAATGGGACCTCAGCTGGGAATACGATTAGGGCCTCCTTCCCGCACCCACACTCTTCCTTTCTTTTTTTTTTCAAGTTTCTTTATTTTGAGAGACAGAGAAAGGGGGGAGGAGAGAGAGAGAATGCATGCACTTAAGCCAGAGAGGGGAAGAGAGAGAATCCCAAGTCGGCTTCACGCTGTCAGTACAGAGCCGCACCTGGCAACCTATGAGATCATGACCTGAGTAAACACCAAGAGTCAGATGCTTAACCGACTGAGCCACCCGGGTGACCCACACCCACACCCTTTCGAGAAGCCTAAAAGGTAAACAAAAGGACCCAAGAAACCCTTACCTTTCCAGCAGAACACAGGGCTGTAATACAACATAAGCCCTGAGATAATGGCCAGTCCCAGCAGAAGGAGGCTCACGATGGTGCCTACAATCCCACCGATATTCAAAGGTTCTACAAAGACAAATCACATTGTTGATTCTTCCACCTGATACATCTGCAGGCAGTGCTCGCTTCAGCAACACGCACACTAAAATTGATACACGTGCAGGTAAAAGAGCGACATCTCCCTTCCTCTGCCTGGGTCCTAGTCTTACTTTGGTTCCATAAGCTTGGGCAAAGCATGTGACCTCTCCATAAAGCAAGACAAATATCTCATTTCCTCAGATTCCAGGAATCAAATGGAGCATGTGATGCAAAAGAACACTGGAAAGTTGGGACGCTTTGGTGGCTCAGTCGGTCAGGCATCCAACTTTGGCTCAGGTCATGATCTCGTGGTTTGAGAGTTCAAGCCCCACATCAGGCTCCATGCTGCAGCTCAGAGCCTGGAGCCTGCTTCAGATTCTGTGTCTCCTTCTCTCTGCCTCTCCCCCACTTGCACTCTTTCTCTCTCTCTCAAAAATAAATAAAAATTAGGGGCCCTGGGTGGCTCAGTTGGTTGAGTGCCAACTTTAGCTCGTCATGATCTCACTATTTGTGAGTCTCTCTGTCTTAAAAATAAAATTTTTAAAAAATTTAAAAAGAATAAACATTAAAAAAACCCACTGGAAATTAACACCTCCATGTGTCTACCAGACATCAAGACCATTTATAAGGCCACAGAAAGTACAAGTATGAGTAATTGGTGCTGTGATAAACAGTGATGAATGGAACAGAATCGAGAACCCAAGAACAGACCTATGCATAAAAGAAAATTTGATCTATAACAGATTAGTGGGTAAAAGAAGGATTATTCAAGAATGGTGCTGGAATAAATGGTTATCCATATTTGGGTGGGGCTGGGGGGGGTGGAGAAATGTGATCCCTACCTCACACCATTCACAAAAATCAGTTCCAGATGGGTTAGAGATTTAACTGTGAAAGGCTAAACATTAAAACTTCTTAGAAGAAAATATAGGATAGGATTTTTGTGGCCAAGGGGGAGGTAGGATGTCTTAAGACATAAAAATTGCTAATGATACAAGACTCATAAAATTGCATTAAAGTAAGAATGCTCATCAAAGGATACCATAAAGAAAGCAAAACAAAAGGCAAACAACTAAAAGGAGAGATCTGTAATCTGTGAAACTAGTAGGAATTAGTATGCAGAATTTCTAAAGAACTTGTACATATCTATAAGAAAGGAGGAAATGTCAAAAGACGTGCATATATTTCACAGAAGAAACACAAATAGCAAATATACTGTTGAGCAAATATGAAATAATGCTCAATCTTCTTAGGAACCAGAGAAAAGCAAACTAGAACAACAGTGAGATTCCACTTCACATGTACTCGATGGGCAAAAATCACAAAGCCTGAACGCAAAAATGTGGAACAACTCAATATTCCTAAATAGTGCTGTTGTGAATGGAAAGCAGTACACCAACTTTGGAGAATAAGCTGGTATTATCCAATAAGATAGAAATGCGCATGCCCTTCCTTTCTACTCCTTCTGCATATATCCTAGAGAAATATTTGCCTGGGGACCCGCTATAAAAATACAGGAGAAACTGGGTAAAAGATTTTCATAGTAACATTTTTGTTCATCACAACAACAAAAAGTCAGAAACAATACAAATGTCCATCAACAGAAAATTAGTAACTTAGTTGTGCAATTGTGACACAATAGAAAATCCTGCAGCAGAGGAGGTACGAGATATAATTACACACATTGGGATGAATAAATCCTAGGAACAAAATGTGGAGTGAAAAAAGCAAACATTTCACTTATGTAGAAAAATTTTTTTTGAGTAGTGCTTACATTTTTCAGGAGGCCCAGGATGAGACTGGAAAGGAGTCTACAGGCAGAGCTGCCCGATAAAATATAGCATGTTCACTTAAATTTGGATTTCCAGTAAATAATGAATCATGTTTTGGAATAAGCATCTCCCGTGCAAACTGTGGGACATATTTACACTAAGAAAATTCTTTGTTCTTCTGAAATGCAAATTTAAGTGGGCACCCCAGGGTTTTTTTCAGCTTTGTTGTATTTTTCTAAATCTGGCCACACTACCTACGAGTAACTTCATAGGCACTGCTCTGTATCTTAGGCAGGCCGGTGGTTTCTTGAGTTTTCATTTTGTTCTTATGCTTCACAACTTATACTTTTTATATTTTTAAAATATATTTGATCACACATATTCTTTGGGAGGTAACAGATTATTATTTTTTAAAGTTTTCTTTTATATTTTATTTAGTAATCCCTATCGCCAACGTGGGGCTTGAACTCACAACCCCGAGATCAAGAGTCATGTGCTCTTCCGACTGAGCCTGCCAGGCGCTTCAACATAAATTACTTTTTTTATCCCCATACAGTGTTGGAAATTTAGGACTGGAAAATCATTTTTCCACCTTGTCAAGTCCTAGTCAAGCAGACAGGCCTTCTCCCGGATGGCAGTGACCCATAGATAGGGAAGCACCACCGTCCCCATGCTGGTGGCAAGTCCTCTGAAGCTCTCAACCTTCCTCCTTTGGGGCCACTCACCTTTCACACTCAGCCAGATGTCCACCTCCCGCACCCCCACGGGGTTCTCGGCCCGACAGACGTAGTAGCCCTCATCCGGGACCTGGGAGCAGTTGCGGATGGTGAGTGTGGAGCTCTGGCCATTCTGGGTGATGAGATAGTGGCCATTGGGCCGGATGACCACCTCGGGCTGGGTGAGGTTCCTCAGCCATAGGATCTCGGCAGGGGGGTACGCACCAGACACTTGGCAGGTGAGCGTCACATTGCCCCCCACAAAGCAAGTCTTCATGGGCTCCGAGGCGAGGGAGGGGCTTCCTGGTGATCAGAAGGTAAAGAAAGAAGGCAAATGTTCAAGGAGATTCAAGCAGTGGCCTGAGATTTTCAACAATATTCTCTCCTTCCTTATGAAACAACTATAGGAAGTTCTGAACCACACTTGGTCTCATGTAATAATAAAAGCTAACGTTTATTTAGGATCTACTATGGGCTAGGCATGGTGACGATTATTAACCCAACAAGTTCTCAAAAAACCCTGTCCTTATCCCCATTTTGCAGATGAGGAAACAGAGGCCCAAAGAAGGTTAAGTAACTTGCTCAAAGTCACACAACTCAATAAATGGTGCAGCTAGGATTAGGATGAATAAGAGTGGTGGTGTGCTCAAGACAGGGGGGTCTGGGACATGAGGCTTTCAGTGAGAAAACGGGGCAAGTCTTGGGCAAACCGGGATGAGTTGGTTACTCTTGAAGCTAAGTTGCCAGGCTTTTGTAGCCCACGCTCCTTATGTCTATGCTGTAGGCTTCTATGCATAATAACCACATTGCTCATATGGAAAATGGGCATGCAGCCTGCCAAGAGTGTTCAAGGGAACGGTAAAGCAGCTATAGTCATTTACCGCCACTGTTAACAAATTGCTACAGACTGAGTGCTTTAAAACACCGCACATTTATTCTTTTATAGTTCTGGAGGTCAGAAGTTGGAAATGATCTTACGGGGTTCAAATCAAGCAGTTGGCTGAGCACATTCCTTCTGGGGGCTCCAGGGGGCAAATCCGTGTCCTTGCTATTTCAGCTTTCCGAAGCCACCTGCATCCCGTGGCTCGTGGCCCCTCCTTGCCCCGCTCTTACGCTTGTTATCAGGTCTCCTGCTGCTGACTCTGACCCTCCTGTCTCCTTTTCAAAGGACCCTTGTGACGACACGGGTCCACCCCAATAATCCAGGATGATCTCCCCATCCCAAGATCTTAAATCACAGCGTCACAGTCTCTCTTGCCATGTAAGGGAACATGGTCACAGGGATGAGGACACGGACATCTTTGTGGGGAGACATCATTCTATCACAGGTGTGTCCTAGACAACTCAGAACACAGCGTCCCTGTGGGCTCAGGGGCCGATTTGAGTGGGGCGTGGAGAACTCTAAGGTCCACCCCAGCAATCCATTTATTTATTTTTAATGTTTATTTATTTTTGAAACAGAGACAGAGTGTGAGCAGAGGAGGGGCAGAGAGAGAGGGAGACACAGAATCTGAAGCAGGCACCAGGCTCTGACCTGTCAGCACACAGCCTGATGCAGGGCTCAAACCCATGAACCATGAGATCATGACCTGAGCCCAAGTTGGGCCCTTAACCGACTGAGCCACCCAGGTGCCCCAATTTTCTTTCTTTTTTATTTAACTTTTAATGTTTATTTATTTTTAAGAGACAGAGAAACAGAGTGTGAGCAGGGGAGGGGCAGAGAGAGAGGGAGACACGGAATTCAAAGCAGGCTCCAGGCTCCAAGCTGTCAGCACAGAGCCCAATGAAGGGCTCAACCACAAACCAAGAGATCGTGACCTGAGCCTAAGTAAGACGCTTAACTGACCAAGCCACCCAGGTGCCCCCAACCCATTTATTTTCTTTGCAGCAGAAAGCTTTTCCTAAAATGTACACCATCTTGGGAAGGGTGGCACATTTATCCTGGGTGATACATGAAGCCCATATTTTCAGCAGCTGAAGGACACAGAATGGCATGCTGGGTTCCTGCCTGGGAGAGTGAAACCACACACTTCCCACAGCCGGTTGTCCCAAGAGAGAATCTAGGGTTTCAGTATTGGTGGCCTGGGGAGACGGAAGGGGGAATGTTCTCGGGGGAGGGGGGAGGGGTGTGGAACAGCCTCTCCCTCTAAATTATGTCAGCAAAAGAGACCCCCAAACCTAGGTTTCCTCAGGAAACTTACATGCTACAGCCCTTTCTGGATCAACTGTCGGGTTCCTGCCACGTCGCCAAATTGTGCCTTCCCCCTCCCTGTGGTTAACTCCTATCTCCTTTGGGGTCACAAGCCAGCAGCAGCGACACGCCTCATCTGTATGTTGGAATTCAGGGGACCCCAAACCTAAGTTTAAGAAACGGCCTCCTGGGGTACCTGGGTGGCTCAGTCAATTAAAAAACGGCCTCCTCATCCTGCAGCGAAAGCAAAGCAAACAACGCCCCTGGGCCCGCCCCCCCATCCCCCAGCAGAGGTCATGTTCATAAACTGGTTCCTGTGAAACAGCATTTACCCCCTCAAAAAGCCGAGTCACCCAAACAGCGAGTGTGGCACCTATAAATTCAGTTTCTTTCACTTAAGAGGATGATGTGTGCAGGGGTGAGGGGATGCAGAGCCCTCAGAGATCTGCGAGGGATGGATAATACACCAGGGCCTTCATGTAATGAGCTGCTTAGTGCTTCAGCTTATCACGATTCAAGTGGATTTCTCCCGTGTAGGGGCCTATAAGCAATTTAAAGAGAGATGTGGGCAGCAGGAATCCCCAAAAGTATCACTGTTCATCACCTGGGGGGCTATGCTGTTCTGTACCGAAAGGTGGGCATTAACATTACTTTGCAATGACTTACTAGAATTCCCAAGGACATTGATCCAGAGCCTCCTTCTCCCCCAAGGGCACCGCTATTCAAAGTATGGTCCCTGGACCAGCAGCATCGACACTTTCTAGGAGCTGGTTAGAAATGCTGAGTCTTGGGCCTGTCCCAAACCCAGAGAGCCAGAATCTGCCTTTTAACCAGCCCTGCGGGTGACCTGTATGACATCAAGGCTGAGACGCTCTGGGCCCAAACGACCAAGAGGGAAGTGGGGAGAAATGGACAATGTCAGAGCTAGGAAGCTTCTAGGCTCTTGGGCCTCCTTCCCTATGCTCCTGGAATTGGGAAAATGTCCACTCAGTTCTTTTCTCCAGACACATTTCTTAATCCTGAGCACATATTTAGACTCAAATTGCTGGCCCAGTCTCAGGGGCCACAAGAATGATGAGTCAGACAAGAGCTTCAGTGAAAAAAAAAAGGAAGCAGTGGGTGGAAAACAACACCAAACCTGTCAGCTGCCTCTGCCATCCCACCCCCTCCGGGGTCAGTCCATAATTTAGCCACTTCCTGGGAGCCACCGTCCACAGCACTCTTTGGGAGTCTT
Organism: Proteles cristata cristata; assembly: GCA_017311185.1. Classification (NCBI taxonomy): domain Eukaryota; kingdom Metazoa; phylum Chordata; class Mammalia; order Carnivora; family Hyaenidae; genus Proteles; species Proteles cristata. The sequence continues at coordinate 1,033,902 of JAESUZ010004867.1, read as the reverse complement.
CCTTCCCCACCACTGAAGTCGTCCCTGCTTCCGGCTGCAGGAACTGGGTCAAGCCCATTGCTTCTGCTTCATCATCCATAACATGGAGCCTGGTGGGTTGAATAGCATCTGCCCAAAGTTCACGTGGAACCCCAGAATGTGACCTTATTTGGAAACGGGATCTTTGCAGATGTAACTAGTTATGGATCTCAAGATGCAGTCATCCCGGATGTAGGGTGGGCCCTAAGGCCAACAGCAGGCATCTTCCAAGAGGAGAGGACCCAGGGAGACCCGAACACAGAGGAGACATGAAGACAGAGGCAGAGACTGGAGGAACGGAGCCACGAGCCAAGGAACACTGGTGGGACTCGAGGCCGGGAGAGGCACCGAAGGACTCTCCCCTGGAGCCCTCGATGGGAGCACGGCTCACCGACGCCTCCATTTCAAACCTCCAGCCTCCAGAGCTAGGAGAGGATACATTTCTGTTTTATTTTTCATTGTTTTAATGTTTACTTATTTTTGAGAGAGAAAGAGAGAGAGACAGAGCATGAGCAGGGGAGGGGCAGAGAGAGAGGGAGAACACAGAATCTGAAGCAGGCTCCAGGCTCCAGGCATCTGCATGGCGCCCGATGTGGAGCTCTAACTCACGAACCTCAAGATCATGACGTGAGCTGAAGCCGGATGATTAACCAACTGAGCCACCCAGGCACCCCAATATCTGTTGCTTAAAACCACCAAGCTCATGGTGCTTTGTTACAGCAGCCCCAGGAAACGAATCTATGAGGATAAAATATTAGCCCTCAGTTCCCAGGGTGATCGTGAGGACTAAGCAAGGTACTGTGTGGAAAACACTCAGCACAGCACCCTGCATACAGTTTGAGCTCAACAAATATCGATGTCACTACTGTGATATTGTCAGTTCCCTATTTCATGTTTCTGTGACTTCCTCTCCGAGGAAATTTTAAGTCCTTCGAAGGTAAGGACTTGGTACTCCTATATAGTACCTGGCACCATGCTAAGTATGTAACTCTTACCCGAAAAGACTTGCTGGATTAGGTGTGGAAGGGGGTCCCAAGGGAGGCAAGGGTTCTTGGAGTCAGATCGGCCTGGGCCTAAGTGCCGGCTCAGTCACTTACAGGCGGGGGGTGATCCTGGGTAAGTTCGTTCACATGGTGTGACATTTGCAACTTACAAACCGTCCTGTCTAACCTGCAGGCTACTGTGAGGGTTCAAACCTCGTGCTCGCAATTTGGAAACAGGAAAAGAACTTCTGGGCCCAGGAACCTAAGAGAACCGGACTGACAGAGGTAGGTGACCCCTTCACAATCAGAAACTGCTGAGTTAGCAGAAATGGGGCACAAATGCAGTTTAGGAGCCAAGTAGGACCGATAAAGATCTATGACATGCATGACCCTTCCAGGAAACTAACTGACAAAGTGAATGTAAAGTACTCTTAGTGAATAATAAGAAAGGGATGAACCCAGTAGAAGAATGGACAAGATATGAACAGCTAATTCACAGACAGTACATAGGGAACCAATCTGTACACAGTATTATGTACTAATTAGCATGTATTTGTACCAATCGGTACATAAAAATTGTCAATTTGATTAGGATCAAAGAAACCCAAATTAAAAGCTATGCCATGTCTTAACAAATAGGAAAAGTCTAAAAAATTAAAGATAACACCCGCTGTCAGTGGAAATACTGGCAACTAAGTACTCGCCCAGCCTTCCCAGAGGGGAGTCCCTGCCAGTGGGTACAGGGGTTTTGTGAGATGATGGAAATGTTCTGGAAGTAGACAGTGGTGATGGTAGTACGACCTTGTGAATATACTAAAATCCACCATTACATACTTTAAAATAACGAAGTTTGTGTTATGTGAATTATATCCCAACAAAAATAAAATTGCGGGGTGCCGGCGTGGCTCAGTCGGTTGAACATCTGACTTCCGCTCAGGTCGTGATTTCACCATCTGGGAGTTTCAGCCCCACATTGGGCTCTGTGCTGACAGCTCAGAGCCTGGAGCCTGATTCGGATTCTGCGTCTCGCCCTCTCTTTCTGCTTCTCCCCTGCTCATGCTCTCTCTCCCTCTCTCTCTCAAAAATAAACATGAAAAAAATTTTTTTAAATACAATTGCAAAAACACAGTTGGGCCGGATTTAGCCCACGGGCCATTGTCTGCCAGCCCCTGTTCTGATGTAGAAAGTGAGTCTTGGTCCCTTCTGTTGCCTACAGCTGCCCAGGTACCGGACACAGATGGCCGCTCGGGGCACATTTGCTGAATGAGCCACTGGGGAAGGGTCACCCGTGGGAATGTTACTTGCCCGGGGAAACACGCACCTCCTGGAATTACAGGGCTCACTGACTCAGCAGGTCAGCCCTCTGTGGCTGCACCTCGGAGGATTATCCTGACACACCGTGTTCACCAGGGCTAACAATGGCCAAGACTCTCAGGTCCTTGCTTCTGGTTGTGCTCGTTTCCTGGGGCTGCTCTCACAAAGTACCACAAAGTGGGTAGCCTAAAACAACAGAGATCCACTCTCTCACAGCGCAGAAACTCGGAGGTCTGAAACGAAGGTGTCAGCAGGCTTGATTCCTCTGGGGGCCCCCAGGGAGAGAGCATCCCATGCCTTCTCTTAGTTTCTGGTGGTCGCCGGCAACCAAGGGCATTCTGGGCTTGTGGTTGGATCACTCTCATTCCCGCCTCTGTTATCATGCGGCCTTTTCCCTGTGTGTCTGGGTCCAACGGTCCCTCTTCTTGTAAGGATATAAGTCACTGGAATAGAGCCCACCCTAATCCAGCATGGCCTCATCTTCACCTAATCACGCCCACAAAGGCTCTTATCCCAAATACGGTCACATCCACAGGGACCCAGGATTAGGACTTGAACATATCTTTTTTGGGAGACACAATTCAACCCACAATAGCCATCTAGCCTAATCACTACCTCATGCACAACACCGCGGCTTCACTGGTCTTCTCTCAGTTCCTCAAGCGCTGGATATGTTTCCACCTCAGGGCCTTAGCATTTGCTATTCCCTCTGCCAGGAATACTCAGCCCACCTGGCCAGCTCCTTCATCTCACAGGTCTCTGCTCCAAATACTATCATCACCACAAGGAGACCTCCATGCCCCCCAGGAAGAGTGGCCCCCTTCCTGTGATACACTCTTTAAAAACATCCCACTTTATTCTCTTCATAGATATTATCCCTGGGGTGCTTAGGTGGTTAAGCATCTGACTTTGGCTCAGGTCATGATTTCACAGTTTGTGGGTTCGAGCCCCGTGTCGGGCTCTGTACTTACAGCTCAGAGCCTGGAGCCTCCTTGGGGATGTGTCTCCCTGTCTCTCTGCCCCTCCCCCATTCGTACATGTGTGCGCACGCGCTCTCCTCTCTCTCTCAAAATTAAAATGAAAACATTAAAAAAATAACTATCATTATCCGAACGAACCTTACTTGCTTTTGGATTTTCTATCTTCCTCTGACCCCCACCCCCACGCAGAAGAGCTTAAGCTCTAGGAAAGAGGAATGATCGTGATTTCAAAAACATGGCCAGAAATCATTTGACACTCTTCCCTTCAAAAAGTAGAGCCCAATTCCACCCACTCCCCACCCCTTTGAAAATGGAGCCAGACTGAGTGACTCACTTCTAATGAAGAGAAGATGGCAGAAGGGACGCCATGTGACTTGTGAGGCTAGGGCGGAGGGGGGGGCGGGGGGTAAGGCCAGAAAAAGGATCTCACCTGCCTGGCTTGCTCCCTCTTGCGTCACTTGCTCTGGGGAAAGCCAGTGCCATGTTGCAGACAGTCAAGGGGCTCTGGAGAGAGGCCCCCATGGCAAGGAAGCACCGGAAGTGGATCCTTCAGACGATTTGAGCCCTCCCAACAACGTCTTACAGCTGAGACCCAGGAATCACAGAACCAAGAGAGACCATCCCTACTGTGCCCTGTCTGAATGCCTGACCCACAGAAATCATAAGATAAATATATGACTTGTTGTTTTAAGCCATTAAGTCTGGAGGTGTTTGTTACATAACAGGAGATAGCTAATAAGTGAACCACGTACTCGTTCAGTGTTCCACCTCCGGAACCCAGAAACTGTGCCTGGTGCACAGCACGTGCTTAGTTAGGATTCACCAAGTGGCAAAGAGCTTGGAGGAGAACCAAGAAGCTTGGTGAAGCATCTTTAAAGTTTGAAAGGAAGGAAATACAAAGCAAAAGAGAAGAAGAAACAGAATTCTGTTCACCGCGACATCTTGGGATTTCTTTTCCAGACCTTCTGCAGAAGGTCCTCTCGGAATAAAGGAAGAAGGGTGGACCCCAGCCCCAGACAAGGCAAGCCAGACTCACTGATCTGTACCACGCAGCTGGCTCCCAACTCCGGCCCCACTATGTGGCTCCCGACACACTTGAACTTCTTGCCATCTGACAGCTGGGATTGGTTCAGCGTCTCCACCCCCAGCCTTGACGTCCCCACGGCCACGCCTTCTGGCTCTTCTGTCCACAGGAAGTCCGGGTCTGGGTACCCCCCGTCCCAGCGACAGGTGAGCTGCAGCGTGAGCTGTCTCTGCGACATCTCTGCCCGGCACTGAGGGGCTGCCGGAGGGGGTGCTGTGAAACAGCAGAGGACACGAGATTACTCGCGGACTCTGAGATGAGCCACTGGACTGACCCTAAGGATTTACAGAACCAGTGTATCCGAGAAACACTCATGCTCAGTTAGTGTGCCCCGAAGTAGCTCCTTGACACAAATCTGTGCATGACAATAGTCCGGGTCTCTGCGGAGTGTCCAGTCTCCGAGGTTGGGGCCCTCGTTCATCTTGGCAATTCTCACTAGCCACGGTGACCTTTAAATGCAGCTATTTAAATTTAAAATTAATTACATTACACGTTTAATCCTTACATCGCACGCTCAACATTTCAAGGGCTCGGTAACTCCATGTGGTGGGCGGCTACTGTATCAGGCCACAAAGAACAGGACATTTTGATCATCATTAAAAGCTCTACTGGACAGTGCTGGTCCCTGGGGGTGGGGGAGGGGGGTTACGGGTAGGATTCGCCCCCACCCTTAACATATCCTTCGGTTTTACTTTGTGCAGGTGTGCAGGCATTACTAAGAACACATAAACATTTCACAAGTTACAAACCTGTAAATCTAACGTAACCCATGTGTTAATAGCTGTATATGAAAATTCACATATATATGTATACTGTGCATGTATTCTATATGTATATCATAACACGTATGTATATCATGCTTCATGTTTTATAGATTTTATATAATACACATAAATAGAAATAAATTTGGATCTTACATAAATGGGTACGTACATGTCATCTACAAGAAAAATTATCGATAATATACCAAAATGAGGGGTAGAATGTTTTTTTCTTCTTTCCACTCATGTTTCCTCTAATAAGCACATACGACTTCATCTACAATAAATGTCATTTATGACAGCGAACACAGAGACTTACAAAGGCTCTGAATAACGTATGAATTAAGTAAGGTGTTATTATCCTGTTCATTAATTTGCTGTCCTGACGCTCCCTTTCGCTAGCAGAGGTTATGAGTACACTCTACATGTCTACGGTGGTCTTCACCCAAGGAATTTGTTCTCTCACCCCCCACAAGAAACGATTGTGAACTGCTGGCTCCTAATAGTGCTAGAGGGCCCAGGTTCACGCACAGAATGAGGATGGTCAGATGCATACACAAATGGTGGTCTTTCCATGCAGTGGGATATTAACACCATCATAAAAAGGATGAACCTTGAACACACAACGCTAAGTAAGAGAAGCTGGTCATGAGAGGCCACACTGGAGGGAGCCCACTGATAGAACACACCCGGAAGAAGCAAATGCCCAGAGACAGAACACAGATGGGTGGCCAGGGGGTAGAGAAGACAGGAAGCAGTAACTGGGTAGTAACTGCTCGATGGGGATGGGATTTCCATCTGGGGTGAAGAACACGGTTGAAACTACACCGAGGTGACGGCTGCACTACGCCATGAATGTACCAAATGCCACGGAGTTGTACATTTTTAAATGGTTATTCTGTACTTCCGCCTCAATTTAAAAAAAAAAAAAGCAAGCATTAGGCTTGGCATTAATTTCCTTCTGTGGCTCACAGGGACGCTCCTCTGCGCCCCCCACCCCCCCACAACTTAGCAGTAAGCTTCTAGCAGTGACTCCTCTCGGACAGGCAGCCCTGGGGGTGTGCGTGTGCGCGGAGGTAACGCCAGAGGCACGTTGGGGCCCGTGCAGCAGACACGCCTTTGTAGACAAGAGGGAGAGGCGCAAACGTGCAGGTGACGAAGGGTCAAGGTGAGGACGCGGGGGAGGGGGCGCCTCTTACGCACAGTAGACCAGGAGCTCGGTGGTCGCCTCCCGCCGTCTCCCGCTGAGCACGTTCCTGGCCAAGCAGGTGTAGTTTCCCTGGAGGTTTTGCGACATGAGCAGCAGAGTGAAGGTGCTGACCGCCAGGTTGTTTCCGAAGGGCTCAGGGCTGGAATCGGGGGCCCGGAACCACCACTCCACCATCGGCGGAGGCCGAGAGCTACTGCTGCAGCTGAAGTTCACCTGGGAGCCTCTGGCCGCATAGAGGGTGCCATTGGGGAGCACACCGGTGCTGGAGATATTGACCTCAACCTCATAGGGACCGCCTGGGAATGACAGGGGAGCGGGGAAAGTATTCATTACATTTTTTAAAAGTATTTTTTTAATGTTTTATTTATTTCTGAGAGAGAGAGAGAGGCAGCGTGAGCAGGGGAGGGGCAGAGAGAGAGGGAGACAGAATCCGAAGCAGCTCCAGGCTCTGAGCTGTCAGCACAGAGCCCAACGCGGGGCTCGAACCCATGAACAGTGAGATCATGACCTGAGCCAAAGTCAGACGCTTAACCAATTGAGCCACCCAGGTGCCCCTCATTACATTTTTTTTTTTAAAAAAGTTTTTAATGTTTATTTTTGAGAAAGAAATGGTGCGAGCAGAGGAGGGAGGGGCAAAGAGAGATGGAGACACAGGATCCGAAGCAGGCTCCAGGCTCCGAGCTGTCAGCACAGAGCCCGACGTGGGACTCAAACCCATAGACCAGGAGATCATGACCTGAGCCAAAGTCAGACACCTAACCAACTGAGCCACCCAGGCGCCCTAGTTTTCATTACTTAAGAGTTAACTTGAGGGGCGCCTGGGTGGCTCAGTTGGTTAAGAGTCCAACTTCGGCTCAGGTCATGATCTCATGGTTCGTGGGTTCGAGCCCCGCGTCGGGCTCTGTGCTGACAGCTCGGAGCCTGGAGCCTGCTTCGGATTCTGCGTCTCCTTCTCTCTATGCCCCTCCTTCCTCCACTTATGCTCTGCCTCTACCTCTCAACAATGAATAAAGGTTTAAAAAAATATTTTTTTATAAAAAAAAAAAAGAGTTAACTTGAGCTCCTTACCAGATCTAACAGACACAGAAATGATCAGGAAGCAACCATGGAGGACATCAATTTCTATTGAATACATACTATATGACATATGCTACACTTAAATGCCCTTATGCATTCTAATCCTGAGATAAAGGTCAATTTACTGGGAGGGAGGTTCAATCCTTAAAGGAAGGGGGAAAATGCAAATCGCTCCTTTTCAAAAACACCGGTGAGTGGATGGGCTCCCTGTGCATGAAAGAGCTAACATGGCCAGCCCCAGTGCTTTCCTTAAAAAGGCCCGCTTGCAAGGTTGGTCTTGGCTAGTGACCGGAACTTGGCTTTCAGGGGGTCTCGCCATTTCCAGAACTGACGAGAGGGGGGCTCCCTGGGCCTGAACCGTTTGTACAGTGTGCTTTACGCTGTACACCTGCTTCCCCTGAGAGTCTGGGACTTGGGTGCATGCGAGGTAGAGGGCGCCAACGTGACTCACCCCCAGTAAAAATCCAGCACGCTGGGTATCTCATGGGCTTCCTAACACATTTCACACGTGTTGCCGCAACTCATTCCTGGAGGAGTTGAGCATGTTCCATGGAACTCCCCCGGAAGAGGAACCTTGGAGGCCTTCCTGATTTTCCTCGGCCTTAACCCCACGTGCTTTTTTCCCTTTGCTGATTTTGCTTTGTATCCTTTCACTGTAATAAATGAAATGACATGCCGAGTCCTGTGAGTTCTCCCAGAGAAATCGCTGAGCCTGGGGGTGGGCGGGGTAACTCCTAGCACAATTTCACACTGAAACACAAGAAACATTGGTTCCAAGATCAACTTTGGGCGCTATTCACTAGCTGTGTGACCTTGGGAAAATTACTTAACCTCTCTTAGCCTCCATTTCCACATCTGTAAAATGGGGGCAAGGCCAGAAGCCATTGCAGCTATGTTGGTAATTTAAGTAGCACAGTAGAGCACACAGAACAGCGCTGGTCAGGTGGGAAGCACTGGCAAGTACTGCGTCTTCTCTGGGTCCCTCTTGTTTCTGAACTTCTTTCTTACCTCCAGAAATGCCCTCCCATGGCTGGTGCCCAGTGCATGCAAGCTGCCGCACCTCTTTTGATGAAAAGAACATATTTAACACCTATTTGTACTAAAGTCATTTAGCGTGTTACCTCTCCCCCTTTCAAAAAAGAAGAATCCAGGAAAACCAACACTTAACCAAAGGAATAAATCTGTGACTGTAGAATTTGAACAGAAATAGGCCTGGGAAAAATTATTCCAAGGAGGAAAAGCCTCTCCCAGAGCCCCACAAAGCACAGCATCCATTTTACCTATGTCTGAGACCACTGTATGACTCCAGAAACTGTGCATTTCTGGGGCGCCTGGGTGGCTGTCTGTTGGGCGTCCAACTCCAGCTCAGGTCACGATCTCGTGGATTGCAGGTTTGAGCTGCGTGTCAGCTCTTTGCTGACATCTCGGTGCCTGGAGCCTGTTTCAGATTCTGTCTGTCTCGCTCTCTCTCTGTCCCTCCCCTACTGTCTCTCTGTCTTAAAAATACATAAACATTTTAAAAAGAAAGAAAAAAAAAAGAAATTGTGCACTTCCCAGGACAGGATTCTTGACAATATTCTTCTCAGGCTGGGGCTGGCCCCCAACAGTTGCACTGATTTGCTGTCACCTCCCATAGAGGGTCTGTTTTTAAAATGATGCCATTGGTATGGAAGGTACCACTTACTCTTGCTGGCTAGTTGATTAGGTATGCAGACCAACAGGTAATAGGGCGTGCCCACAGTTGGCAGGCATCCAGTTAAGCATGGGGTACCTCTGTAGCCCTGACAGCCAAAGCCCATGCCAGCAAGGAGGTAGTATTTTAGATTGGAAGCCTGAGTCTTCTACCTTGTGGTCTGGAGGGCCATTAGTGGCCTGAATGGACAGTGTGGACCCCTAGCAACTGAGTGAGAGGGGCTTTTGACCAGCACAATTCTCACCAAGAAACAGGGCTGGATACAGGGAATGGATGAGAAGGATTAGAAAAAGAAATCAAATGGAAGAACCTGAAAGGCCTCCTGAACGAAGTGTTCAGAGGTTACAGCTCACTCATAAAGCCCGTGGGTTGAGTCCACTTTCTTATTTTTTTTTTAAATGTTTTATTTATTTCTAGGAGAGAGAGACAGAGAGAGAGACAGCGTGAGCCGGGGAGGGTCAGAGAGAGAGGGAGTCACAGACTGAAACAGGCTCCAGGCTCTGAGCTGGCAGTCAGCACAGAGCCCGACGCGGGGCTCGAACCCACGAACCGCGAGATCATGACCTAAGCGAAAGTCGGACGCCTAACCGACGAAGCCACCCAGGCGCCCCTTGAGTCCACTTTCTTAATTAAAGCTGACGCCATCTTGATTCCATGGGGTTCTTCCCCCGCTCTGACTTCGCTACAAAGGAGGTGCCCGTTTCTTCCCCTTCCACTGCTCCCTCCACCCACTTGATAATTTATTCCCAAACAGAAACCACCAGCCCTTTTTGCCTCCGGGGTGAGGGTGGCAATCACTCAAAGAGAAAAGAGAGCTGGGGGAGGAAACAAAAATAAAACAGCCGATAAATAAAAATAATAGAGTGGCGACAAAGGCTCAGCGTGTTACGGAGGCCCTGGTGACTGGAGCTGGAGTTCTGGGCTCTTTCTTGGATGGATGCCTGAGCCTAGATTGGGCGAGGCTTGTCCTCTGAATTCACAGACCTCGTGTAAATTCTACCACCACTTACAGACAGACAACCTTGGGCAAGTGCTCATCCTTATTCTCTTGCCTTTCCTATGAAATGAAAAGAACAGTAATAGCATCTATCACTGGGTTGCTGAAGTCCCCAGTAAGAAAATTCAAGCAGAGGGGCGCCTGGGTGGCTTAGTCGGTTAAGCGTCCGACTTTCGCTTAGGTCATGATCTCGCGGTTCGTGGGTTCGAGCCCCGCGTCGGGCTCTGTGCTGACTGCCAGCTCGGAGCCTGGAGCCTGTTTCAGTCTGTGACTCCCTCTCTCTGGCCCTCCCCTGCTCACGCTCTCTCTCTCTCCTAGAAATAAATGAAACATTAAAAAAAAAAAAACTTAAAAAAAAAAAGAAAATTCAAGCAGAACACCGAGCCTGGTGTTTGATCTTGGTCAATATTCAATGAATGTTACCTGATATTATTATTATCGATAATATCCTTATTATCGATATTATCGATAGTATCCTTGTAGATGGATTCAATAGGCATCAGCCAATGGAGGCCCACTATCTGTTTTTTTACAGCCCACAGGCTAAGAATGGTTTTTACCGAAGAATATTCACATTCGATTTGGTGGGATAGAATACTAACTTTGAATCCCAATTAAGTGAAATGTTATTGCCACAAAAAGGAATTTGATTTTTTTCATTACACTATACTACAAAAAAAGGATTCACTTATTATTATACTTTGAATTTTATCAATTGAAAACTGTGGAAATGTGTTTCACTCTTGTTTTGTATGTTTTAATTTACCAGTTGGGGGAGAACATCTAAAATCTTTACCATCTAGCCCTCTATGGAAAAAGTTTGATTCCTATTCTAGAACAACGTATCAGTGCCACTGCCTTCCTCTTCTCTGCTAACATCCTTTTTTTTTTTAATGTTTATTTTTGAGAGAGAGGGAAAGCAAGAGAGTGTGAGTGCGGGACGGGGAGAGAGAGAGGGAGACAGAGGATCTAAAATGGGCTCTGCACTGACAGCAGTGAGCCGGATGTGAGGCTCGAACTCACAAGCCGTGAGATCATGACCTGAGCCAAAGTCAGCCACCCAGACACCCCTCTGCCAACATTCTTGACGTAGAAACTCACTTCTTTCATCCCCCTCCCCACCCCTATAACCATAGTTTGTCCAGTCAAGGGTCTCAAAGGGTTGACTTACAACTCAGGGACCCACAAGATGGGAGATTTCCATCTCGGTGTCTTGGGTTCCCTGCCAATTGGAAGAGTGATCCTCACGCATTTGCTCTTCATACCAGCAGTCTGATTTGAAAATGACCTAAGGATAGGGGCGTCTGGGTGGCTCAGTCCGTTAAGCCTCCGACTGCAGCTCAGGTCACAATCTCTCAGTGTGTGAGTTCAAGCCCCTTGTCAGGCTCTGTGCTGACAGCTCAGAGCCTGGAGCCTGCTTCAGATTCTGTGTCTCCCTCTCTCTCTGCCCCTCCCTTGCTCATACTCGGTCTCGCTCCCTCTCTCTCTCTGTCTCTCAAAAATAAATAAAAAGCATTAAAAAAAATAACCTAAGAATATACCAGGTAGTCTCCGCTAATCAGTGGGCATACCTATCATTCTCAATGGGATAAGATCCTCAGGAAAACTGAGAGATTGTTTTGATACCACTTTTACAGACCGAACATAGAGATGCGTGCGACAACCCCACTGCCTCCCGATCTCCCTAGCGACCGCCAATGCCATCCACAAAGCTGGAACCCAGCGGTCTTCAGCTTCGTATCAGGATGCACCTCTGTTTCAGAGGAGTCTAGCAAGACTCAAATTAATCACACTCCAGGCAAGGATCCTCCATTTTCCAAAAGGGGCCAACGATGCTCTTCAACGTCCCACCCACTCTTTCCCTAGGACCTTATGTTGTCCCGAGGCACCCTATGTTGTCGCCGCCACCATCACAGAACAAGTGCGAATAGATTAGCTCAATTAGCCAGGGAACATGGGACCTTCCTGAGGCCCCTTTCCTGGATGTCTGGAGTGGTGGCCACATCACTTGCTAGCCAAGAGTGCTCTCCATCCCGCCAAACCCCAGCTGACTCCAAAGAGAGTCTTGGAGGTTGATATAAACCAGCCTCCTCGCTGCCCATGTGCCATCCGGCTCAAATGTTCCCTCAACACTTGCTTGGCCCGGGAAAAACAGACGCAGGGCGAGCCTTGGCACCATGTACCATGAGATCTGACTGTGGCTTTCATGGGCTTATCTGATCGCTCAGCTCCCCAGTGCGTGAGAGATGGATGGTATCCTTAAAGAAGAACAAAGTCTAGTGGAATGTGTTAAGGTCTCTGCTACCTTGCCCATCTCTCCAGCCTTCCTGCAGAGAAATACACAGCAGTTCCACCCTCATACCCACCCCAACTTGGAGGCAGACGAGGAGGGGTAAGTCAAGGAAATAAATAGCCGCGGCAGTCCTGAACTGCTCTGGACTAAGGGATTTCTGTATTCTTGGGAGCACTGGTCCCAAGCTGGAGGGCAAGGCTTTTCAACTGCATCGTTAAATTAACAAGTAACAGGAGCGCCTGGGTGGCTCAGTCGGTTAGGCGTCCAACTTCAGCTCAGGTCATGATCTAGCCGTTCCTAAGTTCGAGCCCCGCTTCGTGCTCTGTGCTGAGCCTGAGCTGAGAGCCTAGAGCCTGATTTGGATTCTGTATCTCCCTCCTCTGCTTGTACTCTGTCTCTCTCTCTCTATCTCAAAAAATAAATATTTAAAAAAAATTTTTTTAGAGTAATGGGTGTTATATGGAAACCAATTTCACAATAAATTATATTTAAATCAATCAATAAATGATCGAAAAATTTTAAATTAACAATCATACAGTCTTTCATCCTGAGACAAACGACACAATCACATCGCAGCGCCCACCCCAGGTATATTAAATCACTCCCGGCTTATAGAAAACCTGACTCCTTTGGGGCGCCTGGGTGGCTTAGTCGGTTAAGTGTCCGACTTTCGCTTAGGTCATGATCTTGCAGTTCGTGGGTTCGAGCCCCGCGTCGGGCTCTGTGCTGACTGCCAGCTCAGAGCCTGGAGCCTGTTTCAGTCTGTGACTCCCTCTCTCTCTGACCCTCCCCTGCTCACGCTGTCTCTCTTTCTCTGCTAGAAATAAATAAAAAACATTTAAAAAAAAAAAGAAAGAAAACCTGACTCCTTGGAGGGCAGAGGTACCAAATGCTGGCTCATCAACAGGCGGAGATCTAAACAGTTAGGAGGGAGGAGTTACCAGCATTCAGAGTCAGGCTTGTGCCTCTATAGCACCTCTGTCCATTCACACAAACTCCCAGATAACAGCTCGTCCCATCTCAGAATTTGTTCTCCTAGCTTCCAAGGCCAGGTTAAAACGTTTCCAAACTCTTCTCCTTAAGAGACTAAGCTTTCATCCATGTCAGTGAAAAGACAGGAGAAGATCTGGACACGCAGAGTCCCTGACCCACGGAAGGTCTTGTTCAAAAGGCTTGGATGTGAACGGATTACTGGGAACCTGAGCTGCATTCTTCCCACAGGAATCCCGTCCGTCACCTGCTGGACCAGTTGGTCGAGGTAACATGAACCAAGTGCATGTCGCGTGCCCAGCTCCACGCGGAGGGCCATGCACGTAAATGTCACAAATGCGCGCGGTGAATCTGTGCCTCGGTTGCATCGCTACCCCTGATCCGCGCGTGACAAAACTGAAGCCAGAGATGTTCCAGTGATTTCCCTGAGGCCATAAGGACAACAGCCAGCAGCGCCTGGATTTGAACTTCGGCAGCTGGACCTCCGTGTCTGGTCTTAGCCACTCGGCAATGCCATGGCCCTCCCAGAAATAGCCGTTGGATCAAACCTAATCCATATTCCAAAATCTTCCAATGAAAATGAGGGCTGAGTCCAATCTGAGATGTCAAGCGCTCCCCTTCAGCCACTGTCTGAGGAGGAGTGGGAAGGGGGTCCCTGATGCCCAGAGGGGTCTGGTGTTTGTCTGGGTTTCTCCTAGAACGGGAGCAAGACCTGAGATTCCGGAGGGCTCTGGTATGTGTGGGACCAGAGGACATCCGTGCTACAGACTGAATGTTCGTGTCCCCTCCACAATTCATGTTGAGACCTAATCCCCATTGTGATGGCTTCTAGAGGTGGGTCCTTTGGGGGAGGAGACGAGGTCCTAGGAGTAGAGTCCTCACGAACGGGACTGGCGCCCTTCTGAGGGGAGACCCTGGAGAGATTGCTTCCTCTGTCTCTCTCTGCCCTCTGGCCAGTGAGAACACGATGAGAAGACTATCTACAAACCAGGAAGCAAGCCTCCCAGACACTGGATCTGCTGGCACCTCGATCTTGGGACTTCCCAGCCTCCAGAACTCCCAGAAGTGTTTGTTGTTGAAACCACCCAGCCTAGGTTACTTTTGTTACAGCAGCCCAAACCAAGCTACCGGCTGTGTCCTCTTTTCACAAACGAGCCTACACCAGTCGGGGACACCGTCTGTCTCCAAACAAGGAATGTCCCTACTATGAATCACATCACAGTTAACTCAGGAAGCCCCAAGAGCCGGCTGCCTTTAGGGATTCTTTTAAAATCATGGGGCGCCTGGGTGGCTCAGTTGGTTAAACATCCGACTTCGGCTCAGGTCATGATCTCACGGTTCGTGGGTTTGAGCCCCACGTCAGGCTCTGTGCTGACAGTTTGGAGCCTGGAGCCTGCCTCAGAGTCTGTGTCTCCCTCTCTCTCTGCCCCTCTCCTGCTCACGCTGTCTCTCTCTCTCTCTCTCTCTCTCTCTCTCAGAAAGAAATTAAAAAAATTGAAGAAAAAAATTTTTTCTAATAAAATAATATCTAAGTTCACGTTCATCATAAAGAGGCCTTGCATTTATCTCCCCACAGGGCAATAATGAAAAGAATCCACCCTCCAGTAAACTTAGCCAATGATTAATCAATGTCAGATAAAGTCATCATAAACTGGAGGGAGTGATGATAATTTTTTAAAAAGCAACAAACTGCATTGCCGTCTTACTCGGGGGTCAGAAGAGAAGATATTTATTGAGGAGACCGACATGAGTCATTAGTGACCGGCAGCTGGAGTGAACTGCCCATGAGTGCAGCTCTAAATAGAGCTGGGCCAAGGCGGGTGACATTTTTAATACACCCACATTCATCCCAGGCAATTCAACAGTTTAACGACGGCATCTCCAGACATAAAAACACAGTACTCCCAAATCTTTTAAGCCCCAAGAGTTGGCATATAAGTAAACCTTAAAGACCATCAAAAACCCTAGAAGTGTCCTTGAAGCCTTGCTTTTCCTCATCCTCCACTTCCAATGCCCCCCAGCAGGTCTTACTGGTCTACCTCCAAAACAGTCTGAAGCTGTGCATTGTCACCAAGGTCACTGCCACCACCGTGGTTTTGGCCACCAACATCTTGTGCCTCCAACTGGCTTCCCTATCTGTATCAGTCCTTCCTGAGATCACGCCCAGACATTCTGCGTGTGTAAGTGAAAGAATGCCACACAAACGCTTAAAGCTCCAAGAAGTTTCCTTTGGCATCCAGAGCAACCACAACAAAAATCTCAAGTTCTTGCCAGATGCATTAGTTTCTTGGGGCCGCCTTTACCAAGTGCCACAAACTGGGTGGCTTAAAACAACGAAGTGGATTCTCTCACAGTTCTGGAGGCCAGAGTCTGAAACTGCGGAGTCAGAAGGGCAGCTCTCGCTCCAGAGGATCCAGGGGACCAGGAGAGAATCCTTCGTCGCTTCCTCCCTAGCTTCTGGAGCTGGCCGCCGGTCTCTGGTGTTCCTTCCCAGCTATGTCCTCCACTTTCTGCCTCTGTTCTTAGACGATGTTCTTCTTGTGTGTCTGCACTTTCGTCTTCTCAGGACGATACCAGTCAGTTTGGATTAGGGCCCACCCCCATGACTTCCTCTGAACACGATTTCATCTGCAAAGACCGTATTTCCAAATAAGGCCACGTGCACAGATACCAGGAGTTAGGATTTCAATATTGGGGCGGGGGGATATAATTCAACCCATAACACAAGCCCTACCGGGCCCTCCCTCACACATCCCACGCCCTCACACATCCCTCACACACTGGGCTGGCACCACACCAGCTTGTCTCCTGAGCACACACACCACACTCAACTCACTTCACACTGGATATACTTCTGCCTGGATCGCTCTCAGCTTTGCATGACTGGCTCCTACTTATCGTTTAGCTTAAATGTCACTTCCTCTAAAAGGTTTTCTCCGACCCCCCTAATTTATTTTTTTTTAATGTTTTGTTTATTTTTGAGAGAGACAGAGAGACGGAGCAGGAGTTGGGGAGGGCCAGAGAGAGAGGGGGAGACACAGGATCTGAAGCAGGCTCCAAGCTCCGAGCTGTCAGCACAGAGCCCGAAGCGGGGCTTGAACTTCTGACCCTCGAGATGGTGACCTGAACTGAAGTTGGCCCCTTAACCGACTGAGCCACTTAAGCGCCCCCAGAACACTTTAAATTGGGGGGGGTCAGGGCTCCTGGCTGGCTGATGGTTAAGCAGCCAACTTCAGCTCAGGTCATCATCTCAAGGGCCACTAGTTCAAGCCCTGCGTCGGGCTCTGCGCAGACAGCTCAGAGCCTGAAGCCTGCTTCGGATTCTGTGTCTCCCTCTCTCTCTCTCCCCCTCCCCAACTCACGCTCCATCTCTCTGTCTCTGTCTCTCTCTCAAAAAAATTAATAAACATTAAATAATAAATAAATAGAAATAAAGTGTTTCAGAGAATCACCCAGCCTCAATTCTCTGCAAAGCCCTCATCACTGTGATATTGCCTGAATCATTTACGTACTTAAGCTTATTGTCTGTCTTTCTTCCCCACCAGGGTGTCACCTCATGAGGGCAGGGGCCTTGTCTGTCCTGTTCACTCCTGTGGCCAGCACCTTGAACAGTGACTGGCATTGGGCTTTCAATCAATCAATGTTGAATAAAGAAATAAGTAAATAATTTTACAGACGAGGAAACCAGGGAGTAGTAAAGTGCTCACACATATATTTCTCCTACACTACGCACCCTGGATGTAGAACACGGATACCCATCGAAACCAGTAAACGGCACACTGTCTTTATAAAGGGCTATCGAGTATGTATCTTAGGCTCTGCAGGCCGGACGATCTGCATCGCTGCCACTCAACTCTGCCTCGGCAGCACCGAAGGCAGAGATAAGATGTAAACAGATGAGTGTGGCTGTGTTCCAATAAAACTTTATTTGTGGCCACTGGAATTTCATATAATTTTTACATGTCACAAACATCATTCGTCTTTTGTTTTTTTCCCCCAACCATTTAAAGATGTAACAAATCTTCATAGCCTGCAGACCAGATACGGCCCACAGATATGGCTATAGTTTACCAACCCCTATTCTAAGTTCATGCGTGTATATCATCAGATAAGATACCGTGTTCAGAAAGTGTAGTATGTAATATAATAGGAGCTCATATCAAGCCCCATCGTCAGCACTATATCCTAAATGCACCATGCCTTACCAGGTACCTAATGCATTATCCCCAATTAACAAACAAGGAAAACTAACGATCAGAGATATTAAGCTACTTAATCAAGGTAACATAACCTTAGGATTGGAACTCAGGCAAGTCTGACTCCATCGTGTTATACTCTGACTCTGGTGCATAATAAAATGATATTAAACAGCAAAGATGATACCAACAGGCTGAAAGTAATCGCTAACTAATCTGCCAGGGGCCGTTAGTAGCACTTTATCTAGATAAACCAGGATCTAGTTTTCACAGGAATTCTAGGACGCAAGAATTCTTTCTGCCCCCATTTTACAGATAAAGAAATCCGGGCGTGAGAGGTCACTCAGCGAGCAGGAAGCAGAGCCCAGGATGAAACCCAGGCATCGACCCCAAAGCCCTCCTCCATCCCGTCCAAGGCTCCGAGTGCCTGGCCAGCCGGCCCCAGTGTCCCGCCACCGCACTTACGGGCCACTTGCAGCCACACTTGGAACCACCACGTCTCATTGAGGACCTCCCGGCAGGTGTAATTTCCTTCATCCTGCAGCGTCAGCGCCGTGATGCGCAGCGAGCTGGCATTGGCCAGAGAGAAGCGGGGCTCCGCCGGCCGGAAGCTGGAATTGGAGGACAGGAGGAAGACAGGCTCCGAGTCATTCCGGTACCAGGTCACCAGGCCCCTTGGTCCCGAGATGTTGCCACAGTGCAGAGTAACGTTCTCATGAACCTCTCCGATGACCAGAGCCTCTAATCCTGCACAAGGAAAGGTCAGGCCGTTACTACATTTCTTCATCTCCGAACACCCTCCCTTGTGCACAATCCCTCTGCATTAGGATTAAAAAAAAAAAAAAAAATCAGGTGTGTGTTTTCAAGAGGCAGAGCCTCCACTCTGTGGGGATGACTGGCCAGTGCCGATGTTAATGAACCTGTGGTAAACAGCAATTGCACAGGCAGCCCCAATGGGCCCCTCCCACCACTATCCATGCCCTTCACCCTGGGACCGCACTGCCCTCCCACCCAGACTCTCTGCGCTGGACCACGTGGCTTGGTCCAGCCAATAAGATGTTAACATATTGTGAAGGGAGCAGAGGCTTAAAAAGCCTGCTGTAACTGGGCTTGCTCACTCTCCCGCCTGCCATCGCCTGGAGAAGGACATACCCAGGTTTAGGTCCCAGGAGGAAGATGAAAGCTACGTGTGCAGACCCCAAAGGTCCCAATCACCCGAGCTGAGGCCATTCCAGATCAGCCTTGAGCCACTGAGTCGATGCCGCAACGTGTGAGTGAGCCCAGGCAAGATCAGCAGAGCTGACTAACCCCAGCCCTTGAGCAATAAGCACTTACTGTCATTTTGTGATTACGATGCGGCATCACTGTGGCAATAAATAACTGACACAGAACCCAAGTGGGTTTATTTGCCTAGAAATCCAGAAGGGATGAAAGGAAAAGGGCCTAGGCTTTATTCCCATGGTCCTTCTCTGCACTTCAGGAGCAAATGATCCTGGAGTCAAAGCTCTCCTACAGCTCCAACTTTGGGCCTGCCCTGTGCTAGGCACTGGGGAGCCAAGGACGGGCAAAAGAGAGGGAGACCTCCCGGATCTCACAGGCCAGTTGGGAAAAGAGACAATAAACTGGCATTTACAATACAGTGTGATACTATGACAGGACCTCGGAGAAGAGGCTCCCAAGTCCAGATGGGGTGACCGCCAGGGAAGGCTTCCTTCAGGAGGCCACACTGAGATCTGACGGACAGGTAGGAATTAGCCAGGTAGAGGCAACAGCACTTCAGAAGCCCAGATCAGCAGCAGCAGCAGCAGCGGCGGCGGCCTCAGGGCGGTGGCTCTATCAGAAATGCAAATGATCAGGTCCCACCCCAGCACATTTAAATCAGATAAATCACCCATCTAGGGGTGGAGGTGGAAGGTAGCAGGCTGAAGTTTAACAAGCCCTCCAGGTGATTCTGATGCTTACTCACCACTGACAGTTGCTAAGGGCCACTGATCTGGCACAGATGGTCACCAGGTAACACGAAGCAAACGCAGCCCATTTTTGCTGAGAAGTGTGGAAACTTTCCAGCCCCCTCCACGGTCAACACCCCAATCCAAAGAGGCCACGGGCACAGGACTAATCGGCAGCCCCCGTGCGGAGTCTTACTCACGCTGTCACATTCAGTAGGGGAGAAAAGTTATGATGCCTAGGACAGAGGGCTAACTCCCAAGTCCTGCAGCGAGAAGACAGCCGCGTGGGACCAGAAGCTAGGCTTCTTGCCATCCTCTAGCACATTCTCTTTCTGCCACCTTAGAGGCTCCCAAAGTACGTGAGCCTGCGGGATTTGCAAAAGGTGGTATTTCATCACAAAATAAAGTGCCTTTGACCACAGTACCAGGACAAATGAATGAAGGTGGACCCCTTACCTCACACCATATATGAAAAATTAACTCGAATGGACCACAGATCTAAGCGTAAGAGCTAAAACTATGGAGCGCCTGGGTGGCTCTGTCGGTTAAGCGTCTGACTTCGACTCAGGTCACGATCTCACGGTTCATGGGTTCGAGCCCCATGTCGGGCTCTGTGCTCACAGCTAGCTCAGAGCCTGGAGCCTGTTTCGGATTTTGTGTCTCCCTCTCTCTCTGACCCTCCCCTGCTCACGCTCTCTCTCTCTCTCTGAAATAAATAAAACATTAAAAAAAATTTTTTTTTAAAGAGCTAAAACTATATCATGCTTAGGAAAGAAAATAAAAGAATAAATCTTTGTCACTTGGGGTTAAGCAATGGTTTCTCTGGACACCAAAAGCACAAGCGTTGAAAGAAAAATGGATAAACTGGACTCTGTCAGAATTAAACACCTCTGTGCATCCAATGACACCGTCAAGAAAGTGAAAAGACAATGTACAGACGGGGAGAAAATACATGCAAATCAGCTATGTGATGAGGGGTTTGTATCCGGAACATATAAAGAACTCTCAGAATTCAACAATAAAAAGATAAATAATACAGTTTAAAAATGGGGAAAGGTGGGGCGCCTGGGTGGCTTAGTTGGTTAAGCGTCCGACTTTCGCTTAGGTCATGATCTCGCGGTTCATGGGTTCGAGCCCCGCGTCGGGCTCTGTGCTGACTGCCAGCTCAGAGCCTGGAGCCTATTTCGGAGTCTGAGTCTCCCTCTCTCTCTGACCCTCCCCTGCTCACGCTGTCTCTCTCTCTCCTAGAAATAAATAAAAATATTTTTTAAAAAAATGGAGAAAGGATCTGAATAGACATGTCTGCAGAAAGATCTACAAAAGGCCAAAGCACATGAGAAGATGCTCACCATCCGTCACTAGAGAAACGCAAATCAAAACCACAGTAAGGTACCTACTGCTTCAGACCCGCTAAAATGGCCAAAATCGAAGAGAATAGCAAATTAACAAGCACTGGCAAAGATGCGGACTGGAGCCCTTCTGCGCTGTTGGGAGGGTTCTTAAATGGTGCAGCGACTTTGGAAAAGAGGCTGGCATTTCCTCACAAGGTTAAAGTGACGAGATGACTCAGCACTGCGACTCCTGGGTGGACGTGTCTACACAAAGACTTCACGCGCACATTCTCAGCGGCGTCTTCATAATGGCCAAAAGATGGAAACCACCCAAATGCCCATCAGCTGGTGAGCAGATGAATACGGTGTGGTATAGCCATACGGTGGGAATATTATTTGGCCATAAAAAGGAACGAAGCAAGCGCTATAGAATGGATGGGTCCTGAAGACATTACGATAAGTGAATGAAGGCAATCATAAAAGGCTGCATATTGTGTGAGCCTATGTATATGAAATGTCCGAAATAAGCAAGTCTGCAGAGACAAAAAGTAGGGTATCAGGTGTCTAGGGCTGGGGAAAGTGGCTTATGAGGGGCGGGGGAAGGAGGTAGTGGGAAGCAACCGCTAATACTCAAGCCTGACGCTTCCTCTCGGGGTGATGAAAACATTCTGGACTTAATTAGTGGTGATGCTTTGCACGATCTTGTGAATATACCCCAGACCACTGACTTATGTATCTTTTTTTTTTTTTAATGTTTTATTTATTTTTAGGAGAGAGAGAGAGAGAGACAGCGTGAGCAGGGGAGGGTCAGAGAGAGAGGGAGTCACAGACTGAAACAGGCTCCAGGCTCTGAGCTGGCAGTCAGCACAGAGCCCGACGCGGGGCTCGAACCCACGAACTGCGAGATCATGACCTAAGCGAAAGTCCGACGCTTAACCGACTAAGCCACCCAGGCGCCATGACTTATGTATCTTTAAAGGGTGCATTTTATGGTGTGTAAATTCTATCTCGATAAATCAGTAAAAAAAAAAAAACAAAACAAATAAATAAACTGCCACCTGTCCCTTGAAACCCCTTCCTGATTATAAAAGAAAGAGTAACAGTGATTTGTCTCTGGCCCTTTGTATGGTTGGAAGGGGCTCCCTTTGAAAGGCGGGAAGCTAGCCTGGAGCCTCAGGAAGTTCCAACTCTCCCTCCTCTTAGCCACACCACTCCCACCACATGCCAGGAAAAAACCAAACAAAATAAAACAAAACAAAACTCTCGAAGTCACTCGCTGGAAGGCAGAGAATGTCGTCTAATGCCAGGGATTCCAAAACAGCAAGAAATCTTTCTGAACGATCACTTTGCAAGGCACGTGAGAGTTATTTTTAAACGATTAGGCCTGAGGACCCAAGTCCTCAGTGGCAATCCCCGTGGAGGAGAGAGAAGACGGGCTGTCGCATTATACACACAGCAGGTGTTCAGGAGACCTGCAGACCTGGCCCTTTCCTGACTCCCTGGCAAAGGAAGAAAGAATGAACTTGGAAGAGCCCTGGCAAAACGTGAATCTCAGAACCTGAGCTAACATTGTCTTCTCCTCCAAGGAATAGAATGACACGATCACAAAAGAGACCGTTTGAAGGCATTCCCCTTCTCCTGGCTTTGCTCACTCCGTTCTTTTTAACCATGAACCTGAAGGTGACCTTGGAGGGCATTTAGTCCTGAGACGCGGCAGTCCCGAGCGCTGGGTTCAAGGTGAGGCAGGCTGAGTCCTCAAACAGTCATCAGTGAGGTCTGTCTGATGAGGACATGGCAGGGCGGTCCGTGAGGCACTCAGTCACCCCTTGGTCACCCCGCACCCCCTTCACTTAACAGATGAGAAAACTGAAGTCCACAAAAGCTTACGTGATTTACCTAAGGCCCCACACAAGTCACCGGGAGAGCTGGGACCGCCATTGAGGCCTTCATACTTCCGGTCACAGGGATATACTCTGCTCTCCCAACCGGACAAGATGAGGCAGTAAGACATGACTGACAACCATTAGTGTCACTCGAAGTTGTCCCCACGGTATCCAGAGAGTCCTTGAATGGCCCCCCCACAATTCCGCCAACCTTAAATTCAGAATATGGACCTAAGGAGGAAGCAACATAAGCAACCGCTTCCCAACGCTGCCCTCACATTATCATTTGCAGAGTTGGGATTGTACCCACTGAGTTTTTTTCCTTACCACCTTCTCCCCGAGAATGACCCAGGAGTTACAATCTCAGGCGACAGTGCAGGCATGAACAGCGTCTGGAGTCAAGTGACAGGAGAAATACAATTTTCTTTCCCCTAAGATAACTCCCAGTTTGAAAACTACACAACAAAAACATACCTAGCTACGGAAGCCCTCCGGGCACTACACATGAAGGTGAACTTGGCCTGGGTATCAAAATGACGGGACATGGTGGTGCAGGAAGTGTCCCTGTGTGGTGAGCTGCAGCCAACCTAAAAGCTGCCTCATTCCGGTATGATGATTTCAACGCAGGCTTCTGATGTCCCAGGTCCCCTGATAGTCACGGAGCAGTAAACACCGCAGACAGCCAGAGAGAAGGGAACAATCACCTTTAACTTCTGGGCACAACCAATGGGAAACTGTCTGTCTTCTCCTCTTCCCCGTTAGCAGAGTGACCACTAAGTCCAATGCCTGCAGGGGTCAGCACATAAGGTCCATAACCGAAGGGGGTCAGGGATAAGTACTACAACAGAAGAGGTGGGTCAAATTGGGGGTCACATGCCCTACAGAGAAGGGGTGACCACTGCTCAGTTCCAAGAGGAAAAAGCAAGCCCTGGGCTGCCAGATCATCTGATTTTTCCAGATAAACTAGAAATCTAGATCGTGGGCAATTTTACTGCTTTTAAATGATTGCTCAAAACAAAATAAAATCTTTTTTTTAATGTTTACTTGTTGAGAGAGACACTGCAAGAGGGTGAGTGGGGGAGGGGCAGAGAGAGAGAGAGACGCACACACAGAATCCGAAGCAGGCTCCAGGCTCTGAGCTGTCAGCACGGAGCCCAACTGGGGGCTCAAGCCCACAAACCGCGAAATCATGCCCTGAGCTGTAGTCGGACGCTCAACAGACTGAATCACCCAAGCACCCCAAAACAAAATAAAATCTTATGTGAGCCTAACGGTTAAGAGCTTTTGGCACTTGCTGCTAGGAAGCTCAAAGCGCAGTTCGTCTAAGAGATTACAAGAGGAGATCAGCAGTGTGGGCTGCACTGGGCAACACAGAAAAAAACACCCCAAGTATTCTGGCAGATTACATCACTTCCTGGCCCAATCTCCTTTCCCTCTACCTGAGTCCTCACTCTCACTGCTCATCACCCTGCCCTGCACACCAAAGACATGCATTCACTGGTGCATTAAATTCAAAAATGCTTTTTCAATATTTTTACACCCCATATATTTCTGCAAGCAACGCTCTGATCTTATCGTTACAAGGGAGAGCACAGATGGAGTATTCAAGACTTTTGTCAATCACGTCAAGTGGAAGAGGTCACGTCAAGTTTAAGGGCAAGTTTTTTGTAAGTCTGAAATTACATCAAAATAAAAAGTGTTGTTTGTTTTAGGTGAAGGAAGAAGGCACGGTTCTGAATGTGCTAGTCTGCACAGGTCGGCTTGCAGGGGTGTGTAGGGAAATCCACAGGTTACGAGTGTAAGACGAGTTCAACCTTGGGCAGAGGAAGGAGAGAAAAATAAAGGAGCCTAGAGTTTGAGCCCCGGCGCGGCAGGTAAAATCAGAGCGCAGATTTACATCCGACGCCTTTGATTTACATCCGACGCCTTAAAAAAAAAAAGAACAAAACACCACTTTGCCCCCTACACGTGCCTCTTCAATTTTCCCTACTTCAAAATTTCCCTCTTCAAATTCCCCAGTTTTCCCATCACCTCTCCGCAGGCCCTCCGCAGCCTCGCCGGCTACCCATCCCGAGAGACTGATGGTATCTTGCCCTCCATCAGGCGCCCGGGAAAATTCCTTCCTGCAAACAGAGCCGAGCAGCGAGCAGGAAACTCAAGACCCTCCCGGGGGGGGGGGCTGCGGGGCCGCGGCCACAACCGGCTCCCGCCGAGTCGGAGAAAATTGGGTCCCTGCCCCTCCTCTCCCCTCCCTTCCCGTGGCTCGGCGAAACTCCACTCTGCCCTCGGGATCGCGGCCCCTTACCTGCGGCGACCCAGCGGGCCAGCAGCACCCCGAGGCAGACGAGGACCTGCGGCTGGGACGCCCGGACGCCCGCGGCCATCTCGCCCCAGATGCCGGCCAGGGGCCCCTCAGGAAGCGCCGGCGCCGGCTGGGTGGATGTGCGCCCCCCAGGGCCCCGGCCCACGGGGTACTCAGCGCTCCTCCCAAGTCCTCGGAACGACCGAGTAGCTCCGCTTTCCGCAGCCCCCAGGAAGGATGCTTGGGCTGAGCCCCGAGTCCGGGGCCGGGAGCTGCGCTCGGCTCCCGGCGCGATTCTGGCCCCGGCGCGCCCGGCCCGGGGTGGGAGGGCGCACCCCGCCCTCTGCGCCCGCCACCCACTCCCGCTCGCGGAAAACAACAGGAGCCGGACTCCCTCCCGCCTCCCATCCAGGCGGGAGCCCAACTTCCTCTACCTTGGCCCGGGGAGGAGGGCTTTATGCAAAGGGCGCGCGTCCGGGCGCGCCGAGCCGAGTCCGGCCCGGTCGGGGGTGGAGCGCGGAGGCCGGTCCCTCCCCGAGCCCACTGCGCCCGGGACGGCCGCCTGGAGTCGCGGGCACCGCCGGGCCGGGCAGCGCCCCGCAGCTGCCGCAGGACGGCACCCCGGCCCCGGCCCGCCGGCCGCTCCCCTCCCGGGCGCCCCGGGCGCGGCGAGCCGGAGGGGCGGGCCGCCCAGCTGCAGGGTTCACGGTCCCCTCGGCGTCCCGGCTTTGCTCTTCCAGGGTTCTCCTGTGCTCTCCCGGGCTCGGGGCGGACGCCAGGGCCGCCATGGCTGCCTTCTGCCCTTTGCAGAACGAACGCAAGTCTAGAGCAGGAGAAAGATGATCCCTTAGTCCTCCAGCCAGAAGCGGCCACGAGACTCCTGTTCTGCTAACTAGCTGAGACCACACAGCGCGAGCGGGGCTCGGCAGAACTTGTTCTGGGGAGCTTTCTGTCCCCCCGCCCCCCACCACGCTCAACCGCATCCAGTCTGGTTCCCAGAAAGCTGAAATCCCTCTTCCCTGCCACTTCCTCGCCCCTTCCCATGCTAGGAAAACTAAGGTTTCTATATCCTCAGGAAGAGCTGCCCGAGGAGGGACCCCTCTTTTAAAAAATTGTGGGGCAGGGGCGCCTGGGTGGCTCAGTCGGTTGGGCATCCGACTTCGGCTCAGGTCATGATCTCACGGCCCATGGGTTCGAGTCCTGCATCGGGCTCTGTGCTGACGGCTCGGAGCCTGGAGCCTGATTCGGATTCTGTGTCTCCCTCTCTCCCTGCTCCTCCCCTGCTCACACTCGGTCTCTCTATCTCTCAAAAAATAAAAATACATTTTAAAAATTGTGCGGCGTCTGGGTGGCTCAGTGGATTAAGCGTGGACTCTTGGTTGGGGCTCAGGTCATGATCTCACCGTTCATGAGTTCGAGCCCCGCCTCCGGCTCTGTACTGAGCGCTGAGCCTATATGGGATTTCTTCCTTCCTCTTTCTCTGCCCCTCCCCAGCTCGCTCTTGCTCTCTCTCCCTCTCCCCCCACCCCCGCACTCTCTACGTAAACACAATATTTTAAAAATGCAATTATTGGGGCGCCTGGGTGGTTCAGTCGGTTGAGCGTCCGACTTTGGCTCGGGTTGTGATCTCGCAGTCCGTGAGTTCGAGCTCGGTCACGGGCTCTGTGCTGACAGCCAGCTCAGAGCCTGGATCCTGTTTCAGATTCTGCATCTCCCTCTCTCTCTGACCCTCCCCTGCTCACGCTGTCTCTTGCTCAGAAATTTAAAAAATTTTTAAAAATTAAAAAAATAAAAAAGCAATTAGTACAGTAAAATATTAATTGTAGACTCTAGAGAGGGGTATATGGGTATCTACCTTCTTGCAACTACTCTGAAAATATTCATCATAAAATACTGGGCAAAACCCAAAAATTCCTGTTGAGAAAAATCATTTGTTCTGTTGCTCAAAGGCCCCTTACTGAAATATTTCTTCCATGATGAAATCCTCTGAAACTAATAAAACATGTGCTTTGCCTGATGAACTGAGCCATAAAGTTGTACAGCTCTTCCCTTTCCCCTCTTTTGTACAATGATTTCACTCTTCAGCCAGCTCCTGACAGTTTTCTTCCTTTCCCTTCAGTTTTGTGGTTCCTCTTCTACCTTGTGATGGAAGGTAAATTCCATCCTCAATGACGCTTCCTGTTTCCTCAGTGCCAGGCACCTCCTAACCACCCACTATGTATTTGTTAAATAAACATAGGAGAGGTTCATTGGTTTTAATCTCGTAGCGGCTCCGCAGGCTTTTCTGACAAACTCCTGACCTCACATTCCCCACCTGAAGCTAACAAGATAGAAGTAAAATCAATAGCTGGCAAGTTTCCAGCTGAGGATCTGGAAATTTCTGTGACCCTGCTGATACCTTCAGTGGGGAATTGCACAGAGCCAGCCCTCCTGATATATTTGCTGAGTCAAATGTGAGGTCCTTATGAGCACTTAGTTCTCCACCCCCAGAAGCATCAACTTCCTTCAGGATGGTTGACACTGCAGACTAGTTTGCACGGCTGGGGACTTTTTCCAAAGCCACTTTAGAAATTTAATCTCGTTGGGCCCTCCCTGCAACCCTTGTACCTAAGAAATCATGCAATCCCACTTCATAGATGAGATACCTAAAGATCCCAGGAGGGTCAGCTCCAAGTCACAAAGCTGGTTGGTGGCAAAGCCAGGACTGGAACCCATGTCTGTCCCACACCAAGTCCTACCAAGCAAAATTCCATTTTGTCACTTATGCATAAACTGCCATGGTCCAGATGCTTTGGGTGTTACTGGGCCAGCAGACATGGGCAAGCCCCTGAACGGGGCTCAAGGACAGCTATGTCACCTGGGGAACCCCCACCCTCCCTGGTCTGGGGACAGGCTGTGGACCACCCGGCTACCGGATCTGTTAGGAAAAGCCCTGCTTTGGTGTCCTGTAGCATTTCAGGTGGCTCTGGGCAGGAGAAAGCACCCTGTCTAGAACAGTGACCGGTGCGGTGGGGGTTCACTGTGGGTCCCTGACAAGGTAGAGACCTTTCAAAGCCTGAGTTTTACGGTCTGTACCTCGTGGGTTGTTGGAAAGATTGAGTGAGTCGACTTGTAGGAAGGGACTCAATGAAGTGTCTTTAAGGCATCGACCCCAATCCACAGTCACATGCTAATCCTGGACCCCACAGTCGCATATGAAACATGAGGCTCAAACCCCTCTCTGTTCAGGCTGCTACACACGGCTGGTTTTGTTTCATTTCCCTTTCACCTCCTGTGAACTGAAAAAAAAAAAGTTACTCGTGGCTAAGCACTTTACCTACATGAATTCGTGGACTCCTTAGCACAACCCTGAGAGGTAGGCACTCTCGTTCAGGATTTACGGAAGGCTCAGCGAGGCCAGGTGACCTAACAAGTGAATGGCGGTCCTGGTGGGGGCTGATTTGAACCCAGGTCCGAGGCAAAGCCGTCTTGTTCCGTGTTGGAGGGAGAGACCGGATGCCTGGCTCCATAGCCAGCCCTCCTGCAGCCTGGGTCTCTGAGGCCATCAGGTTACCTGTTATTTCTGCCTCGCTACTCCTCCTCTGTCTCCCTAGACTCAGTGCTGAAAGGTTTCTTAGCAACAATCTGCTTCTCTGCTCAACCTGGAGATATTCTCCTGGGGGTTTCAGAGAGGGCAGGCCAGTCGGGAACAGCTGGGGTAGCAGCCTGGCCCCTCAGTAAACTTTGCACCCCTCACTTCAAGAGGAATAAACAGGTGGATGAGAGAACCCCGCCCGCCCCCGCTTGGAAGGGCCTGGGACCCGCAGGCTGGCACCTCAGGGAACGAACAACGAAGGCAGCCTGGCTTGTTCTCTGGAAAAGAAAGCCTGATAGACCTTCCCCAGGTACCCTCTCCTCCCACTTCCCCTCTGCCTTCTGCCCAGAAGAAAAGACCTGAAACACAGAGCCTATAGCAAGAAAGTTCCTGAAAACTGGCAAAGTTTTAAGAGGCTGGCAGGATGAAATGGGAAAATGGAAGAGTGGAGAGTTGTCAAATGAGTCTACTATGTAGACTCATTTTTTTAGTTTTTAACGTTTATTTATTTTCTGAGAGACAGAGCTTGAGCGGGAGGGGCAGAGAGAGAGAGACTCAGACTCTGAAGCAGGCTCCAGGCTCTGAGCTGTCAGCACAGAGCCCAACGCGTGCTCGAACTCACTCGAGCTGTGAGATCATGACCTGAGCTGAAGTTGGATGCTTAACCGACTGAGCCACCCAGGCGCCCCTGAGTATACCATGTCTTTTTTTTTTTTTAAGTTTGTTTATTTATTTTGAGGGAGAGAGAGAGCACAAGCAGGGGATGAGGAGAGAAAGAGGGAAAGAGAGAGAGAGAGAGTCCCAAGCTGACTCTGCATTCATTGTCAGTGTGGAGCCCGACATAGGGCTCAAATTCACAAACCGTGAGATCATGACCTGAGCTGAAATCGAGAGTTGGTCCCTTTACCGACTGAGCCACCCAGGCACCCCAATGAGTCTACTGTTTTTTTTAATGTTTATTTACTTTTTGGGGGGTGAGGGGAGGGCCAGAGAGAGAGAGAAACACAGAATCCGAAGCAGGCTCCAGGCTCCGAGCTGTCAGCACAGAGCCCAATACAGGGCTCGAACCCACCAGCCGTGAGATCATGACCTGAGCCAAAGTCGGACGCTTAACCAACTGAGCCCTCCAGGTGCCCCAGAACCCAGCCTCTCCTCTCTGGACTCGGGACAGGAGGGTGCATTTGGTGTGTCTGAGTGGCAAAGAACCACAGAACATGAAAGGCAGATCCAAACACAGAAAGCAAAATGGCACTTACAGACGGATCAAGGAAATGAGCATCTGGTTCCCTGAGAAATGAGCAGCCAGGGGCTGAAGGGAAGGAAAATGTTCACCCACCTAAAAGTGGCACCTCGTAAATGTTTCACCACAGACTCCAGCTGGTGGTGATGAGGGTGGTGGGGGGCAGGGGCAAGGGTTGACTTGTAGTGTTTGCCAATTTCCATGGTGTAAATACCTCCACCGTCACCAATTCCAGGCTGTCTCTGTGAAATGACTACACTATATGGACAATCAATGCTCCCGGAAGGCCCTGGAATACACTTCTCCCCCCAGTGCCACAACTTCAAACTTTTGGCTGGATTTCCCAGGAGACAAACAGATGTCTCAGGTAGAAAAGACTCTCTTGTTCTTTGATCTCACACTCACCTATCGAACGCCATTTGTTGGCCAAAATAAGTTTGATCTTCCTAACTTCAAATTGGGACGTATGGGGTGATAGCTGCAAGTCTATTTAATTTATGGCAATAGAAGAACTTAGTTAACACTGTGTTTCCA
The DNA here is from genome assembly GCA_017311185.1 of Proteles cristata cristata. NCBI lineage: Eukaryota > Metazoa > Chordata > Mammalia > Carnivora > Hyaenidae > Proteles > Proteles cristata. The sequence continues at coordinate 1,003,493 of JAESUZ010004867.1, read as the reverse complement.
GGGAAAACTTGGATGAAACATTTTTCCAAAGTTGACATATCTGTTTCTTAGATGGCATTTGCTTTTTCCTGATTATAAGCTGATGGGTCTCATTCTAAAACAATGAAAAACAGAAACATAGGAAACAAAATGTAAACATCCCCCATCTAGAAATAGTCACTAACATCATTAGAAACTTTCAGTTCTTTCTGTTGAGTTCCAACGTGTGTGATTTTTCCCCCTCAAAGCTGTGCCCTCCTCAATGCCCATCACCCCCTTCCCCTCCCCGCACCCCATCTGCCCTCAGTTTGTTCTCAGCATTCAAGAGTCTCTCATAGTTTGCCTCCCTCCCTCTCCCCCACTATTTTTCCCCTTCTTCTCCCCCATGGCCCTCCGTTAAGTTCCTCCTAATCCTTCTATATGTGCAAACATATAGTATCTGTCCTTTTCTGCCTGACTTATTTCACTCAGCATAACACCCTCAAGGTCCATCCATGTTGCTACGCATGGCCTGATTTCATTCTTTCTTATTGCCTTGTAGTATTCCATGGTATGGATAAACCACATCTTCTTGATCCATTCGTCAGTTGATGGACACTTAGGCTCTTTCCATGATTTGGCTATTGTGGAGAGTGCTGCTATGAACATTGGGGTACATGTGCCCCTGTGCATCAGCACTCCTGTGTCCCTTGGGTAAATTCCTAGCAGTGCTATTGCTGGGTCATAGGGGAGTTCTATTGTTAGTTTCCTGAGGAACCTCCACACTGTTTTCCAGAGGGGCTGCACCCGTTTACATCCCCACCAACAGTGTAGGAGGGTGCCCGTTTCTCCACATCCTGGCCAGCATCTAGAGTTCTCTGATTGGCTCAATTTATCCAATCTGACTGGCGTGAGGTGGTATCTCAGTGTGGTTTTGATTTGCATTTCCCTGATGAGGAGCGATGCTGAGCATCGTTTCATGTGTCTGTTGGCCATCTGGATGTCCTCTTTGGAGTAGTGTCTGTTCATATCTTCTGCCCATTTCTTCACTGGATTATTTGTTTTTCAGGTGTGGAGTTTGGGGAGTTCCTTATAGATTCTGGATATCAACCCTTTATCTGATATGTCATTTGCAACTATCTTTTCCCATTCCATTGGTTGCCTATTAGTTTTATGGATTGTTTCCTTTGCCCTGCAGAAGCTTTTAATCTTGATGAGGTCCCAGTAGTTCATTTTTGCTCTTGATTCCCTTGCCTTTGGGGGATGTGTCAAGTAAGAAATTGCTGTGGTTGAGGTCAAGGAGTTTGTTTCCGGCTTTCTCCTCCAGGGTTTTGATGGTTTCCTTAGACGTTGTGATTTTTTTTTTGACAAGTAATTACTAGTCTTTTTAACTGGAAAAGTAATAAAACATTAATGATAAAAAAGAAAGAAAGAAAATTCAAATGAACCTTGCTAACATTGTGATAGGTGAAATAAGCCAGTCACAAAAAATCAAATACTATCTCCACTTATTTGAGGTGCCTGGTGCAGTCACATTCCTAAGAGACAGAAAGGTGTTTGCCAGGTCCTGGGGGAGGGAAGTGGGGGTTAGTGCTTACTGGGTATTGGGTTTCAGTTTTGCAAGATAAAAAGGGTTCTGGAGACAGACAGTGGCGATGCTTACTTGACAGTGTGAATGTACTCAATGCCAGCGAACTGTATGCTTAAATAGGTTAAGATAGTAAATGTTATGTTATTTATGTTGTACCACAATTTAAAAACTGTATAAATTGGGGCGCCTGGGTGGCTTAGTTGGTTGAGCGTCTGACTTTCGCTTGGGTCATGATCTCGCGGTTTATGGGTTCGAGCCCCGCGTCGGGCTCTGCGCTGACTGCCAGCTCAGAGCCTGGAGCCTGTTTCAGTCTGTGACTCCCTCTCTCTCTGACCCTCCCCTGCTCACACTGTCTCTCTCTCCTCGAAATAAATAAAAAAAGAAAACATTAAAAAAATGTATAAATGCAGGGGCGCCTGGTCAGTTAAGCATCTGACTTCAGCTCAGGTCGTGATCTTGTAGTTCGTGAGTTCGAGCCCGGCATCAGGCTCTGTGCTGACAGCGCGGAGCCCCCTTCAGATCCTGTGTCTCCCCACCCCCGCCTCAAAACTAAACATTAAAAAAAATTAATGCAGGAAAAATGGGAAAGTGGGAGAAGGATGAGAAAAAAATAATATACGCATGGGATAGAGAACAGAGATACTTCATTGGTTATTTATGAATCAAAGGTGAATCATACCCAAAAAATCCAAGCAATTTTACAGTGAAATTGTATCTTAAGAGTAAGTCTTCTGCTCACCTTCCCCTGATCCCAGTCCTCTTCCTGGGAGAAGTATGGAGATACCACATTTTGATTTATCCATTCAGCAGGCGATGGACGTTCAATAAACATTTAAGCCACGAAGTGACTCAGAGAACTCAGGGCGCTTCTTAGTTTCTTCTCCGCCTTACTTACCACGTGTGTCTTCTGGAAAGAAAGTGCTCTCTTGCTTCTCTGGCTGCTCTACTGTGAGCAGACTGGCCTTTACAAAGGGCTGTGTCTCTTAGTTTGGTCTCTGCGTTGGCACCTGAATGGGAATTCGATCAAGCAGAATTTCATGCCATTATTTTTCCTTTTCTTTAAGGTTTCAGTCAAACTCCTTTGGGGGCATAGAGGCAGGAATTCCCCACTTTTTAGGGTTCCAGCATCTGAGTATTGTTTGTGTCATTTCTCTCTCCCCACCCTGCAAACATTGCATCCCATTTCTCAACGCCAAAGGTACTAAACTTAACTCAGCTTTGAGATTTTTGCATTCCTTGTCCAGGAGAACTTAGACTTGCTAAACTGGTAAGACATGGTCACTTCTCTCATCCTTTCTTTTCCGGTGGATGGCTGACTTCCTGTAAGATTTCCAGAAAGTTCCCTCATAATGTATACTATTTGCTCCTTCCAGGCCCAGTCTTCATCGGAATGTCTCCTCCCATCCCCTGAACAGACTTCTGAAGTAGGTACTATTCTTACCTACATTTTACTAGTGAGCGAAGCTGAGGCTCAGAGAGGTGAAATAACTTTCCGAATAAAGTCACAGCCTCAAGCCCATATTTATAAAATGAACCACTTCTGTTCTGGGCCTCACATTTACTCAGAGCAAAAACTTGGATGGGGTGGGGCACTTCAAGGATGAAGAAACTTGTGATGAGAGGTGTCTGACTGGCTCAGTCAGAAGAGCATGAGACTCTTGATCTCGGGGTTGTGAGTTCGAGCCCCACATTGGGTGTAGAGATTACTTAAAAATAAAATATTAAAACAATTTTTTAATGTTTTATTTATTTTTGAGAGACAGAGTGAGACAGAGCATGAGCAGAGGAGAGGCAGAGAGAGAAGAAGGCACGGAATCTAAAGCAGTCTCCAGGCTCTGAGCAAGCGTTCAGCATACACCCTGATGGAGGGCTTGGACCCCAGAGCCATGAGATCATGACCTGAGCTAAGTCGGACACTCAAACGACTGAGCCACCCAGGCACGCCTAAAAATAAAATATTTTTTTAAAAAAGAGCAAAAAGAACCTTGTAATGAAAACTTTGTACCCTCTTCCTCAGAAAATGATGTATTTCCAACATTTAAAAGCAAATGCAAGGAGTTAGGAAAACAGCAAAACAATATCCCGAGGTTCTGAATAGGAATTGTTGGCTGGGCCCTGGAGGAAGGGGAAAATCTCACTTATGAACTTGAATCACCAGGTGGCGCTCTCAGCCCTGAATGGACTTTGGGTCCCATAGCCAAGGTCAGCTAAAAGATAAGAGTTGGTCCAAGCTGCATGGAACTCAAAGAATTTCAGAGATTATTGGTTCCAATAATAACGTTCACCATCTAGAGGAGGAGAGGAGGCCCAGAGTTGTCAAGGAACTTGCTCAAGGTCACAGCTCATGGACAAAGCCAGGACTCACCCACTTATCCAAGTTCACATATTTCTGAAATGTATCACATAGTTCCCTTACTCTGAATAGGGCCCAGTGGATACATTGCAGTATTTTCTCATGACGGTTCAAGCAATGAGCTTTTGTATGTGTGGACATTGTGAACGCTGGCTCCCGTCCTGTGTTATCTGTAAAAACTAGTGGGGCTTATCACCCACACAAAATGTCTCCAGATTGCTTGGCTTTCTTTCTTTCTTTCTTTCTTTCTTTCTTTCTTTCTTTCTTTCTTTCTTTCTTTCTTTCTTTCTTTTTCTTTCTTTCTTTCTTTCTTTCTTTCTTTCTTTCTTTCTTTCTTTCTTTCTTTCTTTCTTTCCTTCCTTCCTTCCTTTCTTATTTAATTATTTTTTTAACAAGTAATCATTTTTGAGAGAGAGAGATAGAGTGGGAGACACAGAATCCAAGCAGGCTCTAGGCTCTGAGCTGTCAGCACAGAGCCCGACGCAGGGCTTGAACCCACAAGCAGTGAGATCATGACCTGAGCTGAAGTCAGACGCCCGATTGACTGAGCTACCCAGGCACCCTGTGTTTATTTATTTATTTTGAGAGAGACAGAGATCATGTGAACAGGGGAGGGGCAAAGAGAGAGAGAGAGAGAGAGAGAATCCCGAGAGGAGACACAGAATCCAAGCACACTCCAGGCTCCCGCGTGGGGCTTGAACTCATGAACCATGAGATAATGACCTGAGCAGAAATCAAGAGCCAGACGTTTAACTGACTGAGCCACCCAATGCACCACACCAGACTGCTGTTTCTTTGTTTATTCTGCTTGTGGGTGAGGCACTGAATACAGATTTCAGTCCTCATATGCATCAGATTTGCTTATGTTTCTATGTGTTCTTATCTTCCCCTTTCTGAGCCTCTGTTTCTGGGAATTACTGGGTGGATTTTGAGAGACAGAAAGAGACAGAGTGGCAGCAGGGGAGGGGCAGAGAGAGAGGGAGACATAGAATGCCAAACAGGCTTCAGGCTCCGAGCCGTCAGCACAGAGCCCGACGCGGGGCTCGAACTCATGAATCATGATATCATGACCTGAGCTGAAGTCAGACGCTTAACCAACTGAATTACCCAGCCCCCCCCCCCCGACTGTGACTTTATATCTCAACTCACTATAAAAGCAAATAAGATGCTATATTTCGTGAAGTATCTTCCATCTCTTGAACTCCACCCCTCCCACCACAAAAAGTGCAAATAAACTCTGAAGTCATCAACACCTTGTGTTCAAAGCAACTAGTAACCCTGGCCGGGTTCATCTTATGGTAAAACAGATGAAGATGAAATATATATATACATGAAAGATATATATGTACATATGAAATATATATATATACATACATGAAAGACAAATAGACGAGAGATAGATAGATAGATAGATAGATAGATAGATAGATAGATAGATAGATGACATTTGCCCTCTGGGACTTTCACTCAACTACAGGGAAATGGTTTAGGACCCTTTTGTTACCAATTCTCTCTGTTCCCTTTCCTTGGACTTCTAGACAGCAAAAATGAATTCAAATGAGTTGAGGAAGTCAAAATAAATTCTAGGCTCATGTGTGATAATAAATATATTAATTTCTGGAACATGCAGAAAGTTCTAGTAAGCTCATAAAATGTTGATAGGTAGAGATGGAGTCGAATAAAATGACCCATATTATATGTAATTAGTATTAGATGTGTACTCACCCAAGGTGCTTGCCATCACAGGGTCTACATGCTGCTCTGTTGATCTGGTGAACAGAATCTCTGTGAAGGTGTGTACAATACTCATTTGCTCCTTGTAGAGGACATCTTTTGCTTTTGCTTTTCTTGCCTCTATTTCTCTTCCTGCTGGTATCAGCACAATTGTTTTCCTTTGGAGAGCTGCCCCAACCCTAAGAGAACAGGATTGGGATGGAGCCATGGGGGTGGGTGAGCTTCCCAGGCATGGTGGGAGTTGAGCTGATGAGGGCTGGGTGCACAACCTTGTCTTGATTAGTGAGAAGCAGTCCCTGGATGTTGCTGGAGGTGCTGAGCAATGAAAGCCTTCCTTCTGCTGTGGTTGCTAACCCAAGTGAATGTGAGCCTGAAGCTGTTGGTGGCTTGGTTATCCATTTATACAGATAACCATTGGCTATCTATTCCTGCAGAACAAATGACCACAAACTTTGTGGCATAAAACATAGGGGCACCTGGGTGGCCCAGTCAGTTAAGCGTCCCACTTCAGCCCAGGTCATGATCTCAAGGTTCATGGATTCCAGCCTGTGTCGGGCTCTGTGCTGACAGTTTGGAGCCTGGAGCCTGCTTTGGATTCTGTGTCTCCCTCTGTCTCTGCCCCTCACCACTCCCCCAGAATAAATACACATTAAAAAATAAAAACAAATAAAACAATATACATTATTATCTCACAATTTCTGTGGATTAGGGGCTTGGGTGTGACTGAGCTGGGTACTGTGAATCATGGTCTCTCAAGGTGTCAGACAAGGCTGGGTCCCATCGTCACGAGTTCAGTCAAGCTCTGAAGCATCAGGCCCAAAACGAAAGCATCAGGCCTCTGCTCTTAGCACAATGGTGTAAGCAAGAGGCGGAACCTGGCCAAAGCCTCTTGTCTCCCCTTTGCCTTCCCGCCATGGAATGTCACAGGGAGAATCAACAGAGCCATGGGGGTCATCTTGCTATTGAAAGAACCCCGAATGAAAGGCTCCAAGGGTTTTATGGATCTTAGAGTTTGGGAGGTGGGAATGCAAAGGATGAGAGAGCAAGCCTTGGAGTGGAAAATTACTGGTACTGAGTCAGAGGGGAGGAAGTGTCTACAAAGTCCTGTCCTCCCTCCAGAAGGAGGCCTTGACATGGGTATCTGAAAAGGACCTCTGCCCAAGACCTCAGATAAAGGGACCTCGGGATGAAGGCACCAGCCCTTGGAATACAAACATGGGTAAGAGCATGACTGGTCAAAGGACGTGAGTCCTTGATGCATCTCCTTTCAGAGCCTGCCATGTGCCTGCCGTGTACCAGGCCTGGTGTGGGGAGGCCAGCTTTCCCCTGTGAGACCCATGAGGTAAAGGCCTCTGGGCAGGCCTGAGAAGTCACACGTAGGTTTTTAACCAGGGGCTGGACACCCTGTTTATCAGAAGCCTCGACTGGGGAATCATTGGCTTCCAATCTCTCTTGGTGGTTGCTGGTAGGATTCAATTCTTTGTGGGCGATTGGACGGAGGACCTCAGATCCTCGCTGTCTGTTGGATGGAGGCTGCCTTCAGTTCCTGGCCATATGCCTTTCCACGTGGCAGCTTATTCCATGAAAGCCTGCAAGCTGAGAAGGCCAGATAGAGTGTGTGCTAGCAAGCTGTAAGTCACAATCTTACGTAACCTGATCACAGAAGTGACATTCCATTAACATTGCTGTATGCTCTTGGTTAAAACTGGGTTACTCAAGGGGAAGGGATTATACAAGGCCATGAATACCAGGAGGTGGGAATCACCAGGGCCTTCTTAGAAGTTGCCATCACAATGGCTTTCTGGCAACATAAATGGAGAGTCTAGTTGAGATTCAAACCAGCCAGAGGCACAAAGGGGAGAAATAGGAGCGAGAGAGATACTTATGGTACCACTTAAGCCCCTGGATCCAGATACTTCTTTCACTTATTTTGTGATTTATATATTTTTTCAATGTTTATTTGAGAAAAAGAGAAAGACAGCATGAGCCGGGGAGGGGCAGAGAGAGAGGGAGAAACAGAATCCAAAGCAGGCTTCAGGCTCTGAACTGTCAGCACAGAGCCCAACACGGGGCTCGAACCCATGAACTGTGAGATCATGACCTGAGTCGAAGTCGGATGTCAACTGACTGAGCCAGGCACCCCTGGATCCAGACACTTCTGAAGCCAACCACCCATTGGTGTCCCAGGACCCAAATGAATTACTTTTCCTTAAAGTTTCCAGTGGGTTTTTTTTTTTTTTTAATGTTTATTATTTTTGAGAGGGGAGAGAGAGTGGGAAGGAAGGGTGGATGAGAGGAGACAGAGGATCTGAAGCGGGCTCTGTACTGACAGCAGGGAGCCCGATGTGGGGCTCAACCTCACCAACTGCAAGATCATGACCTGAGCCGAAGTCTGACGTCGGACGCTTAACCGACAGAGCTACCCAGGAGTCCCTAAAGGCTCCAGTTTGCACTGGGTTTTAGTCACTTGAAACCGAAAGAGTCCTGATTAACATAAAATTAAGCTGGCCAGATTCTTTGGGTGTCTTGCGATAGAGATGTGCTGAGGTCACGTCAAGGACAAGGTGTTTGCTGAAAGCATGACCTGGGGCCCTGTTGTGGAGTGGGTCAGTTCTGGAGCTCAGAGGTCTATGTCTCTCCAGCTGCTGCTTTCTCTCTATGATCTGTTGTTTTCCCACTGCTGATGAGCCATTTCTCCCCTAGTCTCTCTTATGTTTTTACCCAAACTCCCTGCTGCCTCTGATTTTCAGCCTGTGCAAGACTCTCGATGGCCCCTTTACGCCCTCCGTACATCTCCTTTCTGCATTAGCTCTGGCCATTTACACCTGCCTGTTTCTCCTTATGTACCAGGGCCGATTCAAGAAGGCAAATCTAATTGTTCCAGGTCATGCCGTTGAGCAGGTCTGTTTCATAGGTGGTTTGTCAAGTTTGTGGATTGGAGGTCAGGGGGGGGGGGGTTGGACTCCTGAGGGCTTCCTAGGAGCTGTGGGCATGGGGGGCTCAAAGACACAACGCAAGCTGTTTTTCTTGCGCATGGTCAAGATTCCAGTTTGAATCATCACTAATTTGATAGCATTAAAATCTGAATGAACGAGGCTTCACTGAGTTGGAGCACGATTTGGGAGAACTGGTTTCTATTTCTAGCTCCTTTTTAATTAGGAGATTATCTGCATTAACCAAGGACTCTTTCTGTTGCCAACGAACAGCATTCAGTTTAAACAGGCACAGATCCAGTATGGAATTTGCTGGCTCATGTATCTGCAAAGTCCAAGGGTAATTCTTGCTTCAGGCTTGGCTCCAGCCAGAGGTCACACAGTGTCAATGTCATCATGTCATGATGACTCTCTCAGGGCTACCTTCCTCTGTGTGGGTTCATTCTCAAGCAGCCTCTTTTGCCTTGCTGACAAGATGATCCCCAGCAGCCCCAGGCTGACGTCCTCTCTCCTCAGCAGCACTGGCTGGAAGAGAGAGTCCTTCTTCACAGTGGTTCTGCCTGAGGTCCCCCAACAGAGTCTCATTGGGCTGACTTGGTCACCTGTGCATCCGGGAACCAGTGGCTAGACCAGAGGGATGCAATGCTTTCATTGGTCAGCCTCTGGTCACGTGACCATCCCTGGACCCGCCCCCCCACCAACCCATATGCACTGACAGTGACAGAGGAATGGGCTGTCAGTACTTGAAAGAGAAATGAATGCTAGCAAAAGCAACACCAGTGTCTACACCTGCTAATCTGTCGTGTGTCTGCCTCCCAGTCTCTAAAAGCATGTGCTGTTGGTAGAGTGATCTTGCTAACGTCCTCTGAGCCTACCAACATATTTGCAGGTGACTTCTAGAATTTGCTTTTTTTTTTCTTTTTTTGAGTGAAGTGAGCTTCACATAACATAAAATTTACCATTTTAAAGCGAACAAAGCAGTGGCACTTAGTACATTCACAGTGTGCAACTGCCGCCTCTATCTGGTTCCAGAACATTTTCATCCCCTCAGAATAAAGCCCCGTGCCCATTAAACAGTGGCTCGTCAGTCCTTCCTCCTTGCACGCCTCCTGGCCACCAGTGTTCATTCTCTCGCCACAGATTTACCTATTCTGGATATTTCATGTAAATGGAGTAATAAAATCCTTGGCCTTTGTTTGGTGTATGGCTTTCACTTAGCATGATGTTTTCAAAGGTTTTTTAAAAGTGTTTTGTATTTATTTTGAGAGAGAGAGCACACACATGCGGGAGAGGGGCAGAGAGAAGGAGAGAGAGAGAATCCCAAGCAAGGTCCCTGCTGTCAGCACAGAGCCTGACACAGAGCTTGGTCTCACAAACACAAGATCATGACCTGAGCTGAAATCCAGAGTTGGATTATTAACCAGCTGAGACACCCGGTACCCTGGGCATAATGTTTTCAAGGCTCATTTACATTGTAGCAAGTATGGGTGCTTCGCTCCTTTTTATGGGCTGAGTTATATTCCATCATGTGTATATACACAATTTGCTTGGTTCCTATTTATTTCATTTTTTATGTTTAATTGTGATAAAATACACATCACACAAAATTTACCATCTTAATTATTTTTAAGCACAGCTATGCAGCATTAAATACATTTGCATTATTGGGAAACCATTTTGCTATCATCCATCTCTAGAACTTTCTTCATTCCCTCCCCTGCCCCCTCCCCTGGCCCTGGCAGCACCATTCTACTTCCTGTCTCTAGGAATTTGACTACTTTAGATATTTCATTTAAATGGCATCATACAGTATTTGTCCTTTCGTGACTGACTTATTTCATTTGGCATGATGTCCTTGAGATTCATCCATGTTATAGCCTGTGACAGAGTTTCCTTGTTTTTTTCTTTAATTTTTTTAATGTTTATCTTTAAGAGAGAGAGACAGAGTGTGAGCGGGGGAGGGGCAGAGAGAGAGGGAGACACAGAATCTGAGGCCTGCTCCAGGCTCTGAGCTGTCAGCACAGAGCCTGATGCAGGGCTCAAACTCTTGAACTCTGAGATCATGACCTGAGCCGAAGTTGGATGCTCAACCATCTGAGCCTCTCAGGCACCCTAGGGCTTTCTCCTTTTTAAAGGCTGAGTAATATTGCATGTAGGGAGAGACCACATTTTGCTCATCCATCAGTACAAATTTGGGGTTGTTTCCACCCGTTGGCTATTGTGAATAATGCTGGTGTGAATATGATGTGCAAATATCTCTTTGAGATTCTGCTTTCAATGCTTTTGGATACAGACTCAAAAGTAGGATTGCTGGGTCATATCAGAAGCCTACTTTAATTGTTTTGAGGAAATAGAGTTGCTCATTTAAAAAATTTTCTGTCTCATTTTTTCCTAATGAATATAGAGTATCTTTTTTTAATGTTTTATTTATTTCTGAGAGAGAGAGAGAGCGAGACAGTGAGAGTCAGAGAGAGAGGGAGATACAGAATCTGAAACAGGCTCCAGGCTCTGAGCTGGCTGTCAGCACAGAGCCCAACGCGGGGCTCGAACCCACGAACCATGAGATCATGACCTGAGCCGAAGTCGGATGCTTAACCGGCTGAGCCACCCAGGCGCCCCTAAAGAGTGTCTTAAAATGCTTTGAGGGGCACCTGGCTGGCTCAGTTGGTAGAGCAGGCGATGTGACTCGATCTTGGGGTTGTAAGTTCCCATGTTGTGTGTAAAGATTACTTCAAAATCAAAATCTTTAAAAATAAAATAAAATGCTTTGATTCTCATAGCAGAAAAGCAAACATCTCAGTATAAAAACCTAACAAGTGAAGTGCCAGAGACCAACATCTTGGTCAATTTCCAGAACTGTACCTCAGTCCAGCTTCCATGGCCAACAGCCAATGCCTGGATCCCCTGATGTTACAATTCCAAATCAAGCATGGCCTCAACAACAGTTTCTGAATTATGGCCACAGGACAGAGCTTTATTATTATTACTATTATTTTTTTTTGCCTAGGCCTGCCTAGTGAAACGCTGCTCTAGCAGAAGCACAATGAGTAAACTGGAATGAAGCCATTCCACCAAATAACCACATCAGTGAATTTCCTCCCCTCACTCAACAAACAAAAACAACCTGCGGTTTTTCAGACTCATTCATTTGAGGCTACCCAAGGACAGCACCAGCGGAAGCTCCCTGCCTAGACACACACACACACACACACACACACACACACACACACACACACACAGATTACAACCCAGAAAGGCAAGTATATAGTGGATATGTGTCAATAAAGATAACATTTGTTTTTCTTTCCTTCCTTTTTAAAAATTGCTCTCCCCATCTCCTTTAATGCGTGAACAGTGCTCTGAGTAATCAGTAAATATAGAGCATCTCTGCTGAATGCCAGGAGGCTCCACACGTCTCCAGGGCTGGGTTTTAACCTGGATTTCTAGGGCACCCCTTGGTGTCTGGGTGAAAACGAGGCTTACCGTGGACATTTGCAGGGGCACAGGGCTGCCTCTGCTCTGGCTGCCAGGAGCTGTGTCTTGGACAAGCCCTGCCTCTCTGCTCAGACCCTGCTCTGGACTCCGCAGACCACTCAGCACAGACCAAATGCTCTCTCCGCAGCGGGTTGCCGGCCTTCAGCAAGTTCCTGAAATTTCTGAACTTCCACTTTCCTCTGGTTGTCAAAGGACAAAATGAAAACCAACATACGCATGATTAAGCCATTCATGACCCCATTGTGTTAGCCATTAAAAAAAACAACAACTTTTTTTTTTTGGAAACGTATTTAACATCAGGAAATGTTCAAAATAAAATAATAAAGGAGGTCGAATGCAGAATTATGTATGCATCCTTATGTGGATCATGTACTCTACATATATTGATAAGAGCATGAAAATAGATGTGGAGGTTGAAACATTAGAAATAAATGACAAGGTCGGGGCGCCTGGGTGGCTTAGTCGGTTAAGCGTCCGACTTTCGCTTAGGTCATGATCTCGCGGTTCGTGGGTTCGAGCCCCGCGTCGGGCTCTGTGCTGACTGCCAGCTCAGAGCCTGGAGCCTGTTTCAGTCTGTGACTCCCTCTCTCTCTGACCCTCCCTGTTCACGCTGTCTCTCTCTCTCTCCTAGAAATAAATAAAACATTAAAAAAAAAAAAAAGAAAGAAATGACAAGGTAAACCTGGCTGAATGCTAGGTGCCCTTTTCACTTAAAGACTGACCACAGAGCCCCAAGCCAATATGGAACATGGTATCTCAGACTTCAAATGTAGATTTTCTTTGACCCACTTTCAGGATTTTCTGTCCTCAAGAGAAAATAACCAACTCAATCAACCCAATGAGGGTCCGAAGGTACATGCCAAAGGGAAGTATTGCAGAGATGTTTCTAGAGCATAATAGCAAAAATGCCTTACATGTCCCCAAAGGGGCGGCTTGTGTTTATAAACAGGTGATGATCCATACAATGGAATCCTGTGCAGCTATTAAAAATGCTGCTGTAGGGGTATCTAGGTGGCTCAGTCGGTTAAGTCTCCAACTTCGGCTCAGGTCATGATCTCACGGTTTGTGAGTTCCAGCCCCGCATCGGGCTCTCTGTTGTCAGCACACAGCCTGCCTCGGATCCTCCGTCTCCCTCTCTTTCTGCCGCTACCCTGTTGTTCTCTCTCTCTCTCTCAAAAATAAGATAAACATTTGGGGTGCCTGGGTAGCTCAGTTGGCTGAGCATCCGACTCTCGGTTTCAGCTTGGTTTGTGAGTTCAAGTCCCAAATTGGGCTCTGTGCTGACAGGGAGGAGCCTGCTTGGGATTCTCTCTCTCCTTCTCTCTCTGCCCCTCCCTGTTCACTCACTGTGTCTCTCAAAAATAAACTAATAAACTTAAAAATTTTTTAAAAATAAAATAAACATTAAAGAAAATGTTGCGGGGCGCCTGAGTAGCTCAGTTGTTAAGTGTCTGACTTTGGCTCAGGTCATGATCTCAGGGCTCAGGAGTTCAAGTCCCACATCGGGTGAGCTTAAGCCCTGCTCAAGCCCTGGGTGAGCCCCACTTCTCTCTCTCTCTCTGCCCCTTGTGGGATTCTCTCTCTTTCTCTGCCCCTTGCTCACTTGTGCATGCTCTCTCTCTCAAAAAAAAAAACCCCATAAATAAATAAAAATCAATAAAAAGCCAGATTTAAAGAAATGTTGCTGTATTTTTTTACAGACATGACTGGAGAAAGCCACAGAGAGGCAAATTATACAACAGCAAGTATGTCATATGAAAATCAGATTTTTCATATATGCATATTCACATTTATAGCCATAGAGAGGTCTGGAAGGAAATACAGCAACACGCTCATTGACTTGGGTTGTAGGATTGCAAAAAGACGTTGCTTAATTAGCTGATTATGTTTGCTTATTTTTATTATGAGTTTTATGCAATGAACATCTAATAAAGCAATAGCTTCCTATTTGGAGGTGCCAGGCTGTGTATGAGGCACATCAGGTGAGTTGCATGGAATCATTTCAGGGGTGTTGGTAAACCCAGTTTAGAGAGGGATAAGTCATGTGCTCTGTGAGTTTCCTGTTGCTGCTATACCAAATGACCATAAACTTCGTGGTTTAAGACAACACAGGGGTATTTTCTTACAGTTCTGGATGTTAGAAGTCTGAAGTCTCACCGAGCTAAAATCAAAAGTGTCAGCACCGCTACGTCCATTCTGGAGGCTCTATGGGATAATCTGTTTCCTTGCCTTCTCTAGCTGCTAGAGGCTACCTGCACTCCTTAGCTCATGGCCCCATCTTCCATCTTCAAAGCCAGCAATGGCTGGTTGAGTCTTTCTCACAGGGCATCACTCTAGTTTTGACAATCCTGCCTTCCCATTCTGATTTAAGGATCTTTGGAATTACCTTGGGCCCACCCAGATAATCCTGGATAATCTCCTGATTTTAAGAGCATCTGATTATCAACCTTCACTCCACCTGACACCATAATTCCCCTTTGCCATGCAATATTCACAGATTCTGAGGTCGGGATGTGGACATCTTTGAGATGCCATTCTTCTGCCTGCCACACATGCCCAGGGTTTCAAAGGTGAGGTATTTGGAATAGGAACTCATTCTGTGTCCCATACCCATGCCCTTAGATTATGCTATGTGGCTGGTTATTTGTGTATTGGAGAAAATTTTAAACTTTTTTTTAGGTTAAAAAATTAAAAGGATGGGGCACCTGGGTGGCTCGGTCGGTTAAGTGTCCAACTTCGGCTTGGGTCATGATCTTGTGGTTTGTGAGTTCAAGCCCCGCGTCGGGCTCTGTGCTGACAGCTCAGAGCCTGGAGCCTGCTTTGGATTCTATGTCTCTCTCTCTCTTTCAAAAATAACTAAAGATTTTAAAAAAATAAAAATAAATAAAAGGATATTCCTTTTCTCGTCTCTTCAGCCTTATTCAGCCTAATTGCTATGCCGTCCACCTGCCCCTACCTAACACTCCTATCCCTACACTCCATTCCAGCAAAGTCCATCTGTCCCCTGTTCCAAGCCCTAACACTCCAAGCTCGCTTCCACTTTGGGTTGTCCTCATACTGTCTTTTAAATTTGGGAGTGTCACTCTTGGCCATCGGAGAAACTGTGCAAACAATTTATTAGGGGAAATGGCTGTGCAAGTAAGTGGGAGGGAGCGAAGAGGTTGGGAGAGCCATCTGACCGTCTGTGCAGGAAGCGTCTACCTGAGGTGCAGTTTCAGGGAAAGCAGGCAATCCATCCTGACTACAGAGGAGTCCCAGTCTCCCGGCTCTGCCAGAGTATCTCTGCAGAGCTCAGTCATTGCCAGTGGGCAAAGTGTGCCAAAGCATGGCCTGGGCTTGAAAGCAGAGCATAGATGGGGCGCCTGGGTGGCTTAGTCGGTTAAGCGTCCGACTTTCGCTTAGGTCATGATCTCGCGGTTTGTGGGTTCAAGCCCCGGCTCTGTGCTGACTGCCAGCTCAGAGCCTGGAGCCTGTTTCAATCTGTGACTCCTCTCTCTCTGACCTCCCTGCTCACGCTGTCTCTCTCTCCTAGAAAAAAAAAATCTTAAAAAAAAAAAAAAAGAAAGCAGAGCATAGAAACTGGGATCCAAATTCTCTCCTAGCAGTCAGATCTAAGAGGCACATTCTCATGGTTGCCAAGTGGGCTCTTCATGTTGACACCTTTCCTGGAGGATGCTTTCTGGAGGCTAGATCATGACTGCCTCACCTCTACTACCCCCGCTCCCCTCACCCTGCACTCCCAGCTAGGGTGTGCATAAGGGCTTTGCGTCTGGCCTTTGTAGCCAGGTAGGCTTACACCTTTCCAGGCCTCAGTTTATTTATCTATGGAATGGGGTAACAGCAGTGCCCCCCACGTTGTGTTGGTGTGATGATGAATGAGACTCTGAGTTTCAAGGCTTCCCTTCAGTCATGGCCTGGCACATGGTAGTGCTAACGGCCAGTGAATGACAGTCCTCCTTGGAGTGCTCTTTGGCCTAGTACATCCCTAAAAAATTTTCCTGAAACTACCTACCAAGTGTTTTTTCTTTTTCTTAATGTTTATTCATTTTTGAGAGAGACACAGAGCTTGAGCAGGGGAGGAGCAGAGAGAGAGGAGGACACAGAATCCAAAAGAGGCTCTGGGCTCTGAGCTGTCAGCACAGAGCCGGATGTGGGGCTCGAACTCAGGAGCTGAAGTTGGATGCTTAACTAAGCCACCCAGCCGCCCCTCAAGTGTTTTAATGTATGTGTATAAATATGTTCATTTCCTCGATATTGTAAAAGGAAAGTACAGCAAAAAGCATAAATGTCTAACATCAAGATTGTTGAATAAATGGTGGTGCATCTAGATCAGAATAAGCCATTAAATAGTGATTTATTTTTGATTTGATATTTTGGGTATATTTTTATATATACTTTGATATATTTTTGATATATTCTATAATGGTGGAGGTTAATGCAATTTTTTGGTGAATAAACAGAACGAAATTATTGTTAACTGATGTTTATATCCAAGTAGTGGAACAGAAATTATTTTTATTTAATTCTTTAGTTTTATTTCCTCCGAATTTTCTACAATGAACTTGTATTCTTATCACTAAGAAAACAACAGTTTTTTATTACCTGGGGCCGAGGGGGAAAGGCGGTAATCAATATTAACAACTGTCCTAAGGTCAAATTGGTTAAGGACTGTTAAATAGTTCTATTTAGTAAAAAGAAAGCATTTGGTGGCCACCGTGAAAGCAGTTTTGGCAGAGGGAGAGCCCCTTGCCAGCAAAACAGGAATCATTATGGCTTAAAAAATTAAAAAAATAAAAATAAATCACTTCCCAGGAAACATGTATGCACCGGGTGGAGGCAGGGAAGTCAAATACATGTGCAAATATATTTGTCCCTTTAGAAAAATGCTCATTAGTTCGATCTCAGGCCTTCTCACTTGGCAGTTAGCAAAACATGAGCATGCGCGGAAAGTATAGAGCGTGAGGGCAATCAGGCTTGCTGCAAGAAGTGGGAAAAGAAGCAAGGCCTTACCATTTCTGCATTTAAAAAATAGAGCAAAGAATCATGCGAAATGTTATATATATCTCCAAGCTAGTTTAATTGCATTCCTTGAAAAGACAGTCTTGCAAATCGAGGCAGTTCCTCGGAATTCGGCTGCTGCAGCGAGTTAACAACCACTCTCGGTGCAAAAAGAACAGCAAAACCTACTGTATTGACCTGGGACCGCGGGACGCCCCGCGCTACCGACTTTGACCAATTAGAGAGCAGAGTGGGCCTGGATTCGCCTGTGATTGGAGGACAGAGGAAGGGCGGGGCTGGGCTCCGGCGCATGCGTTGTCACGGCCGCTGGTCGCGCGCCTCCTCCCGCCCGCTTGCAGAGTGCTGGGAGTCGCAGCTGCAGGCCTGTGCCTTACCTCCCGCGACTCTTCGCTGTCTGCCCCGGCGCGGCTCCGCGATGCCCGTTGACCTCAGCAAGTGGTCTGGGCCTTTGAGCCTGCAGGAAGTGGACGAGCGGCCGCAGCATCCGCTGCAGGTCAAATACACTGGGACCGAGGTCGACGAGCTGGGGAAAGTGCTGACGCCCACCCAGGTACCCGCGGGCGGCGGGGGTGTCTCTGCTCCAGGCCTGGAGGTGTGCGGGGCGGGGACCCAGCGGAGATGGGAAGGATGTTTCGGCCTCTGTGCGCCGGATCCTCCGAGGGAAGGGGGTCGCGGTGCCCACGCCTGCAGAAACCTGCGAGCACCCGGACCACGGCACGTGGCGGGCGGGGCTCCGCCTGCAAGGGAAAGTGATCTACTTTGCAGGGACTTCCTTCTAGGCGTAGGCCGGGGCCTAGGCCCAGTAACAGCCTGGGCCGCGGGGGCGGGGAGGGGGCGGTGCCTGGGAAGTGGTGGCCGAGTTCGCCCCCCGAGGCCCCAGAGCCTCCGCTCGGGTCTCAAGATTTTAGGCCACGGTTTGGTGGCAAAAGCCCCACCCGATGGCATGTGACGCATTATATAACCAGTGACCAGTATCGCCGCCGGATTCCTCCCGTTTGTCTTAGCGGGCAAGAGCAAGAAGCCACCGACGTAAATTCGTTCTGCTGCTGGAAGGCTCGAGGGCAACAGCCAGCCTTGTTCTACTGTTTGGCCTCCAACGCCCCGTCCGGAGACCAGACTAGGCCTGGCTAGTGCAAGTGGCGAAACTGGAGTGCCGGACAACTTGCTGGTTATTGGCCACGAAGCTCCGGGGCACTGGTGTGAATAAACTGTTCTGACAGTGTATTGTGTTGGAATTTTACAGAGCTCATTGTTTTAAATAAAGTGCCTCTCTCCCTAACCTCCATTTTCCCAGACTCACTGTCCAGTCGGGTCCCCTGGACTTTGTCCTTTCCTGTACACTTTCAAGTGCCTGGTTAATTCAGGTTGCACTTCAGCAGGCCCCAGCTAAGCTCCTGGTCACCAAATCTAGAGACCCTGTCATTCCAGACCATGTGAGGTTGCAGTTTAGAGGACTCAGTCTTTAAACCTGAGGGTTTAAATCCTAACTCCCTCTCTTTTTGTTAATAACATGCTAGGGTAACAGCCCTGTAGTGTTTTTTTCTAGGAGAGAGAGAGACAGCGTGAGCAGGGGAGGGTCAGAGAGAGAGGGAGTCACAGACTGAAACAGGCTGCAGGCTCTGAGCTGGCAGTCAGCACAGATGCGGGGCTCGAACCCACGAACCGTGAGATCATGACCCAAGCGAAAGTCGGACGCTTAACCGACTAAGCCACCCAGGCGCCCCCACAGCCCTGTAGTGTTGATGGGACTAAAATAAATAACGTATATTATTAGGTTCCGGGCTCTCAGCAGAGTCAATAAACTTCAGCCTTTATTAATAATCTGTGTGTTGCCTTTCAGGAACCTGGCATCAAAGAGTGCTGGCTTCTGCATTTCCAACTTTTGAACTCCACATTGCTTCCTTCCTACAGGTTAAAAACCGGCCCACGAGTATTGCATGGGATGGCCTTGATTCAAGTAAACTCTACACCTTGGTCATGACTGATCCAGATGCTCCCAGCAGGAAGGACCCCAAATACAGGCAAGTTGGGCACAGATGGGTAACACCAGGTCATCCAAAGGTGACCTAGTGCTTCCTGGCACGGGGTAAGCCCCTCGCTGGACATGCTGTGCCAAGAGAATAGACCCAGTTTGGGATGTTCACACTGACGCTTGAGCCAGGGTATGCATTTCCTACCCCTTCAGTCCCTAGAGCAGGAGCCTAGAAACTGTAACCCAGAGCCACATCTGCCTGATAACCTGTTTTTGTGTAGCCGCATGAACCAAGAATGGATTTTACATTTTTAAGTGATTGCAATTGAAAGAATAATGCTTTGTGACATGTGAAAGCTACATGAAATTCAGATCTCATTGTTCGTGTATGAGGTTTTGTTGGAATATGGCCGCGGTAACTTATTTATGTCTTGTCAGCGGCCCCTGTCACACTATAGCCGTAGAATTGAATAGTCACAGAGACAGTATGAACGGCAAAGGCTAAAATGCTTACTGCCTGGCGCTTTCCAGAAAAAGTTGGCAGATAACTGCCTAGAACATCTCAGAGGGAGGTGTCGGGCCCTCTCTGCAGAGCGGTGAGGTTTGTGCTGGCCAAGAAAGCAGGACTGTCTGTCTGTGTCATCGCTGCATCCTGGCCCGAAGCCAGTCCTTCGTGCACATTTGCTGGCTGTGCAGTGAGTCGAGCGTGTACTAATTTCCTGTGGGTTGGCTGTCCTGTTCCTCGTTATAGGGAATGGCACCATTTTCTGGTGGTCAACATGAAGGGCAACGACATCAGCAGTGGCACAGTCCTCTCTGATTACGTCGGCTCTGGCCCTCCCAAGGGCACAGGTCAGTAAAAGCTGCTTTGGGGGAGTGAGGCGGCTGGGGATAGTGGGTGCACATTAGGAGTGGCCCAAAGGGCTGCACGTTTTAGTTTGGTTCTCAGAGATCCCCTAGCCTAGTGGGACTTCTGGGCAGTGAAGTTCAACCCCCAAGGCAGTTGCCTGCCAGAGACCTTGAGACCTGCAGTAACGTCAGGTGGCCAGAGCCTTGGGTTCTGGTCAGTTGGTGCCTCTCTTATCATTGCCTCTCGGCCACTGGGCCTCATATGCAGGGAAGTCGGTGAGAGCATTCCAAGGAAGCAGTGTTGCAAAAAGCTTGGTACAACTTCCGGGGGTGGGCGGTGGGGGCGCTGCACATGGATTGAACACAGTTAATCCATCTGAGTTCTTCATTCAGCCTTCACTGGTTCCCACGAAAGATCTTGGAAATGATCACAGTTTCCAAATTCGTTATAAAGAACTGGCTTCTTCATCTCTTTATAACTTCTGTCGACAGTATAGGGTGGTATCGACTTGAAAAGCCTTGGAAGACTTAAGTACGCTGAAGATACGCACACGTGTTGTATGGTGTTACGTTACAGTTTACGTCTTCTCTCTCAAAGAGAGAATATTATACCGAAAGTCCCCCAAGTCAGATAAGCGCTGGCTGGGCTTTTAGTAGGAGATGCACTGTTTACACCTGTTGGGCATTTGCTGAAACAAGGAAGTCGTGGTGGGTGGACACCCTGTCCAGTCCTGTTACTCTGAAGAGGGACAGGAAGGTCCCCGACAAGAACAGTTGGCCATAGACTCGTGCTTTATCTGTAGACCCTGAAGCTTCAGAAGGCTTCAGGGCCCTCTCATGCATTCATAAGAGGAGAGTAAAGGTACATCTTTTTCAGGGATCTATTAAGTTCTCTAGGGCAGTTATACAATTAGGCAGCTTAATTATGGGAAGTACACCCATGAGAGTAAAGCAATTCTCTGGAGTAGGAGCTGTGTTCTCATTAGCAAAAGAAAGCCTCAGTGACTTTTTCTTCCCTCCTTTTGCTTTTTAAAAAATATTCTTTTAGCAAAGTACACTTTGCACATTAAAAAATGCCTGGACCATAGTTGTTTTAGTCCATTAATATTGACCGATAGACAAAGGTGACCTTGTAAGCACCTTTGAACACAAGTTGTTTGTCAGTGTCTTTGCCACTTAGTTGGTTGGAGTGAGTTTCACCAGGCACAAAGGTAGGTTTTGCGGTGACAGCGGTCAGCAAGACAAACACCATAGCTTTATGGAGCTCACTTTCTAGTGACGAGACTATGCTGAAAAGTAAGACTCTTAGAGAAGTGTTACTATGGCAGAGGTGAAGTGGGTGTTCAGATGGGGGTGGTGGAAAACGACTTGTGATCGGGTCCCAGTGGAGATGGGCTGGGAGCCCGGAGTGGGATGAAGGAGGGGCAGAGGTGGAAGGAGAAGGGGTGAGGAAGGGCCAGACCCTACGGGTCCTTAGAGGCCGCGGTGCCTGGTGTGGACTTCACAGCAGTTGCAGGGAGGAGCCGTGGGGTGATTTTCAGCAGGTGAGTGACCTGACGTCTCCTCCCTCTGCGGATCCTCAGTGTGCCTCTTGTCAGTGGGACGGTTCGGTCCCTCCACATTGGCACATTCTGTGACAGTCGGTGACATCTCCATCCCTGATGTCTGGCCATGTGTACATGTTTCCTCCAGGCCTTCACCGCTACGTCTGGCTGGTGTACGAGCAGAACGGGCCACTGAAGTGTGACGAGCCCATTCTCAGCAACCGATCTGGAGACCACCGTGGCAAATTCAAAGTGGCATCTTTCCGCAAAAAGTACGAGCTTGGGCCCCCAGTGGCCGGTACGTGTTACCAGGCTGAATGGGACGACTATGTGCCCAAACTCTATGAGCAGCTGTCTGGGAAGTAGGCAAACGCTAGGAGACCGAAACCACCCTGGAGGCCTCGAGCAGTGTTCTCAAGTTCAGTGGTGCATGTAGATTTCTCCGCTTCCCCGTTTCCCTTTCTCACAGGTGAGGCCTGAGCAGTCCAATAGTGGTTTAGAGTGACTTTTCCTTCTGTCTTCTATAATTCTAGAGAGTCACATCCCAGTTTGTGTTCTTACCAAATTTGAATTCTGTTGTGGGGGATATTTTGGTACCAGGATGGGGTTATCACATTGTTAATATAAGAATAGCAACGCAGAATTTAAGGAAGAAAAAATTCAGGTAAAAAGACTAGGTCTTGTAGTAATTGACCAGAGCATGAAAGACGCTTGAAGGGAGGTTTAAAAAAAAAATTTGTTGCCTCTGCATTTGTGAGCTGAGTCTGGAGTTGTGCATGATGGCACTTCTGGGTCATGTTTCCACGGCCACGTCTCTCACCAAGACAGCCAGAGGCTGGCGTGTCCCCTAGCCCCTCAACATCTCGGACTCTTTAACTAGGAGTAAGTGACCCGCTCTGGCTCCTTGAAAGAGCAATATTAGAATAAGCAATAGAGAGAGTCGCTTTGCAGTTTAGGCATTGCCATCTAGATGAGCTGCAGGGCAGAGTGACTTTGTCAGAAATCCCTACGTCTACGTGTTGAACTTGTCACTCTTTGCGTATAAAAGCTGATCTGAGGTTGCCGAATATTGTTAATTCTGCTGTTTGCTTATAGTTGAATAAAAATAAAACATTGTGTGGATGAACCAGGTCTCCAGGTATTTTGTCCTTTTGCGTATGGGGTTTCATAAATGTGGGAAGTCAAGAGACAGCCCCTTTCCCTGACCAGCTTCGATGACTGGGACTTGATTCAGGGACCGTACAGAGGACCCACGCTTAGACATGTGCCATCAAAGTACAGTGGAAATAACCATTCCAGGGGCATGGGCACCTGGGTGGCTCAGTTGGTTAAGCATCCAGCTTCACCTCAGGTCTTGATCTTGATGTCACAGTTGATGGGTTTAAGCCCCACAGCGGGCTCTGTGCTGACAGCTAGGAGCCTGGAGCCTGCTTTCGGATTCTGTGTCTCCCTCTCTGCCCCCCACCCCCCCGCCCCCTTGCTCGTGCTCTGCCTCTCTCTCTCTCTCTCAAAAATAAACAATAAAAAAAAAGTAAGCAGTGGGACACCTTCCCAGCTTGGTGTTTTGGGTGCAGAGAACAATGACCAAAAAAATAGGCTATACCTCTCACTGTTTTGACTTGCCATCCGTACAGAATCTGGATGCCGCACAAAAAGCGGCAGGGTGGGTTGGGGGTAGATTACAGTTGCCCGTTGAACAACTTTGGGGTTTGCGGCACCAACCCCCCTTCCCGCCCCTTGCAGTTAAAAGTGTGTGTATAACTTTTCAGTCCCCAAAACCTCAACTACTAATAGTCTGCTGTTGACTGGATGCCTTACCAATAACATTAATTGCTTAACACATCTCGTGTGTTTTGTGCACTATATACCATATTCTTACATAGAAGGAAGCTTGAGGAAAGAATGTCCTTGAGAAAATTATAAGGAAGAGGAAATACATTTACAGTACCACATGGTCATGGGAAAAAGCCCACATGTAAGTGGACCCACGCAGTTTTTGAAACTCATTTGTTCAAGGGCCACCTGAACAGCACTTAATGCACCAAAAAGAACGGAAAGGAGGTATTTGAAGGTCCACATCACTGACCTGGTTTGTGATGGAGAAGGGGTCGTGGTTGGGCCTGGCAGGTACTAAGCGAGGCTGGACTTTCCCCCATCTTTCACTGCAGTTCTTTCTCTGAAAAAACTTGGAACGTTGCTTCGTGTCACCTCTGGAGGAAGGGGAAGGAAGAAGGTAATTGTTTTCTAATTTCAGGGGTTAAAAATTCAATTTTTAAATAATTTGCAAAACAGGGGCACCTGGGTGGCTCAGCTGGTTAAGCCTCCAACTCTTGGTGTTGGCTCAGGTCATGATCTCATGGTTCGTGGGTTCGAGCCCTGTGTCAGCCTCTGCTTGACAGCACCTGGGTGGCTCAGTCGGTTAAGTGTCTAACTTTGGCCCAGGTCATGATTTCGTGGATCACGAGTTCGAGCCCCATGTCAGGCTCTGTGCTGACAGCTCAGAGCCTGGAGCCTTCAGATTCTATGTCTCCCTCTCTCTCTCTGCCCCTCCCATCCACTCTCTCTCTCTCTCTCTCTCTCTCTCTCAAATAAACATCAAGAAAAAATTCTAAAAACATATAAATAATTTGCAAAAACAAAAGTCCTATAAAGAAAACAACTACCCTGTTGACCTTAAAAATAAATGTGCAAAGTAACACACACCCATAGTTAGATGAGGCACACAGCATAGGAAGAAGTGCCTTCCACCTTCCTGGTTCTTCAGGAGCAGTTAGCAATCTGTGTTTTCTTCAGAAACAAACATAAATCTCCATATCAGCGTATATCTCCATGTTTCCTCTTTAAAAATTTGGGTCTTTCTATCCACGTTAGCATCCATTGTTAGGCGCTGTCTCTTCCCCAACTAATGAATCTTTGTGCAGTATACCTTTAGTTAACAGGTCCCTACAATTCAAATCTTTATTTTGAACAAATAATCTATTTTTATCGGTGTTCCGTAACGAACCACTCTAGTTCCCTACTGTGATTAGATTATTTCTGGTTGTTTGCTATTATAAACAGTGTTTCCACATTTTTCTAGATGAATAAATGCTTTTGCAAGTAATTTAGTGGGGTAAACTTATAGCATTGAAATAATCCGGTCAAAGGGTACATACATTTTCAATCCTGATCCTGGCAAACCACATCCAAAAATCACATGTTTATACTCCCGTCAATGGTACATGAAAGTACCTTTTTCTTCCTGTGCCCTTAACTGATTTTCTCAAACTTTAAACATTTTAATAATTTGGTATTTATGTGTATTTAAAATCAGGTGCGCCTGGATGGCTCAGTCCATTAAATGTCTGGCTTTTGATCAGGTCATGATTTCACGGTTTGAGGGTTCGAGCCCCACACCAGACTCAGAGCCTGGAGCCTGCTTCAGATTCTGTGTCTCCCTCTGTTTCTGCCTGCCCCCTGCTCCTGCTCCGTCTCTACCTCTCAAAAATAAATAAATATTAAAAAATATTTAAAATTTTTTTTAAATGTTTAGGGGCGCCTGGGTGGCTCAGTCAGTTGAGTGTCCGACTTCAGCTCAGGTCATGATCTTGCGGTTTGTGGGTTCGGGCCCTGCGTTGGGCTCTGTGCTGACAGCTCAGAGCCTGGAGCCTGTTTCAGATTCTGTGTCTCCCTCTCTCTCTGACCCTCCCCCTGTTCACACTGTCTTTCTCTCTCTCTCTCAGAAATAAATAAAAAACATTAAAAAATAAATAAATAAATAAAATTTTAAACGTTTATTTATTATTGAGAGACAGAGCAGGAGCATGAGAGGGGCAGAGAGAGGGGGAGACACAGTATCTGAAGTAGGCTCCCGGCTCTGAGCTGTCAGCATAGAGCCTGACATAGGGCTCGAACTCACAAATCACGAGATCATGACCTGAGCTGCAGTTGTATGCTTAACCGACTGAGCCACCCAGGTGCCCCTTTAAAATTTTTGTTATAATAATTTACTCATTTTTCTCTAAACTCTGGCTTTCTTTGAGACTTCCCTTCTAACCACAGTCCTTTGTCATAGAAACTGAAAGATCAATGAGGAATTATGGCAGTATGTTAGTTTCCTGGTCTAGGACAGGTATAGACTCAAGTGATTCAGACATAGGTCAACAACCCAACCAAAAAAGGTGAAGTGTATGCACAAGAAGTTCACATGAGGGGCGCCTGGGTGACTCAGTCAGTTAGGCATCTGACTTCGGCTCAGGTCATGATTTCATGGTTCATGGGTTCAAGCCCTGCGTCGGGCTCTGTGCTGACAGCTCAAGGCCTGGAGCCTGCTTCAGATTCTGTGTCTCCCTCTCTCTCTGCCCCTCCTCTACTCATGCTCTGTCTCTCTCTGTCTCAAAAATAAAAAAAACTATAAAAAATTTTTAAAAAGAAGGTCATGTGAAAAGAATACATAGGAAAGATATTAGTAACCTTACAAACGGGGATACCCTACCTCAATCTGTTTTTTTAAATATTTCTTTTTAGAGACACAGAGAGATAGAGCATGAGCAGGAGAGGGGCAGAGAGAGAGGGAGACAGGATCTGAAGTGGACTCTGTGCTGACAGCAGAGAGCCCAGCGAGGGTCTTGAATTCACGAAGCATGAGATCATGACCTGAGCTGAAGTTGGATGCTTAACTGACTGAGCCACCCAGGACCCCAGTTTTCTTCTTGTTAAAAACTGCTTTGGTTAGGGGCACCTAATTGGCTTAGTTGGGTAAGTGTCAGACTCTTGATCTCAGCTCAGGTCTTGATCTCAGGGTTGTGAGTTGAAGCTCTGTGTTGGACTCTGTGCTGGGTATGAAGCTTACTTAAAAATTTTTGCTTTGGTTAGTCTATATTGTTTGTGTTTCTATATATATTTTATTTTATTTTTATTTATTTTTAAAAAGTAGGCTCATACCCACTGTGGAGCTTGAACTCACAACCCTGAAATCAAGAGTCCCATGTTCCACCAACTGAGCCACCAAGGCATCCCTTCTCCATCCCCAACATACATTTTAGAGTCAGTTTGTCAATTTCTAGAAGAAAAGCTTGCGGGGCGCCTGGGTGGCTTAGTCGGTTAAGCGTCCAACTTTCGCTTGGGTCATGATCTCGCGGTTTGTGGGTTCGAGCCCTGCGTCGGGCTCTGTGCTGACTGCCGGCTCAGAGCCTGGAGCCTGTTTCAGTCTGTGACTCTCTCTCTCTCTGATCCTCCCCTGCTCACGCTGTCTTTCTCTCTCCTAGAAATAAATAAAAATAAAAAAAATTAAAAAAAAAAAGAAGAAAAGCTTGCTAGAATTTTGATTGGGATTGCATTAAATCTACAGATCAATTTGGGAGGAAATGACAATCTTAACAATATTGAGTCTTCCCTACCCATGTACATAGTACATTAAAATTTTATTACGGTTATTTTAAAATTTTTTCAGCATTTTTTTTTCTGGTGTAGAGATCTTAGAACTTTTTCGGATTTGTATTATTTTACATTTTTTGGCATGTAAATGTAACAACTGTGGATGCAGTTTTTTTAAATCTTCATTTTCCCACTATGCACTGTTAGTATAAAATAATAGTTGTTTTTTGAATATTAACCTTGGATCCTGTGAACTTGGCAAATTAACTTAGTAGCTGTTAGTAGTTTTGTAGCTTCTTTGGGATTTTCTTTGTAAACAATCACATCATCTGCAAACAGGGATGATTTTACTTATTTTCTACTCTGTCTTTTTCTTGCCTTATTCAATGGGAAGGACATCCAGAATAATGATAAATAGAAGTGGTGCAAGTGGATGTTTTTGCCTTGATTTTATCAGTCTTTCACTATTTAGTATGTGATTAGTCATAGATTTCTTTGTTTATGCCCTTTACCGGTGTGAGGATATTTCCTGCTATTCTTAATTTGCTGGGAGTTTTTGGTTTTTAACTTTTTAATGAATGGGTGTAGAAATTTTGTCAAATACTTTTTCTGCATCTACTGAAATGATTTCAGGAGTTTCTCGCTTATTCTGCTAATATAGTGATTACATTGATTTTCGGGTGTTAAATCAACTTTGTATTTCTGAGATAAACCTTTCTTGTTCATTGTGTACTACGAATCCTTTTTTTTAATGTTTATTTTTGAGAAGAAGAGAGAGCACGTGAGTGGGGGAGGGGCAGAGAGACAGGGAGAGAATACCAAGCAGGCTCCATGCTGTCAGCTGTCAGCGCAGAGCCCTGTGGAGGGCCCAAACCCATGAACCATGAGATCATGACCTGAGCCGAAACCAAGAGACGGAATCTCAACCTACTGACCCACCCCAGTGCCCTGTAGTTCCAATCTTTTAAAATATTGCTAATTTCGATCTGCTAATATTTTATTAAATGGTTTTACGTCCATATTATAAGGTAAATTCATTTATAATTTGCTTTTTTTTTTTTTTGGTAAAGTCTTTCCAGATATTTTTATTATTGTAGTTGATATACAATGTCATATTAACTTTAGGTGTATGTGATTTCACAATTCTATACAATACTCCGTGCTCATCACAAGTATGTAGTCAGTGTTGTCATCATACATTATTATAATATTGACTATATTTCCTATGCTGTACTTTTCATCTCCATGACTTACTTATAACTGGAAGTTTGTATCTTACCTCTTTATCCCCTCCTCCCATTTTGTCTGTCCCTCTCTCCTTCTTTGTCAGGTTTTGCTACTACATATACATACAACAAGTTGGATGATCCTGCCTTCTTTATGTCTTGAAAGAAATTGTGTGGTTTGTGTCACTTCTTCCTTGAATGTTGATAGAATTCACTAGTGAAATTGTCTGGAATTGGTTTTTTCTTGGAGAAACGTCTTATGACAAATTCAAACATTTGAAAGATGTAGGGCTATTAAGTTTCTATTTCTACTTGTGTCAGTTTTGGTTAAGTTGGTTTTTTTTTTTTTAAGGAACAAGTGTAATTCATTCAGGTGGTCAAATTTGTTGCCATGAAATTATTCATAGTTTTCTCTCATTATCCTTTTAATATCTGTAGGATCTGTGATGATAATTCCCCTATTCACCCCTGATATGGGCACTTTGTTTTTTCTTGTTAAGTCTAGCCAGAAAGTCGTCAATTTGGTTGCTCTTTTCAAAGTATAAACTTTTGGCTTGGATAGTTCTTTTGTTGTTTATCTTCTGTTTAATTGATTTATGCTCTTTACTATTTCTTTTCTTCTATATATTTTGAGTTTGCTTTGCTCTTTTTTCTAGTTTCTTAAGATGGAACTTTAAGTTGATTTCCCTTCTGATATAAGCACTTAAAGCTTAAGTTTCTAAGGACTGCTTTATCTGTGTCTCAAAAATTTGATATGTTGGACTTGTCATTCACTTCAAACTATTCTCTATTTTCTCAGGTGATTTCACTTTGTCCTATCTCTTATTTAGAAGTATGTTAGTTTCCAGAGATTTTATTCCTAGATATTTAATTGTATTTGATTTTTTGAACATTTAAAGTGATATCTTCTTGATAAATTCCTTTGCTCTTTATGAATGTCTTTTTATTTTTGATAATGCTTAGTCTTGAGGTCTATTTTAGTTGGTATTAAAATAGTACTCCAGCCTTCTTATACCTTATTATTTGCATGGCACATCTTCCTCCATTCATTTACTTTTGTTCCTAATGTTTATTTTTTAAATTTATTTTCTTTTATTTATTTTTAAATTTATATCCAAGTTAGTTAGCATATAGTGCAACAATGATTTCAGGAGTAGATTCCAGTGATTCATCCCCAATGTATAACACCAAGTGCTCATCCCAGCAAGTATCTTCCTTAATGCCCCTTACCCATTTAGCCCATTCCCTTCCCACAACCCATCCAGTAACCCTGTTTGTCCTCTATATTTAAGAGTCTCTTATGTTTTGTCCCCCTCCTTGTTTTTATATTATTTTTGCTTCCCTTATGTTCATCTGTTTTATATCTTAAATTCCTATATGAGTGAAGTCATATGATATTTGTCTTTGACTGATTTTACTTGGCATAATCCCAAGTTTCATCCATGCAGTTAAAAATGGCAAGATTTCATTCTTTTTGATTGCTGATACTCCCTTGTGTGTGTGTGTGTGTGTGTGTGTGTGTATACATCTTCTTTATCCATTCATCTATTGATGGACATTTGGGCTCTTTCCATACTTTGGCTATTGTCGATAGTATTACTATTAACACTGGGGTGCATGTGCCCCTTCAAAACAGCACACCTGTATCCCTTGGATAAATACCTAGTAGAGCAATTGCTGGGTCATAGGGTAGTTCTATTTTTAATTTTTTGAGGAACCTCCATACTGTTTTCCAGAGTGGCTGCACCAGTTTGCATTTCCACCAGCAGTGCAAAAGAGATCCTCTTTCTCTGCATCCTGTCCAACATCTGTTGTTCCCTGAGTTGTTAATTTTAGCCATTCCGACTGGTGTGAGATGGTATCTCATTGTGGTTTTGCTTTATGTTTCCTTGATGATGAGTGATGTGGAGCATTTTTTCATATCTGTCAGCCATCTGGATATCTTCTTTGGAGAAGTGTCTATTCATGTCTTTTAACCATTTCTTCACTGGATTATTTTTTTGGGTGTTGAGTTTGCTACGTTCTTTATAGATTTTAGATACTAACCCTTTATCTGATATGCCATTTGGAAATATCTTCTTCCTTTCCATCAGTTGCCTTTTAGTTTTGCTGAATTTTTCCTTTGGTGTGCAAAAGCTTTTTATTTTGATGAGGTCCCATAGTTCATTTTTGCTTTTGTTTCCCTTTCCTCTGGAGATGTGTTGAGTAAGAAGTTGCTGTGACTGAGGTCAAAAGGTTTTTGGCTGCTTTCTCCTCTAAGATTTTGATGGCCTCCTTTCTTATATTTAGGTCTTTCATCCATTTTATTTTTGTATATGGTGTAAGAAAGTGGTCCAGGTTCATTTTTCTGCATGTTGCTGTCCACTTTCCCCAGCCCCACTTGCTGAAGAGACTGTTTTTATTCCATTGAATATTCTCTCCTGCTTTGTCAAAGATTAGTTGGCCAAATGTTTGTGGGTCCATTTCTGGATTCTCTGTTCTGTTGCATTGATCTGAGTGTCTGTTTTTATGCCAGTACCATACTGTCCAGATGATTACTGGTTTGTAATATAGCTTGAGGTCTGGGATTGTGATGCCTCCAGCTTTTTTTTTTTTTCAGGATTGCTTTGGCTATTCGGGGTTTTTTCTGGTTCCATACAAATTTTAAGATTGTTTGTTCTAGCTCTGTGAAGAATGCTGCTGTTATTTTGATAGTGACTACACTGAATATGTAGATTGCTTTGGGTAGTATTGACATTTTAACAATATTTGTTCTTCCAAGCCAGGAGCATGGAATTTTTTTCCATTGCTTTTGGGTCTTCAATTTCTTTCATAAGCTTTCTATAGTTTTCAGTGTATATATTTTTCACCTCTTTGGGTAGGTTTATTCCTGGGTATTTTACGGTTTTTGGTGTAATTTTAAATGGGATTGATTCCTTGATTTCTCTGTCTGTTGCTTCATTATTGGTGTATGGGAATGCAACTGATTTCTGTGTATTGATTTTATATCCTGGAACTTTGCTGAATTCATGGATCAGTTCTAGCAGTTTTTTATGGAATCTTTTGGGTTTTCCATATAGAGTATCATATCATCTGCAAAGAGTGAAAGTCTGACTTTTCTTTGCCAATTTGGATGACTTTTATTCCTTTGTGTTGTCTGACTGCTGAGGCTAAGACTGAGGCTAATAACAGTGGCGAGAGTGGACATCCCTGTCATGTTCCTGACCTTAGGGGGAAAGCTCTCAGTTTTTAAGGGAAATTAAAAAGTACATGGAAGCCAATGAAAGTGATAACACCACAGCCCAAAGCCTCTGGGACACAGCAAAGTGATAAAAATAGGGACGTATATAGTAATCCAGGCCTTCCTAAAAAGGAAGAAAGGTCTCAGATACACAACCTAAACTTACACCTTAAAGAGCTGGAAAAAGAATGGCAAAAAACCCCCCAAACCAGCAGAAAGACAGGTATCAGAGCAGAACTCAATACTATCAAAACCAAACAATAACAAAACAGATCAATGAAACCAGGAGCTGGTTCTTTGAAAGAATTAACAAAATTGATAAACCCCTGGCCAGTTTGATCAAAAAGAAAAAGGGACCCAAATAAATAAAATCAAGAATCAAAGAGGAAAGACCACAACCAAAATAGCAGAAATACAAAGAATAATAAAATATTATTAGCAATTATATGCCAATAAAATGAATATGGAAGAAATGGATAAATTCCTAGAAACATTTAAACTACCAAAACTGAAACAAGAATAGAAAAGTTGAACAGACCCATAACCAGTAAAGAAATCGAATCAGTAATCAAAAATCTCCCAAAAAACAAGACTCCAGCGCCCCTTCATTTACTTTCAACTTATCTGTGTCTTTAATATTTAGCTTTTCTCTTATAGGCAGCATATAGTCCTTTTTAAAATTCACTCTGTCAATTTTAACTGGACTATGTAGAGACTGTTAATATATATTAAGTTTATTTTGAGAGAAAGCGAGTGCAGAAGCAGGGAAAGGACAGAGAGAGGGAGACATAGAGAATCCCAAGCAGGCTCCATGCCATCAGTGCAAAGCCCAATGGAGGGCTCAAACTCATGAACTGTGAGATCCTGACCTGAGCCAAGATCAAGAGATGGCTGCTTAACCGACTGAGCCACCCAGGCGCCCCACAGACTTTTAATATTTGATGTAATTTACTGCTATGGTGGGATTTAGGTTGACCTTGTTTTCTGTTTGCTCCTCTTTTTACATCTGTTTTCCCTTTCCTGCCTTCTTTTGGATTATTTGAATATTTTATCTATTGGAACTTTGGCAATTACACCTCTTTGGGCTTTCTTTTTGATTTTGGTAGTTATTCTAGGAATTACAATATACATAACAAAGTTTTCATAGTCTGCTTAGAGTAAGAACACAAAATTCTTCATTGTAACAAGTAGAAGCTTCACGTAATATGTAGAAGCATGGCAACCATATGGGTCCTTGAAACCTCAATCTTTGTGATAGTTGTCATATGAATTGCATTTACATACATCAAAACCTTTTGTAGACAATGTTAAAATTTTTGCTTTCAATTATATATATATATATATTCTTTTTAAGAATGTAGAATGGGAAAAATCTTAGATTTATCTAGATATTTATCATTTGTTGCTCTTCCTTCATTCGGAGAGATCCAGGTTTTTCCTTCTAGTATCATTTCCCTTCACTATGAGGAACTTCCTTTCACATTTCGTGTAGCTGAGTCCTGCTGACAATAAATTCTCTTAATTTTTCTTCATCTGAGGATGATTTTATTTCACCTTCATTCCTCTGTCTAGGTGGCTTTTCCACAATCCACCGTTCCCCACCCCCCACCCCCCCCACCCCCGGGGTCCTCAGATAGTTGCTTTTGCATTTTGCATTTGGTTTAGTTTTTAGTTGTAATCAGTGGAAAAGACTTGCATGCTACTATGCCGAACTAGAATAAAAATATTTTTTATAACTTATTTCTTTGGCAAAATACATGACTACACTAAAATCAAAGAGGGATATGTAGTTCTTATATGGACATGTTTGTACTTGCCCCATTTTTTTTTAACTCCAAGGATTTTTGAGGTTTATTTATTTATTTATTCTTGAGAGAGAGAGAGAGAGAGAGAGCGAGCGAGCGCTGGGGAGGAGCAGAGAGAGAGAAGAAAGACTCCCAAGCAGGCTCTGCACTGCACTGTCAGCATAGAGCTCAAAGGATGGCTCCAACATGCACCCTGAGATCATGCACTGAAATCAAGAGTCAGACCCTTAACTGACTGAGCCACCCAGGCAACCTTGGAATATTTTTTCAACAGACACATAATTATAGATGGGGGCAAATTCAAGAAAAAAAATTTTCTTTTACTCAATTCGACATCACTGGTGTTCTCTGATATTTCCTAGGACTGTAAGTGCTTCAGTGCCTTTGAAGGCCTGGTGATATGTACTACTTGAATTGTCATGGCTCGTCTTAGGCCACTGTTGATGAACCTAGTCCCTTGACTTACTTGTTTCAGTAGAGATTTAAGCCATGAGCTCCAGCAGAGTAGGGACCCCATCCGTCCTATTTACTGCCACTTCCTCCAGGCACACAGTAGATGTTCAATAATTATTTCTTGAACGGATGAGCAAAAGTATGATCTTGGCACTTCTGATACCCCCTTACCATTTCCGTTTTCCTTTATAGCACATATGACTGTGTAAGGTGATTTATTTATTATAATTATTGTGCTATCATTTTCCTCCTACCCCTAATGTGAACTCCGGGACAAGGATCTTTACCTTTTTTTTTTTTTTTTTTAATTTTTTTTATTTATTTCTAGGAGAGAGAGAGAGACAGCGTGAGCAGGGGAGGGTCAGAGAGAGAGGGAGTCACAGACTGAAACAGGCTCCAGGCTCTGAGCTGGCAGTCAGCACAGAGCCCGACGCGGGCTCGAACCCACGAACCGCGAGATCATGACCTAAGCGAAAGTCGGACGCTTAACCGACTAAGCCACCCAGGTGCCCCAAGGATCTTTACCTTTTTAAAGTACACTGATGCATCTTAAACATGTGGCATTGCACCAGACCTGTGAGGCACTCATTGAATGAATGGTTACAAGTCAAGCAAAAGCAGCCCTTACCAATACATAGGACAAGCCTGCAATACTTCTTCTTCTCCCAGGGGAGATTAGCATATGCTGGAAGGCTCTCTGCTGCTGTCCTAGTTGCCACTTTGTTCCTGTTCTCTTGCTGCCCTTCCGGTTCTGGGCTCTTCATTCAGGACCTAGGAGGCGGAAGTCAGTCTATTCCAGGTGTTAGGAGCAGGGACTCACATTCCTTCTTTCGGGTAACCCTGCCCTGGGGCACTTCACAGACAAACTCGCGGAGGAGGAACTCTTAAAAAGATCAGCACTTAAAATCTCACAGAAATAAGCCCTTTTGCAAGCTGGCCAGACGTGGTTTTTTTTTTTTGTTCCCCACTCCAAAGGGAAAGGAAACAAACCATGGGAAGTTTTTCTGTCTTACTAATGATTTAATGTTCTTCTGAGCAGCAGTGTGACCTATGCTTAGGAATGTGAGTTCTGAAATCAGGTCTCAATTCATACTCCACGGCCACCACTTCCCCGGTATGAGCTTACTTCCACGGCCACCACTTCCCCGGTATGAGCTTACTTCCTCATCTGTAAAATGCTTAATGTGGTGTCCCGACAAATAGTGAGCAGAGGCATGCAATCTGTTTTTCACGGACAATTATGAGTATTCTTTCCAGCCCTTTCCAGTGTTATTTCCTGGGGTACCTAATATAGACACTTCAATGAACTAAGTTGCTTAGGAAAACTGGGTGATAAATACCAAAGGTTTTATGGTTGATAATCATTTTGTTGATAATTATTTTATAATTTTTTGAGTTTATCTCTCTGCTTTAGCCTATCAGAGTGAACATCACTGGTCACATTTGTCTATGATGACTGAACATTCTGTAGGAAACAAGAATGATCTTCAGGTCCATCATGCTAAAGATAAATTTTCAATGTCCAGTACTTAGAACCGTAAAAATAAGAGATCTTCCTGAAAATGTCTGGACCCCAAAACTGTATATTAGAAGTTATATATTTTAGGGGTGCCTAAGTGGCTTGGTTTATTAAGTGTCTGACTTTGGCTCAGGTCATGATCTCATGGTCTGTAGGTTCAAGCCTGATTCAGATTCTGTCTCTTTCTCTCTGCCTCTCCCCTGCCTCTGTCTCTCTCTCTCAAAAATAAACATAACAAAAATTTTTTTAAAGATTATATATTTTGCTACCTCACTGTTATGTACATAAAATTATTCTAATGAAAGCAGAATCCCACTATTACAGTGGGATCATTTCACATATTTGGTCATAATCTCTTACAGAGCTTTTCTGTAAGGCTGTGCAACTTCTCTGCAGTGTGTGCACCTAGGTATGACTGGCACATTGGTGTGTATGTGTGTGTGCATGCACTTGCATATGTGCCTTTTCCTAAAGGGCAAAAGGGTGCTATTGACCACTGCAAGCAGTGCAACATTATCTTCATCCCTGTAGAAGAACTTGGAAGACACGGCTTTACCTGAAGATCTTGGATGGCTCTTCTTGAAGCAACCAGGGCTACGGAGAAGGATTTCTGGAGGGCAGGTCTCCCTCTGAATTACGAACCGGTGAACCTAGAAGGGAAACTTCCTGCTACAATAACACAGCAAGGCGATGTGATGAACACTTTTATTTACAAATATAATTAAAAGCTCTGACAGTATTCATGCTCTTCCTTGGAACCTGAAAAATGTTTCGTTTCGTTGTTTTTTTTAAAGTGCATGCAAAAGAAGTAAAGCCTTTTTTTTTTCATCATTTTTTATTGTAAGAAAATACACAGTTTGAAAGTGTGAATAATGCAATATTTATGACCAAGATATGGGACTCGGGGAGGGGAAGGGAAATAAAGAAAAAGATCAAGATGATCTGATTGAGAGACAGTGTTGAACTCCAAATACTGAATTGGAAAAGGAGGGAGGTGGGGAGGAATAGGAGGAGGAAGTAAAAAAATTTGATCAGAGAAACAGTTAAAATACAATATGAAAATAAGTAATACCTCTCCTTAAATTCCTTCTATACACAAAATACACGATTTGCCAAAGCCCAATTTGTGCTACTGGGATTCTGTGAGCTCCTTAAGTGTATTCACATCCTCTGCAACAGCAGAAAATGATTATGATACAATCAGAATATGCTGAAGACAAGTTAAACTCTTGCCAGCAGGTTCTTAAAAATCACAAGATCTCTTCACCCCACCCACCCCCCGTCCCCAAAAAAGTAATAATATGTCACCACTGATATGTACATCACAATTAGTTTCTGTAAAATGTATCAAATTTTCAATCTTTAATAAAACTTTGTTTTTTTTTTATTCCTGATGAATAAATACCAAAAAAATAAAATAAAATAAAATAATGCAGCAGCTAGTTAAGGTGTAAGGCTGCGGATATTGTGTCTCTCTCCCCCTTGGCATTTATTATTATTATTATTATTATTATTATTAATTTTTTTTTTTTGCTTTACTTTCACAGATTGGTGGTAACGAGTGATTGCTTAAAGCAATATACATCCACTTTTTATTTTTTGTTGTCGTTGTTGGTGGTGGTTTATTGTTTTGTTAAAACTGTCTCCAAAGTTTTCACTGCAACATTTTGAATCACATCAATACTGTGACGTGTACTATGAATAGAAGAAGAGATGGCCAGGTTGCGGCCAGCACTGAAAGTTGACACGGGGGGAGGAAGGGGCCCCTGATGGAGTAAGAATAAACAGGCACTAGTCCGACACGATGTCAGTAAGAGTAAGAGAGAGAGAGAGTGGGCGTAACGCCCATTAAAATGGGGAATGTGGTTTTGCAGGGTCTGAATTTTTTTCTGTTTTCTTTTTTTTTCTTTTTTTTCTTTTTTTTTTTTTTGTAAATGGCAAAAAAATTTAATCTCATCTGTAGTCCTCCTTAGGAAAATCTAATGTAACCAAATTCCCAAATCCCATTCTGAGGCTCTCCATGTCAAAAGTTTCAATCTCTCGCTCTTGCCTTTCCAATAGGTACTTTATTCTCTCACTGCGTTCCTTCTGAAGGGCAGCCAGCTCTTCTTCAATCTGAAAGAAGCAGAAGGAGCCATTCTGAGTGGCAAGGACCTCCCTGCGGGTGCTCACAAACACACACGTCCACACAGGTGCACACGTGTGACAGGCACACACACAGGAACAGGGCGCAAACCAGACTGGGGAAGGCAGGGAAGAAGCTGGGGTAAACATCTTGCAGCTAATCCGTGATATTTAAAATTTGCTCACAAGAAGAGCAATGTTTGGGGCCCACCTGGGGCTAGCTAGCACTCCCATTCTAGCAAACGAAGCAGCTTAGCTGATCTGGGTCAGTGTCCTGTCTCAGCAGGAGGCGGTTTAGGAGAAGCGAAAAGACACTCAAGCACAATTAGATTGTGCTGCTTTCCCAGAGAGAGCCAAATGCCCCCAGGGTCATTAGCAATTTAGTTCTAGAACAGGAGCTGTGAAAATAGTCTCTTATGTTGGTCTCCAGGAAGTATCAGAAGAAGGTACAGATAACTGGTTAAGCAAATAAATGCTTAACAGCTTTTAGATGCTTTATGAAATCTTTTCTGCTTCATGTTCCTCAGCAATATTTAAAGCAGTGAATATTTCACTTCTGATAACATTTATTATGTGTGGCAGTATCAGCCTCTCTTCATTTAAAAAAAATTTTTTTTTAAAGAGCCCTGCCAGTGATTTCTTTTAGTTTAGAAATAGCTGAAAATAAAAAGCCAAATCCGCATCTGGCTTCCTCGTCCCATTTAGTGGCCATGCTATCAGCTCATTGCACCTTTCACATGTGTCATATCAACGACCTGGGAACCCATGTTGTTCTGGTTGTAAAGGTATAGCGTTTCCTAGCAGGGTAATAGAAGGAGCTTACTTGGGCTGTGGGGTCAGATTTTTGCAAGTAACGTAAGCGTTTGGAGCCTTAGGATCCTGCCTGTGGGATGGGGATATGACCTACCTCTCAGGAGTACTAGGAATGTAACACCAGATAATAAGTGAACAGTGCCCAGTTTAGGTGCACGGGCAGGGCTCCGTGAAGGGCGGCTCCCTGGGCAATGGCCCGTCCTCCACCCAGGTGTGCAGGCCCCAGGATAGTGCTTTCGTACCTTCTGCTCAAGATGTGCCCTGCGCAGAGACACCCTCTGCTCCAGCTTCTGGAGCTCGCGCTCGTGCTGCGCCTCTGTCTGCATCTTGATCTTGCTCTGGTAGGCATTGAGCAGCTCCATCTCCTGCTGCAGCTGTAGCCTCAAGGCCTGGCACTCTGCTTCTTGCGCCTCATCGAGCCGCAACTGCAGGGCACAAAAGACACACGCTGTAATTTATTCCTGCCTTACAGGGCCTGCTGCTTGCTGGAAGATGCTTCTGTGTGCAGAGTGGAACAGACCCCCTCGGAACACCAGAGGTCCTGGGGACCTTCAGAGTTAGCAACCAGA
This sequence comes from Proteles cristata cristata, assembly GCA_017311185.1. NCBI lineage: Eukaryota > Metazoa > Chordata > Mammalia > Carnivora > Hyaenidae > Proteles > Proteles cristata. The sequence continues at coordinate 964,961 of JAESUZ010004867.1, read as the reverse complement.
AATAGTGCGTTCTGCCCCATGGGCTACAAAAGGTTCTACAAACACATTCCTAAAACATTCTTTCTTAAGAAAACAAAAACATTCTTTTCTTAAGAAAAACTGGTTTCCTTAAAACCACACTAGCAGAAGTCAGGAGGGCAATGTGCCCCCAGTGATGAAGCCAGTGAGTTTTGGATGCAGACTCCTGAACTTGAAATTTAGCTCCATGATTCACTCGGGTGTGTCACCGTGAGAAGCTATCTCTCCGAGTCCCATTTTGTTCTTTTCAAGAAAATATCAGTAATGGTTCCCACTGTCTAAGATTGACATGAACATTAAATGAAAGAATTCATATGACATCCTAGGCATGGCTCTAGATGCACACCAAGTATTTAGTAAATAGTAGCTGTTATCATTATTTTGGTTTTGACCAACCATTTCCATATTTATGTATCTTTAAATCTCAAACCACCATACCTTTAGATATCCTTAGCTCTAAAAAAAGGAGTCGAATCTCCATTATGCTTGGGGCCTTTCCCACAGTAATGATCCTAGCAAGTGATGTTGGTCTTTACTGCTGGTGATACAAGTAGTCTTGCTGGCCAGCCAATGGAAAACTCTAGTGGTGCAAAATCTCTTCCCCACGGAAGATAGCCTTGATGATCTTAAGGAGCACATTAGGGCTTGAAGCAGCAAAGTCCAGATTGTAAAACAGGCTGATAGAGGGCCCCTTGCTCCCTCTCATTCCTGAACTTTGTATTAGAGCCTGTAGGGGGAATGGGCCAAGTCGGCCAGCACAAATGCCAACCTTCCAATGAGCATAACTGAAGGTCTGGGGCCATTAGTGGGACTATGTTTCGAGGCTGATGATCCTCCTATCCCAGGCTTGGTTTTGTCTCAATTTATCAGGCCCTCAGTTTAGCTGGGACGTAAGACATTAGAATCCTTGAATTACATAGTTCTGTCAACCCTGAATTTATCCACATGTACCACTTTGCCAAGACACTTGGTCTCCATTTCATGCTTCCTTCCCTAATCTGTACAATTTTTGACAACTAACAATGTATTTCAATATCTTGATTAAGAAACTTTTGGTATGTTATTAGTACAGTTTTAGGAAGTTATCTGCCCAGTGTCTTCTTTAGTACTGTGGAGAAGTATATCATATGAACATAAAATAAGTAACATAACCATATTTCCAAGGTATTTTCTAGTAATTAATCCTACCCAGAGTTCACTAAAATCCACTGAGAAGGAAACCTCTTATTTTCCCAATGACAAATGAAGGGAGAAGAGACACAAGATACAACAGTCTGCAGCAGGAACAGCCTTACAGATAAATGCCAAAGGGTTTACTGGCCCCAATAAAATTGATCAAGTCCCTCTTGATATGGGAGTTTCCACTCCAATAAAGGGAATGCAAGTCTTTTTTACTTATTTTTGTTAAGAGCCCTGGCCCAGTGGGTGAGAGGCTCGTCCTGTGGGCAGTTTAGACCACTGAAACATTTCCATCTTCTCTTATTTCTGGCGTTCTATTATTAATGCCCGTAACTATGTTATTCTGTACCAGCTCTGCTCTGTAAAAGTGCCAGTCGAGAAATCAGGGAGGATATTCCAGTATCTGGTATTCATCACCCCAAAGTTGCACATATCAAACCCATTAAAATCATTTAATGAATGGTAGGTAAATATCATGTCTGTTTCCTGAAGTGGATTAATATGAATGAAAGGATGTGATGGCAGCTTCATAATGTCGGTATGGCCAGGCTTACGGACTCCTCCTGAAATGGGGTCAAATCCCAGCTGCATCACCACTCCGCTAACTACCACTGTGTGAGCCCCGAAGCCAGGAGTTGGCACATCATAATCCAGGGGCCAAATCTGACTTGCTGCCTATATTTGTCAATAAGGTTTATTGGAACACAGATGTGCTCATTCATTTATGGACCATCCACGGCTGCTTCTGCACTACAACAGCAGAGCTGAGTAGTTGTGACAGTGACCCTGTGGTCCACAAAGCTTAAAATATTTACTGCCAGCTCCTCTACAGAAACAGTTTGCCAACTCTTGCCCTAAGCAAGTGGCTTTACTTTAATAAACCTCTGTTTCCTTGCAGGTAAATTGGGGTTAAAACAGTAACTACTTCAAAAGTCAAAGAGGTTTCACAAGAATGAAGTAACACTTAAAAATACCCCAAACAGGGGCACCTGGGTGGCTTAGTCGGTTAAGCGTCCGACTTTCGCTTGGGTCATGATCTCGCGGTTCGTGGGTTCGAGCTCCGCGTCAGGCTCTGTGCTGACTGCCGGCTCAGAGCCTGGAGCCTGTTTCAATCTGTGACTCCCTCTCTCTCTGACCCTCCCCTGCTCATGCTGTCTCTCTCTCTCCTAGAAATAAATAAAACATTAAAAAAAATTAAAAAAAAAAATAAAAATACCCCAAACAGTGGCTGGCACGAGGTAAGGAGTCAGTAAAGGACAGCGGCATTTATCATACCTACTTGTATCTCCTCCCTGCCTCAGAAGGAAGGGTATTTCCTTCCTTTTATTTAAGGGCAACCATGAACCTATAGTCTTGATCCCATTCCGTTCATCTTATATAACAAGCATTCATTAAGCACATGTTGTATACCAGGAATTGTTGCAGAGGCTGATGACGGAAAGATGAACAAGACAAAAATCCTACGTCCCTAGCAATGCTCTCTCCCCTCTCCTAACCCTGAACTGCTCCCTGTACTCCTCATTTTCATCCTACTTCTTACTTATAAGGCAACGGGTCTTTATCTTATCTGACTCCCAGCAGCATCTAATACCATCAGTTGCCTTTTCCCTCTGGAAATCTTTCTCTTGTCTTCTGAGATACCACAGCCTCCTGATTCTTCCCTCCCTCATTCTCCTTTCCAGCTACTTCCTCCTTTCCAGCCATTAAATATGGGCACGCTTCTTCCTCTAACCTCTCTTCCTAAGGAATCCCGTCTATTCCCAAGGCTGCCATTACCATCTATATGTGGACGACTCCCACCTCTACACCTCCATTTCAGACTTCTTTCCTGAGGCCCAGAATAGCTTATCCAGTCTGCGAGGGACATCTTCACCTGGATGGTGCCCAGGCCCTCAAGCTCAGCATGACTAATATTAGCTAATCATCATTCCCTTCTCCCTTCCCCAAGCTGCTCTACATCCTTTTTTTTACCATATAGATAAGTGGCACCACCTTCTATTGTTTTGTTCAAACTGGAGACTGGGAGTCATCCTTAATCCTTCATGCTTCATGTTCACTCTGTTACTAAATACTTTCACTTCCGCTTGCTGCCTCTCAAATTTCATCACTTTCTCCATCCCATCTGCCCCCCTTCTGGTCTAGCCACCACTTGCTCCTGCCCAGGTAAGAGCAGCAACTATATATACACCTTCTCCTGAGATCCATCTGACCATCTCCCAGGCCATTCTCTGTCACTGGAGTGACTGTTTAAAAATGCGTATCTGATGTCAGTCCCTCCCACCGTAAAGCTCTTCTATGGCCTCCCGTTGCTTTTTGGATACAGAGCAAAATCCTTAAGAAAGAAACCTTACAGGCACCTATGTGATCTGGCCCGTTTAGCCCTCCAGTCTTATTTTCATTTGGTCTCTGTCTCTTTCTCTATATTCCAAACACAATGGACTCCAAGCTCTTCAGAAGTGCCACTATTTCCCCAATCTTTATAAATACAGTTCCTTTTGCCTAGAATGTGCTCCCAACATCTCAGCTTAAATACTCATTGTGGCTCTGAGGCCTTTCCTGACTCTCCAGACCAGCCTATGCATTTGGTTACATTGTTGGCACTTGCTCTGCCGTTACACGGAGAGGACTCTTTCAACCTGTTTCCTCACTCCTCCATAAATTCCAAGAAGACATGAGTGATGATTATCTAATTTACTGCAGCACCCCAGGATGCCTGGGGCATGGTAAGGCACTCAGTAGATACTTGATGGATGAATGAATGAATGAATGAATACACCGACTCCTACCTTTAACCTCACGTTTAAGTCTTTCCCAAATAACAGAAGTCCTCTTTCAACTGTCTCTTCCTCTAGCTAGAGTTCTTTCTCCTGTCCTTCACTGATGAGCAACCGGGAAAAGTAATCTCATTCATTATAAAGTCTCTATCTCACTTTATAATCACTTCTTCCACGCACTATAATGTCTTTCACTCTCACCCCTCCACTGATTGTCTGTTGCAGTCACTGGGCAAATCCACTACTAACTAGGTCCGGCTGGTCTCTCTGCCACATGTGAAATGATCAGCTAGAAGCTTCTGTGCTGGGGTCTATGACATGCTCTCTCCAGTTCCCCTCCCACAATGATTGTTCACTTTCTTTGGTCTGCTTCTGTTCTGCTTTCAAATGGTGGTGTCCACAACTCTGTCCCTAGTCCCCTTCCTCCCCACAAAAAAACCTCCTGTCCCTAGAAGGACAGGATATTCCCAACAGCTACAACTTCCCCATCTAACAGAACGTGGACGCCTAGTTATTTGTCTTGCGTACTAACACTCTCTTGAACTACAGACTTCTATCTCTGTATCTCTCTACCTGGATACCCATCTAGCTCAGGTAACACGTCCACAACTTGGTCAATTATCTGCCCAATAATCCAAGCTCACACTTCCTTCTATCTTGGTGAAATGATGACCTATTCCACTATTATTAAACCTACTTCCCAAATTAGTCACCGAGCTTCATCTATTCTAACTCCTAAATATTTCTCAAATCCTTCTGCCTCCTCACCAGGAGCATGTTCTCGGTCTGAGCTTTCATTACTTTTTTTTCCCTGGGTTATAATAGTTTCCTAATAAGTCTCTTTAGAACCACAGTTGCCACATTTACTGCCAGTATGTTTCTAGACCACAAATCTGATTCTGTCACTTCCCTTCTTAAAACAGGCTTCAGCAGCTCCCATTGTTTACAGAATGATGTCCCAACTCCTTACTTTTGAGGGTCTGATCCCCAACTATCCACCTGCTTGCCTTTATACTCCTGCCATACCAACCACTCCCTGTTCCTCAAATGTACTGTCCTTTTTCAGGCCTTTTGCAACTTTGCATTTAGTTTCCTCTGCTGGGAATAACTTTGTCCTCTTCTGCCTGTTTGACAAACTATTACTCTTTAAGACTCCTCTCCTTGGGAAAACTTCAATGCATCACAGACAAGCTCCCATTCTTGGGTTACCAAGGCCTTTACGATCTCTCCATTTTGGGCTCCCACCATTCTCCTTGAACCTTGGACTCAAACCAAAGTTCTTTCAGTCCCTGAGTGCACACTTTCCATCTTTTGGGCCTTTGCCCATGAAGATCCCTCTCTGTGGCGCCTGTTTACTTCAGTACATTCCTTCAAGCTTCTTGGCTCTTGCTGGGAAGGTTTCCCTAGACCAGGTTGGTTGTTCTTACTTATCCTCTCACTTGTTATGCTTTTTTATTATCGCTTAATTATCTGACCTCCTTGACTAACAAAAAGTGTGAAGACAAGAACCAATTGTTTCTCTAGCTTTTGACTCTATCTCTGAGCCGCTGAACACAAGATGCTCAGTAAAAGAGTGTTGAATGAAAGTGTCTGTGTGTGTGTGTGTCTTATCCATTTGTGTCTGACATTAGTTGCGCAATCCTTGATGAACGAAAAAATGATACTCTATGCGGTATCTAGCACATCTTGCCCTCAGAGTCCCTATGTGCCACGCGTCTGATTTAGCATGTTATTCCTTGAGTTCCATCTCATAAGACACACTCCAGCAAGAATCCACATTGGCTTGGCTTTATTCAGCGTCGTCACTTCCTCAGTTCTTTGGGCAGAGAAAACACCAACATCCTAAATCTGTGCAAGAATCGTCTTGGGAACAAAAGGCTGGATCTTGCATTTTCTTGATTCCCAAAGCTCTTGAAGGGGTGGCACGGAACCTAACCACTTACCGCTTGAGAGGCCATCATTTCATTTATACTCTGTTCATACTGCTCTGCCAAAATGGCAAGTTTTCTTGTCTGCTCATCTTTCAGTGTCTTTAAGATTGTTTTGTGCTCATTCTTTGGAGTAACTTCCAACTGGTGATTCTTGAGTGCTTTATACTGTTTGGTCTGTACTTTGCAAGTGTCCTGAAACTGTTTTTTAATTTGCATTTCCATGGCCTGTACAGAAGGAAAACGACAAAAGGAAAATAAAGACACATTAGTAAATATAGAAAACTTTCCATTTTAACAGTACAATACAGGTGCTGGGACCCATTGTCTTTCAGTGCAGGGACTCATTCTGCTAGTCAGCAATGATGAAAATAATAGCTAGGACACAGACAGGAGTTAACTACCAGTACCTTTAGCCTTATATTAAATACATAGAAGTAATTTTGAATTTACGAATGGATTTACAAAAATGAATTACTCCAAGGAGATAACAACTCTAAGCAGATTGTACAACTGCTGAACTAATGATGAAGCTTAGTCTGTTAAAAAAAAGCCTGCTCATTATTTTAATGGCTTCCTAGCTAAAATCTTCAGTGTCTTCTATTGTTGGCTGTTCCCCCCCCATTATTTTTGGTCATCTCCCCACCTCCCCCAACCCAACCCAACCCAACCCGTTTCCCGGTGAGAAAGGGGATGGCAATGTACAAGCTGGCTGTCACTACTTTGTGTTTCCTTGACAAGTCAACAGAGGAGAACATCTGGATAATACCTAACATCATAAACCATTTCCATTGGATTTCAGTCTAAGTATAAAGGAAAACAGTGATTTTAGATTTCTTCCCCCATGAAGAAGTTACACTTCCATGTAGCAATATCAAGAATGCACTATGGCAAGGAGGAGGTGGGCCGTGTTACTTAAGTCCCGAAGGCGTTCCTCAGGTGGCTTCATGGTCACATGTGCATTTCGCGAATGCTTGGAGTTGTGAAGACAGAGATCACTCATTAGACAGGTTAGGATTAGACAGGCTAGGCAGGAGCATGGCCAGTGTGTTGGAGGTTGGCCTTGTACTGTGTCGACACTGACAGCGACCCCCTTAACATACGGCAATGGCTTAGTCCACAGAGCTTGTGAATCAGCTGTCAGCTACAATTATCCAGAGGCAGTGAGGGCCAAAGGAATTCTAGATCTCCAGCACAGGGTCTGGCACATGTAGATTCACTCCTCATTCCCATGCAGATGTCACTACTCGGTCATACTTTCTCCTACTAGGCTTGGATGAGGCTTTAGTCTTTTTCAATATAGAAGCACTCAGTGTAGTTCCTACTGATAATCTGGCAGGACAGATGAAATCTCTTTGCCATACACCTGCTAGGTAACTTTTCCCATCTCCTGGGATTAGAACCATGGGCTGCTGCTTGTCCATAAATTACAGTTTTCAAGAGAGCAGGGTCATGAAGGGGTCAGAGAAACTGCACGCCATCATACAAAGGAAAATGGAGAGATCATCCAACGCAGTGGTTTCCGAAGCAGCACCTCATCAGGAGTTTGTTATACAGACTCTGTGCTTCCTTTCTGGAGACTCTGATCCAGGAGGTGTGGGGCCCAGAAATCTGTACTTTTGAAGAGTTGCCCAGGCACAGCTGACAGTTCTAGGTGCAAGGACCACATAATCCAGGGTAACGGCATCCCGGAGCACAAATGGGGAAACACTTCAGTTTCCTCTTACCTTTAAGTTTTTTGGCTGTTGCCGAAGTTCCATGACATGCTTTCTGTGCAGTTCCCTTTCTCGCCTCTTATTGTACTCCAGCTGGTTTTCCAGTTCAGTCTGGTGCTGTAGACGGATCAGATCCATGCGTAGCTTCTGTAACGTGTGCAGCTGCCTGTACTCCAGCTCTCGCGTGGACTCGTCGTGTCGGATTAGCATGGCATGCTCCATCTCCTTCTGGGTCCGCTTTTTATTTAGTTCCTGCATTCGGGAGCAAAAGAGACATGGCGACAGGTGACTGCAGGTGAATCAGAAGGAATGCACCGCTAAGTGAGAGATGGCAAGGAATGGCACCACTAGCTGTCTCTTAATTAAGCCCCTGAGGGCTCGGGAGCTTGACTCAATGAGATTAGATCGACAATCCCTGGAGGTTTAGGTTCTGTTTGTGGGCCCATCACTTTACAAGAGGGGCAACTTCACAGCCATCACAATTACGCTAGCTGTAAAATGGGATTAATTCCACCTGACCCCTTCTTATCTCGTAGAACTGCTGTGAACCCTCCTTAGGTCGTGTCTCCTGCATAGGTCTAAGTAAATTTTTCTCCAGTTACGCCAGTGGTCCTCAGTACGAGCTGCCCATTAAAATGGGCACTTCCTACAACCTGAAGTGCTGATAACTGTCTGGGGTGGGACCCTGACATCATTATTTTAAGAGTTCTCTAGGTTGGGGTACCTGAGTGGCTCAATCGGTTGAGCATCTGACTTTGGCTCAGGTCATGATCTCATGGATTGTGGGTTCGAGCCCTGCATCAGGCTCTGTGCTGAATGCTTGCTCAGAGCCTGGAGGCTGTTTCGGATTCTGTGTCTCCTTCTCTCTCTGCCCCTCCCCTGCTCATGTTCCGTCTTACCCTGTCTCTCAAAGAAAGAAATAAATGTAAAAAAAAGAAATAAAAAAAAAGAATTCTCTAGGTGAATCTAATGTGTAGTCAGAGTTGAAAATCACAGACTTAAATTGGCAATGTCTGCAATGTTCTTAGTTTTCTTGGAAAAACCCTGTTTTTGCACATATTAGAAGCAGGCCAATGATCTTTTTAAAATCTCAGAGAAGGGGCACCTGGGTGACACAGTGGGTTAACCATCCAACTTCGGCTCAGGTCATGATCCCACAGCTGATGAGTCTGAGCCCCGCATTGAGCTCTGTGCTGAGTGTGGAACCTGCTTTGGATTCTGTGTCTCCCTCTCTCTTTGCCTCTCCCCTGCTCAGGCTCTGTTTCTCTCAAAAATGTCTCTAAAAAAACATTAAAAAAATTAAAAATAATTAAGATCTCAGAGTAAGGGCATGCTGGGAAAAAGCAGATGAGATCTCTCCCCTTCCATTTTTTCCATTAGTTTGTTTAATCATTTCTAGATCAAATCATTCTGTTCTTTCCAGTTCTACTCATGTCTGTCTTTCTTTTCTTTTACTTCCTGTCCTGCCTTGTGTGTTTGTCTGTCTTTCTGTCTTTAAGCGGAAAAAGCAAGAAAACTAGAGGAAAAAAGGTGAAATTTTTTCACTCACCAGTTCATTTCCTAAATAGCATCATATCCAAGATCTGAACCCTGTGCTCTGGCTACATAAATATGTTTGCTAAGTCATGATCCTGTTGTCAACTTGCTAACACTCTAAAAGGGAACTGTGCTACACATTTGTTGAAATGCTATATGCTCAACTCACAGCCGACTGACTCAATCTGTTTTCTCTCTCAGGAATTTGGAATTGGGATACAGAGATAATCTCTATGTGTGGCTGGAATTGAGGGGCATATAAAAACTACATATGTGGTAGCCATCCACTGCTACATAGGCTGAGGATTAGAGAAATCTGGGCTTCACAACATAAGGAATGAGAAAGAGAGAAGACAGACATGCAGGGAATACGCTGATGTCCATGTTTCCTAACTGGTAAGCTGTCTGTAGGTCCAGCTTTATTATTGCTACTGGGTTTTATGAAATATTCCTATATTTCTGTAATAAATTTCCTGGTTTTGGCTTAAACCAGCCCAAATAAATGTTATTAACATGCAGACAAAAGAACCTTAATTAGTACAAGGAAAGAAGTTGTGTGTATACATTTTAAAAAAAGAGAAAGAACAAGGTTGAAAGTGGAAGTGCTATAAAGGAGGCAAAACTATGCTACAAGATTTCTTGCAAAGGTTGGTATTGCTGCTAGTTAAGAAGGTCGAGGAAAGAAGACGATATGTGAGCTGAACTTTCAGTTAGAACAACAGTGCCTGTCTTCTCTGATGGCATCCACTATGGGAGAAAATGCAAGTTGTTTATTTTCACAGCAATTATCAGTAACATTTGTATATTGGTGTTGTTGAGAATATCTCGCATACTTGGGCCTTGTAAGCATTTGAAGAGAAGTCCTTTAAACAGCACAACATCTATTACTGGAGCAAAGTCACCCATCATTCATTTGTTTATTTGACAAATATTTGTTGCGTACTTCCTATGTGTCAGGCACTGTCGTAGGCCCTAGGGACAGAGTCACGAACAAATACGTCCCCTCATGAAGCGTATTTGCTAGTGGGGAAATATCCAAAGTATAAATGCAATTTATATTTTTTTAAGAAAAAAATCTCTTTAAATCTCCTATTTTTTAATCTCCTGCATTTTGCTTTCCCTCATTTTGTTTTTCCTCTCCTTGGACCATGAAAGGTCTTCTTTTAAAAATCAATTAACTGGCCCCTAGGTGGCACCAAAGGATGGTGAGGCCTCAGAGACTAAAGCTATTCTAGGCCAATGACCAAGAGAAAAACCAAGGAAAGCCCTTTAAATTGGTAAAGGTCCTGTTCCTAGATTACTATTTACTTTTTAACATTTGAGTACCGGGTCTCCCAGTAATGGGATATTTATTCATTTCATGTTTTCCTAAACTAAGAAGTCCAAACTGAGTCTGGGCTGCCCAGAGCCCTGAAACATAAGGGGGAAAAAATAAAAAGACACAAAAGCAAATGACACTTTCAGGAGAAATCAAATGCTTTCCTTTAGGTTTAATGGGATGCTTCAGAACACTGCCCAGAGTACCTGCATCAGAAATGCCAGGGCTACAAATGGTTGGGTTTAGTAACACGCCACCCAGCTAATTCTGATATATTCTCAAGTTTGATAACCTACAGAAAAATATTCAGGTGTGAGTCAGCCATTACACATGATGTTCGACGAGTCTTTTAATAGTTGTTTTAGTTTCCTCAGGTATAAAGGGAGGAAAGCAGTGTCTACACCACGAACTACGATGCTTTGTGAAGAAATGAAAGATCACAAGAAAATGGTTTGGAACATATTAACATATCGTTATTTTTCTGTATTCAGAAGTGAAGACCTGGCTTATCACATCTCAAATCTAGTTTTTTATATATTATTAAAAAAGTGAGCGAAACACAGTAATGAAATGGTTTTCCCGTTACAATTGTAAGTTGCTCCCTTTACCTTAATTCATACATCTGAGTGGCTGAGATGTAAGTTGATAAGCTGCCATTATTATTACTATTATTTGACTTCTTATGAGCCTATTGCTGTGCTTGCATAAAAACGTGTAATGTGCTTTCAGCTTTTTTAAAAAATATTTTAAATGTTTTATTTATTTCTAGGAGAGAGAGAGACGGCGTGAGCAGGGGAGGGTCAGAGAGAGAAGGAGTCACAGACTCTGAAACAGGCTCCAGGCTCTGAGCTGGCAGTCAGCAGAGAGCCCAATGTGGGGTTCGAACCCACAAACCCGAGATCATGACCTAAGCGGAAGTCGGACGCTTAACCGACTAAGCCACCCAGGCGCCCCCTGTGCTTTCAGTTTTTAAAAGCGACTTCTTATATCTCATTCAATCCCAGCTGCAACCCTCTGAGGTGTTAAGATCGCAAGCACTTACCCCTTTTACATACGCTAGTAAGACCTTTGGGAATGGAGAGACTGACATAAGATCATTCATCTTCCATAAAGGAGAACTAAGGCTAAAACTCAGGTTTGGGGATTTTCAACAGTTCCCGTTAAAAGACATCCCAGCGAACGGTTTACATCTTCCCGTGTTATGCTCTTTTCCAGCCCATGACACAATATTCTGAAGAATCCCTCAGTTCTGGCTAGACGTGACTCTGTGGTTGCTTCATCTGTACAAATGACACAGGTGTACCAGTGCACCTGTGTGCACACCTTCAGCTCGTAACAATTAAGTAAAATGAGTTGAGCAAAATCAAAAGCAGATTTAATGGTACCAGTGATTTTGTCCACCAATGCACGCCACGCCTATACGCCCTGGAGGCAGTTTAAGCTGGGAGCCACACGGGGCCTCCTTTCCCTCAGCTCACATCACACGCTATGTGCATCTCCCCAAGCTGAGAAGGAGCTTAGTGTCAAAACACATGTACTTTTCACAGACTGCGGCTCTTGAACACATTACCATACTTTATAAGACTCTGTGTCCCGTGTAAGATGTGAATCTGGGCTGTGTCCCATGATAAACCCTTCCCACCCACGACCCAAGTACCCAAGTACTACTGACTTCTTTAAAAGCAGTTGATCTCGCTCATTGTCCTCATGCCCAATGAGGCCGAGTAAGAACCAGAGTTCAGACTTCTAATGGAGATGTTGTCAGCCTATGACATTTAACGCTTTCTTAGTTTCAGTTCTTGGTTTCATAACTGGTTAGAAAATAGCGAGCATCTGAGATGATAGAGGAAGAGGCTCAACTCAGTCTGTGGTGATCCTTTTCAATGTTTCCATTAATTAAAAGGATTGCTCATACTCAGTTTTGGCAAAGAAACAGAAAAACAGATGCTCTTTTTGGTGGGAGTATCAACTCCTGGAGGGGCAATTCGGCAATATCTATTAAAAGTTACATATATACAGTGTGACCCAGAGGCTCCACTTCTGGGAATATAGCCTACAAAATATTTGCATACGTGTACAAAGATCTGTGTACAAAGAATGCTCTCTGTGGCACTGTTGTTAGTAATCCGAAACGTCAACAAAATATCCACTGAGAAGTACTTCACTAAATAATTTTATAGCCATACCCCCCACCCCCAAATTTACTACTAATGGTTCAAAAGAACCAGATAGGGCTGTATGTCCTAGAGAGTAAATGAGAAAGAGAAGAGTTAGAAAACAGGGGACATTTTCATAGGTTCAGTATCCATTTTCCCTTCTCTTGTTAACAGGCTCCTCTTTTTGGTTGAGAAACGCCTCCACCCTATCTGTAATCAGAGAGTATTGAGCAAAGAGCGCATTGCCCAATCAAGGTCTAGCTCTCCTGGGAATGTGAATCTGAAGCAGAAATGATACAAAGATTAAATATGGTGGGAGGAAATACAACCAAATGGCAGTGCCCTGGGAAGTATCAATTAGGCTCTTGCTTTCTAGGTCACAGAATTTACTTTCCCAGCTTGATTCTTCATCTTTTCCAGCTTGGTTCTTCAGCTCTGTTATCTACCCCATATCCTTCAAGTAAATTCCTTTCCATGATCGTGCAACCAGTTTGTTCCTATGGCTTGCAAATCAACCCCACTGATACCAATACCATCTTATTTTTTGTAAAGTTAAAGTTTTATAGAAGCTGGACATATGAGTACATATATGCAAGGAAAAAGATATCTGGAAACATAGATGCCAAATTAATGGTTGCAGGGCAGAGGCTGGGTGGCATGGGATTATCAAGAACTCTCCCTACTCAGCTATGTGTTTTTCTGTTTGTCTTTTTTTTTCATGTTCTTTATTACTTTTGTAAATAAAAACCTACTCTTAAAAAATATCCTTGTAAGAGTTATTCTTCACCCAGTTGATTAGAACCTGATACTAATGGGATCATGACAGTTTCTAAAACTTTTGAGGAATAATTGTCTTCTACAGCTTTTATTGGCACTAATTGTTCCTTTGGCTTTACACATCTTCCAAATATGTGCTATCAGAATAAAAATAATTGTGAGAGAAGAAGAATCCCAAATATCTTATTTCCAAATGGCTACCGGACTTTTTCATTTGGACTTTTTTTTGCATTTGAACAAAAAAAGACACATATTAGACAGCAACACGTCTAATATGGAATTAATCAATTTCTTCTAAGACACTTCTAAGTCTCTCTGTTTCTGTGCAAATTTACATGTAACCAAGTCTTGAGCCCTACAAATAACTTTGATTCTACCCTCATCTTTTTGTCTCATATCCTGCAGTAAGCCAAATCCTGTTCATTGTATATTCAAAATAGGTTTCAAATCTACCTCTCTGACAGCTGCCGCCACTACCTTTGTCTATACCCTATTTACTATCACCTGATCGCCTTGCTTCTAGTTTCTTCCCCCAACCCAATGTTTCGCAACTTTTTTTTTCCTTTTCCCATTATCGTCATTTTTATTTTTTCATCAACAGGAGCTTTCTAGGTTTGCCCCTCCCCCCAAACGTGAATACCACCTGATACACCGTACATCCCTTTCTGTACGGTGGCCATTGTAATATCCGAGACCCCTCTCCCACAAGAGCCCGGGTTCACTCTGCTGGGGGCATTATCACCCCCCACTGAGAATGCATGCTGCAATCAGTCTGTGAACCACCACCCACCAAACTGGGCTAATCTCTCTAAAGCACAATGTTAGCCATCTCACTCACTGCCTGGCTCAAAAATGAGCAGCGGTTTCTCTTCCTTCCAAGGAGACGAGACAACACAGAGGGCGGGCCCAAGCCTGGCTCTTTACCTGTACTTGATACATTTTAGTTTGCTCCACCCCTTTTCCTTCCTAGTTGAATGCTGCTCTGTAAAGAGCTCAGGCTGTACCGATGCACATTCCCATTAAACGTGACTTTAGCGCTGCCTTCCCCCGTGAGGGCGAACACTGGGTTTTTCGCAGACTTTGATATTTTTACCAACATGCTAGCTCATTTATGAGGGTTTCCCTGATTACTCCAGGTCACAATGATTTCTTACTGAACTTTGTATCTGCAACTGAGTCACATTCTGTGCTCCTCCTCTCAGTGAATAATGTCTTATTCATCTGGCTTCCCAAATTAGAAACTTTGAAGTCATTTTTGACTCCTCTCCCTCCGGAAATTCTCATGCCATTTGGTTGGAATTACTGTCAGTTCTGCTTCAGAAGTGTCACTCGGGTCTCATCTCTCCACACTGCCTCTTCCAGGTGGAACTACAGAACGTCCTGGCTGACCTCCAGGGAGTCTGCTTCTTCCTGCGGTGGCCCACCCTCACATGGATGCACCGGTTCTCCCAAAGAAAACTCCCTTCACTCGCCTGCTTCAAAACCTAGGATGGTGTCGCAGCTGCCTTCAGGCTAAAATGGAAATAACATGCCTTAATAAAGGACGTCCTCTGCCTTCTGCTTCTGACTCCCCTTGTTCTGACATTCCACTTTGTACACCCCAAACACTCAGCTTCTCATCACTCACTGGGTCCAATCAGCCCTGTCATGGCTGTATTCCCAGGACACTTCATTTATATGTCCACTGTGGTACCTGACACGTTACACCGTAACTAGCCTGTTACCTGTCTGTTTTTCCTCTTGGACTCAGGGCCACTCGAAGGCCGGAAGTATAGCTCCTCGGTAGCCCTGGCATCACCAGCACCGTGCCTCGCACTAAGGCAGCGCCGGATGACTGAATGACTTAACTGTAGAGCATCATACTGTCACTTCGTGTTTCACGTGGAGCCACAAAAAGGCAAGTATCTGACAAGCAGGCTGAAAGCAGAAATTCTCTACTTTAAGTACTTCTTTTGATTCTCCGCTGCATTATACGGTTTATGATAGGTGTTCGATAAAACTCTGTTATGTTTATTTGGAAAAAGCTGATTCGTCGTTCTATAAATGGGCTTTCTTCTTCTCACTGGTGAATTCACTCCCTGGCTACTTTTGCATAACTGCTTTGGGTCAGGCATGGCACTAAAGACTATAAACGTGGGGCACCTGGGTGGCTCATTCAGTGGAGTGTCTGACTTCGGCTCAGGGCATGATCTTGCGGTTGGTAGGTTCGAGCCCCATGCCAGGCTCTGTGCTGACAGCTCAGAGCCTGCTGCCTGCTTTGAATTCTGTGTCTCACTCTCTCTCTCTGCCCTTCCCCCGCTGGCACTCTGTCTCTCTCTCAAAAATAACTAAACATTAAAAAAAAAGGACTATAAATGTGAGGGATATAAGGACGGACAGAACAGTCATGATCCTCACAAAGCTTACTGTCATGTCAGTCGGTGATGACAGTCATGAGCATAATAAATACCTCCCGAATGTTCTGCTGCTCCACCTCATGCCGCTTGATCATTATTTTCCGCTTGAAGAAACGACAGTTTTTGTCGTAGTACAGTCTCTGCTGGGTGAGAAGGTGGGCTTCCTCTTCAGCCTGTGTGTGCTGCAAGTTCTCTTTATGCTTGGATATCCGCTCTTGCTTTTCTTTCTTGGGTGTGCTATGGTCCTCGTTCATTTCCTTCATTAAAAAAAGAAAAAAAAAAAACAACATGCTGGTCTCATCAAGCAAAGGAACTAATAGTTTATTGCGATAGTAGATGAAATTACTGGAAGAGCAGCTGAGAATAAGGACAGGAAGACTGGGTGCTGTAATCCCTCCCTCCCAACTTTTGAGTGCTGATTTCTAAGTGCCAGGGAGGCTTGCTACTTTCCACGTCTCTGGCTTCTCACCCTTGGAAACAACTGGCTCACTCATTCAATCAACATACACTTACTGAGTTCTTATCATGTGACAGGCAGTGTGCAAGGCACAAGGATACAATGGTGAGCAAGAGAACATGATAACCACCATCATGGGGCTTCACAGTCTGGAATCAGTAGTTAGTCAACAAACCAGAGAAATGGACCGAAAACTACTGCCATAGCTGCCATCAAGGTGGAGTACCAGGTTCCACAAGGATGTTTAAAAGAACATATACGAGGGGCGGGGCGCCTGGGTGGCTTAGTCGGTTAAGCGTCTGACTTTCGCTTGGGTCATGATCTCGCGGTTCGTGGGTTCAAGCCCCGCGTCGGGCTCTGTGCTGACTGCCAGCTCAGAGACTGGAGCCTGTTTCAGAGTCTGTCACTCCCTCTCTCTCTGGCCCTCCCCTCTCTCTCTCCTAGAAATAAATAAAACATTAAAAAATTTAAAAAAAAAAATAAAAGAACATATACAGGGGCGCCTGTGTGGCTCGGTCGGTTAAGCGTCTGACTTCAGCCCAGGTCACGATCTCATGGTTCGTGGGTTTGAGCCCCGTGTCGGGCACCATGCTGACAGCTCAGAGCCTGGAGCCTGTCTGCCTCTCTCTCTGACCCTCCACCTCTCTCTATCCCGCCCCAACTCACACTCTGTCTCCATCTCTCTCTCTTGCTCTCAAAAAAAAAAAAAAAAAAAAATTAAAAAAAATTTTTAAGAGTATATTTGATCTTGGTAACAATTAAGCTGAAGTTTAAAAAACTTGTAGGAGCTAACCAGTGAAAAAGAAGAAGGGAGAAAACTCTGGGTAGAGGAAAGAGCATGTGCTAAATTGGGTGGGTTATTTGAAACATGGTACAACTGAGGAACGGAGAGAAGGCCCAGGGTAGTGGGTCCAGTGTGACATGAGCTGAGGCAGACCATCAGAGGCCTTACAGGCCAAGTTAAGGACACTGATCTGTAGCACAGGAGAAAAGGATTTTATACATGTGGGGATGACAGGATAAAATGCATCTCAAAAAGATTACTTGCTGCCACATGGAATAAAGGTAAAGAAGACAAGGCTGGGAGAAGTGGACAGATTTCAGGGACAGTAGTTAACTCTGCAAATGTCACTTGTTTAAGTTTCAGAAAGCATTCATTTTAATTTTATTTATTTTGAGAGAGAGTACAAATGCACGCACAGGGGAGGAACAGAGAGGGAGAGAGAGAATCCCAAGGAGGCTCTGCACTGTCAGTGCAGAGCCCAATGCAGGGCGTGAGCCCATGAACCAAAAGATCATGACTTGAGCCAAAGTCAGATGCTTAACCTACTGAGCCACCCAGGTGCCCCAGGAAAAAATATCCTTTATTTGGTATTAGAGGATAAATGAACCACCTATATTTCCAACCAACAATATTCATAACTACTCTAGACCATGAGGGTAAAGAGAAGAAAGCAGGAATCAGAACACTTAAGAAGATGTTACTTTGCTCTATGGAGGAAGTAAGAAGGTCATTTTTAGAGAAAGCACAGTACACTCTTTTTTGTTTATACTGTTCGTTCTGACGAACTTGATGTATAAGACTGGGTTAGGTACTCAGTGAAAATCTTTAAATGTTAATATCTCTCTTACTTAATGCTTTGTGATTTGGACATCAACACTTCTTAGAGTGTTTTTGCACTTCGCCAAGAAATCCTTGTAAATCAATTTTCAACTTCCCTGTGCCAGTGAAGTGAAATAGCAGAGTCAACAAGGGAGAAAGGTGTCTAGAGCGTGGAGTAAACTGGGATCCCAACAAGAAGGCCGGGTGACTCACCTCTTGATGCCATGACTTCACTACTAGGTTTAGCATTAACCACTACACTGCACACCCGAATTCAAATGTGACCATAAAAACGCACTCCAGGGGCACCTGCGTGGCTCAGTCGGTTGGGGATCTGACTCTAGAGTTTGGCTCAGGTCTTCACGTCACAATTGTGGGATCGAGCCCTGTATCAGGCTCTATGCTAAGCTTGGAGCCAGCTTGGAATTCTCTCACTCTCCTTTTGCCCCTCCCCCACTTGTGCTTGCTCTTTTCCTCGCCAGAGCATGCTCACTCTCTCTCAAAAAAAAAAAAAAAAAAACAACAACAAAAAAAAACACAAACAAACCTCACTCTAAAATCAAGAATAAATTGTTTCTGGACCACCTATCATCCTGTATTGCCAGCATCCCCATCGTCTATCAGTGAGGATAATGGAGATTGTCCTGTCATCCTAAGGGCAATTCCTTTAATATACCAATATCTAAATATATGGACCACCTTAAATAGTCAGAACTAAGCTTTACTTCATAAAGGGTAGGATTAGCTTGGCACAGAAAGGCTTATTGAGGCTATCTCAAACTGAGTTGAGGCTTGTTTTGAGCCTGTTGAAAGACTTATAGGTTTAGGCCTGTGGTTTCCTGCACTCATAAATCTGAGTACCAAAAATAGCCTATGCTTGAGAACTGAGAGAGGATTCTCGAATGCTGTTCTGTGGGAGAATCTTCTACAGGTTGAGTTCATGCAATCTCCAAATACCTTAGTGTTAGAATAGTTCAAAATGGTGGTTGCAGTCACAAATATGGCCGCAGAGTGTGAATAAAATGCATGGTCTTAGAAATCAGAATGTAACTGCAAATGAGAACAGTTCAAAGTTCCTTGGTGAAAAATCAATATTATCTCTGCGATCCAGCAACATCTTTCCGTCATGATGTAAGAATTAGGCTTGAGTAATAACTCAGAGAAAATGGACAGAATATGAACCTTCTTAGTTGGGCTATTTCTCCCTACAGCCTGGTTTTCTAGACCTTATGTTGTCAGAGATTTTTCCCAGGTGGGCAGTGGGGATTAAATACAAATTTCTGTCCGTCTCAACAAGCACCAGTGGCTCATCTGGGCAGGACTAAAGATCCTGAGGCACACCCCCACCCACTTGCTTTCACTTCCTAATTAAAAAAGAATTGGAGAGGAACCTTGCTAAGTCCCATATTGTTAATGGAGACTATGAGCTCAAATAAATAATATCACATACTGAAAAAATGTCCCATATTTTATTAAATCTTAATATACCAGTAGTCTACAAATCAGAAATCCTAAGTCTTATGAGAAGGAAAGTCTAGGGGATTGTAGGCAATTCACCTTTAAGCACTGGGGGTGGGGGGGAGAACTGAAGAAATGTGAGCTTTCAGGTCCAACTGCATTTCCTCAGGAGGACTCTCCATGTCCACTAATGGCCCGCAACCAACTTTCAAGAATCAGTCATTAATTTATCAGAGATTCACATGTAGCAGGTGCACAGATACAATCATGGGGGTGGGGCTGGGGGTGAGGAGGAAGGACAGTTGAAAACTAGTGTTATGAAACCAGAGAAACCTGTCTTGGTTGAGGCAGTCAGGAAAGTCTTCCAGGGGGAAATGATGTTTCAGTTGAGGTAGTAATAAACAATCCTAAGTCTTACAAGGAGGGGGAGTATGAATTAAGAGCAGAGGGAAAGTTTGGGGGTTGAGGGTGGGGGTGGGGAGAACATCCTGGTGGAAGAAACAGTATTCTCTAAAGAGCTTGGAGAAAAGCGCAACCTGATGCATCTGAAGAACCAAAAGATGACCATTGTGGCAGGAGCAGCGAAGAGTCAGGGGTCGAGAAAACAGGTCAGGGAACAGTGGTGTGAGGTGACACTGGAGGGGAGGCTGGTGGCAGATCACTTAGCAGTTTCTAGTATTTTGATTTATCCTATGAGCAATGGGAAGCCAACAAAAGTTAAAATCATGAGTTGATATGATGAGACTTTGAACAGATCACTCTGGCTGAAGTGGCTGAGGAATAAGCTGGATGTAGGCAAGAATGCTTTAGAGTCAGATCAGCGGTTCTTGAAATGTGATGCCTGGCGGCACCTGGGCGGCTTAGTTGGTTAAGCATCCGACTTCAGCTCAGGTCATGATCTCACGGTTTGTGGGTTTGAGCCTCGCATCGGGCTCTGTGGTGACAACTCAAAACCACAACTCAAAACCTGGAGCCTGCTTCAGATCCTGTCTCTCTCCCTCTCTCTCTGCCCCTCCCCTGATTGTACGTACACACACACACACACACACACACACACACTCTCTCTCTCTCTCTCTCTCTCTCTCTCTCTCTCTCTCTCTCAAAAATAAATAAACATTAAAACAAAAGTCTGATTCCTGGACTAGCAGCATCAGCATCACTTGGGAACTTGCTAGAGATGTACATCTCAGATTCCACCCAGATTTAGTGAATCAGAAAATCTAGGGGTGAGGGGCGCCTGGGTGGCTTAGTCGGTTAAGTGTCAGACTTTCACTTAGGTCGTGATCTTGCGGTTCATGGGTTCGAGCCCCACGTCAGGCTCTCTGCTGACTGCCAGCTCAGAGCCTGGAGCCTGTTTCAGTCTGTGACTCCCTCTCTCTCTGACCCTCCCCTGCTCACAGTCTCTCTCTCTCTCTCTCCCAGAAATTAAAAAAAAAAAAAATCTAGGGGTGAGTTAGCAATCTGTTTTAATAAGTACTTTAGGTAATAGAAAGTTTGAGGATGAGGGGCACGTGGGTGGTTCAGTCGGTTAAGCGTCTGACTTCGGCTCAGGTCATGATCTCGTGGTCTGTGAGGTCGAGCCCCACAATGGGCTCTGTGCTGATAGCTCAGAGCCTGGAGCCTGCTTTGGATTCTGTGTCTCCCTCTCTCTCTGCCCCTCCCCTGCTCACACTTTGTCTCTCTCTCTCTCTCAAAAATAAATAAACATTAAAAAAAGGAAACAATGATTTAGATTGTTGATCACAATGTAAGATTAATCAATTTTAAGTTTCAACCATTTTTTTTATAAAGATTTCATTTTTACGTGATCCCTACACCCAATGTGGGGCTTGAATTGATAACCCAGAGATCACGAATCACATACTCTACCAACCGAGCCAGCCAGGTGGCCCTTAGGTTCCAACCATTTTAAAGGCAACTTGGTGATGATAATTATTGGTACTCTTACCTCTTTTATTTTTTCCTTACAAATCTTATACTGCTTCTTCTGACTTTCCAAGAAAGTTGTCAAATCTTTCTTCTGCTGGGCCAAGATCTGTTGCTGGAACTTCTTTTCATCTGCTGCAGCTACCTTTGCCTGATGAAATGACAATATACGATCTAGGATAAATTGTTCTTCACACAGAATTCAGTTGTCCATATTCTCCAATGCATGAAAAGAGTCCATAAGTGCTGAATAATATAATGTTTTTTGAACAAATAACTAATAAAAAACAAAATAAGGAAATGCCTGCTCTGATTCTCTTGTATATTAAAAAATGGAAATTTTTGGGGCGCTTGGGTGGCTTAGTCGGTTAAGCGTCCGACTTTCGCTTGGGTCATGATCTCGCGGTTCGTGGGTTCGAGCCCCGTGTCGGGCTCTGTGCTGACTGCCAGCTCAGAGCCTGGAGCCTGTCTCAGTCTGTGACTCCCTCTCTCTCTGACCCTCCCCTGCTCACGCTGTCTCTCTCTCTCTCCTAGAAATAAATAAAACATAAAAAAAAAAAAAAAAAAAGGAAATTTTTACCATTGAAAAACATATTCTAAATTATGGGAAAAATATGAAGGTAAGCCATAAACACATTTTATTGAACACACACAAAATACATGGGATGAAAAGTGAACTAAGGAATAAATGTGCTTTTTTCTTTTTGAATTGTAGGTAGCCCACAGGTTAAGTTATAAAAATGGATAAATAACTATGACTGGCCAGTTTTATTCCAAGAATCTGTCTGTAATTGATTAATTATTTCAACTTTTAGATTTCCTGGCAGGGTCATCTGTCTCTAGGATAATAGGCAAAGCTAATAACATTTTGTTTTCTTAGGCACCTGCTATAATCCACAACACTCAGACACTGGGACATTTTGGAGGCTCCCAAATGGATGGAACACAGACCAAATAAAAGATAACGCCAAAAACACTGGCTCCTGAAAGTGACCAAATCTAGGTTTCAGGGGACCATTATATCAGCACATATGTAAGATCAGGTACTTAGGATTCAGGGAGGGGGTTATGTTTCCCGGGTCTCTTTATGAATCTTGTCACCTTTAGCTTCCGTTATCAACAATTTTCTCATTAGTAACAGTTCTCTCTACATCTTTACCAAACCAAATCCCCAAGAAAGAGTCTGACTGGTTTATTTAATCAATACCATCCCTGTTTGGGCAGCGGTTTTCAGGCTACGCTGCCTCACAGCTTGATGGCTGTTGGAGGAAAGGCGCTTCTGTAGTTCTGACGTTCCTTTCCACGTGGAGAAGAGCTTAACTACCGAGACACCCCCGGCACTCTGTCCCCAGTCACTCCATCCCCAGGGAGCATGTGTTGGCCCCCTGTTTTCCCACACTATGTAAGTCTTCCAGGGGGTGGCACAGAAGGCACTGCCAGTACCTAGACAGGCGCGTCTGTTTAGTTTTGTACTGTATTATTAATACATTTCCCTTCAGACATAAATCACTTCTCCCAGTTAACACCTATCCATAATAAAAGTCATATTTGGACACTCTGCCTTACTCTCTTTGTTTTAAAAGTCGGCTGAGAACCTGGATGGGGAAGAGAGATGTCTCCTAAAAGACATAAACAATAGCCCATTCCTCGTCCAGTGTGGCCAGGGATTGTCACCACTAAAAGGGACTGTTTGTAGGGCAGTTTTCTTTCGAAGAGGACTGTGGGTGTGGCAGCCACAGTGGCAGGTCCTAACTCTGCAAGTTTCCTTAGGACAGAAGCATCTAGTTTCTTTTTATTTGTATCCCGACCCCCTCTAGGGACTGACTCTTGGAACGCATTTGCATAGGCAAGAATGTAACATACACTTGCATTAAGTATTTTAACTTTTGCTGACAATTTTGAGCAGCCCCACAAAACCGAACTCCTCTCAGCTACCACCACCAAGCAACACTGTTCCTCCGTCACCAAAAAAGCACAGCACTCCTGCGTCCTGCTCGCGTGAGGCCGGAGCGGGCTTGGCCCGGCGACGGCACAAGGCACGTGTGCACGCACTGACCTCTTTCTCTATGATAGCCACTTGCTTCTTGGCCAGCTTCTCCAGCTCGATGGACGAGTTGTTGGCATGCGTCTCCACCTCCTTCTGTAGCTTGAGGCGGTGCTCGTCCATCTCAGCCTTCAGCTTGTTCTCCAGGGCGATCAGCTGCTTCTGGTGCTGGCGCCGCATCCGCTTATAACCTGACATCTGTTCCCGCAACTCGTTCTCCTGCTCATGCTCATGGATCTGGCGTGTAACCTGATTTGGGGTGGGGAAGAGAACTCAGGTAACCAGATTCATGGAAGACAAACTTTCAAGCAAAGTAGAGGAGCCCCCTGGTATAATTCTATCATTGCTACTGTCAATTTACCTATTTGCTGAATGCTCACTTTGCACCCCGGCGCTGTTTTGTGTGCTCTATATATTCTTGACCCCTAATCCTGAAAACCATCTCATTCACTCATTCATTTTACTTATTAATGAGGTAGGTGTTACCACCCCTATTGAAGACATTGAGACTTGAGGGAATTCGTTTATTCATTCAGCCAAACTGTGTTTATGTATTTTTGATGTATCATTATACATATCCTCAAGGTCGTATAGCTAATAAGGCATAGAGCTGGGAGTCAGACCCATGTCTGTTTGGTTCCAGAGTCATGCTATTTCCACTACTCCAGGATTTCTCAACCTTGACACTATTGACAATGAGCCAGATAATTCATTGAAGAGCTGGCCTTGCACTGTAAGATATTAAACAGCATCCCTGGCCTACCCACTAGATGCCAGTACATTTCCCAAGTGAAGACTATCAAAAATGTCTGTAGACATTGGCAAATGTCCCTTGGGGGGTAAAATCCTTCTGGTTGAGAACCACTGCATTATATCAGACCCTTTCTTTGTTTTTAAAGATCACGTCTCTAACAGGAATTTTGGGTATATTCCTAAAGTTGAACAAGATTTATTCCTGATTCTTAATAGGCATGTGGGTGACGTGGGGGGTGAAAGGAGAGAGATAGAGACAGACAGACAGATAGGGCACTCTCTTCTTTTAAATCCTCTTCCCCCCAAAGAGATGTGAGCAAATTACAGTATATTTATTTACTTATTTACTTTCTCTCCTAAAGGAGAGAAAGCATTTCTATTATTTTTAGGTGGCTACTTTTCTTAGTAAATTTTCCTTAACTCAAGTGAGTATCCAGCAAATACAAGATTGCAAATATAAATTCTGGCATCTCTTGTTTCTTTCTATTAAGAAAGAATCTATTTTCTGATTTTCCACTCCTTCCTTCAATCTGTCACCCCTCTTTATTTTCCTTTTAGATTCTCTGCTCACTTCATTCTCATCTTTCCTATTTTAGGGGAAAAATTAATTACAAAATTAGGGCTTCAGCTTTGTTTATCTCTAGTGATTTAGTCACTCCTGTCTTCTACTATAAGCCAAATTCTCCCCAACCTAACCCTCAAACAAGTTTTACTAGAAATTTTCATGCTGCTATTAATTCTCTTCACTATTTTCAGTTTATGGGTCAAACTGCATTTTGTACAAAGAACAGTTTGTTTCTTTGCTCCTTTTAGAAGGTGTCCCTGCATACCAGACTGAATCCTGACTATCAATAAAGGGCTGTTCTGTAACTGGATGGTATTATCAAAGTATACCATTAAACATTAGCCGAACTTTGAAACCTTTCCAGCTGAAACTAACACTAGGTTTCATATTCATTTCTCTCTTCTAAAGGACAACCGTCTTTAAAGTATGAAGAATAAGAGGAGAAGATATTTCAAGACCAAAAAAAAAAAAAAAAAAGGAAAGCATCACCAAAGGGGCACCTCACACTCTAAAGGAAATTTATTTTGTCATCACAACATCATGTTTCTTTTTAATGGACTTATTTCATGATAAAAGGAGAGAAAGAAGCCGGTTGAAATACATGTGTATAGGGCGCCTGGGTGGCTTAGTCGGTTGAGCGTCCGACTTTCGCTAGGTCATGATCTCGCGGTTCGTGGGTTCGAGCCCCGCGTCGGGCTCTGTGCTGACTGCCAGCTCAGAGCCTGGAGCCTGTTTCAGTCTGTGACTCCCTCTCTCTCTGACCCTCCCCTGCTCACGCTGTGTCTCTCTCTCTCTTCTAGAAATAAATAAAAAATATTAAAAAAAAAATCTTTAAAAAAAAGAAATACATGTGTATATTTCACTTCATGTGCGTGCCTTCCTGAAGTTCAACTATCAGGAAAAAAAACAATTCCAATCAACAGAAAGTATCCCATTTAGTCCTTTCTGAATTTACTTGTTTTTCATACAACTATAGCAGTAAAGTGTCTGTTCTAGGGTGATGCATTTGAAGTATGTATTATCCCTAAACTTATTTTTTCTTGTGTTAGTATTCCTTCTTTAATTAGATTCCCAAAGCTGAGGCACGGCACACCCTAAAGCTATCATGACACATTTAAAACCCGCCAGCAGGATGTCTGACTAGCTTGTGGTCAAATTGTCTCAGGATGGCTGTTTCCCTAGACCAGGCACCTAAAGATAAAATGGAAATGAGTTGCATCAGGAACATTTTCTATCCTAACTGGTGGGTGAGTGCCTGCGAAAAGGGTGGTTACACTGAACACCAGATCACACAAGTATGTGGCAAAGACAAATTACAAAGCTATCACTGTACTTCCCTGAGTTTCAGGAGAAACTGTTTGCTTCTAAATGCTTCTCGGTATCTGGATAATCACCATCTTAAAATCCTAATATCACCTTCCATTTGTTGCAACAAAACTTTCTATGTTTCAATGTGACTGCCTTCTTGGGCACATAGAGAGATACTAAGTTTTAGAATTCCATATTCGAGCAAAGTAGACAAAGTTAAATAAAAGTATGGCCAGGTGTTTCATGTATGAAGTCTAACTTGAAACACAGAAATGTTTTTATCTACAGTATGTACCCCTTCATGTTTTAAGTTTATACAGAGTGTCTTACAAAAACACTATTTGATGAGTAGAATAAAAAACATTGCTCATAATTTAAAATTTTATCATGGTATATGTTTTACAATGTACTCACACATGCAATTTACCTCTTTACTTTTTATAAAGCCTCGGATTTGAACCTCGGAGATCCGATGGTTTTGAATTGCCTGAGGAAATTCACCTCACCAAGGCAGAAAAGAATGAAACTTTCTGTTATTAAGTAATGGAAGGAATTAACACCCAAAAAGGTCAAAGCTGGAGAGAGTGGGAAGTCTAAGTTACAAGCTGAAATTAGTCTATTTTTTTTTAACATTTTATTTATTTCTGAGAGAGAGAGACAGCATGAGAAGAAGAGGGTCAGAGAGTGAGGGAGACACAGAATCTGAAACAGGCTCCAGGCTCTGAGCTAGCTGTCAGCACAGAGTCCGACGCAGGACTTGAACCCACGAACCGTGAGATCATGACTTGAGCCAAAGTCGGCCGCCCAACTGACTGAGCCACGCAGGCGCCCCCAAGCTGAATTAGTCTGAAAATGAGAGACAGTTATAGAAATGTAGTGATTGTAGTAGTTTTTATAATGTTAGTTTCAAAACTGTGATCTACTGATAGCATCTTGCCATGCCCAGCAGGTTCCTCGGACACAAATCTCATTTTCTCTCTTACTATATAACTGACCTTGGCCAAATTAGTTAACCTCTTGAAGTCTCCCACGAGCAGCCATTGCTATGCTGAGATCACCAGTGGGATAACACTTGTGCCCAGAAAGGTGTCTGACACACAGAAGATGTTTGATATACGCTGATTTCCTTTCTTGTCCTGCCAGGGTCTGAAGCAGTATGTCTCTCTTCCCCTCCACCAAGCATTTCTAGTGATGCGGACATAGATCATTAGAAGTGGATCCAAGAGAAAGGGCAAGTTTAACAATAAAACTGTACTTGTATCCAGGTTGTGGCTTATAAAATAAGTATGTATAATTTATGAATCTGAATTATTAACCATTTCACATACCTGGAGTGAGATATACAAGTTAAGAGCCATAAAGGAAGACTGAACGTTTTCCAGAAAATTTCTACAGCCATTTCATTCCACTAAATACTATTTAATTCCAGCAAAAATTTGGACCTAAAACACACTACTTCATCCAAAGTGTACTATCTGCCTACCAAGTGCAAAACACTGCACTAGAGGGCTAATAAGCAACATACTGAACATAAAAGAGGAACATAGTGGTGATAATGTTACCCTCTTAAGAGATCAAATCCAACTTCCACGATTAATTATGTGTAAGAATCAAAATAATATGTATGATAAAACTGGCCACCTCAGTTCTTAGAATAAATGAAATTTATAGCGAGTTATTAAAAATAATACAGTGGGTCACATTTTGACATTAGAGATTTGACATCCCACTCTTTAGAATGCCTAAGGGAAAAACACTTTAAGTTCATACCAAAAGTAATGATGGATAACAGGCAAATCTGCCTTATACATAAACACTGGCATGAAGAGCTTTGCAATGTACACTTGCAAATCCAAATTCTCATGTGATAGCAGGACTGGGAGAGACTTCACTCATTCATTTGTTCATTCATTCACTCAACCTGTTTGTTGAGAGAGTCTAGTCATGTGGGTTGGGCATATAGACTGGGCAGCATAAGTGAAAAATGGTATCCGTAATGATCTTAGTGAGATTAAGAAGCTAAGAAAAAGGAAAGAGGAGCTACACAAGATTCTGATAACCATTCTCTGGTACACTTCCACTATCCAGGAAGAGGACACATCTTCAAGCATTTAGAAATAGAACAGCCAGGCTGATGTGAGGTGAAACAGCATTTACTGTGGAGGCTCTAATATTTTTTTGCTTGTCTATCCAAGTCATTCAGGTACCCAAGCCCACAATTAGCTGAAAATTAGGTTGTGTTTTTAAAATCAAAACGAAGACTCCATTTTTATATGAGCTTTTCTACTAAATCTGATAAAACCAAAGTAAAACAATTTATATTTGTTTGCATGGACAGAACGATAATCATTTTTGCCTATATGCTTTACCTTATTCTTTTTTTTTTTTTTTTTAGTAGGCTTTACGCCCAACATGGGGCTTGATCTCACAACTCCAAGCTCAAGAGTCACATGCTCTAGCAACTGAGCCAGCCAGGCACCCTGGCCCCTAGCCTGAATGTGTATTCTAAACATAAATTCACCTGTGCAGTAAGACCACTCATTCCACTGAGAATTCCTTCAGAAGACCAAAAGCTGAACTGTCTGATAGACATGGCCTTGGTGCTCTTTTCATTAACATCTTGACTATTGGAACTACCATATGACCCAGGACATTATGAAATTTTAACAAATGACATCAGATGTAACGACAGCTGAAAACACTCTCATGGGTTACTAGCCCAATTAAAATATTAGGATCTCCATTCACCAATAATAAAAACTTAAGGAAGGCACATCTCAAAGGTCCAATAAATCAGATGAGTAATTCTGAAGAACTATACAAACAACTCCTTTCCCCGAATAATGAATCAGTCCAAAATGAACTTTCTTCCAGGAGAAGAAAAAGAAAGGATGAAATAAAACAGGTTCCATGAAATGCCCTTCCTTTTCCTAGTTTTTCAAAATAAGGTCAATCATCTCTTCCCTTCAATGATTATAATACAAATATACCTGATATTAAAGTTTTCTCAGGGTTTCTTCTGCTGTCAAGGTTCGCAGTCCTTGTTTTTTCTTTGTAACAAATGTAATTAATTGTGCAGCGGTGCATAAGAACACAAAAATCTCAGTGTTAAGCGGCCAAAATGGTAAAAACATCTAGCAGTAAAAGCCTGTAGCCCATGGGCTGTGGACACTGGTCCATAACCCCATTCAAAAGCACAACGTACCAAAAAATGCCAAGGGCAAACCCCACAGATGTAGGCCTCTTTTAGGTTTATGTAGAAGAGGTAGGCTGATCAAACAAATTTAAAGAATATACATTTTTTTGGTCACAGTTTCCACATCTATCTGAAATATGAACTCATTATTTATTTATGTAATAACTGAAACATAATTTCTAAATTCTTTTTTCTTTTTGCTGTTCACTTTTGAAACACCCTGCGACTTGTCAGCACTTCTGTTTAGAAAGACTGTAAAGAGTAAAACCAAAATCAATCAATCAACATAGTATTGCTACCAATTATGGGACGGGAAGGGAGGTCTCAATAGTGACTTGATTGTTTGTTACACTGGACTTTCATTTTCTCAGTATCTTGCACCTACTTTTATGTCATTTAAGTAACTTTAGTCCTTTTCCTTTAAGCTGAAATCCCTGAAAAGCAGTAAGATTCATGATATGCTTTTACAATTTGGATACTTCCTTTTGATATTCCAGTGTCCTGATTTATATATTCCTATTGGACTATTGGGATTAGCCTTTAAAACAACATAGGTAGTGGAACCGTAGTACTTGATACGATGCACTGGAATATCCATACCAATAATTAGATTGTCCAAAATGAGACACGGAACTGTATAACATCATACCACTTTCCCCTTCTATTGCTTCATTTTTCTTCTTTAAAAACCACTAGATACAAATACCACTGACCTCTAATAACTTCCATCAATCTCACCATGTCTCCCAAAGCATTACATCTGGACAGGGCTTTCGACATAGAACAACTTATTTTGTGGCCACTGCAACAGCCTATCAGCTACTCAGTTTTTCACTTAATATGGGGGCAGGGAGCCTTTTAGCAAATCCAAAGTCCATCAGAGACTGATCTCAGCCATTCTCTGGCTGGGCACTAGGAAGCCTATAAGATCCAGAGGGGTTCTTGGGGACTCTGTCCATAGCCCTGAGGTGGCCTAGCAGGGAAGCAGCTTTCATCAACCACAGAGAAGACTGTGATGGCTGATAGGCACAAATGCGAGCTTCAGATCACTGTGGCATGGCAGGAGTAACATCGAACTGGAGGTAGGAGAGGTCATGAATATGTGATGTGAGAATGAGGGTGTGGCAGGTGACAAAAGAAGAGAACCTGTCCCAGAGGGGGAAAATCCACTTGGTACAATGTTTGTTTCACATTCAAAACCTGCTTCTGGTGCTCTGAGTCTCAGTGGCTGCTCACCATTTCTCCTCTTATTACAACATAAGCATGTCTGGATAGAGACACAAGTCTCGCAAGAGTCGGTGGTAAGTAATAATATTAGATAAATACCATATTTGTTGGTCAGGCATCATAACATGAAGCTATTTATTAATAAATTCATGATGCTTTATTTAGTCTCAAAAGCATGTCTTTTAGGTGCTTAGCAATCATTAGCAAATACAGAGTGGACATTTTTAGCTCTCTATTACATCGTATAACATTCATTTAAAATGAGGAACTGCCCATTAAGGAGATTACAAGAAACTTCTCTACAAAGGAACTTAAAGGCAGGCTTATTGATAAGGAGTCTCAATTAAATTGCTGGCTTTTAGACAGCAGCAGGCATGGCAATATGTAGGTGCTTTAACTTCCATTTTCCTTACATTTGTTTTCTTTTCTTTTCTTTTCTTTTTTTTTAAGACTGACATCCATTACCCATTCCAAAGATAACCGAAGCTCTTGAAAGACTTGAGAGAGAAAAGTGGAAATCAGGCTTACAAAATAGGACAAGAAAAATAATTTCTGGGTCGGCCTCGGATGATGTCATCTTAGGTTCTAAATGTAATAGCCAGGCAGTGTACACTAACTCTCCCTGCCCATGTGACCTCTAGCATCAATCTGGGCAAAACAATGAATATTTCAATAATTTTTTGGCCATGACGTGAGATTTGGAAGCAAAAGATTAAAGAGAGTTTAGAGTGCCAAGGATGAAGCGGTGTGAGTGTGTGTGTGTGAGTATGTGAGTGCGCACGCGCACGCGTGGGGGGCCAAGGGGAGGAGGCATGAAAACTAACTCTTCCAGCACACACCCCTTTTGCTACTACAAGGGCATCCAGCAATCACATTTGCAATAGTAAAAATGCTGAAGGATCCTACAGTATCTTTTCTTCCACAACCATCCCCATCCTCTTCTACAAAGCCCTTCTTGCTTTATTGGTGCCAGGAAATTCTTCAGGGGTTAAATGGGGAAGTGCAGCCACTACCATTGTTGCAATAAATAAATGAATGAACCAGAACGAACCAGCAATTCGTCCCTAGGAAGCTAGTACCTTATTTTCTACAATTACATACATTAACCAGCAATGATATATTTTTAAAAAAATATGTTTTATCTTCTCATGTGTGTGTATACATTACACACATGCATCTATACAAAAGGAAGCATAGGGCCCTGCATACACATACATCAAATACCTTAAAAATTTTTTTAGCATGTATCATTTCAATGAAAAGACAAATAGCTTTTAAAAAACTGGATAGGTTAGTAACTTCATCTTAGAGGCCTTTTATTTTGCACATACAGCATATATAAATACACACACACACACACACACACAAACACACAAAGGTTTTTTTTCTTTCCATGCCGTAGACAATGCTAAAATATCTGAGATCAGGTTGCCATGCCAACAGATTTTTTTCTAAAATGAATAAAATTATTAGGAGGGAGAAAACATTCTTGACTCCTTTCCTCCCATCCATGAAGCCGAGAGAGGCTCAGGGAGGGCGAGAGGCTGCCAGATGGGGAGGAGGGGAAGGAAGGGAAGGTGGGTAGAGGGGTGTTTGCTTACCAAAGATGCTGATTTGATCGTGGCAAAGCGCTCTCTGTTCCGGTAGTGGAGGGCCTGGCTCTGAACTGACTGGGTAGGCCGCGGCTCAGGCCTGGGATCGCCGTGGCCCGCCTCATCCCTTATGAATACATGATCCTGCAGAAATGGATAAAAACAAGGAGAAAGTCCAGCTGTGCTCTTTCCTCGCCGGCTGCCTCTCTCTCACCCCTCTTTCTGCACAAGCACTGCTGTTTGAAATGCATAGTTTAGCTCTCTGCTAGTCCCCGCAGCTCCCACGGTACAAAATGAATAAGCAACACATTGCAGCCTTCAGTTAGGAATGTCAGCTGATCGCTAGTGGGATGCCTTCTGAATCCCTGGCAGGCTTTTTCTTTACCTCCAGAATTACATATATGCAAAAGAAAAAAAGAATAGAAAAAACAATGCAATGTACAGACTCCTTAGAACGGTTTGCTTAAAACGCTGTAACCAAATAATTCCTTTAAAAATGTCATGTCCATGTCTAGCAAGGAGGATGCTGGTTGCTTTTAACATAAAAGCGAGCCTCCGCCTCATTCCCTTGAAAGATCTGCTTTCTCAATTTAATTTTATTTGAGATCTGTTCGGTAGGATCATCGTTCTGCCTAGAATCAGTGTAGGCTTGTGCTGAACTGCCTCTCTATCTTGTGCTGGGAAGATTCGGCAGTCACTGAGGGATCCTGCTTTCCAGTCATGATCGTACACAGTTCTAGCACCTTCTCTCTACAGCTTCTGAAAGGATTTTTTTTTAGATTTAAAGAGACAGGCATGCAATTTTAACCGAATGATACTTTCACAAATTCTTCCTCAACTCAGTCTCCGTATGGTCACCAGAGTGAGTAAGGCTGGGATTTAATGTCCTTGGCTGATTTAATCAAATCTGTGCTTCTTGATAGGCAGAGATGATTAATCTTGGTGTAACGCCCAGTGAAAAATAACATTCCCTGGAAGGGTAATAATGGATGTTTCTTAAATGTAATTTAAATGAGTTTTAAAGGAGAAAACGCTTTCAAAGGGTGATGCTTTTCTCTATAAAAGATGGAGTGGTCAGTCAGTAAGTAGCTCTAACCCTTCAGGGAAAAAGATACTCTAATAATGGCTCAAAAACATGTACAACCATGGGGGATTTTTAAATAGTACACGTTCAGAATGGGGAAGGAGGAATTAATCCCCTTAGTGCCCTAGGGTTTTACGAGAAACCATTTGTGAGAAGTCAGTTTTACATTTTGTCTATGACTATTTGAATTTTTTAAAAAATAATTGCTCTTTCAACAGAAAACAAAAATTGAAGAGGTTTAGAAAACACAAAATTTTATTATATAGCCTAAAATTTTGATAAGTTAAGACACATATATTCTTGGGGGAAGTTAAATTTTATACCCAGGTTTTTATGTAAAAGCCAAGAGCCAAGATTAAACTTACCATTGGGCTGATTTTCTTTTTCCTTTTATAAATTTAGAATGCTCCAGAATGTTGGGAAGGTATCTGCCATTACATCTATATTTAGAGATTTTTTTTTTCCAGTTTACTGTATTGAGGTCTAGTTTGTTTTTAAATAACAAAGGGACCTTTAAGGCCACTGGGGACATAGATGTCAAATTCAAGGATGTTCTACCATTGTGCTGTCTTATAAGATCTGTAAGTAAAATTCAGTTCCCAAGTCACACCAGCTATGATTCAAAGTAGGCACTAACTATGGCTACCATACTGAACATTGCAGATATAGATTCTTTCCATCACTGCAAGAAGTTTTACTAGATAGTACTATAGGTTAAAAATATATCTTAACCCATATTTTTGAGATTTATTAAAAAAAAACCTTGCTAGACCAATTAAAACTTTTCTATATTATTTCCCAGGAAATCTAACCTCTTATTTTATAGGGCAAAGAGAGATCAGGTGTGAGACTGGGATCTACACACTAGGTTTAAAGTTCTAGAGAGAAGGCACTGGGATCTACTGCCATTCACATTGTTGACTTTTTATTGGTAAGTTACATGTATCTTCAAAATAGATCTTACCTAATACTACAGTCCCAGAAAAACGACGAGTTTCTAACTGCCAGCAAGCAGATGAGACAGACCAGGTAGAGTCCTATGGTTTATAGGGGGGCTTAAGATGTCAAAGTTTTGGTGATTATTAATTAGCTAACATTAAGTACACTGAGATGTAGCAGCTAAGTTTCAAATTCTAATAACTTGATTTACAAAGATAAATAGTGACACCAGAATCTACACTGTTCACTGAATAGAATAAAGTGAAGCATATTCAGGCACAAATATGTATAATTTTAATACTATTAGTGTATTTTCTCTCAGATAAAAATTGATACTTGTGGGTTAGGACCTTGCTTATTAGCAAATTAGAAGTCACATTATATTTCTTTTTTTTAAATTTTTTATTTTTTAGAGAGAGCGAGGGAGTGAGAGAGCAGGAGAGGGGCAGAGAGAGATGGAGACACAAATCTGAAGCAGGCTCCAGGCTCAGAACCCTCGAACCCACAAACCGCGAGATCATGACCTGAGCTGAAGTAGGACGCTTAACAGAATGAGCCACCCAGACGTCCCTGAAAAAATTTTTAAATACTTATTTATTTTTTGGAGAGAGGGGAGAGAGAGACAGAGTGTAAGGGGGAGAAGGGCAGAGAGAAAGAGGGAGACACAGAATTGAAGCAGGCTCCAGGCTCTGAGCTGTCTGCACGGAACCAACCAGGAGATCATGACATGAGCTGAAGTCAGACACTTAACCTACTGAGCCACCCAGGTGCCCCTCACATTATATTTTCTAAGCATTTAAACCTAAGGATATTAGGATACACTGGAAAAGTTAAAATCCAAAGTCATAGTGATTTTAGTTAAAATGTACATAACCTACTAAGGTATATTTTAAACATAATGCTACTTTAAAAGCTAGGCTAAAGAATAGGTCCAAAATTTTAATCTACTTCAAATATGTAAATAATGTCAACAATATAGTTCTTTACTTCAGCTTAAAATTTTTTTCATTTTAAAAAGTATTCTTAGTTTTTCACAGTAGCTTCATAACACATTGCCACACTAAAAGTCTTTAAATATTATGCAGGAGACCACAAAATGAGGTAAACTTTTAGTCTGCTAGTGGATATCCATTTCAAATGCATAGGAAAATGAATTTAAAACATTTTTTTAAAGATTTTATTTTTACGTAATCTCTACACCCAACATGGGGTTCGAACTTACAACCCTGAGACCAAGAGTTGCATCCTCCGTTGACCAAGTCCCAGGAAAATGAATTTTAAAATATTCAGTTACATTGCATAAAACAAGTTTAAAATTCTGAAGACAACTTAAACAATGAAGCAATTTTAAAAGGAGGGAAATGTGACTTAAGAAGCAAATACAAACAATTTAAACTATCAACTTTACTGGGTGTATTGTCTGTTTATACCGCCCCATCAAACTGCCATCCCTTCAAAAATGACCACTATATCTGGCTCCCAAACTTTCTGAACTGAACACATTTTAAGATTAATAATGGAAAGGGAATAGCAAATAAATTTGCTATTTTATGCAGTTAGGCACTGATAGAGATTATTTACAAATAATGTGAGGGGCAACCTCTTTGATGTTGAATAATGATTTTTAGAAGATTAAGAACAAATATCAGAGCACCTGGCTGGCTCAGTTGGCAGAGCATGGGATTCTTGATCTAAGTTTGAGACCCATGTTGAGGGTAGAGATTACTTAAAAATAAAATCTTAAAAAAAAAAAAAGTACAAATATCATATTCTATTTTACCAAGACAAATAAATCATAGGCCTTGTTTATAACTTATCTTTAAAACAGTATCATCTGGGACTAAACAAAATGGCTCTTTGAAATACCAATAGGGTTGAGGACCACTTTTAAGTAAATC
The DNA here is from genome assembly GCA_017311185.1 of Proteles cristata cristata. Lineage (NCBI taxonomy): Eukaryota > Metazoa > Chordata > Mammalia > Carnivora > Hyaenidae > Proteles > Proteles cristata. Next base: position 929,114 of record JAESUZ010004867.1, on the reverse strand, counting down.
TGTGTTAGCCAGGTAAATTTATAATGTTCTTTCTCTGTAAAAAAAATAAAACTTTTTCAGAATTAAAAAAAAAGGAAGACTCTGTCATAATGTTTGTTCAAAATCTTTAGTAAAAAGAATTGAACTTTCATACAGTATAATCAAGTATATGAAACATGAAGCACAAACTTTACTATATTATACCCTGGACAGAGGGCTCTACTTTTATTTAAAAGTTTTTCTCTAAGTATCTATTTGTGCTTTTGAAATTAATCACGGTGTAGTCACTTGTTTAGAGTTTTCCAGGTTAACTTGAAATCAACCCTGAAAACCACAGCCCTGGCCTCTGTTGTATTTTGGGTATAACTTTTGTCTGTGTGTGAGGCTGTGAGCTTTCCGAAGACAGAGTAAACGCGATTTGAAAACTCTGTCTCCCTAGCAGCTACTTAGTGCTTGACCCTTAGTAGGTATTCAGGAAATGTTTGCAAAATAAATGAGCTCAAGAATGTAGGTCTGAGAAGACTCTGAGGAAATAATATTTTCTCTTATATTATTTAACAGAATTCAAATCGGTATTTCATAAAAACCTGTCACTCTGTACTCTAAGGAAGTTGTAAAATAGTGACACACCAGCAAACCTTTCCATGGGGGCAGGAAGAAGATCTAAAAATGGCTTTTATCTGATGATGAGAAGCCTTTTTATAGACTCCCACACTTTTTACGCTGTGGAGAAGGAATCAGCAAACCCACTATCTCTTTTGTTTCTGTTCATTTCAAAATTATTAAATTACTACATGAGCAGTTGTAGCTATTGATAGCTGGGGTCAGAGGAAGGGGAAAAGAATGGACAAGGCTCTCTCTGACCTGGGAGGGTGACTACTAAGGAGAAAAATTGACTAGCATGCTGAGGATACAGATGTTACTTTGGAGAGGTGGTTTGTATGACTGCCCGGCTTAAGAAACGCTGCCTTCGTATGTTAATTTACTTTTACTTTGCCAAATGTGAATTGAAGAGTCAAAGAACCCGCCCCTCTCCTCAGCAAAAATAATAGGAAAGGCCACTGAAGCAAGTGAAAATTAAACTAGAACATCCTATCCCCTCAAGGACATTTCTTTTTTTTTTTTTCCCCTCCCACAAAAATGGTGAAAGCTGTTCTTTTTTTAAAGAAGAGGAAAAAAGAAAAAAAGAACTGCCATTGACTAATAGGAAAAAGGGCAAATAAAATTTTAGGAGTTAGGATAGGATGATCTTTTAAAATAATCCCTAAAAGGGGACCATGATGACTAGAGTTCATTAGGCATGTGTGATATAACAAATTGATTAATGAACAAATACTTTACTATATAAAAATCTGTATTAGTAGAAAGTAGCAGCAGGCAAAGATAAGTGATTTTAGACTTAACAAAATACAGTGTATCTTTTACGGGCGCCTGGGTGACTTAGTCGGTTAGGCGTCCGACTTCGGCTTAGGTCATGATCTCACAGCTTGTGAGTTCGAGCCCCGCTGTCAGGCTCTGTCCTGACAGCTCAGAGCCTGGAGCCTGCTTCAGATTCTGTGACTCCCTCTCTCTGTGCCCCTCCCCTGCTTGCGCCCTGTGTCTCTCCTTCAAAAATAAAATAAACATTATAAAAAAAGTGTATCTTTTAATTGGCAAATTAAAAGAATAGATTTTGTTGGTTAGAATGCTATTAAAATCTGTTTGCTACTGCTATGTACACAATGATTTTAAGGAGTAAGGCAGAGGCTCAGAAGCAGGCTATGTGATAGGAAAAAAAAATCCTAATCTGGATTGAGAGTCTGCCCTGGAGACATTTGAGAATAATTGAAAATTGAGGTGTACGTAGAGTTGTGTCCTAGAAAAGTTCACAAACCGTTTACTAAGTGCTTACTATGTAACAGACACTGTTCTGGGTGGTAAGAGAAGAGTGATGCCCCTAACAGTCTAGGATACAGTGATAGTCTTGTTATTGGAAAGAGAAGCATGGTAACACTAGCAAGGGGAAAAGAAAGAGGTGCTGAAAGTTTATTTTATCAGAATATACTTAAAGACATAATAAATTATCCGTGCTCAAAGAGATGATTAGATTAGGGTCCCTTCAGGGCCTAGGGAAGACCAGAATAGAGGTAAGGACTGGAGAGAAAGAAGTAACCTGGAATTCTAATGTCAAAGGAAAAATGTCAGTGTCCCACTTTACAGTTTTGGGGGCTTGATGTGTGATAGAACCATCCTGCTAAAATCAGGACATCTTTATTCTGGATGCAGAGCAGTCAATTGCAAGTCACACTCTTATTGGTTGCACATGGTTTAAAAGTAAATTTACTTCCTAAATAAAATGGTTATCTGTTTCATATCTACAGTTTGACTAATTTAGGATAATGCCTGCTTGATTCTAACAATCAAGGTGGGGGGAACACAAATCCTCCCCCCCTTATTCTTATATGTGTATTTTGATATTTATTAAGTATTAAGTTCTAATTACTGGAGTATAATTATTGGAGAAATGCTATTCATTTAAGTCTTTCCAACCATAAAGATAATGTTTAAGATTATTTAACCCTTCTAATCCATATGTTCAGTGAACCAAAATAGCATGATGTTTAATATCTGGCAATTAATTCACTCCCTGTGTTTAAAAAAAACTTTTTTTTTTAACATTTATTCATTTTTGGGAGAGTGGGGGAGGGGCAGAGAGAGAGGGAGACAAAGAATCTGAAGCAGGCACCAGGCCCTGAGCCATCAGCACACAGCGCAATGTAGGGCTGGAACTCACGGACCGCAAGATTATGACCTGAACTGAAGTAGGACGCTTAACCGACGGAACCACCCAGGCGCCCCTGTGTTTTTTTTTTTTTGCTTTTGTTTTTGTTTTAATTTGTTCATCCTTGCGTTCTGTAGTTATTTACTGAGTGCCTATGCTGTGCCGGGCACTGTTCTAGGTGTTGAAATAGGCAGGCATAGTCTTCGCCTTAATGAAATTTATATTCTACTAATGAAATAATAGCCAAAAAATTTAATATGTAACATTAGAGAGTGACAAATCTTAAAAAGAAACTAGGATAATGAGAAAATGGGTAAAATACTGTAATATGGTCATTTAGTGATATATAGGCTTTTCTAAGATTCTGGTCACAAACCCAAACAAAACCGGTAAATGTTTTGTAAGACAAGTTTGACTGCTGTCTTTCAAAAATATTCTTTGTGGTCACAAATTATGGTAGATTCCGAAATGCACCACCTAGCTCCCCCTCTAAGAAAAGACTTGCTGCCAGAATCTTCTTGGCGGTCAGTCCATTTGGGGGCTGCCGTGGCCGCAGAGAACAACCTCGTGCAAGTTCGCACCCTTCCCAGGGTGCTCATGTTCATGACTGATCTGCGAGAGGGTAACAAGGCACATCCATTCCGGCTCAGGCTGGACAACTCTGAAGGGTTATTTTAGCCCCAGAGCTCTCTGGGAGCCATCTCACTTCAACCTTGCCCTCTGCCCAATTCTGCTTCCTTCTCTCTCTCCCACGGGTGTTGATCCCCAAGGAAACTCCTAACAAGCAAACAAATTGCTGCATGGAATGGACTCAGCTCTGCTTCCAGGGAATCCGACCTGTGACCTAAATGTTACCTGTACCTACATGGAATAATACAGTGTCACCGCTATGCCATCTGCCTGAGGAAGGAGGGGCTGATTGGAAGAGCGGCTTTTAGAAAATCCTCATTTTCAAGTGAAATCTTTAGTGAACTCCAAACATAAAATGTAAGATATAAAAGCAGGCCTTGTCCTGGAGGAGGTGTGGGTGAGGCTTGCTCCTGAGGCACCTGTTTACAAAATAGCTTAAAAGTCACATTAGATATCTGCTTCTTCTTCTGTTTTTTTTTTTAAATGTTCAGTTATACTTTATTATTATTATTATTTTACTGTTTATTTATTTTTGCACATAGAAACACAGAGTATAAGCGAGGGAAGGACAGAGAGAGAGGGAGACACAGAATCAGAAGCAGGCCCCAGGCTCTGAGCTGTCAGCACAGAGCCCAGCATGGGGCTTGAACCCACTAACCACAAGGTCAGAAGTTGGACCTGAGCAGAAGTTGGACACTTAACCGAATGAGCCACCCAGGTGCCCCTAAAATGATATATATATTTTTAAAAAATATTTTTAATGTTTATTTATTTTTGACAGATAAAATGATATATTTTAAAGCCAAGGTATAGGATTTAAATGGATCTCATGAAGAACTATCATATTTAACATTAACTTCTCGTATATAACATATTCTACTTTTATTATCTTCTTATATTTTTCCCCTTTTTTATTGTAGTAAAATACACATAAATTCACCATCTTAATTAATTTTAAGTACACAGTCCAGTGGTCTTAAATATACTTCTAATGTTGTACAAGCATCACCACCATCCATTCCCAGAACTCTTTCATCTTGTAAAACTAAAACTTGTCCCCATTAAACAACTCTGCTTTTCTCCCCTTACCCTAGCCTCTGGGAGCCACCATTCTACTTTCTGTCTTATGCTTTTAGCTATTCTAAATACCTCATAAAAGTAGAATCTTACAGTGTTTTTTTGTTACTGGCAAATTTCATGCAGTATAATGTTCTCATGGTTCATCCATGTTATAGCACCTGACAGAATTTCTTTCCTCATTAAGGTGGAATAATAGTCCACTGTATGTACACACCATATTTTGCTTATCCATTCAGCCATCAATGAACATTGGGTTGCTTCTGTGTTTTAGCTACTATAAATAATGCTGTTAATGAACATGGGTACAGATATTTCTTTGAGACACTACTTTCATATTTTGGGAGATATACTGGGTATATTATACATACCAGTATTATATACTAGGTATATTATATTATATATAATACCCAGAAGCAGAATTACTGGATCATGTGGTAATTCTGTTTCTAAGTTTTTGAGGAACCATCATACTCTTTTCCACAGCAGCTAGACCATTTTACATTCCCATCAATAGTGCACAATTTTTCCACATTTTTGCCAATTCTTCTCATTTTTTTGTTTTGTTGATAGTAGCCATCCTAATGGGTATGAGGTGGTATCTTATTATAGTTTTTGATTTGCATTTTCCTAATGATTAATGAGGTTCATCATCTTTTCATGTCCTATGGTTTTTATCTTCTTTGGAAAAATGTCTATTCAAGTCCTTTGCTCATTTTTGATTTGGGTTATTCGTTTTTTGGCTGTTGAGTTTTTTTCATTTTAAGTTTATTTATTTATGTATTTATGCATTTATGTATGTATGTATGTATTTATTTATTTATTTATAAGAGAGGGAGCGAGGCAGAGAGAGAACAAGGGGAGGCAGAGAGAAAGGGAGAGAGAGAGAGAATCCAAAGCAGGCTCTGCAGTGTCAGCGCAGAGCCACATATAGGGGTTAAACTCACAAATCTGTGAGATCATGACCTGAGCTAAGATCAAGAGTTGTGCGCCACCCAGATACCCCTGTTTGTTGAGTTTTAGGAGCTCTCTCTCTATTCAAGATATCAATTCCTTATTAGATATGCAAATATTGGATATGCAAACATTAGATTTGCAAATATGATCTGCAAATATTTTGTCATATTCTGTGGGTTGCTTTTTTACTCTGTTCATACTGTCTTTTGATTAGCGTATTTATATTTTCAAGTTAATTCATTCAGTTATATTTGCAAATGTTTTTTAAACTTCTTCCATCACATTTTTTCTATATATTTATCTCATAATAAAATAGAAGTACATTATATAACAAATTCTTTCTGACAAACATTTCGTATGGATCGAATACAACTACCTTCTATTTCAGAATATAAATCAACACCTATTCTTAAGTGATTACACCATGCAAGAGAAAAAAGTATTGAAAAACCTGTATTATCATATAACAGCTCTGTACCATCATACCAAAATTAGAATTAAAATCCCCAATGAGTTCAAGAGTAGGATTTTCCTTCTTGTTGACTATGCTGGTAGTATCTTCTAATTGTGTTCTCATTTGACGGGTCCTGGATCCAGTGGAATTCCTCTTCTTTTCATCCCTATGCCCGTGAGCCCCAGAGGTAACAGAAAGGACAGAGCTAGATCTGTCAGTGTTCACGATAGCTCCTTCCAAAAAGAAAGTCCAGCAAAACCTTCTTTTCTACCCTTCAAATATAGGATCACTTGCCCATGTTCAAAGAAAGCCAGCTGCTAATGCTGAGCTCTTAGCAGACTTCTACTTTGGTCTGGTATCACTCCTTTCCTCAAAATGCTTCCATGGCTTTCTGATAATCTGGGTCCTTGCTGTCTCTCTGGACTCCATCCACTCTTTACACAGCTCACCAAGCTCTAATCTTTCTGATCCTTCCCCTCTTCCTTGAACATACAAAGTTCTTTTTGTCTCAGGGCCTTTGCCCTTGTTGCTTTCTGACTCACCCCTCATCTCACCCCAAGTTAGCTACTTTCTACTATCTTTGAGGTTTTAGCTTAAATGTCACGTCATTGGGTAGGCTTTCCACTACTCCTTGATAGATTAAATCCTCCTTGTACCCAGAGCAGAAGTGTTATAATTACATGATATAGGCATTTGCACAGTTATTTTCCTAATCTCCCCCACAGATAATAAGTTTCATGGAAGCACCATGTCTGTTTTATTTCCCTGTATACCCACAGGGCCTACCATAGTACCTACCACATAGGAGAGGTCCTCACAATGTTTGTCGAATAAATGAATAAGTTAATCAGTCTAGAAAATAAATGTGTATCCCTCCACTCCTCATGCCCAGGGATCAATGTATTTTCTCCTGCCCTTCAATCCTTACCTGTTCAATTTCCCTTTCCTTCTCAGGAAAATGCACCAATTGAAGTCTAAGTGGAAAAAAATTCTTAAATGTGCTTCATCACTGGAATTAGGATATATTCACTGACCTTTATTAAAATAAGTACATATACACCTTACAAGGAAAAAGAAAAAAGGATTCTTTTCTATCCTTAGGTAAACACTAAAGTCACTCAAAACATTTTTGGGACTTCGTCCAAAGAATTATTAGTAATTCTGCGAAATATTCATCTTATAGAAAATGAAAGAAACTTGAAGTTTTTTTCCTTTTCTTTTTTTTTCATGAAGTGCTTCAACTTATGAACCATGATGGGCTGGTATGAAATGAGAAGTTTTAATTGGAAAAGTAAAGTAAAAATATAAAAACAGAGTTATTCACTCGAAAGTCAGAATATTTCAGCAGACAGAACTTATTTTAGAATTAGAAATAAATCTGAGAACAACAGAAAAGAGTAGAAACTGTTTCTAAAACAAATGATATCTGGGGAATATACATTAAGAAACTTACTTATTTAAAAATATATATTTTTTAAAAATTTTAAGACTGAGAGAGAGAGGGAGAATATAAGTAGAGGAGAGAGGCAGAGGGAGAGAGAGAATCTCAAGCAGGCTCCATGTTTAGGATGGAGCTCTATCCCCTGACCCTGGGATCATGACCTGAGCCAAAATCAAGAGTTGGACGCTCAACCGACTGAGCCATCCAGGTGCCCCCAGAAACATACTTCTGTGAGGATACCTCTAAAAGGGTACAACCAATGGTTTATACTCCGGAAGCTATTGAGATTTACAATATTAGGGAGCACCTGGGTGGCTCAGTTGGTTAAGCATCCAACTTCAGCTCAGATCATGATCTCATGGGTCGTGAGTTCGAGCCCCGGATAGGGCTTTGTGCTGAAGTCTCGGAGCCTGGAGCTTGCTTCTGATTCTGTGTCTCCCTCTCTCTCTGTCCCTCCCCGACTCACACTCTGTCTCTCTCTCCTTCAACAATAAATAAACATTAAAAAATCAAAAAGATTTATAGCATTAAAGTTATTGGTTTAGAGAGGACTTTATCAATCTCTTTGACTTGGAGGTTTATGGATTTATTTATTTTTATTTACTGATGATGGTAGACTTCAGAGCAGCAAGAGGAAGATGAAGAAATAGGCCCAGCTAGGGGTGCCTGGGTGGCTCAGTCGGTTAAGCACTGACCTCAGCTCAGGTCATGATCTCATGGTTTGTGGGTTTGAGCCCCATGTGGGGTTCTGTGCTGACAGTTCTGAGCCTGGAGCCTGCTTGGGTTCTGTGTCTCCCTCTCTCTCTGCTCTTCCTCCACTCATGTTCTGTCTCTCTGTCTCTCTCAAAAATAAACATTAAAAAAAAAAAAAAGAAAAAGAAATAGGCCCAGTTCTAGCTTGCATAGTCCTTTGTTATCTTTTTACTGTAAGAGAACAATCAAGTGCTAGGTCCAGTCCCATATTTCAGCTGTAGAAAGGGAACACCGAAATGTCTGGATGCTAAGTGGCCTGGGCTGGCTTCACTACAACTGGTAAAGCCTAGAAGTGTGAAGGGAACGACAGAACCAGAACCTACCTTCTTGGGCACAACAGAGGAAATGGAACTTCCTGTGCTTTCATCGTCGTGCATCAAGATAGGTTCGGAGCTGCTCTCCTCCATGACCTCCTGCATGCTGTTCACACTGCTGCTCTGGCTGCCTGTACTCACGGACATACTTGGGATGGAGTGGTTGCTGCCCAGGCTGTCCATGTCCCTGATCAGGCTGGTTCCATGTTCGCTGTCCTATAAAAACAGGGCACGGGGGTTAACAAAAAAATGACTTGAGATAAAGTCCCAATCCATTGACTAAGCTATTAAGCACACTCAATTCTGCAGTGCCAAGTTGCTTTTCTGCCAAATCTGCAAAGATAAACTTTTTATGCAGTGACTCCACTACTCCTCCACCATTTCCAGACATCTCAAATTCACTTGTATGTCTTCCTCAGGGGCCATTATGGACATGGGTCATAAGGCTCCAAATGCTGCTATCCTAGGGCTTTCCCCTGTCAGATGCAACTATAATATTATTGTGTTGCTATTCAGTAAGCAGAAATCAGGCCAGGTTTGTAAGAGACTTTCAGGAACAGCAAGGTGTTAGATAAAGACCATAGGCAAGTGAACAGGTAACCTCTGGCATATATACAAACAGGGAGGTGGTCTTCTGAAACTAAAATAGAGTGAGAAGAATTTTCAGAGGACTGACAAGCAATATGCTCCTTGGCAAATCATTATTGAGTAACTGCATGCCTAAGCTGGGATATTATTTCCACTGTCCTGGACAGGTAATTAATTCTGCCTCCCTCAAGCAATTTTATCGTGCTTACCTCTGTAATCTTATTAAATATATCTGTTAAATAATACTGGTATTCATCACTGCTATTCCAAAGACTACTCTTTGAGAAGTGGTAAAATAATCAGAATACATAATTTACCCATCACGGCGGGGTATCTTTTGATACAAGATTAAATAATATAATGAAAGTACCTTAGTTCCAAAAAAAAAAATCATATTTTCAAAGAGTCATACTGTATGTATCTAACTTTAAGGAACTGTTACTTAGTCATGGCAATATAAGGAATCACTGGCATAGGTAATTTGGGTAATTTAATATGGTAGATAATACATTACATTTTTAATCAATTTATTGTCCCAATTAAAGGGGAACATTGGTGTATGTGCAATCAAGAGATTTTATAGTCCAATTCCATTTTCTGAATTTCATTTTTATAATTATTATTTTCTTTCACATTAAAAAGGGAAAATATTCATTGTTCATTTCTTTCCTTTTTTCAAAATCTAATTTTAAAGGAAGAAGAGTCCTTCATTTATTCTTTTTAGTTTACCTATCCATTTGAGAGAGAGATTGAGTGAGTGTGCATGAGGGAGGGGCAGAGAGAGAGAATCCCAAGCAGGCTCCACACTGTCAGTGTGGAGTCTGACATGGGCCTCAGTCTCACGAACATGAGACCATGACCTGAGCTGAACTCAAGAGTTGGATGCTTAACTGACTGAGCCACCCAGGTGCCCCAAGGCGTCCTTTCTTTTTGCTCAAGGCTCTAATACTCTTGCTCCTACCTCAGGCACTTCCTGAGATCCTGCGTCTTTAACCACGTCTGTGTCTTCTAATTTCCATGCCTCTGGCTTGGCTTCTTCCACTCTGCCTGCAAACATGAAGAGGCCTGCCCCATGCTTACATACCTCTCAACATACTGCCCTTTGTTGCTTTGCCTTCTTAGGCAAATTTATGAATCTTAACATAACCAGCTTTCCGTGTCTCTACTTTCTCATTTCCCATTTATTCTACAAACCCAAAGTTATCTATTATTCATCCTGACTATTCCTATAAAACTCCTTTTATGAAGGTCATCAAGAATGCCTTACTTATAAAACCCAGTTAACGTGTTTTGTTGTTTTGCTCCTTGTCTAACATGACCTCTCTGTGGCATCTGATATGCTGCTGGCTGCTCTGTCCTTGAAGTTGCGGACACTCGGAACATCCGTGGGGGATGTCTTTTTCTTAGGGTCCCTTATTTGGCCCAGCTCTCTTCTCATTCGTTATTATTGTAATGCTCTTGACCCCCCAGCCAACCACTCTTTACCCTAACCTCTTTCTTAGGTTCTGGGTTTGCATTTCCCAACCAACCGCCAGACATCACCATTCAGGCATTCCAACTCTCCTTACCTTTGCCTCAACCAATCCTTCTTAAGTTATCTGAATGAGAAACCAGAAAGTCACCTCTCCTTTGAAAACTTCACCTGTGTGTTACGTCAGCAGCCTATGAGGCCAGGACCTTAAACTTGACAGGCTTCCAACTGAAATCACACTAATCCCATTTTTTCACCTTGGTTTTCTCTGTTCTTGGTATTGAGACAGTCTAGTCACCTGGGCTAAAATGCTCAGGGTCACCTTAAACTCCCCATCTGTCACTTTCAATGGGAAGCACTGTATTATCAAATCTACCTCTACAGTGTTTCTCAAAAATGTTCCTCCCCACCCCTTCCCTACTGACATTGCCCTCATTACCTCTTGCATTGGCTGTTATATAGAATGTAACACATTCAAGTCCATTTTATACTCTGTTGCCAGGATAATCTTCCTAAAGTACAGCACTTTCCCGAGTCTAAAATGCCCTATGACTGTCTCTCAAAACCACCCATGTCATGTCCTCCATACAACCTTCACTAATTCTCTCCACCAGGCTTATTTCTCCCCACTACGAACCCTGCATGGTGACATACCTCGGTGACATTTTTCATATTTTGTCTTATGTAAGACTTATTTTACGAATGTCTCTTTAGCAGCTCTGCATGTTTCTCAAAGCACAGGGCACCAATTACATTTTTATCACCAAAAGTGGCTTACAAAGTGCCCAGTCCAGAACTTTCCCACATAGTAGGCACTCTGAGAGTGCCTGGACTATAACAAACTGGACCTACTTCTTCATCCTCTTGTGACTCATTCAAGGGTCCATTTCTTGTCTCTTGGAAGAGGATTTTTTTCATTTTTCGGTACTGTAGGTTATCTAATTCACGAACGGCATCTTTTGTCCTCTGTATGAGGTCAATCAGGACACGTAGTGGCCGGTCTCGTCGAACAAAATCATGCTGATTGAGGGAGGAAGAAAAAACAAGAACTGATAGTGAGAACACAGATTTTGGGGCACAAGATTTACCTTATAAAAGTAAATAGACATAAACCAGGTCTGTTGAGTTTGTAGAAATAACAAGATATGACTTTCATTTCATATAACCTTTCATCTTGTCTAAATCTTACAAAGAGATAACTATGCTTTTGTCTTCTTCAAGCTCCATTTTGTGGACTGTGTCCTAGAGTTTACTCGAGAATTCTTGAGGTTTACTTTAACATATAACCAATAATGATTCATAGTTTAGAGGCTTGTAACTTTCAAGTCTGAAGCTCTATAAGTAAAAATGATGTCGAGTTAGAGAATACTATTGTTATGATCTGCCTCAATTCTCCTACCCACTCCACAATACCCCTTTTAAACAGACGGTGTGTATTTTGTTTTCTAGGTTGGTGGTTCTGTAGAGTATATGCATGAAAATATGGCAGCTTTATTTAGAGGTCATAATTCTGGCAGCTTCATTTTCCCTTTACAGAATTGTACAACCAGAAATAAGGGAAAAGGGCTTCTGAAGAGTAAAAGAACCACCCCAAAGTCCACAAAATTTTCCTGGTATAAACAGCCCTCTTTTTCAATATTATTAGTGATTTTTATATGTATTATGGCTTCCAGTTTAGAAAGAGAGAATAAAAGTGGGAGAATAGAGGATGGAGAGCTGTTAGAACCAGGGTTATTTGTTGTAAAAAAGAATGGTCTTTGAAAATTCTTGGGCAGCCTGACAGTAAAAAGAGAGAGAAATTCCATGACGAACACACCTACCAACCAACCACATAAAAATGAATAAAGGTTCATGGGTTATTTTGCAAAGGGGAAATTGCTCCTCATGCAGTCCTTTTATATGCCCTGAGCTGATGAAACATTACTGCTTCTGAGCCATCAAGCAGTGAAATTATGTCTATTATGCTTTCTTAAAGAAGGCAGAGAAGTACATCACATATTTTGACAAGATTACACAGCAAATGATCCGGGGGGGGGGCAGGGAGGGGAAGTTTGGGTTTTTTAAAGGAAAAGTTTCAGTTACATGGAGAATTCACTTACGTGAAATTTTAATTTGAAGATATAGGGGGAAATGGGATATAATGTGGTAGGCCCTAGATGATGGAATGGATTTCTATTCTTCTTAAGTTAAACAGGTATAAAAGAGGAGTAGGGCCATTGTAAGAAAAACATGTACATGTCTTGTGGTTCTTCACCCTGACTTTGCTGTTGGGGGGGACTGTGGCTTTTACTCTTGTTTTTTTTCTTGTTTTTCTTTTTTTTTTTAATTTTTAATGTTTTATTTATTTCTGAGAGGGAGACAGCATGAACAGGGAGGGTCAGAGAGAGAGGGAGACACAGAATCTGAAGCAGGCTCCAGGCTCTGAGCTGTCAGCACAGAGCCCGATGCGGGGCTCGAGCCCACGAACTGTGAGATCATGACCTGGGCCGAAGTCGGATGCTTAACCAACTGAGCCACCCAGGCACCCCTTATTCTTGCTTTTATAAAATATCTCTTCCTCTGCAAAGAGTCCTTTCTGAAAATAAAACACCATTCCCAGGAGCAAGAGTAGCCTGCATATTTCAAGATGAGAATGAAAGGGAGAAAGTAAATTATTTTGCTCCTCTAGTGCTTGCAATTATACAAGAGCAAATCGGTTTTCAGTAAACTTCAATCTATAACCTAGGATCAGTGAATTTTAGAACAGGAATGGCTCTTGGAAATTCTTTTATTTAAAAAAAAAAAGAAATTCTTTTATTTTCAAGGTGTGGAAATTCAGGCACAGAGAAGTTAAGTGACTTAACACAGCTAACTAGTGGAAGAGATAGGGCTGCAACCCAGGTTTGCTCATTGGGGGTCTGTTTTCCAGTGGGCTACCACCACTACTGTCTTTCTAAAACACGGATTTTATTATATTCGTCCTATACACCGGTGTCGCATTTATCCCCCATTCCAACCTCTTTGCCTTGCCTTCATTTATTGTGAGCACTGGAAAGTAAAAGCATTGACTGAACTCCCGACTTTTTTATAGTGAAAAATAACAATATGACAGAGTTCTGGCAAATGAGACACTGTCTAGGCGGAAGTCTCTGAGGGTAGTTTTGTTTCCTAGAAGAAAAAGGCAGGGCACCTGAAGAAAAGGTGTTTTCCACTCTGCCCTTCCTTCTTTTTCCTCTTGGGATAAAGACTTGAGTCCTAGAAACGCAGGAACCATTTTGTGGCCAAGAAGATAAAAACCACCTGCTGAAGATGACAAAGTATGAAGAGAGGGCTTGGATCCATGGTGACCTTGGTGAGCTACTTATAGCTCTGGACTGCTTAGAAGTCTTCTTTCTCAGTGCACTATACTTGTGGCACAAGGTAATTAAACCCTTAACCCGTGTAAGCCTTTTAAAAGTGATAGACCCAGACTTAAAAACATGCCTCCAGGGGCACCTGGGTGGCTTAGTCGGGCTAAGCATCTGACTCTTGATCTTGGCCTAGGTCATGACCTCACGGTTCATCAGTTGGAGCCCTGAGTCAGGCTCTGTGCTGATGGCAGGAGCCTGCTTGGGATTCTGTCTCTCCGTCTCTCCCTGCCCCTCCTCTGCTCATGCTTCCACTCTTTCTTTCTCTCTTAAAACAAAAACAAAGCCACAAAAAAACCAAAACAAAACATGCCATCATGATGAAGTCCAGCCTTTTACAACCAGGCTCATGGTTGTAATTCTAGGCTAGTTCTCATTCCCATCCAATGCATATAGTACAGTCTAGATAGTTCTTGCCTCATGACATGTGTTTCACACCTGTATACCTCTGCTCGTGTTTTCTCTGCCTGCAGCCCCATCTCCTCACTGTTCTCCAAAGCCCATAATTCTTGACACCCTTACAACTAAACGGTCCCCAGATCCTCTTAGAAGAATGGCTTTATTGTTCTTGAAAGTTTATTTCCTTGAAACATTTAAATACAGAAAAATGCATAAAAGTCAAAGAAAATCATCTCAAATTCCACCACCCAGAAATAAATATTGTTAAAGAATGTCATTTTACATGTTCTCTCTCAAGATAATGAGTATCTAGAAACAATTTTACATGGGAAGATTCTGCATGCTAATTTTAAGAAAATCTATTAAAGTAAGGTATACTTAAATGTAGCAGAATTAGAAAACAATGAAGTAAAGTAATTGCTTAACTTCAGCTATTATTTCTTCACGAACAGTTGCCGGTTCTTAAAAGATGCTCTCAAGTTAAGGAAAAACAAAAAAGATGGCAGAGATTGGAATTACTTTTTTTTTAAATTATGCATTTTGACTTAAGAATTATTGTCAACCAGCTACTCTGAAAAAGAGGAAAATTAGTACACTTGTCTTTCTTTCCTACCCCTAGATTGTTCTAGCTACATTAGTATTTTTACACTGTTAATGCCTATAGCATTTACATTCTGCTCTTGAACCATATAAATGATTTTACCTTGGTTCTTTATTTAAATGGATTCAATGTGAAGGTGACGTTTTAATGTCAGGAAGAAAATGTGAAGAAAAAATGGATTACTTAAAAATATTTGGGAACAAGATAGCCAACTGGGAGGGCAGGGGGGAGAAGGTGACTTCCTTGTAACAGATTTTTACATCACTTCTCAAAAGAAGCCCAGCATAAAGAAAACCAAAAGAGGAATAGGGGGAAAAATATTTGCAAGATCTACTACAAATGAATAATAATAATTAAAGAAAAACCCTAATGATCAGACAAATGGGCAAAGATCACAAAGAGCTCACAACAGAAGAAACCAATGGCTTTTCAACATATGAAAGATGCATCAACTTAGTTCATAAAGAGACATACAAATTAAAACTACAAGTCTTTCATTGATCTGAGAGCCAAGTTGAAAATGTGTTGATCCTCATACTTTGTCAGTGGGAATATAGGTTGGTGCAACTTCTTTGGAGGATGATTTGTCAGTATCTGTTTAAATTTAAAATCTATATTCCCTCTGATTAGCAATTCCACTTCCAGAATTTTATTCTTTAGATAACCATATGCAGTACAAGATGACACATGTACAGAAACTCACTGCACCAGTTTGCAATAGCAAGAGATTGCAGACCCCATAAAGAAGTTGGCTAAAAAAAGTGGTCATTCTGAGAATGTTACGGAGCCATTCATCAGAATGAGGTACCCAAAACATACTAGAAAGTAAAACAGACAATCAAGTTAGAGCAATGTTTAGAGCTAGCTCCCATTGGTGCAAAAATAAAATAAGAATATTTATTTCCATGGGCATAAAATATCTCTAGAAAAATGTGTACAAGATTCATGACAGTGGCTGCAGCTCAGAATAGGAAGGAGATTTACTTTTCTCACTCTGTCTTCAGAAATTTGTATTACCTATTCAATATGAAGAATGTAGTCCGTACCAAGCAAAAGAAATACATAAACAATTTTGGGGCCGATTGAAATTCAGTATTTGCTGCCAGTCCTTTGACCACTTTCTTCAGTTCCTAATTTATTCTTTCTTCCTTCTTTCCCTCTTTCTTTTTCTTTTTTCCTTTCCTTTCTTCTTTCCTTCCTTCTTTCTTGTTTTATCACTAGATTGGCTGGATTTTGCTATTGAGGAATTTTTAAAAAAGCTATTAAGAAAAAAATTGATTCAATTTGTAAGGCTTGAAAATCTAAGTTGCATTGCAAACTGGAGAGCACCTTAGCTAGGTCAAAGGTCCACCCCAAAATAATTTTTTTCCGCCTATTTGTATGAAATTTTATCCTTGGAGTGCAAGGAATTTTATCAGGTTACTGAAGATCAGTTCTGTGGTGTCTTTCTTCAGGCCTCTGCTTAGAAGTCCCCTCTCTAGAAAGGCCTTTCCTAACTTCTCATCTAAAAAGTTAGCTCCTGAGACACCTGAGTGGCTCAGTCAGTGAAGTGTCTGACTTCAGCTCAGGTCATACTCTCACGTTTCATGAGTCTGAGACTTGCATCTGATTCTGCGCTGACAGAGAGGAGCCTGATTTGGATTCTCTTTCTCTTCCTCTCACTGCTCCTCCCAGCGTCTCTCTCTCTCTCTCTCAAAATAAACTTAGGTGGGGGAAAAACACCCAAACATTGGCTACTGGGGAACTTGACTGGCTCAGTTGGGAGAGCATGCAACTCGTTATCTTGGGGTTGTGAGTTTGAGCCTCATGTTGTAGGTAGAGTTAATTAAACAAAACAAAACAAAACACCAGCTCCTGTCTCAGCTTTATTTTTTCTGCAAAAAACTGACTACCAACTGATATTCTATTCATATATTTACTTATTTGTTAGTGTTTGGAACAGTGCTTGGCATGCAGTAGACAATCAGTGACTATTTGTTGAGTAAATGGTGGACTTGTTTGATTTGGCCCCCACCAAATCAAACTAAGATGAAATCAAGTCAAATAAAGATCCAAATCATTATTTCCAATTAAGTTTTCTTCACGTATATCCTTAAATATCTTCTGCTAGGTGCGTTTGGCTTTCTTCTTCAGGAATAATAGGTTGGCACATATTAGGTCGTCTGTCTTCGACATGTGTCACCTTCATTATATTCGTCTTCAGAAGCTTTTCCCTTGCATTTAACTTTATTTCCCTACAATTTTCTCTCCCTGGAAATACCCTAAATGATTGGTTTGTTACATTCATTTATTGCTTATGATTTTGTGTTTTAATTTTTCTCTTCTGTGTCTTTTCTTACCTCTGCCCACTTGCTTTTTATATCCCTTGGTTGTCTGTTCCCTAAAACTTGTCTTTGAATCTTTATAATATCTTCTTTGAGGTGCTTCTCCCCCTTAATTTCAATACAGCCCCAAATTATCTTTTTTTCCCCCCCTTTGCAGTAGTGCTTTCTGTGCCTTTTTTTTCTAAGTCTTCATTTACTTCAAAGTACTAAAGATGTTACTTTATCTTGGGTTATCTGGTGTTTTGTTCTGGTTGTCATTTTTCCCTTAAGAAATGTGGAGCTGTTGCTGAGACATACAGAGTAGAGCTCATGTCTAGAACACGTGATGGCTCTACCCCAAAGGGAATGAGGGTCCTTTTCCCTGTTGTTTCTGCTACTATGTTCCTGTGGGCTACTATTTACAAGATGAAAAAACTTAATTTTCCATGGAAAAATGAGTCGGCTTCAGACCTACCTCTTCAGAAACACTTACAAGCCAGAAAATAATATGATAATCTTTACACAGTTGTCAGAAAAAGAAAACATAAACCAAGCATTTGTGACCCACATGAGGTGCTCTTCAATTCTAAAGGAAGCTGACAGTTTTAAGCTTTCAAATTTAAGCAATATAATCTTTCTGAGTTTTCCTTAAAACCAACCGGCCAACAAAAGAGTTAAAAAATATACATCCAGAAAGAGGTTAAATAAATCTGGCCCAGTCGGTGCCAAATAAAAGATCTTTGTATTGTAAAAGTCTCCATATACTTCACTGATACTGAGGGAATATATATATATATATATATATGAAGTTTACAATAAAATGTATGAAGGGATGCTCAAAAATGTGACCCTTACAACAAATGAATAGAGTTAACATGATACTCTTGTCACCAACATGTATGATGTAATGTGATATAAACGTATGCTTTGTGTATTTACTGTGTATCTTCACTGCTCGATGATTTGGCAACAACCTAACTGAAAACCCTAGGAGCTGGTGCCTGGACCACTGGCAGACTGTCCTGAGAATACTGTATTAAAGTTCACGCGGTCTTAGTCATAGGAACATCAAAGGGAAGACCAGAGAAAAGAGAAATACTCTTTGTCGTAAGGCAAAAACAGGGAGGGGGGAGAGACAGAAGATGGAAAAGACTATCCACAGGGAATATATAGTACATCCATTGTGATAGTCTTGCCGTTTCTATGCCTCGCTATTATCTCTGCAAAATGACAAGGCGGCGTGTTCTAATCCAGCGCGTCATGATGAACTGCCACAGAAACGATTTACTATATTCCCCTCCTCAAATACAAATTTGAAAAATTACCCGTAATAGTTCCGCTGACGTTGGCCTTTCCTGAGGTATTTTCTGCAAGCAGTAATCAACAAATCTCCTAAAGGAGTCCGTCCTGTATGTGCAAATGCATTGACAGAAAAGAAAATGAGGGTCTGTGGAATACACAGATTACTCAAAATAAGGGAAAATTTTACATTCTAAGAGATTTTTGATAAAATATATGGAATTTTAAGAGAAGTGGACCATTTTCAAGTTTATGGCATCTAGAAATTCATACTTTGGATAATGAATGTGGAGAATTTCAAGTCAGTCAACACATAAACATATCTTCACATACAAGCAAGGTCAAATCATAATTTATATGAGAAAATGGAAAATACTATATTTGTAATATTATAGTTTTATACACATTTTTCTTTCTCAAGATAACAACTCTCCTACGATAACAACTCAAGCCTACATTCTTCACAGCCAGTTGCAACCTCTTCATCAGGCACCACCTGCAACCAGGTAGGAAAACTTGAAGCATGAGGGAAGAGAACTTTGGAATATGCTTTCTGGGTGAAAACACTTCCTTCTCTTGAGAATGCCATTTTGTCCACTCTTCTTTAAAACTGTCCTTCTTCTATAACTCTTGTGGCCCAAACAGTTATCAAAAGGTCATAATTTTCCATATGGAATGATACATCTTCTGACAGATAGTGTATGCTCTGTGTCAACATATTTAAATATACATATAATAAAAGAAATGACAACTGGAAAAACAATGACATCAGAGAAGGTACTTTATCTCTGCTGAGAAGTGATAACAGCTAAGATGATCAATACGAGACTGTCAGGATTTAACATACAAGACTTATTAGGAAGGTAACAGGATGTGTTTCCTGCAGAATTTCAGTTCCTACACACACACAGTTTAAGAACATAGCACAAGTGACAGTGAGGGCAGAAATAAATAAAAGTGTGTGTGTATGTGTGCGCGTGCACGCGCATAACCAGTTCATGCCTACAAAGCATCACCACACTTACTATAACATAAAGGAATGAAATGGTTTCTAGGTCAGATGTTTAAAATGTAATTTAACGGAAGTGCCAAATACATATGGTGATTTCCTTAGAGATTTAAAATGAGAGGAGAGTCTTACCATTCATTAGATTGTAGCGTTGGAGAGTCATTCTGGGCAATGTGGTATAAGGCACTCATGGCATTCATGTTGAAAAGGGGGGGCTTCCGTTCCGCTGAAAAAGAAACACGATAAAGTAGTTCTTGAAAGACATCAGGCAGATAGAGAAATAAGGATCTGTGAGCAAAGCTTTGCTGCCAAATCAATGGTTCATTACTGCCATCATGCCACATAATCCACATATTTTCATCTCTAAGGTCAGCCCAGGATAGCCATTCAGAAGAAGCTGCTGGTCATCTTAATGTACATTGGCAAAGCTCCTGATAAGCCCATTTCAAGAGAGACAAGGGAAAATCATTTCTTTTTCACATATCATCAAAACACTGGTCTTCACTTGTGTTTCCACAATAGGTATGAACATCTTCAAGGGTATGTGTTTTAATTTAAAAATATGTATTTACTGGAAATAAAACCCATACGGCACAGAAAAATAGAATGAGCAAAATTATTATAGAATGGAATGCATTAAACATTACTAACATAGCATGGGAGATAAAGTAATTCAATTCAATAAACACTGTTTGAAGGCTCATCTGGGCCAAATAAATGGTACAGGTGGTGGTGGTGGATGGGATATGGGAGGAAGGGGAAGATAAACAATAAGCAAGGTTTGGTTCACCCATTTTATTTTTACTTATTAAAAATTTTTTAAGTTTATTTATTTTGAGAGAGAGAGAGAGAGAGTGAGCATGAACACAAGCAGGGGAGGATCAGAGAGAAGGAGAGACAGAATCCCAAGCAGGCTTTGCACCATTAACACAGAGCCCGACTCAGGGCCCGAACCCATGAACCATGAGATCATGACCTGAGCCGAGATCAAGAGCTAGACACCTAACTGACTGCACTACCCCAGATGCCCCAAGATTCACCCCCTTTTAAAGAGAAACTCAGTGAAATTAGGCATTTCTTTTTTTCTTTTTTTTTTTTTTTACAAATAGTTTATTGTCAAATTAGTTTCCACATAACACTCAGTGCTCATCCCCACAAGTGTCCTCCTCCATGCCTATCGCCCCTCCACCCACATCCATCAGTCCTCAGTTTTTGTCAGCATTCAAGAGTCTCTCATGGTTTGCCTCTCTCCCTTTCCCCCACCATTTCCCCCTTCTTCTCCCCCTTGTTCCTCCGTCAAGTTCCTTCTAATCCTCCTATACGTGCAAACATATGATATTTGTCCTTCTCTGCCTGACTTATTTCGCTCGGCATAACACCCTCAAGGCCTAAAGGAGAAAGCAGGAAACAGCCTCCTTGACCTCCACCGCAGCAACTTCTTACTTGACACATCCCCAAAAGCAAGGGAATCAAGAGCAAAAAAATAAATGATTGGGACCTCATCAAGATTAAAAGCTTCTGCACAGCCAAGGAAATTAGGCATTTCTTAATAGATTTATTCCAACTCAGCCCACCATGGTCTCTTTTTGGGAATTTCTACAGCTCTATTTTAGTATACTGCTTATTTGGCATGTGCTCTCTTATTGTGCCTAAATAAACATACACTTCTTTTCTCTCAAAAAAAAAAATCATTAGCTCTAAGAGCAAGATATTATAACCCTAATACTCCTTAGCTTTTATTTATTCCTCAAGCAACAGGTAATAAAATGTTATTCACATATAAGGTGCTCAGTTTGTTGACCAAAGGAAAGAAACAAGGTTCTAGTTCTAAGTACAGTTAATTTTACATTATTTACTAGTTATTATGCCCTAGAAAATAAATCACAATCTCATTCTATTGTGCTTATCCTAATGGTTTCCTTACACAGTACCCTCCTTGTAATTCATAATATAATTCTCAGGTTTTATCAGAGTAACTAGGTTTTTAAGCAAAGATTCTTCTTTTTTTTTTTAATTTTTAATGTTTTATTATTTCTGAAAGAGAGAGAGAGACTGACAGACAGACAGTGTGAGCAGGGGAGGATCAGAGAGAGAGGGAGACACAGAGTCTGAAACAGGCTCCAGGCTCTGAGCTGTGAGCAGAGCCTGATGTGGGGCTCAAACCCACGAACTGTGAGATCATGACCTGAGCCGAAGTCGGACGCTTAACTGACTGAGCCACCCAGGTGCCCCAAGTAAAGATTCTTCTATTAACCCCTTTTAAAATGGAAAAGAGGGGGGCACCTGGGTGGCTCAGTCGGTTAAGCGTCCGACTTCGGCTCAGGTCATGATCTCACGGTTCGTGGGTTCGAGCCCTGCATCGGGCTCTGAGCTAGCTCAGAGCCTGGGGCCTGCTTCAGATTCTGTGTCTCCCTTTCTCTCTGACCCTCCCCTGCTCATGCTGTCTCCATCTCTCTCTCAAAAATAAATAAAATATAAAAGAAATAAAATAAAATGGAAAACAGGGCTTATTCTAAATTCTAAGAAACAAGAACTAAAGGCAGAAGTAATATAAAAGACATTTTGACTCACAGAAGTATGAACTTCTGAAAAGCCAGGATAAGAAAAAAAAGAAAGCAACCCTCCCTCCTAAACTTGGAATGAATGATGTTAAGAGTAGTGAACTTTAGGGGCGCCTGGATGGCTTAGTCAGTTAAGCATCCAGCTTCAGCTCAGGTCATGATCTCACTGTTTGTGAGTTTGAGCCTGTGTTGGGTTCTATGCTGACAGCTCAGAGTCTGGAGCCTGCTTATGATTCTGTGTCTCCTCTCTCTTTGCCGCTTTCCCTTCCTTGTACTCTGTCTCTCTGTCTTTCTCTGTCTCTCTCAAAAATAAACAAACATTAAGAACAAAAAAGAGTAGTGAACTTGAAGTCACTGACATTATTCCAGCAGAAGACAACTATGGTTATTCATTCATGATACTTTGGAGGGGCGTCTTTATACTCTTGACTAAATGTTCTCTGATACTTTTAAAATGTAACAGTCTATCATTCTACAAATATTTTTTATTAACCTTTCAACAGGATATTATACACTCATGAAATAGATGCCAGTACTATAGGGGCGTGAACTGTTAACAAGTAGAAATTTGAAAGTTGTAGTGTGGAGGCACCTGGGTGGCTCAGTCGATTAAGCATCCAAATTCAGCTCAGGTCATGATCTCCTGGTTTGTGGGTTGAGCCCCACATTTGTTGGGCTCTGTGCCGACAGCTTGGAGCCTGGAGCCTGCTTTGGATTCCTGTCTTCCTCTCTCTGCCCCTCCCCTGCTCATTTTCGGTCTCTCTCAAAAATAAACAGACATTAAACAAACAAACAAACACGACCATGGCGACGTCTAGCATTTCATGCGAGAAGTAATGCTTCCCCCTCTTCTCGTGTCATCTTTCGCTTCACTTAGAGAACCAACTTCAGCACCTTTCAACATACTGCTTCCTCTGTCTGGACTCCCCTCTCACTTTCATTCCCTAAAACTTTGGTTAATCCTTGCCAACCTTTCAAGTTTCACCTTAAATATAACTGCATTTTGCATTCATTTCATAAATATGTATTCAAGGCTTATTATATGCTTATAAGCACTTCCGCAGGGAAGCCTTCTCTGACTTCTCAGACTATTAGATTTTCTTACTGCAAATTATGTTTTTCCTTTCCACTACGTACAACCATAATTAATTATTTGTGTAATTCTTTACATAATGTGGGTCCCCTTTGCTCAACTTTACGAGGACAAGGACAACATCTACTATGTTCATCTTTGCATTCCCAGTGCTAAGAATAGCACCTGGTATCTATTTTTGGTGGTTCAAAAATACCTATAGAATAAATAAATGAAGGTAATGCAAATTAAGGCAAGGAAGAAACCTTGGGCAGCAGGAAGTCACAAAAATGACTGAGGAGCGACTAAGTCTTGGGGATTCCATCACAGGCTATGTGATGGCTTTATTCACTGCCAGAAGGATAGGAACGCTCTTACTTAATGGCAAAAAAGGTATAAAATTCAAGATGCTCAGACGAACACTGAATAGCGCAGGAGAAACACCCAGGAAGGGGGACTAAAGAAAGAACAGAAATTCCCTCCATCCTTCCTTCCTCCCTCCCTCCCGTCCATAGTTTATTGGTAAGGTGGTTTCCATATAACATTCAGTGCTCATCCCAACAAGTGCCCTCCTTCGTGCTCATCACCCCCCTTCCCCTCTTCCCCACCCCCTTCAGGCCTCAGTTTGTTCTCAGCATTCAAGGATTTCTTATGGTTTGCTTCTCTCCCTCTCCCCAACTATTTTTCCCCTTCTTCTGCCCCATGGGCTTCTGTTAAGTTCCTCCTAATCCACCTATACGTGCAAACATACGGTATCTGTCCAGAAAGAACAGAAATTTAGAAAGAGGATGAAGGAACAAAAACAACAACAAAACCCCATTCAACAGTGACAAGAAAGGCAGTAGCTCAGATTTGAAGCGGGAATGGTGAGGCCATAAGTAGCCAACAGCCTGTTGTGAACAATACAAGATGGCAGCCAGCCACACAATGATAGATTAGCTTTAGTCATTAGGTGCACATGACCACAAGTACCCTAAACACAGAACACAGCCCTATGGTCTGAGAAGCATTTGCTAAATACTAGCTTCAAATGGCCTCAGCTATGTTCACATCCTTTGCTAGGTGTGCTACATAAGTCCTCTGGGCCATGGTGACAGGATTCATTGCCGAGCCAGCATACTATAGAGAAAGGTTGGGAAACTATGGCCTATGGGCCAAATTCACCTAGAATCCTGTTTATGTAAAGTTTTATTGAACCACAGCCACGTTCATTTATAAACATACTGTCTATGACTGTTACCATGCTAACAGCAGAGTTGAGTAGTTGCGACAGAGAATGTATGGCCTGTAAAGCCTAAAACACTTATTATCTGGTCCTTTACAGAAAGTGTCAAGCCTTACTATAGAATATAATAGTCTTCATACAATCTTCCACATAAGCAGCAAAACAGGAACTAGGAATGCTTTTGAAGCCACCTTGTGATATGTAATTCAGATCTTCTCAAAAGAAGGGAAAAGGGTAGAAGCATAAAAAAGGTGAATTAACTAAAAGAAAAAAATAGTGATTTGTATTTGGAGACAAGGAACCAGTTTGTGTGGCAACAGGTTTCTTATGAACCAATGTGCCTGAAAAACATAATAATTAGTGACAACAGTAGTTACTACCATTAGCTGAATTCCTACTACATGTCAGGCACTCATTGCTGTCGGTCATAATTTTCACAATAGGTCGGTAAGATAAGCATGGTTACTCCAAGCATTATTTTCCAACTCAATAAACTGAGGTTCAGCTAGCCTAAACAATGAAACTCAGTCACATAGTAACTGACTAAATTGGGATTTCAACCCATCTTGTAAGCATCCAAGAAATGTGTTATTTTCACTATGTCTCAGTGTCTCTTTGACACCCTGGTGCATTTTATGATAGACTGTACTGGTATTTAAAAAGAAAAAGGTGGGAGGGGTCCTGGTTGGCTTGGTCAGAAGAGCATGTAGCTCTTGATCTCAGGGTTGTGAGTTCGAGCCCCACATTGGATTTGAAGATTACTTAAAAATGGATAAACTTAACTAAATAAATAAACTTTAAAATTAAAAAGGAAAAAAAAAAAAAAAAGCAGCAGCAGCAGCAGCAGCAGCAACAGTTTTAGAAGAATAAATATGCCAGGGCGCCTGGGTGGCTTAGTCGGTTAAGCAACCGACTTTCGCTTAGATCATGATCTCGCGGTTCCTGGGTTCGAGCCCCGCGTCGGGCTCTGTGCTGACTGCCAGCTCAGAGCCTGGAGCCTGTTCGGTCTGTGACTCCCTCTCTCTCTGACCCTCCCCTGCTCACGCTGTCTCTCTCTCTCCTAGAAATAAATTAAAAAAAAAAAAAAAAGAAGAAGAATAAATATGCCTGCCTCTCCCTAACAGCCATCACAACATTCATTTATTACCAGATAAACAATGAGTGGCTAACATGGAAGAAGTAAAGTCCAGGCAAAAAACCTACATAAAAACATGTATGTTTTGTGTTTTGTTTTGTTTGTTTTTTCCTGGAAAATTTTTTTCTGAGCACAGTAAGTTCCCTGACAATGCTAATGGACCATTTGCCAGCTCCTATCATAACCTCTGCAGGTAAACTAAGTAAGTGTCTGTAGGTTAAACAGATGAACATCATATTAACTTCTCTTGAATTATTCTTGAAAAATAAAATTTTGCTGACTGGACAATCTCATGGTCCAAAGTGTTCAGAAGATTCTTGCATGTAACTAGTCCTTTCAGTGGAAAATTAATTTAGCCAAAGATAATTTATAGGACAGGCTTCACCACTTCGGAACAGTAGAGGGTGATCCAGGAAAAAGCGACAGTGCCAGTAACATTGTCATCTTCCTCCTTTGTGATGTTACCGTAGCAATTTAAACGACAAATTAGGGGGCTTTTGAAAAAATGTACTGTCTTATAGAAGTAATGTCAAAAGGAAAGGGTATAACATTATCCACAACTCAGGGTAATCTCAACATTAAAAGTACAATTTAAAGTATTGCAAACATATAGGAAACTTAGAAGAATCATTGCTTAGGGTTTTATATGCAGCAGTTTGGTCTTTTTTTTTTTTCATGTAAAAAGAATACTCTTCTTTTATATGTCCATTAACAAGATTAATGCTAAGGAGATACACAGTAAAGCTGTCAAAAAGGTACCTGAATGGTCTACTGCACTAACAATATAATACATTTTGAATAATTGTTGATAAGTTAAATGTCCTTGGTCACAATTTTACTTAATGAATATTAACTGGGCATGTACTACCATCTTTCTCTGAATCTAAGGTGCTACTGACTATAAAATATACCACTATTTTATGTATAACTTGGGGGAAATGCTGCCAATTATAATTATAAAAGGCGATTGCCTGTAAAATACCCACCGGTTTCAAAGAGACGTGAAAATGTAAAATAAAATCTTGGATGAAACATGATATAGATCATGATTGCATTGATAATGGCCAACATTTATTGAGTATATAGGGATTATAATAATAAGAACTTTAAATTCATATTTTCATTTAATCCAGACAATTCTAGTAAGGTAGGACATCTTACACAAATTTCATAGAGAGTTCAAACAATTTGACCAAAGTCACACAAGTAAGAAACGGCAGAGCTAGAATCAGAACTCAAGTTTGTCTGACCACAGAGTCTATGATTGTAAGTGTGATCCAATAGCATCATCTGACAATTTGCAGGAATCACTATTGTGGAGGATAAGACAACAGTTCAGGAGATGGCTGCTTTGTTCTTTAATTCAGTAAGTCATTTTATAAAAGGCAATCAAAGTTAGGTTGATAGACAGTGTTTTCATACATACCTTAATTCATTTTTATAAAAAATAAAATCAGAAATTAAGCACATCTCGAGGGCCTCTCTCAAGAGAGAAAGTACTAGAAGCATCTCCTGGGATGACTCCTTATTTTACCCAGTGTGAACTGCTGTTTGAAACTTCAGTCATTATTACATCTACATAGTACAAATACTGATGGAATGGTGATCTTGAATCATCACCAAAGGACACATTTTGTTTGCTTTATTGACGAAGGCTGGAAAGGGTAGAATCCATATTACATTTAGAAAGATTATGGCAAGAAAAAGACTTGCAAAAACAATGCATGGACACTAATTAGCTGTGAAGTTCAACTTGGGTAGTACATCCTCTTAAGTTTTCATAACTGAGGATTCTACGGTTTCAGTGGCTTAAATATAATTTTGGTTCATTTCGGAAAATAAAAGACAAAAATAGGAATAATCTTATGTACGAATGCAATTAGCTGTTATTGAGCATTTGCTGCGTGTCAGGCATTATGGTAAACACTTTACATGTGTTATCTTACTGAAGTCCGACAATATCTCTTGTATATGTATTGTTATTTTCACTTAGGTGAGAAACTGAGGCTCAAGGATGTCCAGGCTCTCAGTCAGGATGAACATGTTACACGACTCCAAAAGGTGTCATCCATGTCCTAGACTATGTGAATGCCTGCTGGTGTTATGCGTAGCCATATGGGGTGGTCTTGACAGTAAAGTGTTGGTGAAGCCAAAATTCAAATCCGGGGTGTCTACTTTTGAAATTTACTCGATACTGCTAACTCTATGCTAGGTTGTTGTTGTTGTATAACCAAAGGAATTGACAGTAATTTCTCATTTTTAAAAAGTTAAATTCTTCAATATTTCAAACATGTAAGCTTGTGCAGATTATGACACCAACCATTTAGATTAATCAGACTTTTGCCATATTTGTTTTTTCTTCCAAAGAAAGTAGATACATCTTTATTCTTCTTCCTCCCTTCAGAGAATTTCTATTCTGAATTTAAATCTTTTACATCTATGTTCTTATGTTTTATTAGTATATATATACTAAAACACACACACTCATAAACAATATAAAGTGTTTATAAAACTTTCACAATTGGCACCTATACTTCTGCAACTTTCTTTATTCATTGACTATTCAATGTTATGATTTTTGAGATTTATCTATGATGATACATGTAGATATAAGAATACTATATCCTTAACTGTGATATAGTATTCCATAATTAATTTATCCATTCTTCCTTGTGTAAAAATTTACAATGCCAACATTTTCTAGCTTGTATATCAGGTTGCACTATTGTACACATTTCCAATGCACGTGCATAAATATTTATTTAAGGAATGTACTTAGAAGTGAAATGTTGGGTCACTGAGACTACCTCTCATCAACTTTACTAAATGCTGCCAATTTACACTCTGAAGTCATTATACCAATTTACATTTCTACCAAGAGTATGAGTTCTTGTTTCCCTAGCAGCTTCCCAAAATTTATTATCCTCAGCCTTAAGAACTTTTGCCAGTCTGATAAACCTGAAAAGGTATTAACTTGCATTTCCCTTATTGCTAGTGAGCCTGAGTATCTTTGAAGGTTTGATGTCTGGTTAGATTTTCTTTTCAAAGAACTGGTTGATTTTATTCTTTTTTTTTTAAATTTTTAATGCTTTATTTCTAGGAGAGAGAGAGAGAGACAGCGCGAGCAGGGGAGGGTCAGAGAGAGAGGGAGTCACAGACTGAAACAGGCTCCAGGCTCCGAGCTGGCAGTCAGCACAGAGCCCGACGCGGGGCTCGAACCCACGAACCGCGAGATCATGACCCAAGCAAAAGTCGGATGCTTAACCGACTAAGCCACCCAGGCGCCCCAAGGTTGATTTTATTCTTTGACCATTTTTCTACTGGTTGTTTGTCCTTGTATTCATTTTTTTATGTTTATTTATTTGTGTGTGTGTGTGTGTGTGTGTCTCATGAGAGAGAGAGAGAGAGAGAGACAGAGAGAGAGAGAGAGAAGGAGGAGGAGAGAGAGTGAGACAGAGGATCTGAAGTAGGCTCTCAGCTGATGGCAGAGAGCCTGATGCGGAGCTTGAACTCACAAACTGTGAGATCATGACCTGAGCTGAAGTCAGATGGTTAACTGACTGAGCCACTCAGGTGCCCCTCTTTTTATTTTTGATAGAGAAACTGTAAGAGGTCTTTATATGTTCTGGACCAATATTCTGTTGGTTAGATATGTAACTACTTTCTATTAACCTCTGCCTTGGCTTTTAATTTTTGTATTTTACATAGCTTTGTATTTCAAAGTACCAAAAGTTGTATTTGTCATTGTTTTCAAAATATTTTTAGAAAAATTCTTCCCACAACTATAAAGGTGTATGCTCCTATAGCAACAATAATTACATTTATGTAGTGCTTATTATATGGCATGCCATGTTTTAAGTATTTCATATATACATACACACACATACACACTTTTTGACATACTAATTTATATAATTAGGGTTTATAGTCTGTTCTATTGGATATTAGTCTCTCCCTATATTGACACTACATTAATTTAATTATGATGTTATGGATTTGGGCACAGTGATTTTCTGTTCAAATTCTACTTCTTCAAAATTGTTTAGGCTAGGTCTGGCCCTATGACTGTTAGGACTACCCTGTCAAAGTTCTACATAGTATTGTTGAAAGTTGTCATATGTCCCATCTGAAGTAAGCAAATCTGAGACCCCCAAATCATTATTAATAAATTAGATTCATTTCCTTTTCAGTGGAAGACAGAATAACACAATATTAGAATGTAAAAAAGAAATATACTGCCTCAATATCCTTTAACGGAGGACCAAATCAATTATGGTATATCCCTAATAGTGGAGTAAGATGATGCCAGTGAAAAATGAAAAAGGAGTTTAAGTTACTTATACAAAACAAATCTCCAAGATGTCATTAAGTGAAAAATCAAAGTACAGAGCCACTTATATGTTAATTTGGGTGAGAAAAGGAATATAATAGATGTATATCCATATTTGTTTATACATTTGTAAAGAAACACTGGATAGCTATGTAAGAAATTAGTAACAATGGTGTCCTGTGTGTACTGGCAGGGGTCGGAAAGGAAATGGGTAAACAGGGCCAGAGGCGGAAAAAGTTCTTTTACTCCATGTCTTTATATATTTTTTGATTTACAAACTATGTGATTATTACTTATTTAAAAAAAATTAAGTACATATTCTAACTCTCTTCCATGATTCAGTTTAAAAAAAAATTAGTATTTCTTTAAGGTTAAAAAAAAGAAGTCAAGTCATGTATCTCTGTTTCTTTGTTCAAGGAAGGTGTCAGTGAAGCAATTGGACATGCAATACAAAGAATCCCAAGTTGTCTTCACAAGCCAAACATCTTAGGAAAAATAAAACTATAGCCTGAGAAGCAAATTGGAACTCAGAGATTCTGGTATTTGGATACCAGAATAGAGGAAATTAACCAAAACCAAAACAAACTAAAACAAAACTAGATGAAGAAAGTCTTAAAAACAAATGTTAAAAAATTAAATGTATTTATAGCAATTGTAAATTAAAAATCTAGATAAAGGCAGTCTGGTGCTGGAGCCAGCTCTCACTGGCTCTGGAAGGTCAAATGTGCAAACGTTTCTCCAACTCCACAGTAACCCAACCCCCACTCCGCCACTATCTGAGAATCATTGGTTAAATTTGCCAGTATACCTATGGATAAGGGTGACTTTAAGATACACTAAAGTTCAAAATATACAATCAGAGAAATAAGAATCTGTGGTATGTTAGACAATTTTAGATAAATGGATAAATGTAACAATGTTTGGGGCACACCTTTAAAGCTGAGGGCATCTGAGCTTCTAACTTCTATCTAACATGAAGCTTTCTCTGAGGTGGCTCTTTAAACGGGTCAAATACAAATACAGATTTTACAGTCAGATCTTTGATAAGCCTACTATTACTTTTTCAGATTTCCTCTTTACAAATTGGAATGTAAATCACTACTGGGAAGGAAGGACATAAATTATCATTCATGATATAGAGAATGGATATTTTTCAAATATTAATACTTAACTATTGTATATTCCCACATTAGTTATTTGCTGTGTCTGCTCAAGCTTATTTATTTTTTTAATTTTTTTAATTAATTTTTTTGACGTTATCTTTGAAATAGAGAGAGCGCGCATGCGCGGGCATGCATGTGCAAGTGGGGGAGGGGCAGAGAGAGAGAGAGAGAGGGAGGCACAGAATCCAAAGCAGGCTCCAACCTCTGAGCTGTCAGCACAGAGCCAGGACTCGAATTCATGAACCATTAGATCATGACCTGAGCCGAAGTCAGATGCTTAACCAACTGAGTTCCCCAGGTGTCCCTCAAACTCTTTTATATTAATAAGAAAATGTAGCGGAGAGAAAGTAATCTTCTGATATTATACAAAAGCATGAAAAAAATATAAGAAATTCACACTGTTGGCCCACATATAACAGTAGCCTATTAAATCATAGCTGGATGAATGAATTAACAATCATAATCACAAGTGTTTCTCAAAAGTATAATAAAAATAAATCTTTATAAAAATAACTTTTACTCACCCAATTCAATACAGGTGATTCCAAGTGACCAAATATCAACTTTCCCATCATACTGGCCTTCGTCCATGGCTAAGATCACCTCTGGAGCCATCCTGCCAGATGCAATGTGCAAAATTCATATTGCAAATTAAAAACAAAATTCATCTAATAAAGTGAAATAGCTGTTTGAGCATATTCTAAAGTTTTGTCTGATAAGGATATTATTTCCTAACACACATCATTTGGAAAAACACTGTTCAAAATATAACCAATATACTCAATGATTTACATGAAACAACACATTATTTTCAACAAATCCTGGTTCCACCATTAACTATCAGTTTTATCTCAGCTAAATTACTTAACCTTTCTGTATATCAGTTTTTCCATCTGTAACATGGAGAGAATTCTAGTAGCTACCTCAGAAAGATTTGTAAAGGATTAATATGTATGAAACACTTAAATAACTATAGACAACCTGAAAAATACTTATGGAACTATTTAAAACAAAATAATTAGATATTTCAAAGATGCTACAACTTAAAAAATAAACAAACAGGCTCCGGTAATAGATACTGCTTGCCCATAATGGATTTTCATGGGAGGGCAGGGGTCTTATCAGTTTAATATGTTTTTTTCTGTTAGTGTGTGTAAGTGGCTGCTTAGTAAATGCTACTTGATGACCATTGACAGGAAAAAAAAATTCAAATAGTAGCTGATTTTTAGTAGGTAAGTAATCATCCAGGGATATGTCATTCTCCGAGGTACAATGACATTTCAATGGATCTGTGTAAGGAAGGAAAGGAATCTTGAATAGATGGGGTGAAATTTAAAGTCAGAATGACAAACTAGGTAAAGTATCAGGAAACTGAACAAAGTTCTTTAGAGATTTTGGATAGAAATGGGCAGAAGACATGTCTTCTTTCCAAAGACCTCTTTCTTTGGCTAACAGATGGCTAACAGACACATGGAAAGACACTCAACATCACACATCCTCAAATCAAAACTATAATGAGATGTCACCTCACACCTGTCAGAATGGCTAACATTAGGAAACAACAGGTATTAGTGAGGATGCAGAGAAAGGGGAACCCTCTAGCACTGTTGGTAGGAATGGAAATTAGTGCAGCCACTCTGGAAAACAGTACGGAGGTTCCTCAAAAAATTAAAAATAGCATTACCCTATGACCCAGCAATAGCACTGCTAGGAATTTATCCAAAGGATACAAAAATGCTGATTCAAAGGGGCACATGCACCCTAGTGTTTGTATCAGCACTATCAACGATGGCCAAATTATGGAAAGAGCCCAAATGTTCACGAATAAAGAATATGCAGTGTGTGTGTGTATATATATACACACACACACACATACATACATACATATATATATATATACATACACAATGGAATATTACTTGGTGATTAAAAAGAATGAAGTCTTGCTATTTGCAGCAGCATGGATGGAAGTAGGGGGTATTATGCCAAGTGAAATAAGTCAGTCAGAGAAAGACAAATATATGATTTCACTCATGTGGAATTTAAGAAACAAAACAGATCAACAAAGGGGAAGAGAAGGAAAAATAAGATAAAAACAGAGAGAGAAGCAAACCATAAGAGATTTTAAATACAGAGAAAAAAATTGAGGGTTGCTGGAGGGGAGGGGATGGGCTAAATGGATGATGGGCATTAAGGAGGGAACTTGTTGGGATGAGCACTGGGTGTTGTAAGGAAGTGGTGAATCACTGGGTTCTACTCCTGAAATCAATACTACACCATATATTAACTAACTTGAATTTAAATAAATTAATTAAAAACAAAACAGAATAAAAACAAGAACCTGGATTTCTTTTATTAAAAGGTAATATTTACACTTACTGGCTAGTTAGAGGTTAAAGAGAGTTATCTTGTCCTTGTCTGGAGATTCTGCCTCAAGAGAAAAGTTCAAAAGAAACCTAAATGAAATCTAAAACCTGAGCTTGGTTAGTGAGTTGATAATCCTGCTCAGTTTACACCCAGTGACATCAACCTTATTTGAACAACTTAAAGTCATTGGAAACTGTATACTAAGTCAGAGTGTTTCTTTTTTTTGCTTGTGAGTTTTCTATCCTTCTTTAATGAAATCTTATTTGAGGCACATGGTAAGACACTGTCAGAAAAACCAAACCAAACCAAACCAATGCCATGAGTCCATTTTGTTCATGTATGCACGTTTTAAAATTCTAGGTTTAAAATTCGACATACCAGTAAGGTGTACCCACAAAGGAGTTGGCAGGAGAAGCCATTGAGGCAGATCCGAAATCAGCTAGTTTCACCTGACCTGGCTCTGTTAGAAGAATGTTTCCTGCTTTAATATCCCTATAGGAAAAAATAAGAGCGTTAGAAAATCGCTTTTCAACTCTGATTATGGAATAGGTCAGAGCATGCAATTAATAAGACAAAAAGTTTATTTAACAACAACAACGAAAAAAACCCTGCTCAGATGGTCAGAAGGGGATTTAGTAATTACTGCATGCTATAAGGGGGCCCAGGTTCCTGGGTGTACTAACAGGTAGGTCATAGTAATTACTAAAAGATAGAGCTTTTAGAGGGAGAGAACGCAAAGAGAAAAGGCAGACATGGCAGACAAGGAAATCTATTCAATTACTACACTTAAAAAAGCATGTTAACAGATGCTGGTCCAGTTGTCAACTGTATTCCTTATGCTGGGAAAATTGGTGCCATTTGTAACTGCCTTTTTTTTTTTTTTTTCCCAAATTACATAAGGCTTTTAAGAGTCTAAACAAACCTTCAATAACTCTGTATTATCTACCTACCAATAAACCTCAACTACACACATACCTTTTCTTTCTTTCCTGTGACCCTTTCTCTCTGCCTTAATTGTAACTGCAACTCTAAGCCATTTGAGGGTACATGTTATATAGAAGGTGTCATTTTAAAAATAACACTGTACAGTAAAAAGAAGACCCTGAAAGATCAAAACAAACAAGGATTAGGGATTAGGAAATTGCATTTCTATTGTATTATGACAAAGAATTGCAAGTGGTTATTACTAAAGTTATTAGATATTTTATGCAGCAAAAAAATTTGAAATATGGTTAAAAAATTCATTGTTTTGGATGATAATTTAGAATGAAAACATGTGGATGTACTCTATTCTCTTCAAAAAAAGCATGAGGTGTAATGAGTATTAGGAACCAACAGTTATATATTGATGGGCTGTGGAAAGACAAAGCAGAGAGAATGAGGAAAACTTATGTCAAGTTGAAAATGATAAGGTTCAAATGTTTCAAGACAATGTCTCCAAAAATCTTCTCTTGAAAATTCAGTTTCTTTACTCATGATGACATTAGACATTGGCAGAGTGAACTAAAAAAGCATTATATATTTCCCTAACAGCAAAAAGATATCTTTTCTCTATTACATTCAATTAGAACTTGCCTTTTAAAATTTATTTATTTTTGAGAGATAAGAGACAGAGCATGAGTGAGGGAGGGGCAGAGAGAGAGGGAGATACAGAATCTGAAGCAGGCTCCCCCAGCTGTCAGCACAGAGGCTGACATGGGCCTTGAACTCATGAACTGTAAGATCATGATCTGAGCTGAAGTTGGAGGCTTAACTGACTGAGCCTCCCAGGTGCCCCTGACTTGTCTTTTAAATCAAAATAAGAAAAATCTGAGACATGGTATCCAAATAGGAAGCATATTTTAAAAGGATTTTTTGTTTTTTCAACTTCTTTTATATATTAAATAAGATAAAGTATAATATAAAATAAAACATTAAAATAATGTGCAGATTTTGGTAACAGAGGCACACACACACAAAAAAAGAACCATGGCTTTAAACAGGAAACGGTGATATCATATATAGACAAGTTGGCATTTGGTAATGACATTTTGATACCAAAGATATACATTAAAAACATTTTTGGGGGTCAAATCCATGGATATGATGGCTTAATCTATTTTATCAACGTTTATTAGGTGTGGTTAGGTTCATTCTTTGCTTCTAAAAGTAAGCCAAATCCATTGCAGGGATTTTGGTCTGCCTATCTTGAGAAGTTCTGCTTTTGTGGCACCAGTAACTGGTAGCAGCTACTCTAGGGCGATTAAAAAAGAGGCAAAAGGGGAACCTATGATGTAATGGTTTCATTTCTTCTTAGTAAATGTCAAAGTGTTTTCTTTTGCTTTTGAGCCATCTGTGATCCTTTATACCTACCTCATATTCCATTATTCCTGCCACCATTCATTAAAGTAACTGTACTAGAAGTTCTTTACTGAGAGAAGGAAAGATTAAGAACATCTTTAGTTAGAAGTTAATGGTAGGAAGTACACTGGAGGGAGGGCAGTGGCGTTGTGGTAAAGAAAATACAAGGTAGAGGAAAGCCCGGGATTAGGAGTTAGGAAATCTGAGCTTCAACCTTTATTATGTAAAACCTGTGAACTATGGGCAGTTATTTAAATCTTTCAGAGATACAGTTTCTGCCAAGGTAAAAGCAATAATATCTTCCCATATATCTGTATGGAGTATCAAAATGCACGATATTGGGGCGCCTGGGTGGCTTAGTCGGTTAAGCGTCCGACTTTCGCTTAGGTCATGATCTCGCGGTTCGTGGGTTCGAGCCCCGCGTCGGGCTCTGTGCTGACTGCCAGCTCAGAGCCTGGAGCCCGTTTCAGTCTGTGACTCCCTCTCTCTCTGACCCTCCCCTGCTCACGCTGTCTCTCTCTCTCTCTCTCCTAGAAATAAATAAAAACATTTAAAAAAACAAAAAAAAAAAACAAAAAAAACACCAAAATGCACGATATTTTAAAGTGATGAAACAGCACACAATTATTTAAGATTGGCTTGTTATTTGCAATTGGAAAAGGAGAAAGGAGGGGCACCTAGGTGGCTTGCTGGGTTAAGCATGGTTTCGGTTCAGGTCATGATCTCACAGTTCGTGCACAGTCGAACTGTTTGTTCGAGTCCTGCACTGGGGTACTGGGAGTGAAGAGGCTGCTTGGGATTCTCTGTCTCTTACCCCTTCTCTCTGCTCCTCTCTCTCCCTCACTCTCTCTCAATAAACAAACAAACAAACAAATAACTAAATAAAGGAAACTCAGGTAGGAAATAAATATATGCAAGGAAAGTTAATTTTCTTTTTTTCTTGGCACAGTGTCAAAAGGCTGCGCCCTTCCTCAAATTTTCCCACAACATCCTGCCTGGAGGACAGTTACCTGTAGAACAGAGGTGAGGTAAGTCTTTGGGTAGATTTGGAAAAGACCAAGAGATAGAAGCTAAATTCTGGCAACTTTACTTTCACATCCGGAAGCAGCAGCAATCTCTGCTTCCTATAAATACACAGGCACCTTACAAAGTGGAGCATGCACTAATTTTCAAGATTCCTGAATAGGTAGTCCTGTAACTGACATGTAACTGGTCTCCGATCTTACCTATGAATCAGTGCATGGGAATGCAAGTAGGCCAGCCCCTGCAAGGCACCATGAGTAATGGCAGCGATTTCCACTTCTTGAAGTGGTTTCTTATGAACTGAGGGAGGAAAGAAACATTTAGAAGCAATAATGAGTTTCATTCTTCTTATTATCTTATACTCTCAAATGACAATTTAGGAACACATTCACCTAAATATATAGGATATATATTTCCTATAGAACCACAATAAGTCATCAGATAACAGGAAACCCAAGTGCAAAAACAAACAAATGAACTGCTTAAAACAAAATAAAACAAAGCCTGATAGTCACTGTAATGGATTGTTAATTGACTTGTCAGTTGGTAAGTCAAAGCCACCAGTGATTCCAATTGGCCAGGCCCAAATTTACCAGTCCTTTCTGACATTTTAAATGCCTAGGGTTGTATTATTCTCCTCTCCACAGAGCATCTATAATTACCTCTTCTAACTACAGGTTTTCATTATTGTGAAAGCAGCTAATAAGCAATTTCTATTCAGAGATCAAGGATAATATACGAAAGTTTTTTTTAATGTAAATTTTTAACACAGTCTCTGTGTTATAATAGCATTTGCAGAAGAGAACTGGGTCAAGATATTTGAAAGAGTTAAATATCAGTATAATTTGATACCATTTACCTCTCTTTCATACATACACATGAATTTGGTGCTTTTGGCTACATTTATTACATCACATTAGCTGAACATTTTAGTAAGTACCTGCCCTGGATGGGCCATGAACTAAAGAGTAAGAGGGCTGCTGCTAATCATTCCTGAGATACTATCAGCTACTGTGGAGGTAAAGTTTGCACAGCTTATCCATACAATCCTTAAGTCTAGGTCATCATCCATTTGCTTTGCCCAAACTGCACTTCTTTTATCGTTTATTTATTTATTTTGAGAGCAAGCAAGAGAGAGAATGAGCGGGAGAGGGGCAGAAAGGTGGGGGGGGAGAGAGAGAGAGAGAGAGAGAAAGAGAGAGAGAGAGAGAGAGAGAGAGAGAGAAAGGAAGGAAGGAAGGAAGGAAGGAAGGAAGGAAGGAAGGAAGGAAGGAAGGAAGGAAGAAAAGAGGGAGAGAATATCCCAAGCTGGCTCCACTCTATCAGCACAGAGCCCAATACAGGGCTCAACCCCATGAACCCTGAGATCATGACCTGAGCAGAAATCAAGAGTTGGACACTTGGCCAACTGAGCCACCCGGGCACCCCCAAACTGTTCTTTAATATATGAGTAGATAATATTCTTGTCAAGGCAAAACAGAAAGGAGGGGATAGTACTTTTATTCTTACCTTCTAACAAATCAGAAGCTGAGCCTAAGCAATATTCCATCACCAACTGTAATAGATTAAAATAATAACCAGAATAATTACAGTTAATAAGAAACTGCTAAATTCAAGTAACCATGAAACTAAGACTACTAGGAGAATAAGTACTCTGACCTACTTGAACCTGGATTAAATTTTGGTCATCTGACACTAACTTATTTTTACAATTTTATCATATGGTTTTGTTATTTCCTCTTAGAAGTGGAATGTTTTAAGACTGTAAGTATACTGGACATGAAATGGTCAAGCTGAGATTGCCACTTAGTTACCAGTTTCCACACTACCTTGTTTCAAAATGACTTAAGGTAGCTAGGTTGCACTATAAGTTAAAACTTGTAACTTGGAAAGTGGCAACCAAATATATGAGCCAGTATAACCTATACTGGGAAATACTAATTAAATACAATAAACCAGTAAGTACTAAATTCCTTATTTTTACATTTAAAACAGTTCTAAACAAGAAAATATTGTTTAGAACTCAACCTAAAGATGTAGCCTGATATGTATCATTACCTTATCTTGCATCTCTGCGATGGGATATTTAAATTTTTATCTTAAACTATTTTTTTTTAAATGTTTTATGTTTATTTTTGAGAAAGAGACAGATAGACAGAGTGTGAGCAGGGGAGGGGCAGAGAGAGAGTGAGACACAGAATCCGAAGCAGGCTCCAGGCTCGAACCCACGAACTGTGAGATCATAACCTGAGCCAAAGTCGGATGCTTAACCGACTGAGCCACTCAGGCACTCCTCTCTCAAAGCATTTCTAGAACAGTATTATTAAAATATTACTGATACTTATTGGGTTTGCAATCTTGGGAGGCTTTTTAAAAGGAAAAAATTCTTTTATTCTCATCCTAGATTTTTTTTTAGATGTCCCAGACTACTGATTTATAAACAAAGTCACACCTATAATGGTCAGTGACCAACCTCTATACACACACACACACACACACACACACACACACACACACACTCCTGCAAATTATTTTCTTATTCTAAAAAACACCATGTGTTCCTTCTGAAATACAAATTTCCTATCATCACCTACACATAAGCACTGTTAACATATTAGCTCCTTTCATTAAAAACATTAACGTAAAAACATAATTATGTGTGGTGTGCTCTGTACGTAATTTAGAAGAATATGAGATAAAATTATATAAGACATGATACTTAATGTTATAATCATTATATATTATTATAGTATGTAATAATCATATATTATATATAATTCCAGTAATGCCAGGTATATAATACATATCATATATTACACATCACATATTATTATGTATAACAGATATATTTATGCCTAACCTATTAAATTTTTTATATACCTATATGTAATTAAATATATAACTATATATAATATGTTAAAATTATTCCATTATTATTCCAGAATAATTTCTAACATGAGAAATGTAGGAGTTTAAAGTTCTGAAATTTTATTATAGTTTTCTACTTGACATTAAAATAAGCAGATTCAGAAACACTAATTTTATTTACTTTTAAAAGAAGTATAGTTGATGTACACTATTGTATTGGTTTCAGGTATACTTCATGGTGACTTGACAATTATATACATTATGAAATGCTCACCACCCTAAATGTAGTTACCATCTGTCGCCACATGAAATTATTATAATATTATCTATGCTGTACTTTTTATTTATTTATTTATTTTATTTTATTTTTTAAAATATTTTTATTTATTTCTAGGAGAGAGAGAGAGAGACAGCGTGAGCAGGGGAGGGTCAGAGAGAGAGGGAGACACAGACTCCAAAATAGGCTCCAGGCTCTGAGCTGGCAGTCAGCACAGAGCCCGACGCGGGGCTCGAACCCACGAACTGTGAGATCATGACCTAACCGAAAGTCGGATGCTCAACCAACTAAGCCACCCAGGCGCCCCTATGCTGTACTTTTTAATCTCCATTATTTTACAACTGGAAGTCTGCACCTCTTTTTTTTATGTTTATTTTTATTTATTTACTTTATTTTTTTTGTTTATTTTTATTTTTGAGAGAGAGCGAGTGTGATTGGGGAGGGGCAGAGAGACAGAGAGGGAGACATGGAATCTGAAGCAGGCTCCAGGCTCTGAGCTGTCAGCACAGAGCCCAATGCAGGGCTCAAACCCACGAACTATGAGATCATGACCTGAGTCAAAGTTGGATGTTTAACAGAGAGCCACCCAGGAACCCCAGAAGTTCATACCTCTTAATCCCCTTGACCTATTTCACCCATCCCCCCAACCCCTCTCCAGTCTGGCAACTAACAGTTTCATCTCTGTGTTTATGGGTCTGTTTCTGCTTTTTTTGTTTGTTTTGTTTTGTTTTGTTTTGATTCCATATATAAGTGAAATCATAAAGTATTTGTGTTTCTCTGTCCAACTTATTTCACTTAGTATAATACCCTCTAGGACTATCCATGTTGTTGCAAATGGCAAAATTTCATTCTTTTTTATGGCTGAGTAATATCACATTGTATATGTATACCACATCTTTATCCATTCATCTACTGATGAACATTCACTTTGCTTCCATGTCTTGACTATTATAAATATGCTGCAATAAACATAGAGGTACATTCATCTTTTCAAATGTGCCTTTTTGGTTTCTTCAGGTAAATACCAAGTAGTGGAATTACTAGATTGTATGGCATTTATATTTTTTGAGGAAATTTCATACTGTTTTACACAGTGGTGGCACCAATTGACATTACCAGTAACCATACAAAAGGGTTCCCTTTTCTCCATGTCCTTGCCAACAGTGTGATTTCTGGTCTTTCTGAGATTAGGCATTCTGATTGGTATGAGGCATTATTTTATTTCTTATTGTGAAATGAAATATTCCATATTAAGTGAATACTATAATGAACATTAGACTTTTATGTGCATTATTTTTTTCTGCTTTACTGAGGTATAGTTAACAAACACTGTTTTTCTTTAACCAATTCTGATGGACATTAAAAAAATATATTTATTTATTTATTCTGAGAGGGACAGAGAGTAGGGGAAGGGCAGAGAGAGAGATGGGAAAGAGAGAATCCCAAGCAGGCTCGCATTAGCACAGAGCCTGATGTGGGGCTCAATCTCACAAACTGTGAGATCATGACCTGAGCCAAAACCAAGAGTCTGATGCTTAACCGACTGAGCCACCCAGGTACCCCAATGGAAACATTTCTTTTTTTTTTTTTTTCTTTTTTTTAATGTTTAATTTATTCTTGAGAGAGACAAAGGCAGAGGCTGAGCGAGGGAGGGGCAGAGTGAGAAAGGTGTAGAGTGAGAGAGGGACATAGAATCTGAAGCAGGCTCTAGGCTCTAAGCTGTCAGCACAGAGCCTGATGTGGGGCTGGAACTCACAAGCTGTGACATTATGACCTGAGCCAAAGTTGGATGTTCAACCAACTGAGCCACCCAGGCACCCCTGTTTCTTAAGCTAAGTAAATTAATATGCACATATAACTTCCTGTAACTGAGTATGTAGAATATTAACATAGAACTTTAAAATCAAATGGAGAGAATATATTTACAGTTACAGTTATATTTTTAAAATTATATGTTAACTCTGTATTTTTGTCATGTGTATTCTTTCCCCTATTATTCCATAACACAAGGACATCTGAACTGTGGCTGGTTGTTTGCTCCTGACATTAAACAGCTCTAGTTGCTTGCTCTACTTTTAAACGAGTAGGTCTGCTTTCTAACTTCCATTATTCCTTCTGTCTGGTCAAATTACTCTTGTCCGTGTTTGTATGCATGTCTCCAGAACTTTGGTTCCTATGAGCTCCTTCAATTTTGCCTGTCAAATCCACCGTAGACAGAGAACAGTTAACCAAGCTTATTAGCACTCTATGTAATCTAAGAGTAAATAGGCTTTAAATAAGAGCTCAGAGGATTTTCTGAAGACTCGAAACACATGAGATTTATCACTTCATGTTGTAACATTTATTCTGCATGTTTAAAATCCCTTTCTTGACTCCTTCAAGATGGCTGAGATTGCCAGAGAACTGATTTCCAGATAATGAGATACTCCTCTGATTAATTTCTTTGGCTCAGAACAGAAGCAATGGCTCTAGGTATCTTAAAAGCTGCTTGAAAAGAAATGTTAATTATTGGCTAGTCTATCTGGGAACAAAAATTCCATTTCTTAACTGGAGAGCATGTATAGGAAAGCACTTATACATGGTAACTTCTCAACAAATCAATCTCAGTAAATGTTAGGTTGGACTTTAAATTGGAATGTGCAGTCTGCTAAAGCACAAAGTATAGCTTCTTCATGGACTAAACAGTGCCTCAAGTGCTAACCTAAAAACAGAAACATGATGGTGCAAAAATATACTAAAGAGACAGAGTGGAACAAAAGACTATTTCATTTTAATCACATGCTAGGCCCTGTTTGATAAAACTTAGACAGTGATTGTAATACGATTCCAAATTTGGGAGGAAATGAAGTGGGGGATGAGAAATAAAAAGATAAAAATTCTAGGATGAGAATAAAAGGATCTTTTACTTTTGCAAATAAGCCATTATAAAATGATATTAAAATTTCACAACCTGTTTGTTGATTGTTTTTAGAATAAAATCTCCCATAGACTAGGCATCATATTGATCTTATAGAATGTATACCATACAGCACACTCTGAGGTATTAACACATGTTGAATACTGGTAACAAAAGTCAAATGGGATAGAGATGGGACTGATAATTTTACAGATCAAAGAGATAATAGAAAAATAGAAAAAATTTAATGGGAAGTAAATTATAATACAGGTCCCTTAACTTACCCAAGCAGTGTGCTCTTTCAAGTAACAACCTTTATACTCAATGGTATTAGGATGCTTTAATTGTCGTAAAAATTTGACTTCCTTAAGAATATCTTGCCATTTCTATTGAAGTAATAAAGAAAATGGTACAATTTTAGACCGGAAATAGTATTTTATTATCAACTATACATATATAATATTCTTTTTGTTATTTTAAATAGACAAAGTAAATGT
Organism: Proteles cristata cristata; assembly: GCA_017311185.1. NCBI lineage: Eukaryota > Metazoa > Chordata > Mammalia > Carnivora > Hyaenidae > Proteles > Proteles cristata. The sequence goes on along the minus strand of JAESUZ010004867.1, from coordinate 885,938 downwards.
TTAATAAATGAAGATGCTGCTTAAACTTGTGTTATTTAATTTTAGTACCTGTAAATGGAAATCTATTGTCGAATATAATAAATGTATATACTAACTTATATTCTATTCCACAAATTAGTTGATTGAGTTAGAATATTAATAATATTTATTATATGCTCTATAAAAAGGAATAAAGAAGTTATGATAAAGTAACATTTAAAGAACTTTGTTTCTACTGTCAATCTCACACTAATGGGTTTATGTTAGGTTAGGTATACAACTGTCTTCAACATACCTCATGTGTCTGCTTCCCACTATAGGACATTTTCTTAACTGCCACCACCTCATTGGTGTGAGCATTTGTGGCCTGTGTTGAGAGGGTAGAAGAAAAAAAATAAAAATAAAAAGAATAAATATTCATTTGACTGACTTCATTACTATAAAGATGTCGTAAGTTTTGATAGGTTAAATAGACATTTCCACCCCACCGTAAGGTACAACTTTTCTTTATCCCTTTTTATATACATGCAAAGACTATAATATATAAAAAGATTAGAGTTTAACCAAATGTATCCAATCAAACAAAAACAAGTTCAGTTTCCAAAATGTCCATACTGGCTTCACCATGTGAAATGTCCATCAATGGAGAATCAGTAAATAAATGTGGTACAGTCATATAATAAGGTAAACATTAAAAGAATGAGGTAATCTATATGAATATACAGTAATTCAGAAAGTTGTAAAAAATATGAGAAAAAACAAGCTGTATATTATCTTGCTTTTGCAAAAGAGTAATTATGTGATGTATGTGCAGAAAAAATATGAAGAATTTATACCAGAATATATATCAGTGATAATTCCTGGAGGAGTGCTGTCTGATAGAACTTTCTGTCATGATGGAAATGTTTTATATCTATATTATATATACGCTGGCATGTGAAATGTGGCTACAGTGACTGAGGAAATGGGAGTTTAAATTTTAATTAATTTAAATCTAAATAGTCTACTGAACAATGCAGCAGAAGGTAAGATTAATCTTAAATGGGACTTTCACTTTCAAAGGTACATATATTTTATAATGAGAATGTATTACGTATATACATACATATATGTGTGTGCATTCATCTATAAAGATTGTCTTGGCTCATAATATCTCTATATATCTTTTCTTTCCCAAAATACAATAGTTCTCTGAAACCACACACGAAAATAACAACGCAAGTAATAGACTCCCTCCTACTTAAGAGATTTAAAATAGAAAATTTTCTTAAAATATTCAGAAAAATACATGTAAGACATTAAAAGATTATCTAATTTTGGCCTTCTTTTAATAACAGGGCTCTATATGAGTGCCACACTCCTGATGTAAGTAAGCTATTTTGGTTCTATGATATTATTATTGTAAACCAATAAAGGTATAGTGGTGGTTCTGAGGTAAGAGATTAGAAATTCACTCCCTGATAAAATCATCAGTTTTAGACAAAAATGCATAATCACTTTCTTAAATACACTTAAAGAAGCTCCTCAAATAAAACTATGGATTTCTTTCTATTTCAAAAAATTTTAAATTAAAAAATAAACAATAACTTATTTATGTAAAAAGAATTCAGTCCCAGAGTCTTACTGAATGACAAACTGCTGAGAAAATGAATACTTATTGAAAAAAACATTTTTTACAAGCACTGAAAGTAAAAGTACCTATTATAAAAACAAGGTATCTATTAGAGTTTTCAAATCAGCAGGCCTCTACAAAGGTATTTTTTAGATATTTTGTTCATTTATAAGGTATATATGGACTTTTGTTAAAAACAAAAATCTCACATTTTGCTGGCTTTTAGATTTTAACACTAAGACTGCTTATATGGCAGCAACAAAGAAAAGTTGATGTGAATTCAGTATTTCAATAAAGGTTAGAGTGATTGTATCGGAAAAGCAGATATTTTGGGGATGAATCTATCTACTGTACAGCTTGAGCAGCCTGAGAAAGGCTTAATAAATGCTCAACCAAAGAGGAATTTTAACTTAAAGGGTTTAAAAAAAAACCCCAAATCCCTAACCTTTATAAAAGGGAAAAAAAAGGACACAAATGGAATCAGATGGTACTATCCAATTGCTTATTAAGTTTTTTTTTTCTGTAATCAATGCTTATTTGGAAGCGGAGACTTGAAAAAGGAAATCACCCTAGAATAAAGATACATTTCTTTACATTTACAAAGTAATCATTACTTAGAACTTCGTATGTATACTTGCTTACACAGTCTATCTACTGGAGCACAGACTTGAAATTTGAAAAACATTTCCATGTTGATTTTTCTTAGATGTGAAATTTATTTTTTAGTTTTTATTTAAACTCCAGTTAAACATAGAGTGTAACATGAGTTTCAGATGTACAATTTAGTGACTCATCAACTCCATAGGTCACCCAGTGCTCACCAAGACAAGTGCACTCCTTAATCCCCATCACCTATTTCCCCCGTCCTCCGACTCCCCTCCGCCCTGGAAACCATCAGTTTGTTCTCTACTGTTAAGAGCCTGTTTAGATGTGAAATGTTTAATGCAATTTTATACTGGTTAAAATTCACAGCTGAAACTTCAAAAAAAAGGTCAACGTTTTAGTACAGAGAAAGGAAACTATTGGTGGGGGTCTTGGCTTTCCAGTACTTCATATAATATGAATGATTACCACCCCTATACATTTCAAGTGTTATTCTTTTTTAAAAAGAATTTTAATGTGTATTTATTTATTTGATTTGAAAGAGAGAGAGAGAGAGAGAGAGAGAGAGAGAGAGAGAGAGAGAGAAAGAGACACACAGAATCCCAAGCAGGCTCTGTGCTATGAGCACAGAGCCCAACGAGGGGCTCCATCCCATGAACTGTGAGATCATGACCTGAGATGAAATCAAGAGTCGGATGCTTAACAGACTGAGCCACCCAAGTGCCTCCTTTTTTAAAACATTTATTTCAAGTGTTATTCTCAAAACTTATATTCATATTTAATACTTCCAATAGTCTCAATGATCTCAGGTAGTTTAAGCAAGATTGTTGATTTAAAAAATATTTAATAGAGTATTGTGACATTTTCTTAACCATTTCCAGCTACATTTAGATTACTGTCCACTTGTTGCTAATTTATAGAGAAATATAAACAGTAAAAATAAACTTTCCTTTTTGCCTTAGTTATGAAGTCTTAACTAAAACTGAAAGGTAATAAGCATAACCAGAAGAACAGAACTTAATTATTAGCTTTAGGTGGATTATGGAAGATATGTTAAGTTCAACAGGGCAGCACTGGAAATGTAGAAGCTTCATAGTTGTGTTTAAGTGAATACAAAAATAATTATGCTTAGCCTGTTTCTATTTTCCTTTAATATAGAATGTCTTGGGGCGCCTGGGTGGCTCAGTCGGTTAAGCATCCGACTTCGGCCCAGGTCATGTTCTCACGGTTCGTGGGTTCGAGCCCCGTGTTGGGCTCTGTGCTGACAGCTCAGAGCCTGGAGCCTGTCTTCGGAGTCTGTGACTCCCTCTGTCTTTGACCCTACCCTGCTCATACTGTCTCTATCTCTCTCTCAAAAATAAATAAAACATTTTAAAAAATTAAAAAAAAATAATGTCTTTTATTTTTCATTTTTTTATTTAAAAAAATTTTTAATGTTTTATTTATTTCTTAGAGAGAGAGAGGAAGCATGAGCAGGAGAGAGTCAGAGAGAGAGGGAGACACAGAATCTGAAGCAGGCTCCAGGCTCTGAGCTAGCTGTCAGCACAGAACCTGATGCGGGGCTTGAACCCATGATCTGTGAGATCATGACCCGAGTTGACGTCAGACGCTTAACTGACTGAGCCACCCAGGTGCCCCTAATATAGAATTTCTTACTGCCTTATTTGTTAATGCTGCTAATTTCTAAATTACTTATGTAAATCCAAACACAGATATTTTACCAGATGAAAAGCTTCCACTTTTTTCCTGAAAATGCTCTCAGCTGAATGATTCAATGAGAGAGAGCTGTGCCAACTTATAATCCACTTTAAGTGTATTTCTTGCCATCATTCTGTGTAAAAGCTGTAAACTACAAAAAGTCTAACAGAATTATAGTGTTTAGGTATAAAAACGTTGGTTGCCAGAATCAGGTCTTAACGGCTGGCTAGCATGGCTAGGATTAATGAAAAGTACTAATTAGCAGAACCAACTTCTCTGAGTTCTTTATAACTCATTTGTTCATTCAACTAATACTTAATAGGTATTCAAAAATTGTCAGGTATTGGGCTAAGGAAGTGAGTAGATATGCTCAGTATGTGTAGTAGCACAGACAGTAACAAAAATGTCATAACACACACACATGTAAAATTGTAACTGTGACAGTTGCTCGGAGGAAGGGTGTTACTCCGAGAAACCAAAGTGGGAGGGTGCGCCTTAGGCAGGTGAGGCAAGGCTTCCCTGAGGAAGTGAGGTTTCAGCTGAGAGCTAGAAGAGGAACAGGAGTTAAGGGGAAGGGGAAGGGGAAACATTCCAGGGAGAACACTTCATGCAAAGATCCTATGACAATGGTCAAAAGAAAGCTAGTATATTACAGCTCGGGCAAGGAGAATGAGAAGGAATATGGCTCAAGTACAGACAGGGACCACATCCTGGAAGACCTTGTAGGCTGGCTACAGTAAGGTTTTGATCTCAGCCTAAGAAGGGAGAGCCCCTGAAGGCTTTACAGAAAAAGATGATGTGGGGCACCTGGGTGGCTCGGTCAGTTAAGCATCTGACTTCTGCTCAGGTCATGATCTTGTGGTTGGTGAGTTCGAGCCCCACCAGAGGCTCTGTGCTGACAGCTCAGAGCCTGGAGCCTGCTTCAGAGTCTGTGTCTCCCTCTCTCTCTCTGACCCTCATTCCCTCCCACTCTCTGTTTCTCTCTGTCTCTCTCTCCTTAAAAAAAAAAATTAAAAATTAAAGAAAAAAAAAAGATGATGCAATCGGATTTACTTCTTTCCCCCCCTAAGCTCACTATAGTGTGGACAACAGCCTAAAGAGAGACCAGAATGGATGCACAGAAATGGGTTAGGACGCCATTGCAGTTGACCAAAGAAGAGATGACGGTCTTCTTGGTTATCCCTGTTTGAGTGACAAGAGGAAGAATCTATTAATAGTGAGGAAGGAGCTACACAAAAACATTATTGTGGGCAGTGAGAGATCCATTTTTTAAGGTATTACCATATGATCATTATAGATAAAAGGCTAAAGATTTTCTAAGTTTTACAGTAAAGTACAAGTTAATTCCTCTTTAATCTGTTTTTTAGTGCCTTACGAGTTTATATGGGCCTGTACTACTCACTTTTGTATACAGGCAATACAATACACAATACAGTTAATGATTACATTTTCAAAGCCACCCAGATATCTTTATGATTCCTCTCGCCTATCATATCAACAAATAACATATATTTAGTGCCTACTGTAAACGTGCATTGGCTAGCCGTTAGAGTTGTAAAGGAATAGTAGAAGCAGTCCTCATTTTCAAAAGGCATACATGCTGGCTGAAGAGACAGGACTTAGCTCAAACAGCAAATACATGACTAGGTCTTCTGCGGCCAACTATAAAGTAGGTCTCATTTATTCTGAGTCCAAAGGCTTGTTAGTAAGTTTCAAAACATGGTTGGGTTATTACAGTTATTCTAAAAGAGAACTTTGAGAGGAGTTTATCTGCTTTTTAAACTATAAGAGTCAAGTAGAGACCGGAACTACCCTCTGACTCTGACCAAGAGAGGCTCGGAGAGGATGAAGGAGTTATAAACAGAAAGTAAGAAAAAGTAGCTGAGGAAAGTGTCTTGGAGCAGAACAAACGGGCCACAAACATATACAGAAAGTTTCCATTTCTAAACAGTTCAAAACCAGATTATACTGTTAGGGTGGAGGGGTGAGTGGGTTACATAGAAAGAAAAACTAGAGGGGCGCCTGGGTGGCTCTTGGTATCAGCTCATGTCTTGATCTCAAGATTGTGAGTTCAAGCCCTGCACTGGGCTCCACACTGGCCGTGGAGCCTGCTTTAAGAAAAAAAAAGGAGGGGGGCACCTGGGTGGCTCAGTCGGTTAAGTGTCTGACTTTGGCTCAGGTCATGATCTCGTGGTCCATGGGTTTGAGCCCCATGTTTGGCTCTGTGCTGACAGCTCAGAGCCTGCAGACTGCTTCAGAATCTGTGACTCCCTCTCTCTCTGCCCCTTCCCTGCTTATACTATGTCTCTCAAAAAATACATCAATGTTAAAAATATTAAAAAAGAAAAGATAAACTAGAAAATAATTCAAAATAGTGGACTCTCCTAACATGAGTGGGGCCTCCAGAGTGATGGAAATATTCTATTTCTTGGCCTGGCTGGTGTTTATAAAGGATTTATCCTTTAATTATTATTTAAATTATATATTAAGATATATGGGCATCTATGCACACTTCTGTATGTATATTTGTAATTTAAGAATCCTTTTTTAAACAAAAAAGCATCCTGGGGTGCATGGCTGGCTCAGTTGGTGGAGCATGTGACTCTTAAGGTTGGGGTCATGAGTTTGAGCCCCACATTAAGAGTAGAGATTACTTCAAAACCACACTGAGATACTACCTCATGCCAGAGTGGCTAAAATGAACAAATAAGGAGACTGTAGATGCTGGTGAGGATGTGGAGAAACGGGCACCTCTCTCACTGTTGGTGAGAATGTAAACTGGTACAGCCCCTTTGGACAACAGTGTGGAGGTTTCCTCAAAAAATTAACACTAGAACTCCCCTATGACCCAGCAATAGCACTGCTAGGAATTTACCCAAGGGATACAGAAATGCTGATGCATAGGAGCACATGTACCCCAATGTTCATAGCAGCACTCTCAACAACAGCCAAACATGGAAAGAGCCTAAGTGTCCATCAACGGTTGAATGGATCAAGAAGCTGTGGTTTATCTATACAATGGAATACTACATGGCAATGAGAAACAATGAAATCTGGCCATGTGTAGCAACATGGATGGACCTTGAGGGTGTTATGCTGAGCGAAACAAGTCAGGCAGAGAAGGACAGATACCATATGCTTGCACGTATAGGTGGATTAGGAGGAACTGAATGGAGGACCATGGGGAAGAAGAAGGAGAAAAATAGTGGGGGAGAGGAAGGGAGGCAAATCATAAGAGACTCTTGAATGCTGAGAATAAACTGAGGGCTGATGGGGGTGGCGGAGAGGGGAAGGGAGGTGATTGGCATGGAGGAGGGAGGGCACTTGTGGGGATGAGCACTGGGTGTTATATGGAAACCAACTTGACAATAAACTATTTAAGAAAAAAAAGGGTAGAGATTACTTAAAACAAACAAAGTTAAAAAAAAAGCATTCCTGTGAATGAGGAAGGCAGGACTTTGAGCCTTAAATACTATTCTATGCCTAAAGACTAACATAAGAGTGTTGACTTGAAAACTAGCACCCTCTTCAGCCATGGAAGGTCACTCAATGATAAATGTACTTGAGTGGAAGCCAAGTTTTAGATGAGGGTAAAGGAGAAATGGTAGTAGTGCTAAGCACAGGCATGAAGGGATGAGAAAGAGTTCAGGGAAAACCCAGGCTGAAGATTTGGTCAGAAACAAAAAGATGCAATTAATAAAATCTCACTTAGAAGGACAACTGAAGATAAGCCCTACCCAGATGCCAAAACATCTAAAAGTCAGTAAGTAGTACTTAAATATTACTTGCTTTTATGGATTAGGTCTCTTAAGGAAGTATTTGTGACTTTGAGGAGGCAAACTCCTAAGGTTAAATAAATAAATTACCAACTAAATTTTCTGTAATGAATTTCAGGTGATGAGCTAAGGTAACATTTCAGTCACTTCTCGTTCTTCTCATCAGAGGATAATCACATTCTGGGAATTCAAACTGACTTAAGGGGGCTAAGCCTTGTGCTCTTTAACCTAAAATACTGACTTGATATGAAATGTTACTAAAAATCTTTGTTAGTCCATCTGTCGGTGTAGCCATCTGTTCATCCATCCATCTGTCCATCTATTACTGAGCTCCTACTATTATCAGATATTATACAGGATACTGGGCATATAGCAATGAATACGATAGATATAACCCCTGTCCTCATGGTGCTTATGTACGGGTAGAGATATACATGATTCAAAAATTCTTACACAGAATTAATTATAACCATGATAAATGCAACAACATGTAAGTACAGGGGAAGAATGGGAAAGGCAATCTTGGGGCTATAAGCTGACTTAAGCTGAAATCCGTAGGATTAGCAAGATGTGCAGTGTTTTCTAGGTGGTGGGATAGCATATATGAAGGCCCTGAGGCAGAAAAGAGCCTGGCATACAGAGGAAATGCATAGGGCTCAAATTCAAGGTTATAACATTTTTTGACTGCCTTGATAGCAGAATCAGTTGATATAGATACCATTGACTTTAATCATGCCTGGGATTCTAGGACTGGCTTTTCAGCAATGACTATTTGCCTCCACTGTAGATATTTAATTTGTAGAATCAACATTAAAACCGAGTACATTTTACAAGTAAAAGAATGTGTAGAAGTCAAACTTCCCTAATTTAATCTCTCTAAACAATTCTAAAATTACTTACAAAATAAACTGCTCCAAAACTTCCATGTCCAATTTCATGCAAATCAATAAAGAGTTCTTCAGGATCATCTTTGTAGAAGAGATCAGCAATCTCTGGGTCCTTTGGCACCCCTTTACGCATGATGACCAATATTTGCAAACGTTTTGCTTTTGATATCCCAGTCAGCCTTCTCTCTCATTTACAAAATTTTGGGGGGCAAGTTTTTAGTACCTGTAGAAAAATAAGGTTTGATATTAACTTATTTTTAAAACATCTTGGTTGGTTGCCATACAAATTAATATTAGAAAGCATCTTGGTTTTACAACTTCATGATAAAAATATAAATAACCCAAAAGAAAAACGGGTAAGGAATCTGAACAGACAATTCTCCAAAGATCTACAAGTGACCACTAACACATGAAATGATATTCCAATTATTCCTTAGATAAATAAAAATTAAAACCACAGGAATCTACCATTTTATACCCACTCTGATGACTAGCGTTAAAAGGTTAAATAATTATTGGCAAGGATGTGGAGAAATTGGAACCCCCAACCCTGCTGGTGGGATTGCAGAATGGTGAAGCCATTGGGAAACAGACTGACAGTTCATCAAAAACACAAACATCAGGTTACCATTTGATCCAGAAATTCTACTCCTTGGTATAAGCCCAAAACATAAAGCCATATGTTCACACAGAAACTTGTGCATGGATATTGGTAGCAGTATAATTCACAGTAGCCAGAGGTGAAAACAACCCAAATGTTCCTTTGGTGAATGATTACACAAAATGTGGTACATCTATACAGTGGAATATTATTCAGGCATAGAAAGGAATGAAGTACTTATATATGCTACAACATAAATGAAGTTTGTAAACACAATGTTAAAGAAGCCAGTCACAAAAGATGACATGTAGCATAATTACATTTATATCACACGCCCAGGATAATTAAATCTATAGAGACAGAAAGTAGATTATTGGTTGCCTGGGGCTGGGGAAAGGAGAGTTTGGGGGGTGATAGCTAAAAGAGTTGGACTCTCTTTTTAGAGTGAAGAAAATGTTCTAAAACTGATTGTGAAAAAAAGAAACTGTGGTGATGGGTGCACAATGGCTAATATACTAAAAACCAGTGAATTGTATACTTTATTATTTTTTGAATTGTACACTTTAAATGAGTGAATTACGTGGTATTAAAATTATATCTCAATAAATCTGTTTTTAAAAGCATTTTGGTCTAATTAACATTGAAATAAGAACAGCTAACACTCATTAAGCACTATCATTTGCCAGGCAACACTAAATTCCACATATTGTATATATTATCTTCTTTAATCTCTGCAACAGCTTCATAATGTAGGACTGTATTGTTTTGATTTTATACAACAAACTAAGACTGAAAGGGGAAACTACTCCCCCATAATCAGGCAGCTAGGAGTTGTCAGACTGAGGCTCAAACCTAGATCAAACTCTTAATAATATTAAAAGAGCCCATGCTCTTCATATACAATATACACATATAGACTAGGTAATTAAATAGCAAACTTCCATAATTTGGAGACTCTGCTAAATGTTCACTTAAAGAGGCAAGTTATTTGATTGCTATACAAAATATTCTGAGTTCAAAGTTTCTATTAATAAAAGGACATTATTTTGACATGCTTATATGTTGGTTGTTAACAGCTACATTTAGTTAGCATAGATCTTTTCTATCTTTTGGAAAATACTGAAATATTAACTTTCACCTATATATTTATTATAAATACCACCTCCCATGAGGATCAATCATTCCAACACACAGTATAGTTTCTCTATCTTCTTTGACCTACTAGATTACTGTGCTAGAAATTTAGTTATCGGCCAAGAAAATTGTGTTTTTAAAAACATGAGCCAATAGGCTTCATTCAAGGAAAAGAGAAAAAGGAGGTCTACTTAACAAAGAAGTACAACTAGCCAGTGCTAAGAATTTTTCTCTTGTGACATGAGAGCCTTAGGTGACACTGTACATTACTTCATATGGTTAGTCTAGTTAAAGCATTAGAATATGTAGGTCATCACCCTAACTATCCATCTATCCAGTCAACTCTTTCTTTGACTCAAAACATATTTGTCAAATGCCTCGTATGCCAGGCATATATTGGGTGTTGGTCCCACGTACAATGGGATGTGGTCCCTGTCCATAAATGGCTTAGAGTTCAATGGGGAAATAAACATTACACTATAATGATATAATAGTTACAAATGATTGTTATGATGAAAAAGCAAAAAAAAAAAAATTAACAGAAGGATATAATTGGCTGACCCTGTCTCTTTTTTCTTGGATATGAAAAAGCATGTTATTATTATTATTTTTTTTTTAGGAAAAATAAAAGTAGTTCTTTCAATATGGATGTATGGAAGAGTTGGAAGGAGAAACTATGAAGCTGGTGGTAAGCCAAGGAAAACCACAAGAACCCTTTTATTTTTTTTTATTTTTTTTTTAAAGTATCTTTAATTAATTTTTAAAAATTTACATCCAAGGTAGTTAGCATATAGTGCAACAATGATTTCAAGAGTAAATTCCTTAATGCCCTTTACTCATTTAGCCCATCCCTCCTCCCACAACCCCTCCAGTAACCCTCTATTTGTTCTCCATATTTAAAAGTCTCTTATGTTTTTGTCCCCCTCCATGTTTCAGATGAATGGATCAAGAAGATGTGGTTTATCTATACCATGGAATACTACATGGCAAGGACAAAGAATGAAATCTGGCCATGTGTAGCAACATGGATGGACCTTGAGGGTGTTATGCTGAGCGAAATAAGTCAGGCAGAGAAGGACAAATATCATATGTTTGCACGTATGGGAGGATTAGGAGGAACTTGACGGAGGAACAAGGGGGAGAAGAAGGGCGAAATGGTGGGGGAAAGGGAGAGAGGCAAACCATGAGAGACTCTTGAATGCTGACAAAAACTGAGGACTGATGGATGTGGGGGAGGGGATGGGCATGGAGGAGGACACTTATGGGGATGAGCACTGAGTGTTATGTGGAAACTAATTTGACAATAAACTATTTGTAAAAAAAAAAAAAAAACAACAACACAAGAACCCTTTTAAACCATATAAAGAAACTTGGACTTCATCCTAAGCGTATGGGGGAGCCATTGAAGGTTTTAAATGGGTAAAAGGGATTCCCCTGCAACACTACACCTGTAATCGCAGAAGGACATCCTGATAATCCATGAATGCCGATAATTCATAAACATAATTCATAATTCATGAAGCATAAATTCAATATATCGATACTATTGAAAAAGTAGCTTACATATAATTATTTGTCGGTTAAGTGACTAACAATACACAACTAATATTCAAAAAGTGCTACTGCCATCACTGCTTAAGTTTGAGAACAGAAAAGAGAAACAATGCGTTATGTCACATTTTTGAAGACTTCCAAAAAAAAAAAAAAAAGGAAATTATGAGATTGCTTTTAGGAAAAACAAAAAGATCTGTGAACTAAACTTATGAGAACTAAAATCTTTACAATTATCAGAATATACTCTACACTTCTGAATATTTTGGCTTCAGTGTAAATAAAGCTAAGTACTATGAATAATCATTTGGAGGAAACACATAGGTCACTACGTCATCCTATTCTCAAAAGATATGGGTATTTAAATAGAAAAAAAATGAGACCATAAAAACTTCTAAAATAAGTTGCAGGTGAATATTTAACTAACAAGCAAGATATCAGAAGCAAAATTCATAAACTAAAATCAGTAAGTTTGACTACAATTAATAACTTCTAGAACTTAAAAAATACAATGAATGGACTTCTGCTTTTAGCCAAGATGGAGTAATGGGGACTGGATTTATTATCTACCACCAGAAACAACTAACATTAAAAAAAACAGATGAAATTTTTCATATATAAAATTTTTAAAAATGTTTATTTATTCATTTTTCAGAGAGTGAAAGTGCACAAGTGTGGTAAGGTAGAGAGAAAGAGAGAGGGAGATGGAATCCAAAGCAGGCTCCAGGCTCTGAGCGGTCAGCAGAGAGCCCAACATGGGTTCAAACTCACAAGCAGAACAGTGAAATCATGACCTGAGCTGAAATTGGATGCCCAACCAACTGAGCCACCCAAGTGCCCCAAAATTCTTCATATATATAGATGCAAAAACTGATAACAAAATTACAGTAAATAAAATTCAATAACATATAAAATAGATAATATATCATGAGTAGGTGGGATTCATCCCAGGAATGCAAGTTGGTTTAACACTCAAAAAATGTAGTTTACCAAATCGACAATCTGAAAAAAGACAAATGATTATCTCTATAGATGCAGAAAAATCTTTTGACAAAATCTAAAATTGAAACCTGATAAAAACTCTGAGCCAACTCGGAATAAAAAGTAATATCCCCAGCCTGATAAAGGAAATCTATGAACCATTTATAGGTAATATCAAAGACCAAGTGATTTCCTCCTGAGATCAGGAATGAGGCCAGAAAGTTTGCTCTCAATACTTGTCTTCAATATTGTGCTAGATGGTGTATACATATAATAAGGCAAGAAAAAAGAAAGTAAAAAAGTGTCAAATTGGACACTTAAGTGAGGCAATTAAAAAAATTCTTGAAGAAAACATAAGAAAAATTTTCCTGATGTTGAGTTAGGCAAAGATTTTGTAGACATATAAAAAAAAAGCATAATCCATAAAAGAAGTAATTGATAAATTAGGCTTCATCAAGATTAAAAACATATTTTTTTGAAAGACCTCTGTTCAGAGAATGAAAAGCCAAGACACAGATTGAAAGAAATTTTTGCAAAATATGTCTCATAATGGCATTGTATCTGGAAACTATGAAAAATCCTCAAAACTCAATAAAAAGAAAATAAACAACCCAATTTTTAAAAAGGGAAAAAGATTAGGGGCGCCTGGGTGGCTCAGTTAAGTGTCCAACTCTTGCTTTCGGCTCAGGTCATGATCTCACAGCTTCGTGGGTTTGAGCCCTGCATCAGGCTCTGCACTGGCAGTGAGGAACCTGCTTAGGATTCTCTCCCTCTCACCCCATCTCTGCCCATCTCCCACTTGTGCTGTCTCTGTCTCTCTCAAAATAAATAAAGAAAATTTTTTTAAAAATGGGAAAAAGACTAAAACAGACACTTCACCAAGAAAGATATATGGATGGCAACTAAACAAAAGAAAAGATGCTTAGTATCACTATTCATTAGGGAGATACAAATTAAAACCTGAGGTTCTACTACGTGCCTATTAGAATGGCTAACATTAAAAAGAATAAGCATACCAGGTGTTGGGAAGGGTGTGAAGTACCTGTATTATTCACATACTGCTGGAGAGAATGTAAAAATGGTCAAGTTTGGAAAAGTTTGGCAGCTTCTTAAAAAGTTAAACATGGGGCACCTGGGTGGCTCAGTCAGTTAAGCGTCTGACTTCAGCTCAGGTCATAATCTTGCGGTTCGTGGGTTCGAGCCCTGCATCGGGCTCTGTGCTGACAGCTAGCTCAGAGCCTGGAGCCTGTTTCAGATTCTGTATCTCCCTCTATCTCTGACCCTCCCCTGCTCATGCTGTCTCTCTCTCTCAGAAATAAATAAAACATTAAAAAAAAAAAGTTAAACATATATCTACCATATGATGTAGCCATTCCACTCCTAGGTATTTCCCCAAGGAAAATGGAAGCATATGTCCATACAAAGCCCTGTATACAAATGTTTATGGCAGCTTTATTTTTAATAGTCCAAACTGGAAACAACCCAAACGCCCATCATGAAGGAACAGATCAACAATTTGTGGTACATGCAGATAACAGAGTGCATCTCAGCAATAAAATGAACTATTGACATGTGCTACAATGTGGATGAAACTCAAAATAATTATGTTGACTGAAAAGAAGACAGACTCTCCTCCAAAAAGAGTACATGCTTTATAATTTCATTTCTATAAAATTCTAGAAAATGCAAACTGATATAAAGTAACAGAAAGTACATCAGTGGTTACCTGGGGATAGGGCTGAATGAGAAGACGTAGGATGGAGGTGAGACTAAAAAGGGATATCAAGGAGGGTTTGAGAGCGATAGATAGATTTACTATCTTCACAGATACATATTTTGGTAAAACATTATATTCATGAAATATATTCAGATTATTATGTCACTTATACATCAACAAGATTGTTTTAAAATGATTTAATAAACAAAACCGAAAGGCAAATAAAGTAGGAATAATTCTTGCAAAATATATGCTGGTTAAAAGTTATTCTTAATATCAGATAGACGACTATAAAAATTGGTGAAAGATATTGAAGATGGTGCAAATAAATGGAAATATATCCTATGCTAATGGAATGGAAGAACCATACTGTTAAAATGTCCATACTACTCAAAGCAATCTATACATTTAATGCAATCCCTATCAAAATACCAACAACATTTTTCATAGAACTAGAATAAATAATACTAAAATTTGTATGGAACCAAAAAAGACCCTGAATGGCCAAGGCAATCTTGAGAAAGAAGAACAAAGCGGGAGTTATCACAATCTCAGATTTAAAGATATACTACGGAGCTGCAGTAATCAAAACAGAATGGTACTAGCACAAAAAAAGACATATAGATCAATAAAACAGGAGAAAGAGCCCAGGAATAAACCCACCCTTACATGGCCAACTAATCTACAACAAAGGAGGCAAGAATATATAATGGGAAAAAGACAGTCTCTTCAATGGTGCTGGGACAACTGGACTGCTATATGCAAAAGAATGAAACTATACCACTTTCTTATACCATACAAAGAAATAAAATCAAAATGGATTAAAGACCTAAATGTGAGACCCAAAGCCATTAAACTCCTAGAAGAAAGCATATAGGCAATACTTTCTTTGACATTGGCCATTAAAAACATTTTTCTAGATAGGGTTTCTCAGGCAAGAAAAAAAAAAGTAAAATTAAACTGTTGGGACTACACCAAAGTAAAAAGCTTTTGCACAGAGAAGGAAACCATCAACAAAATGACAAGGCAGTCTATGGAATGGGTGAAGATGAAAAGACATTTTTCCAAAGAAGATATCCAGAATTACAGATACATGAAATGATTCTCAGTATCACTCATCATCAGGGAAATGCAAATAAAATGAGATATCACCTTATATCTGCCAGATTGGCTAAAATAAAAAAACACAACAAATAACAAGTATTGGCAAGGATGTGGATAAAAGAAACACTCATACGCTCTTGATGGGAATGCAAATTGGGACAGCCACTGTGGAAAACAGTATAGAGGTTCCTCAATAAACTAAAAATAGAATTACTATATGCTCCAGTAATGTCATTACTGAGTATTTACCCATAGAAAATGAAAACACTAATTCAAAAAGATATATGCACTCCTATGCTTATTATACCATCATTTACAATAGCAAAGATATGGAAGCAACTGAAGTGTCCATCCATAGAGGAATGGATAAAGAAGATGTGGGGATGCCTGGGTGGCTCAGTCGGTTGAGCATCGGACTTTGGCTCAGGTCATCATCTCACGGTTTGTGAGGTCGAGTCCCATGTCGGGCTCTGTGCTGACAGCACAGGGGGCTGCTTCAGATTCTGTGTCCCTCTCTTGCTCTGTCCCTCACCCACTCATGCTCTGTCTCTGTCTCTCTCTCTCTCTCTCAAGAATAAATAAAACATTAAAAGAAAAGAAAAAAATAAAGTTAATTATAAAAAAATAAAGAAGATGTGATGTACACACCCACCCAGCCACCCACCCACCCACCCACACACACCCACACCCCGCCCCACACACACAGAGCTGTAAAAAAAAAAAAAAGAGATCTTGACATTCATTAACAACATAGATGGACCTAGTGGGCATAATGCAAAATGAAGTAAGTCAGAGAAAGACAAATACCATATAATTTCACTCATATGTGGAATTTAAGAAACAAATGAACAAAGAAAAAAATAGACAAAAAAATTATTAAATACAAAGAACAAACTGATAGCTGTTGCTATAGGGGAGGTGGGTGAGTGGAGAGGTGAAATAGACAAAAACGGGAAGTAAGAGTACACTTATCTTGATGCACACTTAGTAATGTATAGAATTGTTGAATCATTATAGTGTATACACCTGAAACTAATAGAACACTGTATGTTACATTTCAATAAGAACATATATATAAGCGAAGTAAACAAACACGTATGTACATCCACTCACACAGTCAAAGGACACAGAAAATTTAAGAAAGAATTAGCAGTGGCTACGAACAATATGAAATATATATAGTTTTGCTAGTAAATCAAAGAAGTAAAAAGTAAACTAATAAGGCAACTCATTTCACCTGCCAACCTGACAAAGTAATAGAAAAAAGATACAGTTTTGGGTGTGGGCATAAGGAAACAGTCATTTTTACACATTGCTGGAAGAACAGAATGGATACATTCTCTGGCCAAGTAATATCCTTCTAGGAACACACATAAGGCAATGTCCTTTTTGTTTTGTTTTAGCCAAAGAGGCAGGATGTAAGTAGGTAGAGCATAAAGAGGGATGAAACAACAAAGATGGGAAACGGCTTCTTTCATTTCCAAGTTTGGATTTCCTTACAGGCTTGTTTCATCTGAAGTAGGTGTAGGGATTACAGGTAATTTTAAATTTTCTTCTTTCTGCTCATCTGTAGTTTCTAAATTTTCTGCAACACCTATTACTTCTGTAATTAGAGGAAAAGTGATATGAGAAACCTATGTTACTTCAAAGTCTGATTATAAAGCTCTACAACAAAAAAGGGAGTATATATTTCCAGAAGATGATTTGATAATGGGTATCAAGAAAATTTAGGGGGCGCCTGAGCAGCTCAGTCGGTTAAGCATCAGACTTCGGCTCAGGTCATGATCTCCCAGTAGTGGGTTCGAGCCCCACTTAGAGCTCTTGTCTTCCCATTCTGTGTCTCCCTCTCTCTCTGACCCTCCCTGTTCACACTGTCTCTCTCTCAAAAAAAAAAAAAATTAAAAAAACATTTTTTTTTAAAGACTCTGACTTCAGCTCAGGTCTCATGGTCTATGAGGTCAAGCCCCGCATCAGGCTCTGTTCTGCCAGCTCAGAGCCTGGAGCCTGCCTCAGATTCTGTTTCCCTCTTTGCCCCTCCTCCACTCATGTTCTCTCTTTGTCTCTCAAAAATAAATATTAAAAAAGAAAGAAAGAAAGAAAGGAAGGAAGGAAGGAAGGAAGGAAGGAAGGAAGGAAGGAAGGAAGGAAGGAAGGAAGAAAGGAAGGAAGGAAGGAAGAAGGAAGAAAGAAAGAAAGAAAAGAAAAGAAAGAAAGAAAAGAAAGAAAAGAAAGAAAGAGAAGAAAAGAAAGAAAGAAGAAAGAAAGAAAGAAAAGAAAGAAAATTTAGGTAAGGGTCTTTCTTTTAAACAAGTGTCTCTCCAAATTATAAGCTATAACTGAGAATGATGAAAATCTGCAAGGAAAATAATTTGAAAGTAAACATTTTCATTAAAAATTTTTTTATCCCAATTTAATTAATGTTTTTATTTTCCCCTTTATTGTTCTTAAAAGTATAACAAATATTAATTACAGAAAAGCAAGGAAGCATCATCTCTTCCCATTTTACAGAAGAAAGCTGTATCATGGATCGATGGACAGTACCTTTTTGTGAATGTCACAAAATATACTGTATTGTTCAGATTCATCTTAGCAGCAAACTCTTGTCCTCTTTTAAAACTTCAGTCTTTTGCATTTACGATGCTCCTATGGAAAAAGAAGAGTAAAATAGATAATTACAGAAGCAAAATTAAAGAGGAAATAATTAATCATACGGAAGTTTTAAATATTTGCAAATGTAATATTATGAAGGTAAAACTTTTATCTTTATCTGATTGTGGACGACAAATACAAAAGGAAAGATTTTCATATCAAAGACTTGGGCTACACTTTCACAAGCAATCCGAGGGAAATAAAAGTGTCCTCAGATTTCAGAATCTCTACTGAGATTTCCATTAGTTTGTTTGAGTCCAGGGAAACTCAATAGAAGCCACCAGTAGACAGGAGTAATCTGACAGCAGGCAGTGATGCTACTGATTGTCTGTCAGTAAGGCTTATATTCTTAATTGCTTTTCCAATAGGCATGATGATTTACATTGACTCATCTATCTACCCGTTCTTTGGCTCTCCTATAGCTGATCTTCTGCATTTGGGGGGTAATGATTATTCTTTATTATCCATTAAAGTAGTACATGTCCAATGTATAAAATCTGGGAAATATATACTATTATGAAGAAAAGCCCATAATCCTATCCAGGACAAAGCCCATTAACAATTTGGTGTATTTTTCTCTATGCTTATGTTTATTTCCTCATGATCATGTTTATTTTATTATATACAACTGAGATCAGTTATTCATATAATTACATAGTCTAACTCTTTAAAAACATTTTCTTTAATGTTTATTTATTTTTGAGAGAGAGAGAGAGAGAGAGAGAGAGAGAGACAGAGTGCAAGCAGGGGAATGCAGAGAGAGAGAGGGGAACACAGAATCCGAAGCAGGATCCAGGGTCTGAGCTGTCAGCACAGAACTTGACATGGGGCTTGAATTCACAGACCACGAGATCATGACCTGAGCTGAAGTCAGACGCTTAACTGACTGAGCCACCCAGGAGCCCCCACAAACTAATTTTTTAAATCTAGTTCTGTATTATAAGCATTTTGCCATGTTGTCATTCTTCAGAAAGATCATTTTAATGATTGTTCAATGTGTATCTCCTATTCCATTCACAACTCTTTCTCCTCAACTGGAAGCCAAGGCTGTATTCAACTCTTTGTTGAACTATTAAATATTACCGGGTTCTGAAGATCTTTGAGCATATTATTCATCTATGTTTTAGGGCTTTCTTTGGAATGGGTTCCTAGAACTAGAGTTATTTGGTCAAAGAATATAAGAATTTAAAACATATAATATGTATAATGAAATAACTTTTAGGTAACCAGACTGGCTTTGGAGATGAAAACCTTATAGAGAGGGAAAAATTGGAAAAAAGCTATTGACCTCCATTTTCACATTTTTCCTGTGCAGGATATCTCAATCTCCTCTCGTGTCTATCCTTATAAGCTAAACTTTCTCATTATTTTTATTATTCCCTCTGATTCTATGGCTGTGGAATGTTTTAGATTAAGTGGTAGCTAAAACTTGCCTGAGTTCTGTATCACATTTTACCTAACAATTAAACCAATCAATTACTGCCAAGTCTGCATATTTACCCTGCTAATAGAGCCTGACTATAGCTTCAATAAACTAAAATATTCCTTAGGATATTAGATGAACACTAGTTGCAAGATTTCTAAGAAAGTAATTTAAAATAAGGCATTTACTAACATCCTCATGACCTAATTTCAGATGCAGGAGGAACTGTTCACTGGCATTTGGACATGCTATGGACACGCATGCTTAGTATATTTTTTCCCCTAAATGCTTCTTCATTCTTACATAATTTTCTTAAAATGTGTTCTTTATCTTCGGTTGCATAGCTCTATAAATGTAATAAACTCTGTGACTTCTAGAAATGAAAGTTTCTTGGTTTTACCTTTTTTTTCTCCCTGCTTCAAGACAGCACATGTTGTTGAGGCTGAAAACTATACTCAAGTTGATCTGTTACACCTAAGGGATGTTCTCAGCTTTCTTCCATTTCACAAGCTCCTTTCTTTGTTTATAAATGTCTCTTGAATTCCATAAAACTGTCTTTTCTTGTTTTTCCAAATTATTCCTCCTATAGTTTCTCCTCTCTCTGGTCTCTAAATGAATGTTCCTCCTACAGCCCTGTGTATGACTGCAAGCTGCTATCCTACTTTCTGTGTATTCAATGGTTCCCGGTAACGCTATGGCATCAGACTGCACTGATATCCTTTCAAAGCCCCAAGACCCATATTTTCAAGTATGGTTTTGGCTTCTCCCCTCACATACACTTCACATTAACTTTGACGCTTCCCTATTCTCTGTCTCAGTTAATTTATAATTCTGTTTCAAATACTTCTTTTTATCTGTTCTTCACTTTCCATGTCTGTTATCTCTTTCCTCTGCCTCTTCTTGGCCAGATTCTGTTCTATCTTTTCTGGAATTCATCTTAAAAATATTATTATCATAATCATCTTCCAGAAGCAAAGTTCAGATAATATCACATCTCTGCTCAAAATCTTTCAATGTCTCCCTAAGGCCTATAGTTTAAAGAATAACTTTACCTAACTATGATTCAAAGCTGGCCTCAAACCACTACTCTGACCACAATTCTTCAACTCTATAATCAGGAAAAAATGAATTACTCTACAATTATATTTTCATACCTTTGTCTTTGCTTATAATATTCCCTCTGACTAGAATATCCAAACCCCAAAACCACTTTCACAGCCCAGCTGAACATCACCCCTGGTATAAGACCTACTAATATCTCCCTTTGCTTCCGTTTTAAATATATATATACTATAACCCATGACATCTTTTTCAAAAAAGTGGTTTCTTTTGGGGCACCTGGATGGCTCAGTCAGTTAAGCATCTGACTTTGGCTTGGGTCAGGATCTAAAGGTGAGTTCAAGCCCCAAATTGGGCTCTGTGCTGAGCCTGGAGCCTGCTTCAAATTCTGTGTCTCCCTCTCTCTGCCCTCCCCCACTGATGCTCTGTCTCTGTCTCTCTCAAAGTAATAAATAAACATTAAAAATTTTTTAAAAGCGGCTTCTTTTTTTAAAAATATAATTCACACAAAGATAATGCAACTCACACATTTAAAGTGTACAAGCCAATTTTTTTTAAAGCATATTCACAGGTATGTGCAATCATCACCTTGGTCAATTTTAGAATATTTTCATCACCACATAAAGAAGTACCCATTATCCTGCATGCCTCCATTTCTGAGCAACCAGTAGACTGGTCTACTTTCAGTTTCTGTAGATTTCCCTGTTCTGGACATTTCTTTTGAATGGTCTTTTGTGACTGACTTCTTAACTTGGCATGCCTTTTTGAAGGTTTACCCATGTTGTATCATGAATCCATATTTAATTTCTTTTATTGCTGAATAAAACTCCATCATATAAACATACCATATTTTGTTTATCCACTTATTAGTGGATGGACATTCTGGGTTGTTTCTACCTTTTGGCTACTATGAATAATGCTATTATAATAACTTGTGCACAATTTTTTGTGTGGACATACATTTTCATTTATCCTGATCATATACCTAAGAGTTGAATTGCTGTGCCCTGTGACATCTTTATAGAGAAGGTACTCTACAAAAACCTGCTGACATCTCTGTCCCTTTCTCATCCCAGTCTTACTCTAAAAGTGATCTTTAACTTTATCCTTCCCTCCAAACGTGAACAAGGACATTTTTCCTTCCAAGAGGATGATGGCCTTTCAAGAATTAACTGAAGATGAAATGCTAGGCAGGGAATTACCATCTCCCTCTTCCTTGACCTCCTGCCACCTTGGGTACTGCATTTATAGTGAGAACTGAGATCTGTGCCAAGAATGCAGTATTTCTGGTCTTAGGCCCTTGGGCCAACAGAACAGTCCAACTTGCTGAGAGAAGAAGATTTCATCAGAGATGCACATGAAATGATTTTCTTCACTCTTTAAGAAATGGAAATCTTTCAACAATGACAATCAAGTAAATTATTTTTTCACAGACACGCTAATTTAATATAAGGAAGAACACTTGATGGGGGGCAGAAATAGAATTATTTTTCAGAACTTCCCTTTTCCCAGAAACTTTCAAGGAAGATAATTCACGGAAGGTCTTCGTTGACTTTCAACATTGTAATCACACTACTTCAACAATAAACCTGAAGCCAACTAGTTTGAAAAAAAAAACAAAACACCGAAACCACACTATTTCAGCATTAGGGAGTAAGAATCAGAATGTTTCATACTGAAAGATTTTAAAGATCAGAACTTTCAACTTTTTTATTTTTTTAAACTAAATCTCAGAGAAGTGTCAAATCACACCTATGTCATTGTGTTACCCAAAATTAAAACCCAGGTCTTCTGATTGCCCATTCCAGAAAACTTCCTGCTGAATCAAGTTGCCTAAGTCAGACTTTAAAACACCAAAATATTTTTCTGATTTTTCTATTTATTGGAGGGTAATCAAGAAAAGATTAATTAAACATAAAACTGGACTTCTGTGTATTATTCTCCAAAAGATCTCATAACATTTGAGTATATAGTGGTGGATTTAGTTCTTATGTAGACTGAAGCATAAACAAATTTGGGGGTTTAAGAAAACATTTTACAAAATAAGGGTGCCTAGGTGACTCGGTGGGTTAAGCATTGGACTCGATCTCAGCTCAGGTCTTGATCTCAGGGTATGAGTTTAAGCCTCACATTGGGCCCCACAATGGGCATGAAGCCTACTTAAAAAAAAAAAAAGAAAGAAAAGAAAGAAAAAAGAAAAAAACATTTGACGAAATTCCTACACAGAAATAGGTATTAGGGCTGGCACATACAAGGGGCTCACTTGAAGTGAAACTTGAAGCCTCACTATAAATGATCCTGTGTAAATTTCTTTTTAAAAAGTTCATTTATTTTTAGACAGTACATGCATATGAGTGGGCAGAGGTGGGGGGTGATGGCAGAGAGAGAGGAAGAGAGAATCCTAAGCAGGTTTCATGCTGTCAGCACAGAACCCAATGTGGGGGTCAATCTTACCAACCATGAGATCATGATCTGAGCCAAAATCAAGAGTTGGACGCTTAACTGACTGAGGTGGTTTACACAGGTGCCATCCAGGCACCCCAGCCAGTTGGTGTAAACTTCTATTATTTCATTCATTATCTTGTTCCCAGAGGGAGACAGAGGCAGGTAAAATCTTCACTTTACAGCAATGAAAAATGAAGTACAACTAGGTGATAGGATGTTTTCAAAGTCAAGACCAGACCAGTTTTTCTCCCTCTTATTACAACTATCCTTACAGACTTGAAGAAGATTGTTTTTAAAGAAAGAAGCATAAAACTGTTTTGCTTAGTTGCTGTTACTGTCTGCCACTAATATTTAACTGTTATTCTGAAGCAAGAAACCTTTTTTGTGGTACTTCCACTTTGAAAATAAAACTAGCTGCTAGTTGCTTTTAATGCCATCGTGATCATAGAGCCCATTGTGATCATATATCATAGTTCTGGGGAGCTGGAAAGGGACTTTAAAGTTATCTAATATCTACTTAACAAATAATGAAGTGGCTGGAGTTTATTGATTATCATAACAGTGGAAACCTTTAGTTTACTCCTGGGTCAAATGATGTTAAATATTGTAAAGAAGACTCTTCTAAGTCACCCTTTAAGAACTTATATGTGCTAAAAAGTAATTATTATATCAATTATTTCAATTTTTTAATAGACATTATTTTCTCCGTCCATAAAAAGGATGCTTAGATTGAGAGAGAGGAAAGGAGAAACTCCTTTGGATTTCTTAAACTTAACATTGACATTGTTGTTCTGATACCTTGATACAAAGCTAGCAACTTGAAATCAAGGATGCATCAGTCTGGGGGAAAATGGCATTTAATGTAAGTCAAGACCAGTACAAAAATGGTGCTGATATGCCTCCACAAATCCCAAACTATTCTAAAAGATTTGACTAGGCTTTGAAGTTTTCACTTTGCCCTGTATCTTAACCATATGTATGGTGTGAAAACTTTAAATAATTGTAATGCATAATGATAATTTACTCTTTCAGAGAGTGTTTCTTAAACCTGATTTTCAGATCCTTTATAAAAAGGTCTCACAGATCTCAAACATCTTCTTAGTTTTAGTCATCCACATCATTTACTTATTCATCTATTCATTCATTCAGCAAACATTTATTAAGGGCCCAACACATATCCTGTACTGAATAAGACTTTAGGTTCTTCCCTCTACTCAGAGAGCTCGTACTCTAGGTAGCGGAGAGAGACACATGAATATTGATACTTCAATACTAATAAATATTATAAAGAAAAAATAAAGCCAAGGTCAGTGGTCAGAGTAGATCTCTCTGATAACTTAAAAATTGACAGAGGCCAAAGGCTAAAGCAAGTGAAGTAAAAGCCCTAAAGATACGTGGCCAGAAGAGCAATCCATGCAGAGGGCCTAGCAAGACTGCCTGGTATATTCCAAGAGAAGTCAGGCTGGTGTGGCTAGAACAGAGTGAGCAATGGGGAGTGTGGCAGGGGAGGAGATAAGGTCTTCATAACATGATTAAGACTTTGGATTTTTATCAAAGGACCATTTTGACTACTGTATGGAAAACAGATTGTATGGGAGCATGGTTAAGAACATGGGAAACCTGAAAAAAGCCATTACAAAAATCCAAGCAAGAATTGATGGTAGTCAGTACCAAGGTTGAAGTGGTGGTGGAGGTAGTAAGAAGTGGGTTCATTCTGGAATAACTGAGGAGGAACAGACAATGGGCTTTGCTGCTTTAGCTGAGTCAGAAAGAGAAGAGAAAGGAAGAGGACTTGAAAGTTTGTGGCCTGAGCTACTGAAACTATCCATCTATAAAACTGTAATAAACTTTACAGCTTTTATACAACTTCTAAAACAAATTTAGAAACATTCCCCATATCAAAGTGAACAACACTGATTTAAAATAACAGATGTTATTATTTTTTTGATACAGTAGCCCCCAAAACAAATACAGCCTTATGCTTACTCACCCCGTGATGGCTTAATTCTCCCACCACTTTTCTCTACCTGTACTCCTGGGGAAAATTCATTTACACAGCCAGACTTGGCATCATCTGGTCTTCACAAGAATCCAACATCTATACATTAATTCCATTTCCATACTTTTCTTATTACTCTGAGACAGAGTAGTACCACATGGCACTGGGGCTATGGCACCCACAAACTGACATCCAGAAATAATAGTAAATCACAGAAGTTTGGCAATAAGGTGGCCATCCACATGTTCCACTATGCATTTTTTTTTAAAGGAGATAATCATCAAAATGAAAACATAACAAAAAAACTCTCAGAATTTTTAGAGCTATTTTCATGTCTTCAAATTCCCAGGAGTCTATGGATCTACTTGAAAACACTTTACAATGGAGTCATATCTTACCCAACGTGGTTGGGTTCAAAGGCGGACATTTAAGGCTCCAACTGCATATAGTACAAATTATCCTTGAAAATGCCAGTTTACAGTTGTAGAGAGTAACCTGGCATTCCCCACTGTGGTTCCACTAAACAGCTCTCATTCCTATACCTTTTGGCATTGCCAGTCCCACTTCTATAGAATTACTTCTTATGTTTTAGGAGTGAGTTGAAATGACGCTACTCTACTATAAGTACTGAAGATAACAGTCTCTACCAGGGTTTTTGGCTGCAAATGATAGAAACCAACTCTGGCCAACTTAGGCCAGACATTTGTTTATAGGTGTGATATTTTGATTTGTAATAATATATATTTGGTTTTCATCTGGCACAGAACCCCTAAAACCTTTAGAGAAATAAAGGTAGAAAGAGAGTCTATCGTTATTCATAAGAAGCCCTTTTCAATCCCATCTGAGTTCCTGTTAATGAGGCGACTTTTGGAAAGCCCCCATGGATGGGGACTAGTTGGCAGGGGAACCAACCCTGATTAGCAGATGGGAATTTTCAGTTGCATCTCCTGACTTCAGGGAGGTGGGTGGGGCTGGAGATAAAGAATTCAATCAACAATGATATATGATTTTTTATTTTAAATGTTTTATTTATTTCTAGGAGAGAGAGAGAGAGCGTGAGCAGGGGAGGGTCAGAGAGAGAGGGAGACACAGACTCTGAAATAGGCTCCAGGCTCTGATATATATATATATATCAGATATATATATATATATCAACAATGATATATGATTTAATCAATCATGCTTATGGATGGGGCGCCTGGGTGGCTTAGTCGGTTAAGCGACCGACTTTCGCTTAGGTCATGATCTCGCGGTTCGTGGGATCGAGCCCCGCGTCGGGCTCTGTACTGACTGCCAGCTCAGAGCCTGGAGCCTGTTTCAGAGTCTGCGTCTCCCCCTCTCTCTGACCCTCCCCTGCTCATGCTCTCTCTCTCTCTCTCTCCTAGAAATAAATAAAAATATTTAAAAAAAATCATGCTTATGGAATGAAGTCTCCATAAAAACCCAAAAGGATGGAGTCTGGAGAGCTTCCAGGTTGCTGAACACATGCACATCTGGGAGGGTGGGACACCCCAGTTCCATGCGGACAGAGGTTCCTGTGCAGGGAAGCCTTCCAGACCTTCCCTATGTACCTCTTCATCTGGCTGTTTGTATCCTTTATAATATTCTTTTCAACAAACAGGTAGACCTAAGTAAATGTTTCTGTGCATTCTGTCAGCCAATCTGTCAATTAATTGAACCTGAGGAGGGAGTTATGGGAACCTCCAACATGTAGCTGGTTAGTTAGAAGCACAGGTAACAACTTGGACTTGTAGCAGGCACCTTAAATGGGGATTGGGGGTGGGGGGTGGGGGAGGGGGTAGTCTAGGATTGAGCTCTTGACCTGTGGGATCTGATGCTATCTCCAGGTAAACAGTGTCAGAATTGAGTTAATTGTTTGGTGGTTTTGGAAAACACACATCGGAAAAGGCTATCTCAGGATGAACCAGAAAGCTCAGAAAATGGGCAGGCCCCTAAAAGGGCAAATGCACATTCAAGATCATGCCACAGTAAATGTTTGTGATGCCACTGCTACTTTGCTTTACTAGACTCTTGACTCCTTTAGAACTGCCACAAACCATATCTATCTATTGTACCCTGAGCTCTCAAGATTCAAAGTCCTGGGTTGGAACATCTGATTGACTGAAGTCACATGTCCACATGCCAGCTGCCAGGCAACTGAGAAAGAAATCTCTACCTGTACTCCTTCCATATCCATAGCACAAGGACTAAAATTGCCTCCTTTGTATTAAAAAAACGCTTTTTTCTTAAGTTTTTGAGAGACAGAGAGAGGGAGACACAGAATCTAAAGAAGACTCTAGGCTCCAAACTGAGCTGTCAGTACAGAGCCCGACGCTGGGCTTGAGCCCATAAAGTGAGATCATGACCTGAGCTGAAGTCTGATGCTTAACAGACTGAGCCACCCCGGTGCCCCCCCTTTTCTATTCAAAACAGGATAATGTTCCAGCCATGAGCAACCTACCCTATAAGTATCTACTCATTAATGATCAAAAGCCACATCACAACTCAGAAGCTAAGTGACAAACTTGGATTTGGAGCATTCCAGTATTTAATTCTGTCTCCTTAATCAACTCCCTTTAACCTAAGTTTTATTTCTTTAAGCTTCCTCTATAGCTACAAAATCTTACTCTTCTCATGAGTTGAATAAGAGGTATAGTGATCCCAGAGTAGTGTTCAACTATCCATTCATTCGTTTATTCATTCAACATTTACTAGATATTCATTATGCTTAAGACATTATGCTAGGGGTTGAAAAATACGTAATACAAAAACTAATTAATCTAGAACCAGTGAGCATTGCAAGTAGTGTAGAAGTTCAAAGGAGGTAAAGGGAACTAACTCTCTAAAGAACAGGGGATGGAGGTGGGCAAGTAATTGACGGGTTCATGGAAGAGGAACATTTGGATTGCTCTGTTAAGAACAGCTAGAATTTTCAGGAAATGCTGTGAGCATATGTTGGGAGGTTGTAGCATGTTAGGAGATGGCAAGTAACTTAAGTTCTGCAGATCTGGGACAGGAATCCTTTGGAAACAAAGGTGGAAGACTCTATTGGGTCTAGATTTTCAGGGATCTTGAATATCATACAAAGGATTTTAAGCTTTTTCTGCAATGATGAAAAAACATTATTATATTCAGGCTTCAAGAATAATACTCTAGTTGTCTGGCAGTAATATACACGGTTAAGTGGGAAGATTTTGTTAAAAAAAAAAAAACACTATATATACATCGTAGAAAAAAATTGGAAGTATATAGACCAAAATGTTAATAGGAGTTATGCTTGGGTATTGGGAACATAGACATTCTGTTATCTTTTTACTTTTCTGTATTTTCTTCATTGAATGTATATTATTTTGTAATGAAAAAATTAAGTAAAAAATTTTAAAACCATCTTAAAATTAAGTAAAAAATATGTAGTTTAAAAATATTTTAAAAGATTGAATTGGAAAAGAAGGAGACGAGATCAGGTAGATCAGGTTAGGGCTACCAAACAAAAAAGAATAATAATCTTATCCTAGAATGTTGGCAATAAAACTGAAAGCAGAGGCAGATACCATGACTCTAGATGCAAGAATAACACATTAATAACATGACTTAGAGTCAGCAATTGACAGTCTGAATAGCCTGGAAAAGACATGGAAGTCAAAGTTAGCTCTGAGGCTCTAAGAACAAGTGACAGAGAAGGTAATTGTTCTGTGAACAAAAATAGGGAATTTAGTAGAAGGGACAAGTTTGATGGTAGAAAGATGATGAGTGTTTTCTTGCCAAATGGACTTTTAAGTGCTAGATGGGCATTCAGGGAGAAATTTACAGCAAGTAGTAAGAAATGAAGGTTGGAATTCAGGGGAAATGATGGAGCTAGACGTTCAGATCTGGAATTATTTGTTTAAGGTAGATGAGAAACTCAAGAAGGAACTATGGTTAAGTCAGGTAAAGAATGGAGAGAAAACAGAAGGCTAAGAATAAAATCTTGGGAAAATGTTTTCAAGTTGAATTCTTAGTGAATGCTAGATAAATGCTAAGTCAATATTGTATTTCTATAATCAGGCATTCTCTTCATTATCGTCAATTTAATGAAAAGGTTTAAAATGACTTCCCTAAGTCTAACAAAGTGAGATGAATAGTCAAAAGAATACTATCAGAAATAAAATTTAGATTTTTATATGACTGGCTTTTGCTTCATGTTATGAAAAAAAGTCCCCTGTCTTTGAAAATGTATTTTTAAAAAAGGAAATATGTGGAGTATAGCAATAAAGTGAAACAACTGATATTTTAATCAGAATTTTAGATTTAGATTTTAGATTTAGACTGTATCTAAGGTGGGCTCAAAGAAATTAACTCACTTTTAAATTTAATATTAATGACTTGGTACTCATGCCATTATAGTCTAGATTGAATTCCTGATGAAGATTGCTTGCTGATTATGATAGGGAACAGCATCACGGTACAGTGGAAGAACTGCACTGGAAGACGGGAGTCTTGGATCGGAGCGCCATATTGGTCCCTAAATGGCTCTGTGGCATTGATCAAGTTCTTTCTCTTTTTTTTTTTTTCTAATTTTTTAAACATTTATTTATTTTTGAGAGAGAGAGAGAGCGCACGCGTGAGTGGAGGAGGGGAGAGAGGGAGACACAGATTCGGAAGTAGGCTCCAGGCTCTGAGCTGTCAGCACATAGCCTGATGTGGAGCTCGAACTCACAGACTGCAAGATCATGACCTGGGCCTGAAGTCCAATGCTTAATGGACTGAGCCACCCAGGCGCCCCTAGTTCTTTAATTTCTCTTAAGCCTCACTTCCCTGGTCTTGGGGTTAGTTGAGACAATTTCTAAATTCTATTCCAACTCTAAAATGGTGTGGTTTTGGCAGGTTGCCCAATTTAAAATCTTGTATTCAGATTTATACACATAAAAATGCCCTGAGTTCAATATGCTAAAATACCCAGCAATCTTCACTTTAATTGTTCCCAAGTCAAAGAAAAGAAAAACCCAAGATGTAAACACCTTTAGTCTCTGCAAATTTTACCTGCCACTGATCACCAAATACATGAAGGCCCTGTGAGAGCCCTGTATTTATAACTGTTGACTCCCTGCTGCAGGACTACAATGCCAGACACTGGAGATAATAGAACATGCAGAAATTAAGAGCTTTGAAAA
Organism: Proteles cristata cristata; assembly: GCA_017311185.1. Taxonomy (NCBI): domain Eukaryota; kingdom Metazoa; phylum Chordata; class Mammalia; order Carnivora; family Hyaenidae; genus Proteles; species Proteles cristata. Next base: position 855,570 of record JAESUZ010004867.1, on the reverse strand, counting down.
TAAACCTTCTTACAGCTAATGAAGGATTATCTGGCATGCAATTTTTCTAAAATGTCACAGCTATTAGCAAGCCCCTTTTGTGTTTGTTTGGGACTATTTCTCTTCTGTCTCTATTGCCCTGAAAATAGAAGTTTTCCTTAAGCACAATCAGATTTAGGGACCCCAAAACTTAAGAATTCAACTTCTTTTTACTTCTTGGAAAAGGTCTACTTGGCCTCTGCTATGAACTGAATTGTGTTCTCCCCCCACCCCAAATTCATATTTTGAAATTCCAACCTCTAAAATGACTATATATGGAGATGGAGCTTTGGGGAGGTAATTAAGGTTAAATGAAGCCATGAGGGTGGGACCCTAATTCAATGGGACTGGTGAGTTTATAAGAAAAGAGAATGATTGCAATCTCTCTCTCTCTCTCTCTCCTCTCTCTCTCCACCCTCTCTCTCCATTCTTGTCTCTCTCCCGCTCCCTCCCTTCCTCTTACTCTCCCTCCCTCTCTCTCTCTCCATGTTTCACTCCCTTCCTCTCTCTCTCCCTCTCTATCCTCCTCCCTCCCTTACACTGGCAAGAGAAAAGGCCATTTGAAGACAACTCCAAAAGGTGGCCATTGTGCAAGCCAGGAAGAGAGATTTCACTAGAAACTTTACCTTTTGGCATCTTGATTTTAGATTTCCTAGACTCTAGAACAGTGAGAAAATTAATTTCTGTTTTTTAAGCTACCCAGTCTGTGGGGTTTTGTTATAGCAGGCTGAACAGACTATGAGGGCCTTCTTTATTTCACCCCCCTGAACTCCATGTTTATTTATTTATTTTTGAAAAACAGATGGGGGTGGAGGGGAGAGGCAGAGAGATAGGGAGAGAGAATCCCAAACAGTCTCCATTCCGACAGCAAGGAGCCTGATGTGGGGCTCCAGGCTCAATCTCAGGAACCTTGAGATCATGACTTGAGCTGAAATCAAGAATCCTATGTTTGGATGACTGAACCACCCACATACTAAAAGAGCATTCTTCAAGAATTTTTGGACTAAGATTTGGACAATGGCTTCTAAATTAATAGTGAAAATGTATTCTTTTTTAGGTAGCTAGAGAAACTGATCCTTTCATAATCCTTTTCCTTTTAAAAATATATCTTGATAATTCAAAGAACTGGGTAGAAATACTATTCTTTGAACCAGAAGAAAAAGTTCACAATGATTTCATTATAATAATAACGTAAAACACACACAAGTACAGTAATTAGCATACATATAATTGATTAAGCATAAAATCCTGACCTAAAATCTGTTTCAAAAGACTCTTTACATCTATTTGATCTTTCAACAATACTGCCTCTGAATATGAACTTTGAATGTGTAAGTTCCACAAGATATAAGTGATTACAAGTACTTTCTTGTTCAAGTATTTAAAGCAATTTCTTCATGACTGAGTGATTGACCTGAAATTCTGGAACTGAAAGAACTCAGTTCTCTATATACCACTTGATTTAAAAAACTCTTTAAAGCTGTTTATGAATGGAATCCATCCCCTATACTACTACCAGGCAATATCAACTGAAAGTAAAATCTGACCATGCCACTCTCCAGGTTAAAACCCTTTAATCCCATCATATACAGGGTATAAAATCCAAGCTCCTTGTAGATAGATGGCAAGTGAAATCCTCTGTGATCTACTTCCTGTCTGCTCTTGCCCCTTGTCCTTAGTAACTCCAGGGCCTCACACTAGATGCCCCAGCTATTAACAACTACTTCCTTGGGATATCAAGAAGTACCCAGGGGCACCTGGGTGGCTCAGTTGGTTAAGGGTCTGACTTCGGCTCAGGTCATGATCTCACAGTTTGTGGGTTTGAGCCCCACGTTGGGCTCTGTGCTGACAGCCTGGAGCCTGCTTGACATTCTGTGTCTCCCTCTCTCTCTGACCCTCCCCTGCTCACGCTGTCTCTCTCTCATAAATAAATAAAAAAGTTTTTAAAAATTTAAAAAAAAGTACCCATTGGCGAGGTGGTTGGGTGGCTCAGTTAGTTAAGTGTCTGACTTCGGCTCGGGTCACGATCTCATGGTTTGTGGGTTCGAGCTCCATGTCGGGCTCTGCGCTGGCAGCTCAGAGCCTGGAGCCTGTTTCAGATTCTGTGTCTCCCTCTCTCTCTGCCCCTCCCCCACTCACACTCTGTCTCTCTGTGTCTCTTGAAAACAAACGAAAAAGTACCTGTGGGCAACCTGTTTCTTCTTGTTTTCCTAGATAACTAGAAAACATTCAAGAATTTGCTCAAATAGTACCACGTCAGGGAAACTTTACTGATCATCCCCTAAGCTGGGGTAAGATTTTTCCACAGAAGGATGTGGTAACCATTTCTCATAGACATGGTATAAATACAAGATTTAGATTACCTCAGGTAAATGTCTCCCATTAGGACCATAAGGACTGGGATCATATTTATATCACAGTGTTTAACATACTGGCTGGTACCCTGCCTACGCTGTTGAATTATATGAATTCATATATCAAATATATTAAAACTGTTTTTATCTTAAGGAATATTACAACAGGCATTTTTGTTAAGCAAGTAACCATCACTACTTAGTGTGTTTTTTGTTTTGTTTTGTTTTTTTAAGAAAGAGAGAGAACAAGCGGAGAGAGAAGGCAGAAGGAGAGAGAGAGAATCCTAAGCAGTCTCCACACGTGGAGCCTTATGCAGGGCTCAATCCCATGACCCTGGGATTATGACCTGAGCGGAAATCAAGAGTTGGATGCTCAACTGACAGAGTCACCCAGACACTCCCATTAATGTGTTTTTTATTTTTATTTCTTTAACTTTATTTACTTATTCTTGAGAGAGACAGAGAGAGTGTGAGCAGGGGAAGGGCAGAGAGAGAGAGAGGGAGAGAGGGATAATTCTGAGCAGGCTCTGCGTGGTCAGTGAATGGGGCTCAATGTGGGGCTCAAACTCACAAAACTGCAAGACCATGACCTGAGCTGAAATCAAGAGATGGATGACTGAGCCACCTTGGTGACCCAATATGTTTTTTAAATTAATATTTCTATAAGTTGCCTTACCTAAAATGAACCTGACCTTTATTGCAGAAATATATCATTTTACTGAGCGACATGATATCCAAATGTTAATAATTCCAGGATTATCAGTACTCTCAACTTACTTGTTCAAAAACCTATTTATTTTAATGGATGTCTTAAAAAAAACTGGTGGTTGATATCATCCCATTTTAACATCTAGAAAAACCTTTGGAGTCCAAGTCTATACCTATCCATCTTTAAAAAGTGAAGTAACAGCTATATTACATGTTAAACAAAAACTTAATCCAGCTACGCAATATTTTTTCCTCACGGGCAGTTATAATACATGATATCCCTCCCTTAAGTAGTTCAGAATCTACTAATTAGGTCTGCCTCAGTCAGCAAGTCCAAAATACTCATATTGGTTTACAGGACATCATTCAGTCTTTTATTAGGATTTTAAAATATTCATTCATTGCTTCCTTTGATAAATGAACTAATTTTAGGACAAATATAACAGAGAAAAGCAACAGGCATTTATTTTAGACTACTTTTAGGCACTAAAGATAGAAAAGTTACTTTCGTTAGCAGGGCCTAGTTAATGTAATCAACACTATCATCGATATAAATAATGTTTATTCAATGCTTAGTATGTTCCAGGCACTGTACATTATCTCATTCAAACCTTAACACAATACTATGAAAGAGTTACTATTATCAATAATTGATCTCATTTTACAGATAAAAATCTGAGGTCAAACTTCACAGAACTAGTGTATGGTAGAGCTGGGATTCAAATTTAGACAGTCTAACCTCTTAAGACCATTCTCTTAACCCCTATGGCAATTTTCAGTTAAATCACTGTATGACAGATTTCAGAAATTAATGTCTTAATAAAGCATAAAGGATTCTATCTAGCCTACAATATTCCTGAATGCTAACTGCTTAATTATTTTGATTAGCTCTACCCAAGGCCAAACCAGAATATCAAGACTCTCCGCTCTAAAACTTCCTTTTGGAGGCATTTGGCTGGCTCAGTAGGAGGAGCGTGTGACTGTTGATATCGGGGTCATGAGTTCGAGCCCCATGTTGGGTGTAGAGATTATTACATAAGGAAAAGTTTTTTAAAAAAATCCAAATCTTTATTTTCATTTTGTGCTTTAAAAAAAAAAAAAGGCAATACTTTCATTGAGAATTTCTGTTGGGTAAAAAGTAGTGTGCCAGTGAAAGACAAGAGAGGCCTGGGTATCTAAAATCTTCTGAGGTAATCCTGTCCTGAGACTTTCGGAGATGCATTTATACCCTAGAAAGTTAGCACTGAGAACTTGAAACTCTTGCCTAATTTCCAATGTTGAAAGGATAACTCAGCATTCTTAGCCGCTTTTAATTTTGCTTTGTCATTGGCTGGTAAGGCAAAGCAGCCATATACGCTGACAGAATACACGTTAGAGCAGTTTCCTCCTGTCGAGAGCTGCCTTACACCACTTTAGCAATTCTCTCTCTCACAGAACTGCCTTCAAAAGTATACAAAGCTCTATCTATTCTAGCTAAATGTACAAGGCGACACTGAAATTCAGTATTAAATTGCTTTTTAATTTTATATCTTATATTAAAAAATTTTTAATGTTTATTTTTGAGACAGAGAGAGACAGAGTGTGAGAGGAGAAGGGACAGAGAGACAGAGAGAGGGAGACACAGGCTCCAGGCTCTGAGCTGTCAGCACAGAGCCTGACATGAGGCTTGAACTCAGTGACCGCGAGATCATGACCAGAGCCAAAGTCGGATGCTTAACCAACTCAGCCACCCAGGTGTCCCTTAAATTGCTTTTTAAAAGTAAACATTCCGACAACTGACTTGGGGCATCTCCACGTCCTTAAGTTAACTTTGAGGGGTAGGGAAAGTGTACCAAGAACAGAACGTAATGTTTAGAAGACTTTTAACAATATGTAGTAAGGTTTTATCCTTCATCTGTTTTAGATGTAGAAGGAGAGATGAGCCACAGAAGCAAATAAGGCTGCCTATAGTAAGTTCAATCATCTCGTACATTTTCTTGCTTCCAAACTCTCCTATACATGGTCTGAAATGTCCTTTCCCTGAGACAGAGCCCAATAGTATCACACTGCTATTCAAATACCTTTGATGAAGACATCCAAACTCCATAAAAAGATACCCAAGGCTGCCAAGATCCGGTTCAAGTCCAAGTTTACCAGTTTCTAGTTATTCCTGAAATGCGCTAGATACTTTGAGTCTCAACACTTGCTTGCTTGCATCTTGTACTTAGCATGGAGTATCTTTGTTTCTTTTCAAGCCAAAATCCTACGGCTTCTTTAAGACCCAGTTAAACTTCAGCGCTCTTACTTACCACTGAGAGTTAAAATTCAAAACTGCCGGGGCACCTGGGTGGCTCAGTCGGTTAAGCGTCTGACTTTGGCTCAGGTCATGATCTCATGATTCATGGGTTCGAGCCCTGTGTTGGGCTCTGTGCTGACAGCTAGCTCAGAGCCTGGAGCCTGCTTCAGATTCTGCGTCTCCCTCTCTCTCTGACTCTCCTCTGCTCATGCTCTCTTTCTCTCAGAAATACATTAAAAAAAAATCAAAACTGCCACAGCACAGTTATTTGTACTCTTGTTATAACACATATCAGCCACAGCAGGTATTAAATTAACGGTGTGTGGTGAACACACTTGCTTTCTCCACTGGCAAGGAAGTTCCTTGATCATTTCCTCCATACACAGTGATCCTTCTCTCCTTCTGCTCTTTAGCAGGGCAGGGTCATTTTTAAATGTGTAGATTTAAACAGGGTGACCTGAGTTGCAGTTTCAATTTAATTCATTATCCACTAAACAATATTTATTAGTGCCCTGACCATGTGTGAGTGTAAGCAGTTGGAGAAACAAAACAAAACTCCCTAACCTGTTGGTGGAGAGAAACAATTAATAATAAGCATAATGAAGTAAATTAGCATATTAAAAAAGTGATGAGTGCTTTGGAAAAAGAAAAATGTAGAGCAGGACAGGATGGGAATCAGCAATGCCAAGGGTAGGGCTTTAAGATCTCCACTCAAATGTGACCTCTTCAGAGAGGCCCTTCCAGAGCACCCTTATTAAAGTGTTTTTTCTCCCTTTTAGTGACTATCGTCATGTTTATACTGTTACTGTTTCTCACCTGTCCTGCTCACTGCTATATTCTCTCATACATAATAGGCACTCAACAAATATTTGTTAGAATAAAAAGGAGATATCCAAATTATATCATTATACTGGAATCAATCACATGGTAAAAAGTGATCTGTTAAATCCTACTAAGAATCCAAAAGAACTAGTGCCTTTTCAGATAAAACACACTGTTTAAAGAATAACAAAAATGTAATAATATTTGGGAACGTGGATAACACAATTGGTAATGCCAGGGTATATGCCCAAATATAAGGTGCTTTTTATTTTAACCCAAACTATTTCTCAGAAACAGGAAGTCACTCCTTTTTCAACCCTTTCTTACATAGCCTCTCAAATTCAAAGGTACTCTCCCAATTTCTTTTGAACAGTAAATTATTAATTGGGAAAGCCATATTAGTCTGAAATGACCCAATTAATGCTACTTTTACATGCTTACAGAGGTCACTAAAGACAAAATGAAAATTTAGCAACTGTTCTTGAGATTTTCAGCCCTAAACTGCAAGTCATAGATCAGTAATTTTCAAACTTGGATGGGCATCTATCACCTGGGTATATTGTTAGAATGGATTCTGGGGCGCCTGGGTGGCTTAGTGGGGTAAGCTTCCGACTTCGGCTCAGGTCATGATCTCATGGTCTGTGGGTTCGAGCCCTGCGTCGGGTTCTGTGCTGACAGCTCGGAGCCTGGAGCCTGCTTCAGCTTCTGTGTCTTTCTCTCTCTCTCTGTCCCTCCCCCGCTTGCTCTCTACCTCTGTCTCTCAAAATAAAATAAAGACATTTAAAAAATTGCAGATTCTGGGGCGCCTGGGTGGCTCAGTCGGTTAAGCGTTCGACTTGGGCTCAGGTCATGATCTCGTGATTCGTGGGTTCGAGCCCTGCGTCAGGCTCTGTGCTGACAGCTAGCTCAGAGCCTGGAGCCTACTTCAGATTCTGTGTCTCCCTCTCTGCCTCTCCCCTGCTCACACTGTCTCCCCCTCTCTCTCAGAAATAAAAAAAATTTTTTTTTTTTAAAAATTGCAGATTTTGAGTGTCAGTAGTACTAAGACCAGAGAACCTGGGGCGCCTGGGTGGCTTAGTCGGTTGCGCGTCCGACTTTCGCTTAGGTCATGATCTCGCGGTTCGTGGGTTCGAGCCCCGCGTCCGGCTCTGTGCTGACTGCCGGCTCAGAGCCTGGAGCCTATTTCAGAGTCTGTGTCTCCCTCTCTCTCTGACCCTCCCCTGTTCACGCTGTGTCTCTATCTCTCCTAGAAATAAAAAAAAAAAAAAAAAAGACCAGAGAACCTATATTTCTTTCTTTTTTTTTTTAAGTTTATTTTTGAGAGAGAGTGTGTGTGTGCAAGAGAGCAGGGGAGGGGCAGAGAGAGAGTCCCAAGCAGGCTCAGCACTGTTTGCGTGGAGTCCAGGGTGGGGCTAAAACTCATGAATTGTGAGATGATGACCTGAACTGAAATCAAGAGTTGAGCACTTAACTGACTGAGCCATCCAGGTGCCCAAGAATCTGTATTTCTAACAAGCTCCCAGGCCATTATTGCTGGTCCATGAACTATGTTTTGAATTTCAGGGGACAGAATAAAATTGTAAAAACAAAGCTCTCCTGTCACTATATTTTTATGATTTAAAAATGTGTATTTATATTCATAAGAAAAGACCATGCTAGGCAGCTGAAAGCTGCAAAGGAAATGTGAGCTTTTCACAAAGCAGTTCTTACTAATTTCCCTTCATCCATCCTATTCCCCCATAAATTCATGTCCATGTTTATAAAACCAGATTTTTTTCAAGGCAACACCTTGAAAAAACTATACACTAAAGTGTTAGAGATAGAAAGGGAACACGAGTTTAATTTAGGTGATTTTACTAGTCAAAATTGGTTTTCTCTTCTTTTAAAAATCTTTCCATTTCTCATCTCTTACCCCCTACTACATCTTGTAAAGTGTTTATTCTTCATGGCTGGCAACTAGGGCTAAAAACAGTTATGATAGGGGTGCTTGGGTGGCTCAGTCAGTTAGGTGTCCCACTTCTGGTTTCAGCTCAGGTCATGCACAATCCCATGGTTCATGAGATCAAGACCTGAGTTGGGCACTGTGCTGATAGTGGGAAGCCTGCTCAGGATTCTTTCTCTCTCCCTCTCTCTCTGCCCCTCCTCCAAACGCTCTCTCTCTCTCTCTCTCTCTCTCTCGCAAGACAAACAGCTACGATATGTGTATTCGTGCAATAAATAAACAGTTATGATATAAACATACTCCTGTATTCTGCTGAGGGAGTCAAGCTGATTTGATAGGGCTCATTTGGAGATACTGGGTATTTTTTGCTTTCTTTTCCCTCCATCCTCTTAACCCTGTAATTAATGCCTAGTATGTTCAAATCAAGCAGGATTACTGGGCAAGAGCCATTTCACGAGGGTATGAACTGCTTCTGTTAGTTAGTTCTAGAATATCAGCCTGGAAACATCATCAAAGGAAATCAAGGCAGATAAGGAAATTGTAAAGAATCTCTTTAGAACTAGAAACAGCCAGCTCAGTGATGCAAATGTACTTCTGTTCATCGGAAAAACAATCTCCTCATTTACTTATTTAGCAAAGACTGAAAGAACAGGACCAAAGCTCGAAAGATGGAAGGTGTAAAAGAAAGTCCCTTTTCTGCACATTTTGGCAGGCATAATACTGAATTTGCATCTGTCTGAGTGGCAACTTCCAAAAGTCTGAGTAAGTAAATGTGAGCTGAATTTCAAGTGAAAAAAGAGATAATTCTCAGAGACTCTGCGTTTGTATGTCAGGGTGGGGGGTTGAGTACCAAAGATGGGAAGATTAAGGGTGAAGCCAGCTCACAAACCCGAAGACTCACCTTGAGTAAAGATGAGTTCAGAGCCAGTTTTCTAAATAACCTCCCCACAGGAAATACATGCACACTGAAGAATCTTGACTATACTGAAGGGTATCTCGCCAAGTGCTTTTTTCTTTCTGAATTTCTGCCATTCTTTCTGTTCCCCAACAACTGTAAGTGGTCTCATTAATTATTTCCTCATTCTTGCTCGTCTTCTTTCTTTTTAAGGACCACCCCCCTTCCTAATTTTTTACCTTCATACAGAAGGTCAGAAATGACCAAATCCAGGTCTCCTTCCAGTATGGATGTTTAGTCCATCTTACAGTTTTATTTGCACTTCACTAGTACTGTCCCTGCCTTGGTTTCCTTGGCATGTGATAAATGTTAGATGCCACAAGGAGAAGCAAATATCATCATCATCAGGAAGGCTTGATTACAGTGGCAAAGAGGTAGAGACATCAAAGCAAAAACAGCTGATAGAAGCTGAAAAAAAAAAATCTAGCACTTAGCAGAGTGCCTGGTCCAGAAGGAACTCAATGATTTTTGCGTGCTTAAGTGCTTTGTTGAGGTTTTAAGGATCTTTCTCACCAGAACCTAACCTTGTACTTTATAACTAGACTCCTCCCCAAAGCAAGAAGAATTCATGAAATTCTTCATGATTCAGCAACGATGCTTTTTGTTTTCACTCAAATTTGCAGTTATTAAAGCCTGAAGCTGTGGTCAGAATGGGTCACAGTTCAAAGCATGACAAGAATGAGTGCATCAAAAGCACGAAAGGCAGGAGATGATATTTATTTCTTCTCAGACTATCTAATTCCCTTTCACAGAATTATATTACATATGGACAAAATACTTCTTTTAGAGTATTTGCGTGCTTTCTGATGTTTTTCTAGTAGATGTCTTTTGTCACTGTGTCTCTATTCACTCGTTTCTAAGTGGGAGAAAGAAAACAAAACATGACTTTCTGCACAGATCAAGGAAGGAATCTAGAGTGACCTGTGTCATTTATCTGGTTATATAAGATTCTGGAAAAACAGTTTCCAATAAATATAAAATTTCCAACAGCTCTTCGTTTTTTCACCATATGTTTCTAAAATGATAGAGAACAATAAGCAAGTTGTTAACTAAAGGGAAGCAATAAAGACACTTCTCAGATTGACTTTTATTTAAATAATTTTGTTAATGTTTTATTTATTTCTGAGAGAGGGAGAGGGAGAGAGAAAGAGAGAGAGGGAGAGAGAGAGACAGCATTAGCAAGGGAGGGTCAGAGAGAGAGGGAGACACAGAATCTGAAGCAGGTTCCAGGCTCTGAGCTAGCTGTCAGCACAGAGCCTGACGCGGGGCTTGAACCCACGAACCGTGAGATAATGAAGTCGGACGCTTAACCAACTGAGCACCCAGGCACCCCTCAGATTGACTTTTCAACCTGTGATAGACACGTGCAAGGATTAGTCATGTATTTGTGTATCTGTTGGGAATAACTCAGTATCAGTTGATGCGAGTTAGGATAAGAAAATGGAAAAGAGGAAGAAGTTAAAGATGACCAAGTCTGAGTGATTAGGATGATGAGTCACTGACTAAATCACTAAAAGGGAGTACCATCTGAGGTAATGGTGATGTGGTCTTATTTAAACAGCTTGAGTTCAACATAATAGCAAGACAGGCTGTGCAAGCAACTGGAGAAACGGGATAGCACCTGAATTCCGAAAGGCATCAATTTTGATGTCACTAGCATACTGAAATGGGGAGAATGAATAGACTCTCTTAAGGGAAGAATGTAAAGAAAGGGCAGAGAGCTAATATTCGAGTCCTCTAGAGCAACCTCAGTTAGTTTAACTGGTGGCTTCACCATGCATGTACTAGCTAACTGGGTGAGGCGGGTAAGTCATGTAACAGTTCTAAGTCTCATTTTCCTCATCTGTAAAAGAGAAAGAACTACCATATCAAGTGGGTGTGAGAATTACGTGACACAATGAATATAAAGTCTTTAGTACAATAACGAATGTATAAGTTCTTAAACATATGTGTGAGGTCAGAAAGAGGAAGAAGAACCATGCAAAGAGACAGGGAAGTGACAGGTCATGCATTCATTCATACGCAAAACAAATACAAGGTGCACTGAGTATCTACAATGCATAAAACATTGGGCTGGAAGAGAACCAAGACAGCATAGAGTCGTATTCAGTTCAGAGTCACCCAACATTTGTTGAGTACTTTTTTGAGTCTGGCATTAGGTATGCTTTCATTCATCTCACTTAAGGGATATAATGCAAGGTGGGAGATCCTCCAAAAGGATCAAGTGTTAAACAAAGTTAAATAAAGATTTAGAAAAGACCATGAAAGTTGGCAAAATGGAACTCCTAATGATCTTTGAGAAGACTGTTTCAGTTAGCTGGAATGGGGTTCGTTTGGGACTGTGGTGGGGAGTGAAGGAAATAAAAGCGGGGGGGGGGAGTTTTTATAGGCATACTAGTATAAAACAAAATAGAGTTGTAGGGTCAAGCATAGATTTATGTAGATACAGAGAGATCTGAGCTTGCCTAAAGGAAAGAGGGAAGCGGTCATTGGAAAGGAAGAGACAAGGATAGCTAATACTTAGTCATTATTTTTTTAAACTGTGGCAAAACAAGAAATGTTTAGATATGCTTGGAAAAGAAAACGTCTTCTGTACATTCACTGCTCAATGAATGAGCAATACCAACAACTCAACGCCAATATCTTGAAAGACTTGGTTTTAGAGAGACATAGGAAGAGGCAGGAGGATTTTAACTATGATTACGTCTCAAGATTTTAAGAGGACAGAGCAAATTTTTTTTCTGTAAGTGAAGATCTCATTATCAGAAATATCACTCCATATTAGTGTTCTGCCAAACTGCATCTGGTGTGTGCCGAGATCTCAGGGGATGAAGACTGGATATATGGTCTGCTATGAGGGATAATATTAAGACCACTACCCAATTTTATCTAAAGGGCCAATTGACCCACCAAAAATCCAAATATGTCTCTCAAACAGCGAGTGAAACAAATAAAAGAACAAATCCAGAATCAACTCATTTCTTCACTGAATTCCTTTCACATCCTCCTTCAGTAGGGAGAAGAGTCTGGCCCTGTTTCAACTTCAGCTTCTACAGACTACTATGACTTTAATGAAAAGATGTATTATAGCCTCTAACTAGCTTTCGTAAAACTGCAGCCTCCCCCCACTGCCTGTCATCTTCTCTGCTTTTTTATTCCATAGCACTTATCACCTTCTAAAATACTATGTACTTTGCCTAATTTGTAGATTTTCTGTCTCCCCTCCAAGTATGTAAACTCTATAAGGGCAGGCTTTTGGGGCCTGTTTTGTTCACTACTACATTACTAATACCTGAAACAATGTTTGACAGATAGTACTTGTGGAAAAAGTAGTTGATGAAAGACTGAATAAATCAATCCCACTACAACAAAATGATGTAAAAATTTTCTTTTGCACTTTTACCTATGTATCATTTTCCTGTGTTATTGTTACTTCATGAATCTCATATTATTTCCTATAGATTGGTTTTCTCTCAATTAGACTGTAATTTTCTGGAAGATGCTCTATATATTATTTCTTAATCATTTCTTTATTGTTTTCCTATTTTACTTAAAAAATTTTTAAATGTTTATTTTTGGCAGAGAGAGAGAGGGAGAGGAGGGGAGAAAGACAGAGAGAGAGACACACAGGCAGAGAGGGAGGGAGACACAGAATCTGAAGCAGGCTCCAGGCTCCAAGCTGTCAGCACAGAGCCTGACGCAGGGCTTAAACTTGCAAACCGTGAGTTCATCACCTGAGCCAAAGTCGGATGCTCAACCAACTGAGCCACCCAACTGCTCCTATTGCTTTTGTATTTTAAATGCTAGCTAATAAAAAAAAGTATAGTTAACTCTTCTTTACTTCCCTGGTCCTCCCCTTCCCTTCTGCTGTCTCATGCCAGCTCCGCTTTGCTAAAGAGAGTTTGGCACCATTTCAGTGAAGTCATTCTCCACACTACTTTGTTATGAGGTGATTGAATAGACTATTGGTTTAAGTTGTTGAAATGGCAAGCTGTGTTTTTCAAACGAAATTCTTTTATGAGTTCCAATGCAATAAAAGAGTTCAGTGATTCAACTGGCTGAATTAGATTTCATTCACTTTGAAGGAAACTCCGCTAAAGAAAACTTATTTTTACTCTTCAGAAATCTCACATTTCATGATATTTCTCATACTGAATGCCAGAACGTTGAAAGTTCTCAGGGAACAGCCATGGACTGTTTGGATGACAAAACGTATTAACTAAAAAGAGGCCTTTACCACTTGGTCTTGAATCATTAATTCCCTCTTCCTAGAATTCTTGGTATGATATTTGATTATTTCTTCATAACCCAGTTTAGGGAAATTATCATAATTTATGTTTACAATTAAGAAACTCCCTAAATATTCTTCACCAAGGTTGCATGGTTGTAATGTTCTCTACAAATGAATGTAATCTAAAATTAAGACAATGTTAAAATAAGGCTATGATAAATAGTATCACTGTTACTTTAAGGCTTTTGATTTTTTTTTTTTTTTGACAGAGCTAGAGCAGGGGAAGAGCAGAGGGAGAAGGAGAGAATCTTAAGCAGGGTCCACGCCTAGCACAGAGCCTTACTAGGGCCTTGATGTCAAGACTGTGGGATTATGACTGGAACCAGAATTAAGAATCAGATGCATAAGTGACTGAGACACTCAGGCAAGCTCCAAGGCTACTGAATTTCAAAAGTCATGTTAAGTACAACCTGTATTTTGGTTTAATTTGTGGTATTTTTAGCCATTTGTTTAGCAAATCTTTTTTTCTAGGTTTATTTATTTTGAAAAGACAGAGAGTGGGGGAGGGGAAGAGAGATAGAGAGAGAATCCCAAGTAGGCTCCTTGCTGTCAGTGTGAGCCCAACACAAGGCTTGATCTCATGAACCACAAGAACATGACCATGAGTCATGATCTGAAATCAAGAGTCAGATGCTTAATCAACTGAGCCATCCAGGAGCCCCTTGTTTAGCAAATCTTGATGTGTAGTAAATTTAGGAACACTGTGCTTATAGTGCTTCAAGAATTCCCATTAAATATTATAAAATTGGGGCACCTGGGTGACTTAGTCAGTTGAGCATCCGACTTCGTCTCAGGGCATGATCTTGTGGTTTGTGGGTTCAAGTCCCATGTTGGGCTCTGTGCTGACAGCTCAGAACCTGGATCCTGCTTTGGGTTCTGTCTCTGTCTCTGTCTCTCTCTCTCTCAAAAATAAACATTAGAAAATAAATAATAAATATAAAATTATGGCCATTTCCTCTTCATTTTCAGTTGATACAATAGGCATATGGCAAACTAGAAAGAACATCACACCTAGAATTAGAAAGGCATGTGTTTAAACCCTACTCTGCTGCTTACTACTGTGGTCTTCGGCCTGCTACTTGGAAAGGCCACCAATGTTAAGATCGCAGGGTTTTGATTAAAGCAGAATTGCATTCAGATTCCAGTCTATCTCTACGGAGCCATATCACCCTGGGCAAGTATCAAAACTCTCTAAGGTTCAGTTTCTTTATCTGTAAAATGGACATAATTAACATTTTTAACTCAGAATTGTTTACTGTCAGAATTTAATAAGATAGTGCATGTAAAATGCTAAAGAAGGTGGCTGGCACAGAGCACACATTCAATAAACTTCATCCATTACTACTAATAAATGAAATAATTAAATGTGAGGTCTGTGTAGAACATACCTATGAATTACAAAATACTTAACTGTTAATTTTTTACTATTTGATTTATGTCCAGAAAATGGGCTCATTTTGTATTTGATTATTCCTCCCTACTGCTCTGGATATAGTAATAACATTCATTACTATATTAGGATAAGGAGAAGATCAGTCTTCTTCCTTTACTGATGCTTAAGCTTTGTTATAGGAAGCACTTTTAAGATATATTCAAGAAGACATCATATTTTCATAAAACAATAATGTATAAAGTATCCTGTGTGATTGTCTGAATTAGATTTTTCATGTTTTATTCTTTATTTGCCAAATACTTTAATTAAATCAATACTTTCTCTAATCTTGAGTTATCCTGAAGGGTTGTGAATGGAATGAAATTCTTCATTATCCATACATGTTTCCCTCAAGCCCAAGAGTCTAAAATTAACATGTATTTGTTCTTTCATAGTGGACACTGATGATTAATTTGAGAAGTCTTATTATTTATGCCTAGAATAACCAAGCCACAATGGTAGGCTCCATCTCTAAAAGGTAATTATTTTACATACATACTTTGGACTTTAATCATTTGATTATAAACAGGGTATACTTAATTAACATTATACATTTGCTCTCAGAGTATATTCTAGATCAGTGCTTTCAAACAGAACATTTCATCATGATGGAAATGGTGTATCTTTGCACTGTCCAATAGGGTAGCCACTAACCATATGTAGCTATTAAGCACTTGAAGTGTGGCTAGTGGGACTGAGGAACTGAAGTTCTAATTTTGTTAAATTTTATTTTAAATAACTACATGCCCTAGCAGCAACTATGTTGGACGGCACACTTCTAGATAGTTTTAAAAAACATTGGTAATTATGATGAAAATGAATAATAATGGTCCTTATAACAAAACTATTAAGGTTGTATTATTGCCTCAGGAATTGAAAACACATCTCTTGACTAATTGAGCAAGAAGTACTGAGGTTTCAGCCGTGTTTTACTGAATCGACCTTCCACCAGCCATCCTCTCCTCCCCCTCCACCCCCCACCTTCCTGCCATCACTGGTGGCCTCATACTCTCTCTTTGAAATCATTTGTAGAACAAAAAGCTAAGATCTAAAAACTAACTAGTAGTTCAAGAACACCTGGGTGGCTCGGTTGGTTAGCATCCGACTACAGCTTGGGTCATGATTTCGTGGTTTGTGACTTTGAGCCCCGAATCCGGATCTCTGCTGTCAGCAAAGAGCCTGCTTCAGATCCTTTGTTTCCCTTCTCTCCACCCTTCCCCCAATGGTTCTCTCTCTTTCTCTCTCAAAATAAACTTTAAAAATAAATAAAATCTAACTAGTAGTCTAATGCTAAGGAGGCTCCTATGGGGCTTCAGTTGTTTTTGCTGGCCTAACGTCTGAGGGATGGAGGTACTGCCTTCGATGCC
Organism: Proteles cristata cristata; assembly: GCA_017311185.1. NCBI lineage: Eukaryota > Metazoa > Chordata > Mammalia > Carnivora > Hyaenidae > Proteles > Proteles cristata. The sequence continues at coordinate 839,406 of JAESUZ010004867.1, read as the reverse complement.
ACCTTTTCCTCTCTCCAGTATCTTCTTCCTCCAGCTGGTTGCATCTAGTTAGCTCCCTGGCCAGCTGTCTTCTTTTCATTTCACAGGAATGAACGAGAATCACAATAGGAAACAGGAACTGTTGCATTTAGTTATCACATAGCAATGGGAAGGATGAGAGTGTGTATGAATATGTGTTTTCAGAGTCTCAGACAGCAGTCATATCTCCTCCTTCCTTCTTTGGGACAAATTTCCAAGCACTCAATAGTACAGTCCTGCCACTACCTAGAGGTAATGGTTTCCTCTCTAAGCTGGTAATGAAGTTCAGGGAGTTTTTGACTTCAATGATTTCCAAAATGCTGAACTCTCTACCTAAGGAGATATCTCATTACTCCAACACTATGTAGGTTAGGCTGCACACTGCTCCAATGAGTAGTTTTAAGACTTGTTACCATCTTCACTGGTCATAGTATAAAAGAGTTTGGCACTACAGTATTCAAGCTGGTACTTGCTCTCAATAGCTGAGTAAAAGAGGCTGCTGGAATCAAGTCTGGTCTCCTTTACATTTTAAAAAACAACAACATGACAGCTTACATTTGGATAAAGTGCTTTCATATACCTAATCACATTTAATGTTAACATCCTGGTAAGATAGAAAAGATCAGTTGTTATTCTGATTTTTTATTAGTATCTGATTTCCAGTTTTTCATATTTTCTAGTACACCAATACTTCTACATGACAAGGGTGCTACCCAAAAAATGACTCTCAGGAAAGTGGACACTGTAGAAAAAGTCTATAATCTACTTCTTTATGATATCTGGTGTTCCTAATTGAGCTAATTTAATTCCTGAAGCTTCCTTTCCCTTCTTTGTTTTGCTTTAAAATGGACGTGTGAATAGCTAAAACCTGGAAAGAGCCTAAGTGTCCATCAACAGATGAATGGATCAAGAAGATGTGGTTTATCTATACCATGGAATACTACATGGCAATGAGAAACAATGAAATCTGGCCATGTGTAGCCACATGGATGGACCTTGAGGGTGTGATGCTGAGCGAAATAAGTCAGGCAGAGAAAGACAAACATCATATGTGTGCACGTATAGGAGGATTAGGAGGAGCTTAACAGAGGACCAAGGGGGAGAAGAAGGGCAGAAATGGTGGGGGAAAGGGAGAGAGGCAAACCATGAGAGACTCTTGAATGCTGACAAAAACTGAGGACTGGTGGATGTGGGGGGAGGAGGGGTGGGCATGGAGGAGGGCACTTGTGGGGATGAGCACTGGGTGTTATGTGGAAACTAATTTGACAATAAACTATTTGTAAAAAAATAAAAAATAAAAAAAATAAAATAAAATGGACGTGTGAAAACCATCCATAGTTTTGCTCAGATTTCTATTGCCTATTTAATATAGAGTTGATATAATTTGTTAATGTTTATAATTGCCCTTCTTTGTACTGTTGCTAGTCTTATAAATAGGTTTACCATACTCGCTTAGTGAGAGTGGTAGCTCTTTTCTCCTAGTATAGGGGAGAGTATGGAGGAGGGATTTAAAGTATGGGATAGAAAGGAGTCCAGAATGTGTAAACTCTACAATGAAGATAACCTTAAGATGTTCTGAATTTAGAGTTTTAGGGTCGTGTGAAAACTAACTGCATTTCTACGACATTGCACAATTACTTCCTCAGTCCATCTGTAAATAATAGCTACTGCATATATCTACAAAATGTGTGTAGATATTCACAGAATGTCGACAGCCTTGCTTTTTCCTATAAATGTTTCATGGATATTTATGCAGGAAGTTTTTTATTTTTTTTAAGTTTGTTTATTTTGAGAGAGAGGGAGAGAAAGAGAGTGAACACAAGCAGGGGAGGGACATAGAGAGAAGGAGAGAGAGAATTCCAAGCAGGCTCCACACTGTCAACAGAGAGCTCAACGCGGGGCTCAAACTCACCAACTATGAGATCATGACCTGAGCCGAGATCAAGAGTCAGTCACTTAACCGACTGAGCCACCAGGGTGCCCCAGGAACTTTCTAATTTTTCAGAACAACTAATGAGCTGTATCTAGAAGAAGTCTGTATTGGCCCTGTCCCCAAAATCGATGTAATAAAATTGCAACTCCATTGTCTTAGTAAAAGTAAAGACTGAAGAATTCACAAATAAGTTTGTTACAAGGATTTTTATCATTAAAAAGGGAAGACTCATGTTGGCTTAAAACATGGCCTTGGACCCTTCCCCACAAGGATCCTACAAGACCAAGGAGAATTCATCTCGTTTAGAGATGAATAATTATTAAAAGGAAACAGCATCAGATCTACATCAGGATATGGTAAAAAACAAAAACAAAGGAAACCATAGAGAAATAGGGAAAAGAAATGGCAGGTGAGAAACTCTATTCAGAAAAAAAAAAAAATCAGGGGCGCCTGGGTGGCTTAGTCGGTTAAGCTTCCGACTTTCGCTTAGGTCATGATCTCGCGGTTCGTGGGTTCGAGCCCCGCGTCGGGCTCTGTGCTCACTGCCAGCTCAGAGCCTGGAGCCTGTTTCGGAGTCTGTGACTCCTTCTCTCTCTGACCCTCTCCTGCTCACGCTGTCTCTCTCTCTCTCTCTAGAAAAAAAAAAAAAAAAACATTAAAAAAAATCATACATCAGATGGAAGTTATGTCAGAACATATTGGCAATGAATTAAAAATCAAAATAACTCAGTGAAGTAATTGAATAAAATAGGAGCTAATAGCAGGAATAGAAAGTGGGGATATAGTGAGCCAAAAGGGAATAAAACATGAGTTGGCACAAGTCAAGAGAGATGTGGGTAAAAATCAAACAACTACAGAAATGAAGCCTCTACTGAAAGCAGGACAAAGAAGGGCCTGTACTGTTAAAGAAAACACAGTAACAGACACAGAGTATAGAAACGAGAAAAGTAACAAAAGGACCCCCAAAAAGAAAAAAAACAAGAGAGAAAATTATAGATATGACAGATGAACATATTCATAATTGGTTTCCTTGAAGAAGAGAATGGAAATACAATACAATTTGGAAACTCATATAATTTTTAAAACTTTCTAGAATAAAAAAATAGACTTAAAGCTACAGATTGAAAGGGCACACAGTACACCAGAGAAAATGATCATAGAATAAACACTGAAACATATAACGAAGCTACTAAATTCCAAAAATTAAAAATATTCTTCAGGCAATCAGGCAAAAAAGCTCAAGAACAAATCTGAGAATATTTGCTACCTGGAGACTACCATAATTACTGGCTTAAAAATTAATAGTCATCAACAAAATTTTTCATGTGTGTATTCCTTCCTACAAGAAATACTAGACAAAAATCATAGCTATAGAAAATTAGAACAGATGGGTTGAATAAAACCCATAAAAAGCTAAGTGATTCTCCCATATTAAGGATTAAAATTTTAAGAAAATCTAGTAACATCATTTATAATTTAACATTTATTAGGACTAGCTAAAAACCCATAGAGGAAATATAGTTAAATTACATAAGCAGTTGTGATTTTGTAAATAAGCAACAATACCATAATTATGGATTATAGTTGATGGAGTTGCCCATGTTTCTTTAAACACGGAGTAGGGAATTGGACAGTACTGAGGGAATAGCTTCTTAAAATAATTTGTTTGTTAAAGGTTGATTACTAATATCCAAATTCAATAGGCATCAGTTTATAAATGTTTGATAATTGACTAATTCACAAAGCCCAGAAGATAGCTTCTGTGTCATTTTACAAATGAAGAAATGAAAGCAAAACTAAAGGAAACCAAGTGCCCAGAGTTGCATATTGAATCAAGAGAAGAAGAGTATCACTTCTACCACGATTTTTTTTGTCTCTAACAGCTTTTATCACAACCTTGCAGTCTCATGTTATTTTTGGCTACTGAGTAACACCAATCTTAACCAGAGGCCTGTAGTATCATGATCTAGCACAACAAAATCATGATGAGAGTGTTGAAAGGCTGTGGAGGAAAAAATACATTTCGGGAAACACAACAGATGTGAATTCCATCAATCAAAAGTGCTTATCTGCTGAGGCTCTTTTCTGCTGAGCCCTGTATTAAAAACTGGAGTGAAAATGAAACTGACACAAAAAAAAAATCCCTATCATTAACGACAGGGGGAAAAATGCAGAAAAGAGGCTGAACAGCTATTTAAAAATAAAAGAGAATTAAAAGCAAACAAAATTAAATCTGTAAAACATGATAGTTTAAAACCTAAAGAAAAAGATAGCCAACCAATTAGAGGTAATACCGGATCCTATCGTAAAGGTCAGGCAAGACACTACAGGGAAAAATGGTTTCTTCAGCTCCATTACCAAGAAAGAAAGTCTGTCCCTTAGAACTTCACCTGAAACTTGGGGCACTCTAACATCTGAAAGTTTACTGTCAGTAGTAACCCCATTAAAAGGGTGTATCCGAGGGGTGCCTGGGTGGCTTAGTCGGTTGAGCGTCCGACTTTCGCTCGGGTCATGATCTCACGGTTCGTGGGTTCGAGCCCCGCGTTGGGCTCTGTGCTGACTGCCAGCTTGGAGCCTGGAGCCTGTTTCAGTCTGTGACTCCCTCTCTCTCTGACCCTCCCCTGCTCATGCTGTCTCTCTCTCTTTCTCTCTCCTAGAAATAAAATAAAACATTAAAAAAAAAAAAGGGTGTATCCAATACTTCAATAGTGAACTTAACATACAACAGAAATGTCTAAACTGCCCCCTGTAATCTAACACTAAAAAAAATTTAGAGAAATAAAAACCAAACCTTTTACATTAAAGGAAACCTAGGGCAACTTCTTATGGAGAATTCAGACTGGAGTAAGTAATTACCACTCTACCTTATTTGGTGACTTAGCTAAAGAAGTTATTTACTGTAATTGTCCTTGAAGTTCTCTTTGCCTTTTTGCGAAGTATTTGATAAAAGTTTCTCCTTCCCGTGCCTTTAAGTTTGCCCGCCTTTCTCCTGGAATAGTAAAATGAATGATAGTGCTAATAGAGAAAACACAGCCTAACACAGAAGTTCCAGGCTCTTCCAAGCTGACATAATGCAAATCTGTTAGCAGTGACATTTTAATTTCCATCACAGTACATATCATCTATATATCTTCTAGAGTAATAACTGAATATTTGCCTAGGATTTCCTGAGATTAATGTTACAGGAAGTCTCCAACTTGCAAAAGCGTTGGGTTCCAAATGTTCACTTCCAAGTTAGGTATCTATCTGTAATTGAATATGATTACATCCACAAATCAAGGTTTTATATAGAATTTAGGTTTTTGGTTTAGTCCACAGAGTATATCAACTATAATGCAAATCTAATACCCTATTTTGCACTTAAAAATATCTTTAGAAAGTACTGTTGAGGGGTGCATGGGTGGCTCAATTGGTTAAGTGTCTGACTTCAGCTCAGATCATGTTCTCAAGGTTTGTGAATTTAAGCCCAGCGTCAGGCTCTGTGCTGACAGCTCAGAGCCTGGAGCCTGGAGCCTGCTTCGGATTCTGTGTCTCCCTCTCTCTGCCCCTCCCTTGCTTATGCTCTGTATCTCTCTCAAAAATAAACTAAATGTTAAAAAAATTTTTTTTAAAAGTACTGTAAAAACACAGCTAATTATGCAAATCAGAAAACATTTAATTGAGTAATAATTTAAAAACTGTATCTTGAATGAAGACCGAGTGCATAAAAATGACATACAGATTTGAGGATATTCTGAGCGGAACTTCTGGATTACTTAAGGACTTCAGGGACTGCTGACATTTGTTCTTTCTTGGGTCTAATTTCATTTAAAAATGTATGCCTCTTCTATCTCTCAACATAACAATATATCATCGGCACTAAAACCACAGAATATCCAGGTGGAAAAGACTACAGAGATCATATTCAATCCTACCTTAATTTGGAGATGGAGAAACTGAGACTCACACAGATGGAAAAACTTAATACAAGTTAACCAACCAATTAGTTGTGGAGCTGAAACCCCATCCTAATTTTCACCCAGTGTCTTTTCCATTAGAAGAATGCTTACCAGTCATGATCAACACCATATTTTTGCTCACAAATAAAGTAAAAAAGAAACATTACTATAACCATTTTATGAATGAAATTTAGCAAAATCTAGTAAATTTGGAGATGTGCATACTACATGACCCCCACATGGGCACAGAAATATTCATAACGGCATTATAATGGTTAAAAAAAAAAGACAAACAAACATCTATCAGTAGGGAAAAGGATAATTGTGGCATAATCACTTAATAGAAATGCCATACCACAGTTTAAATCTATAAAGTTAATCTAAATTTATTAACATAGATAAATGTCAAAAACATAATGGAGGAAAAAACCAAGTTGAAGAATCATATACAGGATATATTAAAATTTTGGGGCGCCTGGGTGGCTTAGTCGGTTAAGTGTCCGACTTTCGCTTGGGTCATGATCTCGCGGTTCGTGGGTTCGAGCCCCGCGTCGGGCTCTGTGCTGACTGCCAGCTCAGAGCCTGGAGCCTGTTTCAGTTGTGACTCCCTCTCTCTCTGACCCTCCCCTGCTCACGCTGTCTCTCTCTCTCTCTCTCTCCTAGAAATAAATAAAACATTTAAAAAAATTATTTCAAATTTCCACACAAAAACACAAAAATTTGTATTATTTGTAGAAGCACACATATAGCGTGAGTACAAATGGGAAAGGCAGTGATACACACTAACTTCGGAAGAGTAGATGGATGTGGGATGGATGGTAGGAATGGGGCTAGGAAGTGGTACAGAGGAGACTTCAACTATATAATGCTGTATTTCTTTAAAAAATAAATTCTGAGAGGGGGGCCTGGGTGGCTCAGTCATTTGAGCATCCAACTCCACTTCGACTCAGGCCATGATCTCATGGCTTATGGGTTCAAGCTCCATGTCAGGCTCTGCGCTGACAGTGTGGAGCCTACTTGTGATTCTCTCTCTTCCTCTCTCTCTGCCCCTTCCCTGCTTGTGTTTTCACTTACTCTCTCTCCTTCTCTCAAAGTAAATAAACTTAGAAAAAAATTAATTCTGAGAGACAGGTTCATAGATATTAATTATATTCTGCATGTTTGAAATATTTTAACTTTTTTAAAAAAAATAAAATCCTCCTCCTCCTAAAAACGAGGATCTAAATATGGAAGAGACTAGATTGAACAGTTATTTGAGAACCTAGAGAAACAAGTGAATATGTAATATGTATATGCACATGAGAAAAAAAAATCTTGTTTGAGGTAAAATTAACTAAATTGTTAATAAGCTAAACTGTTAAGTGTAAATCACAATGGAAAACTGATAGAAGAAAAAGTAAATAAAGGAGATTGTGATATTCGGATTGGATAATTCTCCAGGTTCACTATGAGCTGGTGGTATTAATACAAGACAGGTTGCTCTTGGGATATTTTTGGAACGGTGCAGTGAAAGAGGGGTTATGATGAAGGGAGCTTACAAAGATTGCGTGGGAGATGGGACATCACATGTATGTGACTTATAGACTGTTTCTAATTATTTGATTTCTTAGATATCTCCTCATATTATTCCTAATGCTAATGGGTGACTCTGCCTTCTTTTATTCCTCCAGGTTTATTGAAATATAATTGGCAAAACATGGTATAAGTTAAAAGTGTACAACATGATTTGATACATGTATATGCTGTGAAATAATTAGCACAAGGTTAGTCAATCATAGATCCATCAACTTACCTAATTTGTGTGTGTGTGTGTGTGTGTGTGTGTGTGTGTTCAGAACATTTAAGATTTACTCTCTTAGCAACTTCAAGTATATAATACAGTATTGTTCATTATAGTTACCATGTTAAACATTAGATTGCCACCATTTATTCATCTTATAACTACAAGTTTATACCCATTGACCAAGATCTCCAAATTTCCCTTATCTCTCAGTCCCTTGTTAGCACCATTCTACTCTGTTTCTACGAGTTTGGCTTTCTTAGATTCCACATGTAAGTGAGAATATACAGTATTTGTCTTTCTCTTTTTACTATGCATGAAGCCCTCAAGGTCTATCCATGTTGCAGATGGCAAGATTTCCTTCTCTCTCTCTGTGTGTGTGTGTGTGTGTGTGTGTGTGTGTGTGTGAGAGAGAGAGAGAGAGAGAGAGAGAGAGAGAGACATTTTCTTTATCCATTCATCCACTGATGGGCATTTAAATTGTTTCCAAATCTTACCAATTATGAATAATGCTGCCATTAACATAGGAGTACAGATGACTTTGCCTTCTTGATACACTCAAGTTTAAACAGTATCAAGTTTTAAATTGTTAAATTAAAGGAATCTAAATAAAGACTGATTATGGATTTGCCCATATCAATCTTATCTTTTTTTTAAAAAGATTTTTAAAAATGTTTTTTATTTATTTCTGAGAGAGAGCGAGAGCAAGAGAGAGAGAGACAGCGTGAGCAGAAGAGGGTCAGAGAGAGAGGAAGATACAGAATCTGAAACAGACTCCAGACTCTGAGCTAGCTGTCAGCACAAAGCCTGACACGGGGCTGGAACCCACGAACTGTGAGATCATGACCTGAGCCAAAGTCGGCTGCTTAACTGACTGAATCACCCAGGCACCCCAATCTTACCTTTTAAACATCTCTTTTAATCTTCCCTTTATCTATACAGTGTACCTGCTACTCAAAACAATCTGGTTAAATGCACTAGTTTACTGGTTATCCTTTAGAAATGTTTTGTTTACTACAAGTGATCCTTTTTAGAAAATAGAAAAAAAATGGTTTCCCATTAAAAATAAACAAAACTGAGGAGCCTTGGTGGCTCGGTTGGTTAAGCGTCCAACTTCGGCTCAGGTCATGATCTCACAGTTTGTGGGTTTGAGCCCCGCGTCGGGCTCTGTGCTGACAGCTCAGAACCTGAAGCCTGCTTCAGATTCTGTATCTCCCCCTCTCTACCTCTCCCCCACTTGTGCTCTGTCTCTGTCTCAAAAATAAATAAAACAAAAAATTTTTTAAACAATAAAACAAAACAAAAAACCCATAAAACATAAAACCCATAAAACACAAAACTGAAGAGCTTTACTCATTTGGTATAAATTATGTTCTCTGGTCTTATAAGGAAAAGATAGGATGTTAAAAAATTTCTGCCTCAATGACATGATCTTATATCTAGAAAAACCCAAAGAACACAAAAAAAAAACCTGTTGATGCTAATAAAAGATGCAGCAAATTTGCAGGATACAAAATCAACGCACAAAATCAGTTGTATCTCTATGCACTAGCAATGAATAATATGAAAAGGAAATTTAAAAAACACATTTACAGTGCCATCAAAAAGAATAAAATACTTAGGAATAAATTTAATTGAGGAGGCGGAAGACTTGTACACTGAAAACTACGAAACAGCACTGAAAGAAATCTTAAGAGACCTAAATAAATAGAAAAACACTCTGTGTTCAAGAACTGGAAGACTTAATATTGTCAAAATGACAATGCTACCCAAAGCAATACACAAAGTAAATGTAATTCCTATCAAATCCCAATAGTGTTTTGTGCAGAAATGGGAAAACATCTTAAAACTTCTGTAGGATTTTAAAGGACCCAGGGCAGCCAAAATAATCTTGAAGAAAACTAATATCATTGGAAGGCTTACATTTCCTGATTTCAAAACTTGCTACAAAACTACAGTGATCAAACCAGTATGGTACTGGCCTAACAACAGACATTTACAGGTCAACAGAATGGACGTAAGGGCACAGAAATAAACCTTCATAAGTATATGTATACCTAACTGATTTTCAACAAGAATGCCAAAACAGTACGATGGAGAAAGACAGATTTTTCAAAAAATAGTGCTGAGACAATTATATATCTACATGCAAAAGAATGAAGTTAGATCCTTACCTTATACCATGTATAAAGATTAACTCAAAATAGAGCAAAGCTCTACATTTAAGAGCTAAAACTATAATACGCTTAAAAGGTTTTTAAAAACATTTATTTAGTTTTGACAGAGAGAGAGAGAGAGAGAGAGAGAGAGAGAGAAGGGGGGCGGGGCACAGAGAGAGAGGAAGAACATGGAATCCAAAGCAAGCTCCAGGCTCTGAGCTGTTAGCACAGAAACCTACACAGGGCTTGAACTCATGAACCGTGAGATCATGACCTGAGCCAAAGGCAGATGCTTAACTGACTGAGCTACCATGGCACCCCTAAAACTGTAACACTCCTAAAGAAAATGTAGGAGCAACTTGCATTACAATGGATTTGGCAAAGGTTTCTTAAATACAACACCCAAAGCACAAGCAATGAAAGAAAAATATATAAAAAGGACTTCATTAAAAATGTATGTGCAAAGGATACAATTATGACTGAAATGATGACCCACAGAAAGGAAGAAGATATTTGCAAATTATTTATCTGATAAAGTTTTAATGTCTAAAAATATAAAGAATTCCTACAACTCAACAACAAAAAGACAATCTAATTTTAAAATGGGTAAGGGTGGGGCGCCTGGGTGGCTCAGTCGGTTAAGTGCCTGACTTCCGCTCAGGTCATGATCTCAAGGTTTGTGGGTTAGAGCCCCGCGTCGGGCTTGTGCTGACAGCTAGCTCAGAGCCTGGAGCCTGCTTCAGATTCTGTATCTCCCTCTCTCTCTGACCCTCTCCTGCTCACGCTGTCTCTCTCTCTCTGAAATAAATAAAAACATCAAAAAAATTTTAAAAAAATGAGTAAGGGACTTGAATAGACAATTGTCCAAAGAAGATAAACAAATGGCCAATAAACACTCAAAAAATAATCCACACTATTAATTGTCAGGAAAATGTAAACTGAAGCCATAATAAGATACCACTTCATACCCACTGGGATGGTCATAATTTTAAAAATGGGAAACGGCAGTGTTGATGAGGCTATGGACACTCTGGATCTCTCTCACATTGCTGGTGGGAATGTAAAATGGTATAGCCACGTGGAAAACAATTTGGAGGGTCTGCAAAAAGTTAAACACAATTGTCAGATGTTCCAGCACCTCTACTCATAGGTATACATACATCCAAAAGAATTGAAAACAGGGACTCAAGCAGATACTTGTATACCAACGTTCATAACAGCGTTATTCACAATTGCCGAAAGGTAGAAACAACCTAAGTGTCCATCAACAGATGAATGGATAAACAAAATATGATATTATACATACAATAGAACATTATTCAGCCATAGAAAGGAATGAAGTTCTGGTACATGCTATAGCATGGATAAACCTAATTAAAATAAGTCAGACACAAAAGGACAAATATTATGATTCTACTCATATAACGTATCTAGAATAGGCAAATTTATAGAGATAAAGTACATGAGAAGTTACAAGCTGGGCAAAGACAGGGGAATAGATATTAGTGCTTAATAGATACAGAGTTTCTGTTTGGGATGACAAATAAGTTCTGGAAGTAGATAATGTGATGTACCCATCATTATTTCCTTAGGATAAATTTGTACAAGTGCAACTGACTTGTCAAAAGGTGTGTAATTATTAAGATACTTAATATTAACTCTAATTTGCATTTTTATATTATTAATAAAGCTTAAGCATTTTTTCACTTAATATGAGTCATTGGTAATCTCTTTTAATCACATGTCCTAGTGAAATGTAGGGTCAGAGGTCTAGTGAAATTTTGAGATTTAATAAAGGTTTATGGCTTAATTATATTAAAAAAATAGTTGTACATGTATTTCAACCATTACTTCTTGAAGCTGATGCTGCTAGCACATGAATAATGAAACGAGATAGCATATTGAGAATATCCCTTTGGGTATCCTGGCTTTTTTTCCCCTCTCTTTCTCTTCCCCTTGTAAAATATGTATTTTAGCCTAGTTGATGAGAGATCTGTTCTGGCACAAGCCCACCAATAGACAGCATTCTGCCATGATTTCATATACACTTTGTTTCATATATTGATTGGATGAATCAACCCATGCCCCCTGCAATCTGTTGGAAGCCCAAGGCAAGTAGGTTTGTCAGTTCATAGTTATTACTGGCATCTTATGAACAACATAATTAATCACAGTTATGGTTGAATGGGTACTCACTGGCCAACCACACTAGACTGTAACAGCTACAAGGGCTGTTTTTTCATTAAAGAAATAAAAAGCAGAAAGGACTTCTGGTTAGCACACTGCTTTAAAGTAAAGTGGCCCTTACCCTGCTGGAAGTTTATGAAAAAAGAGGGTCCTCAAGCCAGAATATTTTAGAGTCAGAGTAGTTGAACTGAAAATGAATCACTCTGCTATTTATAATGATAATTACAGCGTGGTTTGTAATATAAAACATTTGGAAAAACCCAAATGTCCATCAAAGAGGAACTGGTACAATTACACACTTGACTACTATGTGGCTAATACAACCAGAAGCAGATTTATAGGACAGACGGCTGATTAAAATATCAATAGTAATATGCATAATATGATTACATTTTAAAATAACATTAATAATATGAACAATGTTAAGAAGGATAAAGGAGAAATCTAGAAGAATATGCTTGAGACTGTTTACAGACTATATCTATTGGAGGAAAGGTTGGCATGCTGGGACTTTTACTTGACTGGGAATATCTACTTTCTATATTGTGCATTATGGTATTTAAAATATAAGCATATATATGTACATATATATATATATTTAGCAGGTTTTATTTCTTTAATTTTATTTAAGTCCAAGTTAGTTAACATATAGCGTAATAGTGGTTTCAGGAGTAGAATTTAGTGATTCATCAGTTACATATGACATCCAGTGCTCATCCCAAAAAGTGCCCTCCCATCCATTTAGCCCATCTCCTCACTCCCTACCTTTCTAGAAACTCTCAGTTTGTTCTCTGCATTTAAGAGTCTATTACGGCTTGCCTCCCTCTCCACTTTTATCTTATTTTCCCTTCCCTTCCCCTATGTTCATCTGTTTTCTTAAATTCCACATATGAGTAAAATCATATGGTATCTGTCTCTCTCCTACTGACTTATTTTTTAAACAAGTATATTTCTAATTAAAAATAATTTTAAACAAAAAAATTAGTAATTTCGTGTTTGACTCAGAATTAAAACATATACTCTAGAAACTAGGGTGAATCACAAGATTTTTAAAAAAATGATAATGTAAAATTCTAGGAAAATAATTTTTTACCATCACCTATATTTTTACTAAGTAAATAATTTCTATCTTTGTTGTTTCACTTATATGACTGAGATAGCAATATTGCTCTTAATCAGTGATGATCTTATGATGGGTCTTCATAATTTCATGAGTATATATTATATTTCTAAGTTATTGTAAAGAAAATAGGGTGGAGGAAAAGACCCTATTAACAACCATATTTACAACAACAACCCAAAAAAATCCAGGAATAAATTTAAGTAATGTATAGGAACTAAATGGAAAAAAATTATAAAATGTTACTAAGAGCTATCATTAAAAAATCTAAATAAATGAAAGATATATCTTTTTATATGATGGTAAGATTCAGTTTATTTGATGGCAAGATACTGTTTCTCCTTAAATTAATCTGTATATAGGGATGCCTTGGTGGCTAAGTCGGTTATGCATCTGACTCTTGATTTTGGCTCAGGTTAAGGTCTAACGGTTTGTGAGTTCAAGCCCCGAGTCAGGCTCCATGCTGACAGCTCAGAGCCTGCTTGGAATTCTCTCTCTCTCCTTCTCTCTCTGTCCCTCATTTGCTTGCACACTCTCTCTCAAAATAAATAAATTTTTAAAATTAATCTGTATATTACATGAAATGTCAATAGATTTCCCTTTTGAATGGCTTAAAATTGGATCTAGAACAGGATCAGCAAACTTCTTCCTGTAAAGTATCTGTAATATTTCAGGTTTTGTGAGCCATACAGTCTCTGATGTAACTACTCAATCCTGTCTTGTAGTGTGAAAGAAACCATGGATAATAAATAATAAATGAGCACATGTGCCAATAAAACTTTATTGGACACTGAGATCTGAATTTCATGTCAAGAAATTTTAATTTCTTTTCCCCCCAACCATTAAAAATTTTAAAGACCATTCTTAGTTCCCAGTTTATACAAAAATAAGCAGCAGGGCAGATTCAGTCTGTGGGCTAGCATTTACAGACTCCTAATCTAGAAAAACAAACATCTAATAAAGAGCCAGGGAAATTCATGGAGAAGAAAGAGTAATGAACGAGGGCTTGTTCTATCAGCTATTAAAACAAATTATAAAACTACAACAAATCGAATACTGAGATCTAGCACTGGAATAGGACAGAAAGGTCAGAGAAACTGGAGGAGGGTCTCAAAAATGGAACAAAATACATATGGATATTTAACATATGGATATTGGTGGCATTTCAAATCAGTGTGGGAGGATGAATTACTTATTCAATAAAATGACATAAGGACAAGTGACTAGTCATTCAAAGAAAAAAACCAAGTAATCTTCTACCTCATTCATTACACCAAAATAATTTAGACATATACATAGAAAAAATAAAACCATTAAAGCATTAAAATTATGAATATTTGTATGATCTCAGGTTTGAAGCATTATACAAAATATAGCAACTCAGAGACATACTTATTAAATTTGCTAAATAAAAATGTAAATCTCCAGGATGAGGTTGAAGGGACCTCTCAGGATAACTGTGTACTAGAGAGCAACTAGTCCAGATTGGAGAAGGACATAGGTAAGTCTTCAAGAGAAAGATGAAATTGATAGTTACCTGATATATATAAATATTAAGAAGATATTTATAATTTTGGCATATAACATGGGAATTAATACCTGTTAACAAAAGAAAAATAAAACATTTATTCATTCTAGGGAAAATAAAATGTTATCAGTAAGCAAATTTACTCAGAGTTCATGAAAAATTACAGCTGCCGGGGTGCTTGCCTGGCTCAATTGGTAGAGCATGCGACTTTTGATGTCAGGGTTGTAAGTCTGAGTTCCATGTTGGACAGAGAGATTACTTTAAAAAAATAAATCACAGCTGTATGGGAGTATTGTCTCTTGAGCTAACCAAAAACTAGGATATAACTGATATCTGGAAGATGAGGGAAAAACCTGTGTGTGTGTGTGTGTGTGTGTGTGTGTGTGAGAAAGCTAACTTCTCATCTTTCATCTAAGACTGAAATACTGAGATGGCAATATAAATACAGTCTTCAGAAATATGGAAAAGAGAAATCTGAGGAAATGCCTATAAAACTTCAAAGTGGTTGCTTCTGAGAAGCAGGATTTGAAAGTGGAAGCAGAGGTGTGAGGCAGGAGACAAGTTTTTCATTACAAGCTTTGAAGAAAAGTTTTTTAAATGATATAAATGCATCATCTTGGTAAAAATAAAATTACATAAAAATTAATGCTTCTTTGGCGTAAAACACTAGTAAGAGACAGATATAAATGCGGAAAATACTTGTCTATATACTACAAAGGTAACCGTTATCCAAAATGTATAAAGAGTACCTACAAGCAAAAAGTGAAAAAAGAACGGGCCAAAGGAGGTGAACAGCCAATTTACAGACCTGTAAGGGGCAATGAACACGTGAAGAGAATTTTAAGCATGGTAATAATCAAAGAAATGTCAATTAAATTATATTTGTTTATATCAAGGCAGCACTGTGTTAGAAGGGGTAAAACAGGCAACACAGCAGAACTGTGGATGGGTGGTTGTGTAAGTCGGTTTAGCAAGAAAACTTCATTGGTGGCAAAGTCTATCAGAGTTTAGAACGGAGACATCTTGTCATCACGGCAATCCTGCATCTAGGCATCTGCTCTATTGAAATACACAAGTGGAGCAGGAAAGTTCGGCGTAGAAAGGTAACGCAAACAACTGTAACTTTCATCAATAACATTTATTTGTTAAATCACGGGACAAGAGATTAGTGATTAAAAGAAGGTAAGTGTATACGCGCACTCGTCTTACATATTAAGTGAGAAAAGCATGTCACATAACAGTGTGTATAATAATATTCCACTTTTATTTAGGAAATACATGCATATAATAATTATATGTGGGCTTATGGATGCCCAAAGGAAAAATTCCAGAAAAATATACACCAAATCATTATCAATAAATAAACTTGAGTGGCGGTGTCACTATAGAGAAATTTCATTTCCAACTTTTATTCTCATTTTTATTTTTATTTTATTTATTTATTTATTTTTACAAATAGTTTATTGTCAAATTAGTTTCCACATAACACTCAGTGCTCATCCCCATAAGTGTCCTCCTCTATGCCCATCCCCCCCCCCCCCACATCCATCAGTCCTCAGTTTTTGTCAGCATTCAAGAGTCTCTCATGGTTTGCCTCTCTCCCTTTCCCCCACCATTTCCCCTCTTCTTCTCCTCCTTGTTCCTCAGTTACGTTCCTCCTAATCCTCCTATGACCCAGCAATAGCACTGCTAGGAATTTACCCAAGGGATACAGAAATGCTGAGGCATAGGAGCACATGTACCCCAGTGTTCATAGCAGCAGTCTCCACAATAGCTAAAACATGGAAAGAGCCTAAGTGTCCATCCACAGATGAATGGATCAAGAAGATGTGGTTTATCTATACCGTGGAATAAATACTACATGGCAAGGAGAAACAATGAAATCTGGCCACGTGTAGCAACATGGATGGACCTTGAGGGTGTTATGCTGAGCGAAATTAGTCAGGCAGAGAAGGACAAATATCATATATTTATTCTCATTTTTAACAGAAAAGAAATTATTCTGAACTTAAACTATCAAATATACATATCTAATACTGTGTTAGTTTAAATTAACCATAATTTTTTTAAAATATTTTTTTATTTCTAGGAGAGAGAGAGAGAGAGAGAGACAGCGTGAGCAGGGTAGGGTCAGAGAGAGAGGGAGTCACGGACTGAAACAGGCTCCAGGCTCTGAGCTGGCAGTCAGCACAGAGCCCGACGCGGGGCTTGAACCCACGAACCGCGAGATCACGACCTAAGCGAAAGTCGGACGCTTAACTGACTAAGCCATCCAGGCGCCCCAAACCATAATTTTTTTTAATGTTCATTTATTTTTGAGAGAGGCAGAGTGTGACCGGGGGAGGGGCAGTGAGAGAGGGAGACACAGAATCTGAAGCAGAATCTGAATCCGAATCCGGCTGAGCTGTCAACACAGAGCCGGACATGGGGCTGGAACCCACAAACTGTGAAATCATGACTTGAGCTGAAGTTGGATGCTTAACCGACTGAGCCACCCAGGTGCCCCTAATTAACCACAATTTTAACAGCAACCTCTTTATGTCTCTTCATTTTTATAACCATGGACATAATTCTACTGAAGTTACTAGTTATGATAACAAGTCACTCATAGATTTCACCAGCACATGGCAGTCATATTGGTATTTTATATTTAAAAGACACGGTGATCAAAACAAACAAGCAAGAGTAACACCTAACTGCATCTGACTTTAACAATGCAAACTACTGATTCCACCCTATCACTATCTACAACATCCATACTCGGTGCAAGTTTTATGTGTATTATAGTAATTAAATCCCAGAAGAATTCTAAGAGTTAGGCACTGTTATCCCAATTTCACAGATGAGGAAGCTGATGTTCTGAAAAGGTTAAGAACCAGGACTAGAGAAAGTCTATTTGTTATTTTTCTCAGCATAGCATGAAAGCTCAAGTCTAAACAAGTTTGAGCCACTTGTTCATATCACATAAGCATATACCACTCTGAAAGAAAGGCACTCATGTGTGTTGAGAAACAGTGAAGGAAAATGTTCAAGACTCATAGAAATGCTAGTCTTGGGTATTTTGATCTTGTGCCAAAAATAATAAAATCAATCCATGTTAGAAAAAGAGTTAAGTTCATTCAATATTATCAAGTCCTTGGAGACTGATTCTCAAAGTCAAGTTTCCCTTCTGGCAGAAGACAAACTTTTATAAAAATCCTAAAACATAATGCTCACAAATAAGTCTCAGGATTATTGGCATTTAGAGTTTCCATTTTATGTCTTCCTGAATAAAGATCTACTTACAGGCCGCAAATACTATCCTTCTATCTACAAATACTATTCAATTTCTATTGCTAGATAAAATTTGAAAAGTCCATTTGCTCTTTATGGATTAATTTTGGACCCATTTTTCCTGAAAGAGTGACAACATTATATAAAACTGACTACAAAGTTGCGATTTTCCTAATCTCAATGGACTTTTTGGCTTATTTTCAGAAAGCATAGTATACTTAGACAGTAAGTTCTACCTTTTATTTTTTTTTTTTTAAGTTTATTTATTTTTGAGAGAGAGAAAGAGCATGAACGGGGAAGGGCAGAGAGAGAGGGAGCCACAGAATCCAAAGCAGGCTCCAGGCTCTGAGCTATCAGAGTTTGTGGGGCTCAAACTCTTGAACCACGAGATCATGACCTGAGCCGAAGTTGGACGCTTAACCAACTGAGTCACACAGGTGCCCCTAAGTTCTACTTTTTAAATTGGGCATTTACATTCTACCACAGGGTTCACACAAAGAACTAAGATCTCCACTGTCATGTTCCCTCACTCATGAATTTGTTCAACAAATTGTGAGTTCCTAAAATGACCAGTTTGTGCAAGGCACTAGACGTAAACATGGCTGACAAAAACCCTACTTTCAGGGAGGCTGCAGCCTGTAGAAGAAATGATTTAATACTCTACCCACTTACATGGGGATGGAGAGCCCAACTCTACCCCCACTGAAGCTCAGAGCTCTGCACTAGAGTATAGCAAACTCTGTAGCTTACTATTAATAAAAAACAAAAAAATCCAGCTATTTAGAAACTTGCATTAATGGGGAAGATGCTATACTATTTCCTCTGAGTAGATGAGCTACAATTTTTTTCTTCAAGGGAAGCTGGGTATCTCTCACTAAGGAATCCATTTTGCCAGTCCCCAATTTAAAATGTAACCAAACAATTAAACTTTCTATTTATATAAGAAGTGGAGTATTAATCAAGATGACAAATATCTTGGTATAAGGGATTTATAATGTGTTTTTTAAAAATGAAAAAAATATGAAATTAAGTAACTACTTTTTTTTCCTGTAGTTTTATTCATTTATTTAGCGAAGACTTACTTGATACCTATTACATGCCAGGCTTCATGCCAGGTAGTAAAGATACAATCATGAACATGTTAAAAAATTTCTGTCCTCAAGGAGATTATATTTGGTGAGAAAGCCGGCCTGAGGTGCAGGCAATAACAGAACAGGATAGCATGTGTAAAGATATATCCAGTCTCTTAAGGAAAGGGGGAACAGGGGTCCCAGAGAAACCAGAAAGTATCTTAGGCAGGAGTAGTTAACACAAAGGCCTGGAGGCAAGAAAACATGACAGAGTTAATAACTAAGCAACACAATCAATAGACTAGATAACAGAATATAGATGTTTGAGCCGTGAAACCTTAACCACCATGAGATATTTCTGAAAGAAATTATGTGGGAGCCTCTTCTATTAGGAATAGCGGTTTGATTCTTGGAATTGGGATTATTTTCTCTAGAACAAACATGGGAATTCACCAAGACTCTTGTGTTTGGAAAGACTGAAATTCCAAAACAATTAAAAAAAATTTTTAATGTTTATTTTTGAGAGGAGAGACACAGACACACACAGAATCCAAGGCAGGCTCCAGGCTCTGAGCACACAGAGCCTGACGCAGGGACTGACTGAGCCGCCCAGTTGCCCCAAATTCCAAATACAATTTAAATTGACTTTCAACAACCTTTTAAAACCCAGAAAAATACCAAAAATACTATGAATGATTTCTTTCCGAGTATAATTAGGAAAAGTAAAATGGAGGAAAAAAGGAAGATAATGTGTTAAGAATAATGTTAAACATTTGCCAGACCATAAATAGCAAAAAGACTGTATTCCTTTTTTTCTTTCATAGTTTATTGTGAAGTTGGTTTCCATATAACACCCAGTGCTCATTCTTATACCATGAGTCATTTTTCTTTATGTTTCATATTTATAGGGGTTCAAGGAACAAGATTTTTAAAAAAATTTTTGTTTAAGTAGACATCATACCCTGAATGGAACCCAACACAGGGCCTGAACTCATGACCCCGAGATCAAGACCTGAGGTGAAATCAGGAATCGAATGCTTTGACTGACTGAGCCCCCCAGGTGCCCCAAGATTTCTGTATCAAGATATAAAGCTAGCTACATCCTATGACTTTGGCTTACATTAGGAAGGTCATTCTCTCTGCCTATTTTATTTTTTTATTTGTATTTATTATCTGCCTATTTTAAATGGGAGCAGCATTCATTTAACCAGGGCAGAGCTAAATGAAAACCAAAGGATATGTAAACACGAATATCTCCTAAATTCTGATATTTTCCATATGGATCCAAGATAACTTCTTTAACAGGATGTTGGTACAAAATCAATCACGATTCGTGTAAAGTGGTTATATAATGCTACTTCTGCCATGACTTTAACATGGAACTCTGGAAGGTGGTTGACCCGAAACATAAGGCAGAGCAATAGATTATTTGCTTTTTAATTCTCATAAGCAATGACAGAAGAATGGCAATAAACGATCAATCTTCAACATGAAGTTACAACTATTTGTCATCAACAACATAAAAGGTAATTTGGATATCTTCAATATTTACAAGGAAAAAATACATCAGGGGGTTCAGTAACGGTGTGTAATTTCTACAAAATGGCAAAAGTCCTAAAATAAAACCTGAACTCTCATATCCTGTCATTTTTTTTAAGAGAAATTATATCTAGGGGCGCCTGGGTGGCTTAGTCGGTTAAGCATCCGACTTTCACTTAGGTCATGATCTTGCGGTTCGCGGGTTTGAGCCCCGCGTCGGGCTCTGTGCTGACTGCCAGCTCGGAGCCTGGAGCCTGTTTCAGTCTGTGACTCCCTCTCTCTCTGACCCTCCCCTGCTCACGCTGTCTCTCTCTCTCTCTCCTAAGAAATAAATAAAACATTAAAAAAAAAGAGAGAGAAATTATATCTAGAGATGTCAGGATAGGAAACAAAAAGCAAAGCCCTCAGTTTAAAAATGAAGGTTGAAAAAATAAATGTAAAGATTATATTCAAATCTATGAATGAAATGGTTTCAAAGTAGTTTGCTTGAGTTATACTAGAAAAGTAAGGTCTGATAAGTTTTTATCCACTTCTTTTGACTGCAAAGAATAGCTATATGTGTTTTTAGAAAGCCAATAAAAACCTATCTATTGGTGATAGGAAAAAAGGTCCCATTGCCCAATAAATTTTAAAATATGCCAAAGTGACTCTGTGTAATTTTAGGTGGTGGTCACATTCTTGACTCAAACTCCATTATCATAGTTCAGGCCCTAGGCACCCTCCAGATAGTTAAGATACCATGTTTGTGTATATCTGGTCCCGGCTGATAGCAGGGCAAAGAGGAAGCTATCGCAAAGAGGAAGTATACTGCGCTGTAGCTCCTCTGGATTACAAAAGAAGGCAGTTGCTAATTAAACCCTACATGTGTTGGTTGATAATAAGCAAGAAAAGAAAAAGAAACCAGGAGGGGAAAAAAAGAGACCAAAATAAGAAAAGAGGAAAAGAAGAAAGTAGAAAAAAAAAATTGAATAAAAAAGAATAAAGGAGGGGAAAAAGAAAGGAAGAAAGACCCAGGAGTGGGTAGAAAGGTACAGAAGGCAATCTTGGTGAACAATGATCCTTGGTTTGACAGTACTCATTTATCTTTATGAGGTTCTTAAGTCTGAAAGTGTCATAAACCTTATGAAAATGTGAGACATCTGTTTCCTTTGGTGTGTAGAACAAGAATATTGAGCTCGTCTATGCCTAACTGCCACCTACCAAAAACAAGCAGAGGACAAACAAGCAATATAAAAGTCTAGCTATGGTACACACAGGTCATAATCTCATTTGATATGGGGGAGGAGGGAGGATTTCGTGAAACATACATACAGATGGTTAGAGTTTTTTAAGAGGGAATAATTATTAAGAATATAAATATAACTTGGAATTCAATTTCTTTCCCTTTAGAACAGGCCTATAGTAACATTTAACCTTTGGTTTTTTAATTGATGAAAGAGGGAATGAATATGAGGTAGACAGCACCGGCTCCCAGAAAATGACTGTACCAGGCTAACTCAGAAAGCAAAGAGCTTGATTCTGCCTTGGCTACACCATTTACTAGCCTTGTGACTTTGGGCCATTCATTCCAAAGTAAGGATGACAATAATTTAAAAAAAGGATCATGATATCTAACTTCATGATAGTCTTGGGGATCAAGTAAAATAATGAATATAAAGACATATTATAAATTCCTATAAAATATCATGTACTACTAAGTAAAAATATTTGGAAACTTACAAAAGTAAAATATTATCGCATTACAAATAAATTTATTGTTGTTAGCTATGAATAATTAGGGAAAAATCTAGTGTTTATACTAATTATTTTTTAGAAACTAAGGACAGTCTTTAGATATGTATTTTCTTCTTGTCATCTAATGCCCGCTCTGCTCCTCACCGCCATCCAGCATTCAGTTTTTATTACATGACTATTTTCTCACCTTGGGTTATATACACAGTTATCTTTTAAAAGATACTCTTCTCTTGTTTCACGGTTTTTTTTTTCCCTGTTAATAAACCTATCTTGTAAGATTCTCTCTCTTTTCCTTGTTATTTAAATTAAGTATTTTTTAAAAGTACCACTACAGAGCAGTGCCTGGCGGGGCTCAAGTCAGTTAAGCATCTGACTCTTGATTTCGGCTCAGGTCATGATCTCACGGTTCATGGGTTCGAGCCTTGTGTGCTGTCAGCACAGAGCCTGCTTGGGAGTCTCTCCCTCTCTCTACCCCCTCACCCCCATGCACGCTCTCTCTCAAAAATAAATAAATTAACTTAAAATAAAAGTACCACTAGAGGAAATTTTCTCCTCTATTTGTAGGCCAATTAACATCTCAGTAGTACCTATCTTATACTTCTTTTCCTGTAGAAGAATAAAGAAAGTACTTTCGTTAGACAGTTTCTTTTTTACTGCATTCCTTCCTTAGGACAGACACAAAGGAACTATGCTATTGTCCTGTCATTAAATCAATTAGTCATTCTCTACTGCTTAGTGATATAATTTTCCATAAAGAGAACTGCACACAAAGTCTCTTACACAATGGTGTGGGTAGGTGGTAGAATTAGATCATGTAAACACCAAGCAGTTTTTAAATTTATATTAAACATTTGAAATCATGTAAAAATAGACTAAATTCTTCTCTATCCTAAACCAAAATAAGATTTAAAAAACTTGAAATCTCCTTTTATAAAATGGAGACAAATACTAAGTAAGCTAATATTAGAGACTTACAAATTATGTCACTTAATAATCTAATTACATATTTAACCCAAGCTCCTACTCTTTACTATACATTACAAATGATATTCAGGGGCTTCATGCCTGTGAAGGTCCTGGAAGCATCTCCAACTTTCGTGACACCTGCGAGGCCAGCCGGCCTGCTCCACCTCAGTTTAAAGAGAAAGAAGTGACAGCTCTGAAGAACCTCATGTTTGTTATAATAAAAACTGGGAAATCGTAGTTATCTTAGGATAAGAAAAATGTTTGGTAAACTCACCATTTTCTATGCCGCTTAAAAAAAATCTATTCTTTGCAATGGATACATCATCAGAAATTCAGTTATGTTCAGTATTTCTTTAGTGCTCTTGGTACAATATTTCTCTTTAAAAATCTATGTAGGTTTCTTGTTCTGAGACAAGAGATGGCTCATTTCTCCTTGTTTTTTTCCCTCTAAATATAACTATACAACTTGGAAATAATTCAATAGATAACCATAAAGGACCCTGAACAGTAGAAGGAAGGCAGAAGACTGGTTGGGGACTTCAGGATTTAAAGAGCACCTTGACTGTTTCCCTGAGGTCATGTTTTCTCTCCCTTCTCTCCCAGATTGAGCATGGGAAAGGTCTGCATACTGAACCATCAACTAGCATACAAAATCAAAACCAAATCAAACAAACAAAAACCCTGTTCTCTCTGGCCAAAGGATCAGGAAAGGGGAAGCAGACCTGGGACTTAACAGGGAGATCCATATCCAGTAGCAGCAGCGAAACCAATCTGCCACATTAGTGGCAACAGCCAAACCCAAGCAGACTGATCCATTCTTGTCGCATAACAGACGGCAGCAGGTGTTCACCTCCAAACACTCTCATGACCCCAGGAGGCCTGAGGTCTCTCTGCCTCTACCCAGTGGCACAGAACCACTCAACGCTGGTGCTTCCTAGCCACCAACTAGAGGCAGAAGACAATCCAGGCCAACCAGCTCCCAGCCCTTCAGCCAACAGCACAAAGTGAACCAGGCCTGGAATCTCCTGCCCTCAACCAAAGAGGCAGAGAGATACCTAAACCCCTTGGCTCCTGGCCCTCCATCAGCAGCAGAATGTGGCTGAGGATAGGTGTTTCCCTCTCCCAGAAGCACCATGGGAGATAGAGTGGAAACAGGAGGGGAAATGTTCTTCATCCTGGGAATTTGGGGTCTCATACCCCTTACCTAATGACAATATAAAGCCCACGGAGGACTGGGGACGTGTCGTCTATCCCCATTGGTGGTACCAGCAGAGATCCAGTGGGGAGCTCAAGTGGAGTCAGAAGAATGAAGCAGACCAAGATAACACTGAAAGGACAACAAGTAAATTATCATTGGAAATACCACCCACAGGGTGGGGGGAATGGGTGAAATAGGTAAAGGAGATAAAGACTATACTTCATCTTGATAATAATGAGTAATGTATAGAATTGTTGACTTACTATACTGTACACCTGAAACAAACATAACACTGTATGTTAACTACGCTGGAGGCAAAATTAGAAAAAGAAACTATCCCCTACAAAAGTAGGACAGAACTTAAACACTCAACCTAAACAGGGCAACTGCCTGCTAAAATATAAGATTTAAAAAGGGTCATTAGTTCCAAACACAATATCCACAATGTTCAGCATACAATAAAAATAACAGTTGTCATAACCAGAACCAGGGAAATCACAACTTGAATGGAAAAAGGCAGTCAACTGATGCCAGTACTAAGATGAATCAGAAACTGGAATTATTTGACAAAGATTTTAATATAGCCACCATCAAAGACAGATTGACAGAGTGGATAAAAATACATGACCCCAAACTATGATGATTATAAGAAACTCAATTCAAATACCCCATCATAGGTAGGATGAAAATAAAAGCATGGAAAAAGATATATCATGCTATCTTGAATCAAAAAAGGCACAAGTAGCTATATTCATATCAGATAAAATAGACTTCAGAGAAAAGAAAATGACTAGGGACAAAGGATATTATATAGCAATACAAGGCTGATCCACAGCAATCTTAAATGTACATGCACCAGGAAGCAGCTTTAAAATATACCAAACATGGGTGCCTGGATGGTCTGTCAGTAAAGCGTCTGACTCCTGATTTTGGCTCAGGTAATAATCTTATTATTTTGGCTCAGGTCATAGTCTCATGGTCATGAGATCCAGCCCCATGTTCTGCAGGATGTGGAGCCTGCTTAAGATTCTCTCTCTCGCTCTCCCTCTGCCTCTCCCCTGCTCACACTTGCTCTCTCTCAAAAAAAATACATAATGTATACATAAATATATACAAAATGAAAACTGATAAAGCTACAAGGAGAAACAGACAAACCAACAGTTATAATTGGGGTCTTTAACACCCTACTCTCAGCAGTTGATAGAACTACTAAATAGAAAATTAGCAAAGATAGAAAAGAACTGAAGAATACCATCAAGGAATATAATCTCATTGACATTTATAGAACACTCCACCTAACAACAGCAGAATACACGTTCTTTTTAAGTGCCCGTGGAACATTCGCCATATCCTGGGACAGAAAACAAACTGCAACAAATCTAAAATAACTAAAATCATATAGAGTATATTTTCTGACCATGATGAAATCAAGCTAGAAATTAATAATAGACAACAGGGAAATCTTCAAACATTTGGAAATTAAACATCACATTTCTAAACAATGCATGGCTTTTTATTTCTCAAAGGAAATAAAAAATACATAGACCTGATTGAAAATGAAAACACAGCATATCAAAATTTGTGGGATGCAAATTAGGAGTGCTCTGAGGGAAACTTATAATACTAAATGTGTATATCAGCAGAGAGGAAAGGTCTGAAAGTAGTGATCCATGTTTCTACCTTAAAAATCTAGAAAAACAGTGGCAAAATAAACTCTAAGTTGACAGAAGGAAGGAAATAATAAAATAAGAGCAGAAATCTATGACATTGAAAATGGGAAAAGAGGGGCACCTGGGTGGCTCAGTCGGTTAAGCCTCCAACTTCGGCTCAGGTCATGATCTCATGGTTCGTGGGTTCGAGCCCCACATCGGGCTCTGTGCTGATTGCCAGCTCAGAGCCTGGAGCCTGTTTCAGATTCTGTGTCTTCCTCTCTCTCTGACCCTTTCCTGCTCATACTGTCTCTCTCTCTCTCTCTCAGAAATAAATAAAACATAAAAAAAAAGAAAATGGGAAAAGGAAGAAAAATCAATGAAATTTAAAGCTGATTTTTGGGGAAAAAAATCAGTAAGATTGATAAATATCTAGCAAGATCAACAATGATTAAATGGAAGAAGAGATAAATCACTATTATTGGACACGAGACAGAAGATATTATAACCAATCCTGTAGTCATTGAAAGGATAATAAGGGAATATTATTAACAACTTTATGTTCACAAACTGACAACTTAGGTGAAATAGACCAACTTCTCCAAAACCACAAACCACCAAAAATTCACCAGCATTTAACTATGACTTGGATAACCATGAAAAAAATAGACTTTGTAATGTCCAGGCTCCTGAAAAAGAAATCCCCAGCCCCAGACAGTTTAATTGGAAAAATTTACTAAGTATATAAAGAAGAATTAACACCAGTTTTATATAACCTCTTCCAGAAAACAGAATAGAATTCTTCCTAACTCATTTTTTGAGGTTATTACCACTATGACACCAGAATCACACAAAGGCAGTACAAAAAAGAAAACTACAAACCAGTATCTCTTATGAACTTAGACACAAAAATCTTCAACAAAACAGGGGTGCCTAGCCTACCCAGTCAGGAGAGCATACAACTTGGGGTTATGAGCTAGAGCCCTACACTGGATATAGAGATTACTTTTAAAAAATGTTTAACAATATTGTAAAGTATATTCATGAACATTTTTTAAAAATCCTCAACAAAACATTTGCAAACTGAGTCTATCAATGTATAAAAGGAACTATGAATAAGAGGAATTTATTTAAGATATGCAAGGTTGATTCAACATTTGAATATAATCCACCTCATGAACAGGCTAAAGAAAAATCATATGATTGTACCAGTTGATGCAGAAAAATATCTGGTAAAATCCAATACTTGCTTATGACCAAACCAAACCAAACCAAACCAAACCAAACAAAACTCCAAAACCCTTAATAACCAGGAATAGAGGAGAACTACCTCAACTTAGTAAAGAGCATCTGGTGAGCTGAACCAGGTCACAGAGATATGAGTTCAGTCCATAAAACTCAATTTCTTTATATCAATACTAAACATGTGGAAACTGATATTAAAAAACAATATCGTTTATAATCACTCCAAAGAAAATGAAATACTTAAGTATAAACTTGGCACAGCATGTATAGAATCTGCATGCTTACAACTGCAAAAAGTAGATAAAGGAAATCAAAGATCTAAGTAAATAAAGAGACATACCATGTTCATGGATCCTAAGACTCAATGTAGAAAATATGTCAATTCTTTCAAATTGATGTATAAATTTAATGCAATTTCTATCAGAATCCCAGCAAAGCCTTTTATAGACATAGGCCAACTTATCCTAAAATTTACATGAAAAGGCAAAAGAACTAGAATAGCTTAATAATCTTGGGAAAAGGATATCACTTTACCCAATATTAAGGCTTAGGATATGGCTATAGTAATCAAGATGATTTGGTACTGGTAGAGAGACAGGAACAGCAATTGAGCAGAACAGAAAACCTAGAAATATACACATACAAGTATGCCCACAATTTTTGATAAAGTTGTAAAAGTAATTCAGTGAGGAATAATACTTTTCAACAAATAGTGCTGAAGCAACTGAACATCCATAGGCCAAGCCTTGTATCTTATATAAAAGTTAACTCAAAATGGATTACAGATTTAAATGTAAACATAAAACTATAGAATGTTTAGATAAAAAACATAGGTGAAAATCTTTGGGATCCAGCAATAGGCAGACTTCTTAGATTTGACACCAAAAGAATGACCCATAAATGAAAAAATTGATAAACTTTACCTAACCAGAATTTAAAACCTTTGTTCAATAAAATATCCCAATTAAAAGGATGAAAAGATAAGCTACAGAGTGAGAGAAAATATTTGCAAACCATGAATCCAACAAGAGCAGTATGTAGAGTTTATCAAGAACTCTCAAAACTTAACAGGTAAAAAAAAAAAAAAAAAAGCCAAAAATCCAATTAGAAAATGGGCAAAAGACAAATGGAAATTCCACTGGAGAGGATATATAAATGGCAAATAAGCCATGAAAAGATGCTCAACTTTACTAGCCATTAGGGAAATGCAAGTAAGACCACAATGAGGTATTAACTATTTACGTATCAGAATGGCTAAAGTGAAAAACAGTGACATAACCAAATGCTGATGAGAATATGGAGAAACTGGATCTCTCTTACACTGCTCTCATATGTGTCTTCCAGCCCTCTGGAAAAACAGTGTAGCATTTTATTATAAAACTAAACATTCAATTCACCATATAACACAGCCATTGCATTCCTGGGTGTTTAACCCAAATAAATGGAAATTTATACACAAATGTTCACAGTAGCATTATTTGTAATAGCCCCAAACTGGAAAAGAACTCTGATGTCCTTCAACAGATAAATGATAAAATAAACTGTATGTAATACATCCATACCATGTAATACTATTTAGCCATAAAAGGGAATGAACCAATGATACACACAACAACCTCAAGAATCCCTGGAGAATTCTACGGAGTGGAGAAAAGGCCAATCTACGAAGGTTACATACTACAGGATTTCTTTCATATTTACATACTACAGGATTTCTTTCGTATAGCTTTCTTGAAATGATGCAGATCAGATCAGTGGTTGCCAGGGATTCAGAACAGGGGCTGGGGAAATGGGGATGAGAGTAGATGTGGTGACATGGCTTTGTGGTGACAGAACTGTCTATTTTGATTGTGGTGGCATATACACAAATCTACGCAAGTGAACAATTGCACAGATCTAAATACACACACATAGACATACACACATAGACAAGGACCAGTAAGCAGGAAAATCTGGACAATATCAATACCCTGGTGTGTAACTGTATTACAGCTTGGTAAGATGCTATCTTTGAAGGAGACTAGGAAAAAGGTATGTGAAGTATCTATTATTTCTTACAACTGTGTGTCAGTCTACAAAATCTCAATGAAGTTTAGCCTGATAAATCCATGTATTTCACATATACTTATATGTTCATTACTCTATTAAGGATTTACTGAACTGTTTCTATGTATGAGGTGTCAGCTTTTGTGTGGCTGAGTGGAGATGGGAAGACAAAGTGGGAAATCTACAAAGTGGTATTAAATAGAAACCCCATCTTCACTGATGTCACAACTCTAAATACACAATGTGTTAGTGATTATTCTTTTAATATATGTGTCTTCCACTAGAAATCATGACTGCTTTAACCACTCAACCTCCAGTGCCAAAACAGTGTCTGGAACATAATAACTTTTCAATTAATGTCTGAAGGAAAAAGGGGTGCTCAGGTGGCTCATTCGGTTAAGCATCTGACTTTAGCTCTGGTCATGATCTCACGGTTTGAGAGTTCGAGTCCCACATTGGTCTCTGTGCTGACAGCTCAGGGCCTGGAGCTTACCTTGGATTCTGTGTCTCCTTCTCTCTGAGCCCATCCTCTGCTTGTGCTCTGTTTCTGTCTCTCTTAAAAATAAACAAATATTTAAAAAAAATTACTTGAAGGGGTACCTGGGTGGCTCAGTCGGTTAAGCATCCAACTTTGGCTCAGGTCATGATCTCGCAGTTTGAGGGTTCGAGCCCTGTGTCGGGCTCTGTGTTGACAGCTCACACTGCCTGGAGACTGCTTCGGATTCTGTGCTCCCTTCTCTCTCTGCCCTTCCCTAGCTTGCACTCTGTCTCTCTCTCTCAGAAATAAATGAACATTAAAAAAATACTTGAAGGAATGATTAAACAAAAACAATCTATCAATAGAAAGGGTGATAAACACCACCAAGTAGTTAGAATATAGTACAAAAAATAGTGACATGATGAAAAGTGCTTATGAAAACAGAAGGGAATACTAAGTATTGTCTGGGGGAATTAAGGGAAGGGATCTTTCAACTGGGTCTCACAACGTGAGAAAACCAGGCCGGGCAGAGGGAACAGAGCATTCAAAAGTACAATTCTATCAGAGAAGCACAGGATTCCCCGGCGCCAGCAAAGACTCTGTTGTGCTTGAGCTTAGAGTTCTCTTCTGGGAAAAGCCCAAAAAAGGATGAAGCTAGAAGTGACTGTGGATGCTACATGAAGGCAGTTTGGGCTCTTGCATGAACAATGTGGGGACGCCGGAGTTTCCGAAGCCAGTGAATGATGCTCAGATATGTCTTCTAGAAAGTTAACTCAGATGGCAGTGAGGAGGACGCACAGCAGGAAGGAGACAGAGGGGCTGAGAAAACCAAGACAAGTGAATGAAGTGAATGAAAAGTCTCAGTTATTCATAGTATTCAATTTACCAAAAACCTCCATTCCCAAGTGTGCTGAGTTTGCAGAAGCTAAGTCTCCATAATTACTGGCGTGAATGGTTTATAACATTGTTATCTTTAAATCTGTGTAACGAATCCTATCATAGGGCTGTGAAGTGGAGACATTTACTGAGAACTTTAGTTGTTCTTTTCTGCAGATTCTTCCAATACAAACATGCTACTTAGGTTATTTGAAATCCCCCCTTTTACAATTTCTAAAACTTTGAAATAATAAACTATTTTTCATATTTCATAAAACCTTGCATGTTGTGGTAGATTTATTAATATTTGACCATCAACAATGATCATTTCCACACACTATCTCCACATGCTATTGAGGAATGACCCTTATTTCTCTTAAAACACAAAGGGGCTATTTTAGCAACAAGTTAGAGCTTTGGTAACTAAAATATTGATCTTTGTAGATTATAAATCTGCATTACAGAGAATATGTATTTCACACATATTTCTGTGCATACATATATTTGTGATAAAATGTTGATACAGCTGAATGGTATGTAATTATTATCTAATGATAACTTGGCTGCCTGCCTTCACCAACCCCTGCCCCCCCAAAAAAGAAGGAGAAAAGAAACCTCTCTACCAGGTTGGAGAGGGAAGAAGAGCAAAGGAGTTAAATAGACTTCCTTCTGGGCACAATGAAGTGACTTTCTCCCCACTGCTCTGTTTCTACCATGTGACAATTTTAACAGCTCTTTGCTAACAGCAAAGAGAGGATCAGGGAATGTGGATTATGAGAAGAGAATGGCAAGGCGTGGAATTTATTGTAGGTAATGCTTTTCTTCCATTTTATAAAAATAGGGGCGCCTGGGTGGCTCAGTCGGTTAAGCGTCCGACTTCGGCGCAGGTCATGATCTCACAGTTTGTGGGTTCGAGCCCCGCATCAGGCTCTGTGCTGACAGCTAGCTCAGAGCCTGGAACCTGTTTCAGATTCTGTGTCTTCCTCTCTCTCTGACCTTCCCTTGCTCACGCTGTCTCTCACTCTCTCTCAGAAATAAATAAAACATTAAAAAAAAATAAAGACATTTCAAATAGTTCTGTATATAAAACTTCATAGATGGGTACTAAATGTTATTTCTTGAAAGTTTTTTATTATGGAAAATGTCAAACATAAAAGTTGACAGAAGAGCTTTAATCTGTCAACTCATGGTCCAACCATTTCCTCATTCTACTCTCCATTACTTTGAAACAAAATAAATGCTGTTTCATCCATAAACATTTCAGACTGGACATCTAAAAAAAACTACTTTTGAAAACATAGTAACTATGCTGTCGATATACCTAAAATTTAACAATAAAACTTTAATGTCATCAAATACAAGGTCAAAATTTCAAATTTCCCAGACTGCCAATTTCCTTTTTATTCTATGGTCCTTTATCCAAGTCCAAATCAGGCACAAATACTGTGGTTAGTTATCTGCCCGATTTTTATTTTAATAGCAATATTATGTCTTAAAGTTCTAACAAATTTAAATAATTAAATCTAATATAAAAGGAGTGAGTAACCAGACTGTCATTCTAGCAGGACAATGTTGATCTGTATTGACATGCGTGCTACAAATGTGTGGGCACATGGTCAAACTAAGCAAACTTAGGGAAAAAAGTAAGGTTGATTTCAGTTTTGTCTGTTTTCAAAACACTTACTTCTTTGCTCACAGTTTTAACTACAAAACTGCCTATAATAATGGGTTTACTAAGATTTTTATCAAGGGAGTCCACCAAACCAATGCTAACAAAACTCTTTTGTTATCTCTCATTTGCTTGTTTTAACATTTTCACTGTCTTACTCTAGCTAAAGACTTCCTCCTTCATTTGAAATTAGCTTGAAATCACAGGATTTCAGAGTTGGGAGGGGCCATGTGGCTTCCTCATCTCAGAGAGTCAGCAGCTTTGATATTACTATAATATTGGTGTTTCCAGTGAGAAGCTAGCTTGAGGAATCAATCTGTTGATAGTTACAGACAGTATTCTAACTTGTTAACAGACAGTATTCTAACTTGTTAACAGACACTACTCTGTAAAAACGATCAGTAAAAGCTTTATTAGCATGAAATAAGTTTGAATTTTATCCTCTTAGAAAGCTTGGTAAAGTTAATATTTTCCTCAATGTGTTCAAAGACCTTTTTATACAAGAACATAAATAGCACAGAGCTTGATGCGGAGCTCAAACTCACGAATCGTGAGATCATGACCTGAGCCGAAATTGGCTGCCCAACCAACGGAGCCAGGCGCCCCTCAATACATTTAATTTAAAGGACGTACTTAAAGACAGTAATTTAGAGATGGAAATTTTGGATATTTAATGTGTTCTTTTAAACTCAGAGAGTCTTGTAAAAATTCCCTAGAACTTACTTGTTCCAAGTTCTACAACATAACAAACCCTATATATATTTACAAATTTAGAACATTGACAATGGCCTGACTTCTGATCCTATTTAGTTTTTTTTTCTTTTTCTTCTTCTTCTTTTAATTTTTATTTATTCTTGAGAGAGAGAGAGAAAGAGGGAGGGAGAGGGAGAGAGACAGACAGACAGACAGAGCATGAGCAGGGGAGGGGCAGGGCTAGAGAGGGACACAGAATCCAAAGACAGGCTCCAGGCTCTGAGCTGTTAGCACAGAGCCTGACGCAGGGCTCGAACCCACGAGCGGTGAGATCATGATCTGAGCTGAAGTCAGAGGCCTAGGCACCCCTATTTTTAATTTTTATATTGACTTTACTCATTTTCCCCCAGAGACCCTAATGTACTAACTGTCCTTTATCCTGTTTACATTCCAATTTTTTTCTTCTGAATTGACAAAATACAAAAACTCAAGCTCTTGATTCTATCAAAACAAAGTGAAATCAAGTGTCATAGTAAATATAATCCACTAGATTCAGGTAAGGCAATTATAGAGTTGATTTGTTCTGTTATTATATACAAGTGCAGGTGTAAATCTCTGTTAATATATAGAACAGACGTAACACCACATTCTAACACAACCATCCATCTTACCTGGTTCACAAGGGAGAAGCAGTGTTCACATCAACAATACCTATTCATACGCTGACAGTGATCGAACTTCCATCTAAGAAATGCGGTATCAGCACTATCACTTTACGGTATGTTCAATAATATGAAAGATATGTGGCAATTAGAACTTTTTGATCTCACAGTCCCGTGTTTTTTTCTTTTTATCACTTGCATGCATCTCACTCTCTCAATGCATATTAGAAACTAGTGGAATTCAGTTAAAAAAAGTCTTCTTAACTGCAAAAGAAATCACGCTCTGTTAATACTATTAACAGTATTACAGCCTTTTAAATGTTAACAGTAGTTTACTTCCCCATACTTAACAATACTAGATCTAGCAAGGCTATTTCTCTTTCTATCACGCTTTTTGAAAGTCTGAAGGAGTTCATAGCAGCACTCTCAACAATAGCTAAAACATGGAAAGAGCCTAAGTGTCCATCAATGGACAAATGGATCAGGAAGATGTGGTTTATCTATACCATGGAATACTACATGGCAATGAGAAACAATGAAATCTGGCCATGTGTAGCAACATGGATGGACCTTGAGGGTGTTATGCTGAGCGAAATAAGTCAGGCAGAGAAGGACAAATATCATATGTTTGCACGTATAGGAGGATTAGGAGGAACTTGACGGAGGAACAAGGGGGAGAAGAAGGGGGGAAATGGTGGGGGAAAGGGAGAGAGGCAAACCATGAGAGACTCTTGAATGCTGACAAAAACTGAGGACTGATGGATGTGGGGGGGAGAGGGGATGGGCATGGAGGAGGGCACTTGTGGGGATGAGCACTGGGTGTTATGTGGAAACCAATTTGACAATAAACTATTTGTAAAAAAAAAAAAAAAGAGAGAGAGAGAGAGAATAATAAAAGCTTGTATTATTTCTCTGTATCATCAAAATAATAAAAACTCAAAAATCCATAATCATAATTTCAAAGAGAATAAAAAAAGAAAAAGAAAGTCTGAAGGCCCCTGGTATAGTTCCACAGTTTTTTAGTCCTTCATCGAATCACTTGGTTAACTTCTAAGTCCTCCAGTTAACTTCTCATTAATACTCAGGCACCCCTTCACCTTGTCAGGGACAATTACAACTTTAATTTTTTTTCTAAGATGCTTGCAAGTTAAGGATCACTTGGCACATTTTATAAGCTTAGTCTACTCAATCACCTAGCCATTACATAAAATGTTGAAAACCAAGCCTACTGAACCTCCTACAAACCTTCTACACTTGCATTCATTTTACTGTAGTGATATACATTTGAAGTAGAGTTTTTAGTATGGTGAGAATGGAAATATCTATTTTTTAGGGTCAGATCAGGATACAGTTTTTTTTAATACAAAACAGAATAAATTAAGGTGGCTGAAATATAGCCTTTATAATAATGGGAACAAAATAAGCATTAATTAAATAACTGTAGTAATTGGTTACTTCGGACAAATCCAAAGTCTCTCTCCTTTTAATGATGATCCTAGCTTATGACCAAGAGGTTTGGATGCAAAAATTGAGCAAAAAAATTCCTGAATAGGCAGAAGTATATGAAAAAGGAAGGCTGCTGATAGTCTAAGTAAGGGAAGAAGAGTTGGAGAAGATGAGGGCCAAAGAAAGTCATGTGTTTAGAGAGATAAGTATACAACCTTTCAAACCCTGGTTGGTCAACAGAATCGTCAGGCACGATTAGCTTGTGCTTCTGGTGGGTGGGAAAAGGGGACATATTCTTTAGCAATCTGAGCCTTTGTTGGGACATAAAGTATAATAATGCCATTCCCCTGCCCTTTTTGAAAATGAAACAAAACGTGACCTTGGAAACCACATTGTGATGGTTCATCTGCTGTAGACTCTTCTGACTGGAAAGAAACCTAGAGTTGTACTGGAGATAGAATAACTGAGGAGCCATTTAGAACAATTTGTAAGAATAAAAACTAACCCCTCTACCCCCAAATCCACCCTTGAATATGCATAAAGCAATGCCAGCTTGAAAATGATGAGGAAGGCAGTACATTTAGGCACAGAAATTAGAATATTTTCTTATACATTATGATAGACTGCTCTTAAAGTTAAAAAAATGCTTATAAAACAATAATGCCATATAACCTTCCCAATCACTATTTTTATTTTTGAAATGTTTATTTATTTATTTATTTTTTTTGAGAGAGAGAGAGCATGGGCTGGGGAAGGGCGGGTGGGTAGTGTGGGGGAGAGAGAGGGGGAGAGAGAGAGAGAAAGAGAGAGAGAGAATATCCCAAGCAGGCTCTGTGCTGTCAGCATGGAGCTTGACTGTCGGAGGGGTGGGGAGGTGCTTGACCTCACAAACCATGAGATCATGACCTGAGCTGAAATCAAGAGTCGGACGCTTAACTGACTGAGTCACTCAGGCAACTCCCTAATCACTATTTAAAAAAAAATTTTTTTGTAAAAGTCTGGGAGGTTATATGTCGAAATATATTTGGGGATAGAAGGTAACTTTTATTTTCTTCTCATTACTCATCTATATTTTCTATTTATTAAAATGAAAAGCATATATTGCTTACATAGTTGTTAAAAATTACCGATGAGCTATCTTGGGTAAAGGGTTTCCCACCATTTTGTGTAGAATAGGAGAAAACATTAAAGGGAACAAGGGAGATATCTGCTTCCATTTCTACTCATTTACCAACAAGTGTTCTTGCTGGGAACGTCAAACTTCAGGACTCACAAGCTAGTGATTTTGTAACATTGGACAGCAAGGAATTTATAATTTCAAAGTGACATATATTCATCATTGTTACTTCTAAACAAATAAATATTGTGCAGACTACAATGTCTCCACAGTGCCTGTTACCCCATAATGGATCACTAACAATTTTCTACTCTACAGGAAATGCAATAATCATCAGTTCGGGGCATCTTTCAGGGAAAAAATATTTATATAAAAAAATTCAAACAGATTTATGAACTTTTATTTTTTAAAAAATTTTTTAATGTTTTATTATTTTTGAGAGAGAGACAGAGAGAGAGACAGCATGATCAGGGGAGGGTCAGAGAGAGAGACAGATACAGAATCTGAAGACAGGCTCCAGGCTCTGAGCTAGCTGTCAGCACAGAGCCTGATGCGGAGCTCGAACCCATGAACCATGAGACCATAACCTGAGCCGAAGTTGGACATTTAACCAACTGAGCCACCCAGGTGCCCCATGAACCAATTTTTAAACAAAATACTGTACTTGAGTTGTCAATATTATTATCACTCAAAGTACACACCTTGAATAATTAGCAGAAAAATGG
The DNA here is from genome assembly GCA_017311185.1 of Proteles cristata cristata. NCBI lineage: Eukaryota > Metazoa > Chordata > Mammalia > Carnivora > Hyaenidae > Proteles > Proteles cristata. The sequence continues at coordinate 802,357 of JAESUZ010004867.1, read as the reverse complement.
ACTCGACAAGCAAAATTGGTAGTCTATGTATTACATCACACTGCTAGGTTTTGGAGAGGAAAATGCACTTAAAAGCAATGGCAAAGATGTTTGGCACATAGCTAAAAGAATGAAGTATTTATATAGGATGGGAAGACAGAATCTCATCTTTCTGTACATGCCTGAGGTAATTCATGGTATTTTCTAATTCTGTCTATAGTGCTACTAATAAGTAATAATAATAAATTCTATGTTGAGGCCATTCCATGTAAGCTTCCTCCACTTTTCTCCATTCCATCTTAATACTCAATCGACTTCATCCTTTAGACTTCCTTTTACAGGTTAACCCCTCACCCTCAATAACACCAAAAAAAAAAAAAAAAGGCCTTTTAATTCTGTATCCTACTACCTTCTCATTTCATTAATCCACTCCTCTTACTTTCTTAAATCTTCCGCTGCTCCCCACTGACTCTTTCTGGCCTGCAATAGGCCCAAGGTATCATTTACTGAGAGGAGAGGAAATTTTCCTTAGGATCCACTAGTTCTAAACTCCTAATCTCCAAATCCAATAGGATCCTTCTCAGGTCGTGTCCTTCCACAGCCTTTACGGGGCATCTTGTTTCTTGGCTTGTGTGGCACCTTCTTCCAGAAGTTCCTTTCCAACTCACCTCTCCCGGCTTGCCTTCTTTCGCTCACCTCTTTTTTTTTTTTTTTTTAATATTTTATTTATTTCTAGGGAGAGAGAGAGACAGCGTGAGCAGGGAGGTCAGAGAGAGGGAGACACAGACTCCGAAACAGGCTCCAGGCTCTGAGCTGGCAGTCAGCACAGAGCCCGACGCAGGGCTTGAACCCACGAACCACGAGATCATGACCTAAGCGAAAGTTGGACGCTTAACCGACTAAGCCACCCAGGTGCCCCTCGCTCACCTCTTAACACAAGGGTCTGTAGTGGATCCTTTCTCTTCTCTCTGCACTTTCTCTTGTTGATCTGATTTACTCTGATGCTTTCAGCTATCTCTCCCAAGCTGCCAGTGTCCTCAGTAAATCTCTCACAAGCTGCTTGTCTTCTTTGCATTGGGGCTGTCCTACTTCCAGAACCTCATTGCCAGTCCAGGTTCTCGTCCCTGATCTCTTTCTTTAAGTTACTTTACCAACTTCAGATGGAGTCATCTTTCAGAGGCTCTGATTGCATCAGTCTCTTCTATTCAAGGACCTTAAATGGCTCCCCACTATCTACTATTCAAAGTTCAAACCTCTTTGTACATGATTCAAGGGCCTTTGATTTGCCACTGTCCCTAGATATCCTATATTTATTCACAATGCAGGCAAAAATAATACACTGTATCTCACCAAACCCACTGAAAAGCTACCCACTGTTCAAAACTCAGCTCAAATTCTGTCTCCAAGTTACCCATCTCCCTAGTGCAGAAGTGATCTCTTCTTTCCACACATATAGAAGGTAATTAACTTCCTGTAGCACTGATGCCATTTTGCCTTAAAAAAAGTGTTTTTTTGTTTATTTTTGAGACAGAGAGAGACCAGAGCATGATCAGGGGAGGGGCAGAGAGGGAGACACAGAATCTGAAGCAGGCTCCAGGCTCTGAGCTGTCAGTACAAAGCCTGACGCAGAGCTCGAACCCACGAACCGTGAGATCATAACCTGAGCAGAAGTCGGACACTTAACCAACTGAGCCACCCAGGAGCCCCATTTTGCCTTACTTTTAAGGAACATGGACATTTCTTGATTCCATTAATTGAATATGACTAGCAATAGAAATATTATTGACTTATTTGTACCCCACATAAGCTATGTTCATATGCTTGAACATAGCAGGCAATGCTGAAATCAGATTATATTCACTTAGAATTAGAGACTTCTTTACCAGGATCTGAACTAAATCTTGCCTCTGCCTTACTTCTGAAGAACAGATGTAGGAAACAAACTAGTGAAATAAACAATATTGTGTATGTGTCTGTGTGTGTGATGGTTGTGAATAAATGACTCGAAAGAAGTACTTTCAAAGTACTTCCATTTGAATTATTTTACAAAAATAATTATGAGAAATTTTACTCCTAGGTACATATCCAGGAGAATTGAAAACATACATTCACACAAAAACTTGCATATGAATGCTCATAATAGCATTATTCATAATAGCCCCAAAGTGGAAACAACTCAAATGTCCATCAAGTGATGAATGGATAAACTGGTCTACCCATCGGATGGGATATTATTCATCCATTCAAGCATATAGAGGTTGACACATGTATAGCACGGATGGCCCTCGAAAACATTATGCTAAGTGGAGTCGGACGCAATGATTCCACTTATATTAAGTGTTCAGTGTAGGCAAATCCATAAAGACAGAAAGTTAGTGGTTGCCAAGGGATGGGGATAATTGAGATGGGATATTTTTTAGAGTGATAGAAATGTTCTGAAATTAGAGATGATGGCTGCATAACATTGAGGATATACTAAAAACTTGAATTGTACACTTGAAAATGACAAATTTTAGGTTATGTGAATTTTATGTTAACAGGCAAGAGGAAAAATGTGCAAGTTTCATCTCCCCTCCCCCGCCCCCCCAAGTAATTCAATTTGGATTTGTGCTATAAAGAAAAAGAAGTCTAATCTTTAAGTCAGCAAATCTGGGTGTAAGTTAACTCTGCCACTTACCTTCCTATACTCTGATCTTTTTTTTTTTTTTTTAATTTTTATTTTTTTAATTCTTATTTCTTTCTAGGAGAGAGAGGGAGACAGCATGAGCAGGGCAGGGTCAGAGAGAGAGGGAGTCACAGACTGAAACAGGCTCCAGGCCCTGAGCTGGCAGTCAGCACAGAGCCCGACGCGGGGCCCGAACCCACGAACCGCGAGATCATGACCTAAGCGAAAGTCGGACGCTTAACCGACTAAGCCACCCAGGCGCCCCTCCTATACTCTGATCTTAAGTATGTCACTAAACTTCTCTCATCCTCCCTGGTCTCATCTATAAAGTGAGAACAATAATGCCTCACAAAGCTGCGAGACTCATGAAATAATGTGAAATCATTACATATATTATAAGCCCCTTATAATGAAAAATATTGTTATTGTGCATGCTTAAAATTATTTCTTAAAATCCTAAAATTCAACTGTATTGAATAGGCCACAATTTCAACTTTTTATCATTGCTATGTTATCTAACCAGCTTTTATTGTTATATGTGAATGGCATCTTGGACTTACAGCACTTTTCCTGTGGGCACTAATAGTACTTTACAAAGTAAAGTAACCTTGATCTTGGCGACAAAAGGTAGTGTCCCAAAACCAAGTATCAGCACAAAATCCAAAGAACTGACTAGACATTTCCAAATATCCATACTTTCACAAATGTAAAACATTTTATATTTTAAAAGTTGACCTCTGGGTATCCTTTATACTCTTTGGTATCAATACAAAGGCATGTATAAAAAAAAGTGAGAGTGTAAACTGGGGCAGCCACTATGAAAAACAATACAGAGGTTCCTCAAAAGATTGAAGACAGAGCTACCATATGATCCAGCAATTCCACTTCTGGATATATACTCAAAGGAAATGAAATCACTACCTTGAAAAGATATCTGCCCTCTCATGTTCATTGCAGTATTATTTACAGCAGCCAAGACATGGAAATAATCTAAGGGTTCCTCAATGAATGAATGAATGAATGAATGGATAAAGAAAATGTAGTATCTGTATATAATGGATTATTATTCATCCATAAAAAAGAAGGAAATCCTGCCATCTGTGACAACATGGAGGAATCTTTAGGGCATTATGCTAAGTGAAATAAGTCAGAGAAAAAAATGCTGTATGATCTCACTTATATGTGGAATCTAAAAAAAGTGAATTCGTAGACACAGAGAATAGATTGGTGGTTGCCAGAAGCAAGGGGTCGAGGGTGGGGGAAAATGAATGAAGGTGGTGAAAAGACAAAAATTTACAATTATAAGATAAATATGTTCTGGGGATGTAATGTACAGCATGGTGATTATAGTTAATAATATTGTATTGTATATTTGAAAGACATTAAGAGTAAACATTAAAAGTTCTCATCACAACGGAAAAAATAATTAACTATGTGAGGTGACTAGTGTCAATTACATAGTGTGGTGATCATTTCACAATAGATACATAACTCATATCATTATGTTGCACACCTTGGACTAATAGAATGTTACAGGTCAATTATACCTCAATAAAACTGGAAAAAATAATAACGGGGAATTTGCTTAAATTTTTTTTCATTTGTTTGTCCTATATGTTCTTTGGCATCATTACAAGGAAGGCATGTATTATTTCAAGAGAGGAGACTCATTGAGAATTAAAACAACAGACATCCAATTGAAGAAAGAAGTATTCTTACGTTTAAGCTTTAAGTATATATTTTGTTTTCCCTAACGGAGTTCTCTAACAGTTTCTTGAGGTTAGGGATCATATGTAAGTAACTTCAACATCCCTTCACAGAGTCTAACATTATATATACAGTAGGCACTTACACTTAGGTTACTTAAAGAATTGGGTGGGGCGCCTGGGTGGCTTAGTCGGTTAAGCGTCTGACTTTCGCTTAGGTCATGATCTCGCAGTTTGTGGGTTCGAGCCCCGCATCAGGCTCTGTGCTGACTGCCAGCTCAGAGCCTGGGGCCTATTTCAGAGTCTGTGTCTCCCTCTCTCTCTGACCTTCCTCTGCTCACGCTGTCTCTCTCTCTCTCTTAGAAATAAATAAAAATATTAAAAAAAAAAAAAAGAATTGGGTAAGAATACTTCTTGATTATATAAAACTTATTGATCATATTAATCTATGGTGATAGAATGGAAAGTTGTTAATATCAAAACTAAACCTCTCCAAGGGCAGCTATTTCATTTATTACTAAAGGAAACAAAATCATACACACACACGCATGCGCGCGCACACACGCACGCACGCACACACACACACACACACAGTTTCTCATAAAGAAAAGGAAACATGTCAATCGATATTCAGTTACAAAACTGCCTTCATTTGCCTCACATTTTTCTTTAAGTGAGGTGACAGACCTGACCCAAATTGGAAAAGCATTCACATCTCTTCACTATTAGTAGGGTTGTTTACTTTAGATAGGCAGGATGAAATAGATTTACTTTCTTTTCTTTTCCTTCACATCAAGGTCAGATGCCTCAACATTCTTCCAGAAACTGTGGAGGATTTAAGTGTAAGATATGGTCCTTGTACTCAAAATGTTTACATCTTTAGTGAAGATAAAACTGAATGATTTAACATACTATGCACATTTTTGTTCACTGATTTGCTAATTTAAAAATCTGGGATTTGGGGGCAAAACTGAGTTTACTTCAAACAGGAAGTAAACTTTACACCAGGTCTTGAAGAAAAGGTAAAATCTGAATAGGCAGAGAGAAGGGAGGAGGCCTTTTTGAGTGAAGTAGGTACAGTACCGGAGGCGCAGACTCAGATGAGTAAAGTGGGTTGCAGAGACAGACTGACCTCAATAGAGCAGAAAGAACAGAGCAAAGAACATAGGAAATGAAGCTGGATAAGTGGTGTGGGACAGATTAGCAAGGGTGCTGAAAGTCAGGCAGAAGAGGTTAGATTTAATGTGGTGGAAAACATGGAATGAGTGAAGCTTTCTGAAAAGGGGAGAAGTAGCATTTAAAGAAGGTTAATCAGGATGAGCTGGAAAGAAACAGATGGAAAAGAAGGAAGGCAACTATGGTAATCCAGGAATGAGGCCATAAGGGTCTGAGTGAGACAGGTGCACAGAGATACACAGATGTTCTAGCGGCAATGTGCTGGGCCTTGAGACTGTAAAATTAGGGGGTACCAGAAGCGAGGATGAGACACAGACTACTGTGAAGGCCGCCTCCTAGGTAAGGAAAGTTGCACGACAGATTAAGACTTGGGAATTTGCAACACTAAAAAATATATTCACAAAGCTTAAATGTTTTTCAAATATCCTATAAGTAGTTTCATTGCTTTCTTTGGTGAATTTACTGCAGGTACCCCCAGATTTCACATTTGCTTTGTTAACACAGCCCCATGAAAATCTGCTTCTGTAACAATGGTTGTTTTTTAATACATAAACAAAGTTAACTGACCCATTACAGGATATGAGCCCCCCGCCCCCCACCCCGGACACTAGATTGTGAAAACAGAAAATATTCTTCTTTATGCTCAAGTGTATATTCTTTATTGTCTGGTTCTACCAAATAAAGCCAAACCAAGCCAAAACAACATCCCTAATAAACCTACATTTTTATGAGGTGATCTAAAACTGTGAGACAGTCTTAACTTTATCTGATAGTGATACAGTCAGAAAAAAACAAATTCTGTTGAGAAAATAAATTAAGAAATCAATACATTGCCATGTTGCTTTCCTAAGCTGAGCTATATCAAACTGGGAGGAGTTCTCTGAAGTGAAAAACAGCAACAGGGGCACCTGGGTGGCTCAGTCAGTTAAGCATCTGATTTCAGCTCAGGTCATGATCTTGTAGTCTGTGAGTTCGAGCCCTACATTGGGCTCTATGCTGACAGCTCAGAGCCTGGAGGCTGTTTTGGATTCTGTGTCTCCCTCTCTCTCTCTCTGCCCCTCCCCACCTCGTGCTCTGTTTCTGTCTGTCTGTCTCTCTCAAAAATAAACATTAAAATTTTTTTTAAAAAAAGCAACATAATGGTAATAAAGCTAAATGTGGCATACTAACTATTTTTTATATTAATAATTATTTAGATCCATAATCAACTCTTGCCCTGCTTCCCCTCTCCCCTTAGGATGAGCAGTATATAACATGGTAAGAGGAGTAGTGTAAAGAAGTAAAACATGTGGATTTCATTTATGTGTTCCCATGGTACTTCCTAAATACTTCTACTATGGTAAGACTGATTCCATTATCTATACATGATTGTATGTATTGTTTTATTTATCTTCCCATGATCATTTTCTGGTAGAACTGTGAAAAAAGAATTGAAATGTCCAAAACCAGCAAAAATAACCACATCTACTATCATTTGCTGAGCTCTTCTTTTACAATATGCAGCCAAGCTTGTTCCTTTAATACATTAATTTCACCTGATCCTTGCAACAATCCCTAAAGTAGTTACTATGATTGTGTCCATTTTACAGGTGAAGAAACCAAGGCTTCAAGAGTTAATGGATGTGTATTAGGTCACCAAGTTGGTGAGCTGTACATGGCAGACATGTTCATCTGATATGCTCTTGTTAATTGTTAGTTATACTGCAAACCCCAAACATACGTGGCTAAATCCAAAAGTAACAGATACAAGGAACCTGGACATGTTATTCACTGTGTACAAGAGTTAGGGAGGAGCATTTAGCAACTGTCAGTGATACAAGTGGACAGATCCCTTGACTCACTTCTAAGCTTTCCTTTTTTTTTTAATTAAAAATTTTTTTTTATAGTTTACTTATTTTTGAGACAGAGAGAGACAGAGCTTTAGCAGGGAAAGGGGCAGAGAGAGAGGGAGACATGGAATCTGAAACAGGCTCCAGGCTCTGAACTAGCGGTCCGCACAGAGCCCAGTGCGGGGCTCCAAACCATGAACTATAAGATCATGACCTGAGCCGAAGTCGGACGCTTAACTGACTGAGCCACCCAGGCTCCCCTAAACTTTCCTTATACTGAAAATAATGCACTCTATTCCTGAAGCAGAGTGGGATACTGCTAGGAAATGGAAGTTAACTGCCCTCTCTTTTAGGAGGACACTTATATTACATTGCTATTTGATGGTATTCATAGCATCTCAATATCTTTTCAATTTGGTTACATTTTTAAAACACGCTATCACTGAGATCAGCCAGGTCAAGACTAACGGGCTGGTTGGTGACATCAAAATGCTTTTAAAAGTATTTTCTATCCAGTAACTTGAGCAACCTATTTAACTTCTGCCAGTGACCCTGAAATAGAAACTAAACTTTGAGAGATACTTTTCAGTACATAAAATATATTCATAAGAAGACCCCTCTAATAATAACTCTCCACTGTAATTCCCTCATAATGCATCTGGGCAGAGATGTCATATTTCCTCTACAAAGCTTCCTTTTATGGTGCAACAGTAGGAATCTCAATTTCAAATTGAACCAATACAATCGAAAACTATAAACTCATTCACAAGACATGATTGTTTTTATTAGTATTTCATATAAGTTGCCTAAATACGATGGGACGCCTTACATTTTAACCCTGTAACACTTTTAACTGGATTGTAAAGCAGTTATCTTTTAAAGTTCTGTGAGCCCCTCCCGTTTTTTCTGCTAACACACGGTCTTCCGCAAAATAGTCTGCAAAGTGTGATCTTTGCAGACTGTGCAAGGAATACGAGGAAGGTAAACTACAGACCCGAACATTAGGCAGATGTCAAGTGGTTCAGAAGTTTAAAAATCTGTCACTTGTCCATGAAACCAGCAAACAGTTGTAAATGGTTACAAATAAAACACGTACAAATGAACAGATGCAGTTAGTAACTTCCACTTTTCCAACCAGTGGCCTTTTGGCAGGCAGCAATATAATCTGCAATAATCTGTCACTACTGTGAAGCCCCACCTACTTCCTCTGCCCCACCCCTATGCAAGCGATGACTGGGATATTTGTAGAGCGCTGATATAACAATCTATAAAAGGCCTCCCTATCTAAAAAAGCTGAAACATAATTTGTACTGTTAAGTGTTTAACATCCATAAATCTTAAAAAAAAAAAACAACCACGCTCCATGACATCACATTTCAAAGATTTGAAAGTTTTTTCCTTATTTATATATTAGAACACTAGAAGTCCCAAATTGGCCATATCCATGGCAATACTTCTTGAATGAAAATGCATCCTTATGCACAATTGTTAGACTTTAATTTACACACCTAACACGTAAAGTATTAAGAGTTTGGAAGTCGGGATTATACACATTTCATTTAAACCTTGTTCTAAGAGCCTAGTGAAATTGGTAAAGAAATTATTAAAGTAGCTTTCCTGGCTTATAAAATATTTTGCAATAACTTTTCAACATAAAAACCACGAGCTGTTAAAAAAAATATTTACCTTCCTCCTTCATCTAATTTCATTTTATGGACTAGAATAGTCTCATAAATTATTACCTCATGGATAAGATATTTTTATACTTAAATAAAGTAACTAGCCTTACTAAAACAAAACAATTATAAAACAAGGTAAATGTGATCAAATCTTCTGACTCTTCTGTCTGTAAATTTGGTATAACATTCAGGAAATTGTTCTGCTTTCTATCCTATTTTCCCTTGCTGGGAAAAAAGAAAAATAGGACATGGCCTTGATATTTTTTATGATCTCTAGGATGAATAGGGTGCCATTTTGAAATACTGTTTTACAGGAATATCAATCACTAGCACAAACTACATCCATTTAAAAAAAAATAGCCTTCATTGTATTTAAATTTTTTGTTTAAAAGTTTCTTCTGACAAGACTTTGATATTTTATTTGCAGCTCAGCATTTACCTCACTTATCCAGAAGAAAGGGTTAAAGAACAATTTCTGAAAAAAAATTCCCACTACTATTTATTTGTAGAATATCAAACTACAAACTAAAATAAATAGAGCACAGGAATCCAGTGATTTTTGAGGCTGATTACTCTCAGCTGGACGTTGAGCTAAGGCCATAAATATTCACATGAAATTCAACAAATAGTTTATTAACAATGTTTAGACACAGACCATATTTATAATAAAACGCTAAACGTAAAACAAAACACCAAGCTTACTCACAGTAGATCTTCTCAAATGCACGTCCTACATCTCCAATCCAACATACTAAAGATTTTAAAAATTCCTAGTTAGCTCCAACAGTAAGTTAAGATTGCCCCAGAGATGGTTCTTTTTAAAAAGCTGCCACTTGGTCATTCGGAAAAACAAAACTGAGCTCAGCTTAAGTTGTAAGAACACCACCACCACGCTATCGGCACCTTCATTCCGAGAAAGGAAGTTATTATAGACACAGTTTTATAAATGAGGCTTAAAGAAAGTACTTCCTGGTCAGACAGCTAACGTTAACAGCATTAATGTACACAGCTTTACATCTGGACATTTGGAAAGAAGTTTCTAAAAACTTTTCCTGAAACTTTTCCCCCAGTACCTACAAAAGAGGGAAACTTGCTCAAGCTAAACAAATCTTATGTAAAAATCTATGAAATTCCATCAATACCTATATGGTATCCTGTAAATATTAGAACTGTTCATTATTATTGATAATAATACTAGCTTAAGTTTTAATTATTTTACACTTAAGTACCCTCTATTACCCCCTCCCCATGTGCTCGAGGGACATTTCAGGGGACACAATGTTAGAAGGTAAAGAAAGAATTCCCTTAAAGGAGAACAACTCACCAATTCCTTGATAAGGAAGAAGATGAAAATAACCGTTCACATTTTATTCCTCAAATTTAAAGATCATTCTCTTTTAAATATAAATTTAAAAACTCCAAGAAGCATTGTACAGTCCTTAATAAGGAACTGCAGATAAAAACAGCATGACCTGGGTGCTGCACATTACTATGGTATTGCAAGCTGAAAGTATTTCCTGTTAGGACGCCCATTGGTTCCCACAGGTGCAAGTGCCTATGGGTGTTACCGATTTACTGTTCCTTTTACAAGTGAACCGCTAAAGGAGATTTCAGGTTGGCACAATCAATGCTAAGAACTATTAGGGCGAACCACCTTGGGCTAATTCAACAGGGCTGGAGAAAATTTACATCAACAGACTTTCATTAATTTTCTAAGATGTGCTAGTAGTAAGAATGCACGTAACTTCACTCAACAAATATGTAAACTGCTTTCTCTGCAAAGCACTGTTTTAGGCACCAGGAATGCAATAATGAACAAAACAGGGGCGCCTGGGTGGCTCAGTCAGTTACGCGTCCAACTTCGGCTCAGGTCATGAGCATGCGGTTTGTGGGTTCAAGCCACGCATCAGGGGCCATGTTGACAGCTCAGAGTCTGGAGCCTGCTTCCGATTCTGTGTCTCCCTCTCTCTCTCTCTGCCCTTCCCCTACTTGTGTTCTCTCTCTCAAAAGTAAATAAACATTAAAACATTTATTTAAAAAAAAGGAACAAAACAGACAAAGTCCTTGTGGTCATTCACAAATTATCTAGTAGACTTTTGACAATTTCATATATGATGAGAAAATTCCCATAAAGGAATTAATTTAAAAAAATTGTATGAATATTTGGAAAGTCAATTGTACTGCTCATTATTTAAAAAAATATATTGTAATTAAGGTCACCACCTTAAACCTAAAAGAACTTTTCCAGAACCTAGTTCATAAAAGTAGGATTCTTTATGTTTTCAATGTTTCAAGAAAGTCAGGTTGGAGGCAATGGCATCTGTCCCAGCAGGGAAAAGGAAAAACTTCTCACCATGAGTCACCAGTGACTAAGTTCTTTTAATTCAGGCTTAAAACACATTTCAAACCCAATTACTTGTACATGCAGAAAACTGATAACCCCAAATTAATATCAGAAGCCTGATCTGACCAATTTTCAGGGTTAATATTAGCACCTAAAAAAAAAAAAAAAGATGAAGCGCTTTTAATGAGCTAACGCCCCTTTGAGAGGTTTGCCAGCAAGCATCCATTAGATTTTGTTACAATGAACAGTTTTCTTAGATTTTAGCCAGACTGAGACACAATCATTTTGGATGTATGGAGTGGTGGTAAGGATGGCTTTTGTTTGCATTCAGTAAAACACAAACATATTAAAATCATGTCTGCTCAAACACAAATGTAAAACCCAGAGAGAATAAAACATACAGATAAACTCTACTCTTCCTAGCTATACCTTACACTTCCTTAGGATTTTAATTCCTCTATTTAAAATAACAAAACCTTTGTGGCCAACAAATTGGAGGAATTCCAAAAGACAAACTGATCTACTTAGTCATTCAACAAATGTATATTAAGCACCTACTACATGGGCACTGTTCTATGGGCAGGGATACAGCAATGCATAAAACCAAAATGTCTGCGGGGCACCTGGGTGGCTTAGTTGGTTACGGGTCCAACTTTCGCTTAGGTCATGATCTCACGGTTCGTGGGTTCGAGCCCCGCGTCGGGCTCTGTGCTGACTGCCAGCTCAGAGCCTGGAGCCTGTTTCAGAGCCTGTGTCTCCCTCTCTCTCTGACTCTCCCCTGCTCACGCTGTCTCTCTCTCTCTCTCTCCTAGAAATAAATAAAAATATTAAAAAAAAACAACCCAAAATGTCTGCTTTCACCGTCTACATTGTAGGGCAGATATATAAGATAAATAAAATATTTGGTATGTCAGAAGGCAGTAAGCACTGTGGAGAAGGAATACAATATGGAAGGTAGGCATGGCGATAAGTTTATTTGTTCACAGTTGCAAATTATATCACATAGTAAGGAACTCTGCTCTGGAAGAGCAGAGTATTAGATCTCTCTCAGACCCTACTTCTGACTCAAGTTGAACAAACCACCTTCTGTTGCAAATGAAACGGAATCTTATTTTAGTTGTTGCGAATACCCAGAGAAAGAAGAACAAACTTCCAAAGACAGGAAGTTAGAACCCATTCCTTACAGATAAAACATCACTAGGAAACAAAAATAACCAATCCCAAATATTCAGATCAAAGGTCACTTTATGGACTATTATCAAGTTGAACATGAACATCTAAGTTTCCAAATACTCGCTAGCACTGGCATTGACTTTTACCAACTGCCAGAGTCAGAAGTAAATTCTTCACTTAAGAGTTATTTCTGGGGGTGCCTGGGTGGCTCCGTCGGGTCAGTGTCTGACTCTTCATTTTGGCTCATGTCATGTCAGGGTCGTGAGTTCAAGGCCCCTGTCAAGCTCCATGCTAAGAGGAGCTTGAATTCTGTCTCCCTTTGTCTCTACCCCTTCTCGCCCTCTCTCGCTCTCAAAACAAATAAACAAACACTTTTTTAAAATGTTTTATTTATTTCTAGGAGAGAGAGAGACAGCGCAAGCAGGGGAGGGTCAGAGAGAGGGAGACACAGAATATGAAGCAAGCTCCAGGCTCTGAGCTGGCAGTCAGCACAGAGCCCGACGCCGGGCTCGAACCCACGAACAGAGAGATGATGACCTAAGCGAAAGTTGGACGCTTAACCGACTAAGCCACCCAGGCGCCCCTAAACAAACATTTTAAAAAGGAATTATTTCTGGCAGCAACCATTATACTTAAATATTATTTTTGACCCTAAAATAAGTATTTAAATTTAATACAATTCAAATATTTATTAAAAAATTTTTTTTTAATGTTTTATTTATTTCTAGGAGAGAGAGAGAGAGAGACAGCGTGAGCAGGGAAGGGTCAGAGAGAGGGAGTCACAGACTGAAACAGGATCCAGGCTCTGAGGTGGCAGTCAGCACAGAGCCTGACATGGGGCTCGAACCCACGAACCGCGAGATCATGACCTAAGCGAAAGTTGGACGCTTAACCGACTAAGCCACCCAGGAGCCCCACAATTCAAATATTTATTGAGCAGATACTAGTGGCAAGATACTTGGTTAGATGTATAAGACACTGTCCTTTCAAGATCAAAAAGATGGACATCTAGGAAAGATAAGACAACACCGATAACGTAAAATCAGAGAGAATATTAATGTAATAAGAAAATACACAAAGTACTTAAGGAATTCAAAGGAAAGTCGCAAGGAAGATGATCAGAAAAGGCCTCATGGAAGATGGCATGAGAGGCAGGTCTGAGAAAGGAAAAATAGAAGGCGTTCCAGGGAAAAGAAATAGCAGGAACGAAGACCCGAAGATGTCAAATCAGTACGTGCTCAGATAGTAAGTAGGCTGGTCTGGCTGGGGCACAGGACGGACACACACACACACACACACACACGGATATTATGGAGCAATAGGAACTGAAAGACAGTTTGCTAAATCTGTACTGAATTCAGTAGGCCATGGGGAATTATTAAAGGTTTTGAACATGTGAGCGACAAAATCAGAGCTGTACTTTAGGAAGAGTAAGAGAGCAACTGTGTACATAGGAAAAATGAAAAGAAAAGGAGACTTGAAGATTGTCACAGCGATCCTCCCCTCGCACCTTATTAAGGACCCTGTGAGCTCCTTCTTGGAACATTGAGAGGTATGAAGTGGAAAGTGCAGTGAGTTGAAAAATCAGAGCTAGCTCATGGGGGTCAAGTCTGTACTGTCTGTCTCACCATGGGAAGTCATTTACCGTGTCTCAATTTCCCTATATGTGAATCTATCAAGTATTCTTTTTGGAGTTAGGAGCCATCGGATTTAGCAACTGATTAGACGCTGGGAGCAGAGCAAAAACAAACAAAAAATTGTTTCTGGTGCTTAGATTAACAGGCAGCTACCATTTTTAAAAAACTTTTCATGTGCTTGTCAGCGTGCTTGGTGCTTTACATAAACTGCTTCATTTATTCCTCATGAGAATACTGTGAGGTATATATTCTTATTGGACAGATGAGAGAATAGAGAGCTTTAAGTCTTAAGTAACTTACCCATGGTAAGCCAGCTGACACAATGACAGAGCCAAAGTAGATGCCTAGGTCTGTCTGAGAGGAAGGCCCTTCTCCTTCCAATGTATCGTGCTGTTTCTCATGAGATGAATGATCCTAGCATTTGCTCGTGTGTTCCCACTGAATCTCTGTGTCTTTTGGTGTATAAGAAACAAAGTGTGAACATAAATATAATCTACTAATTTGCTCATCATTAATTCCTTCACTCATTCAATTCACATTTATAGAGCATCCTTCATACTTTGTGCCTGGTACTAAACTTGGCATGGGGAATGCAAAGATGAATAAGACCCAGCTATGCCTTGAAGTGCTCACTGGCTGGTAAAAGACAAGCATGTGTAAACAAGGAACGGGTATACAATGACAGAAGAGAACTTTTACACAAAAAAACAATAGACACATAAAGGTACATGAAGCCTAAGATTGTAGTTTTGTATCTGTGCTCTTAATTCTTGACCTAGATCGTTTAAAAACTATGTGTGGTTTTGAAAATATCTGAGTATTTACACACATACCCTTCAAAAAGTAAAGGTGAGGGGCGCCTGGGTGGCTTTGTCGGTTGAGCGTCCGACTTTCGCTTAGGTCATGATCTCGCGGTTCGTGGGTTCGAGCCCTGTGTCAGGCTCTGTGCTGACTGCCAGCTCAGAGCCTGAAGCCTGTTTCAGTCTGTGACTCCCTCTCTCTCTGACCCTCCTCTGCTCACCCTGTCTCTCTCTCTCTCTCTCCTAGAAATAAATAAAAAACATTAAAAAAAATTAAAAAAAAAAAGTAAAGGTGAATGTTCACAACAGAATGGAAAATTGGCCATGAACTACATATGATTCTGTTTTGTGTGACTACTGCCAAGATTAATTAGGTTACTAGTTTATTTAAGAAAGTATTCTGCCTTGGTTAGTGCCATCTATTGTAATGGGTAAATAAAATCTATTTTAATTGTCGTAAGCCTTGATTGTTGTGGATGTAAGCCAGTGTCATTACAAGTTGAAACATATGAAAATAAATGTATACTGCCCAGAGTCCTACTTTGATCTGGAAATAAAGGTTTATTCCATTGTCCGTCAGAAATAGTGGATGGAAGCATATTGTGTGGTTGAGTTGGCTATCCATCATTTCACTGAGGCCAGAGATGTGATGTGGACCCAAAGACTAGACTTCAGCATGTAAGTTCTCAGTACCTGATGCTACATGGGCCACACCTCTTTGTTTAATAGGAGTAGGTTTTCCTAGGAATAAAACACACATTCCAAGGCATATTCTCTTTCTCACTTTCTCTGGGGATGAAAATTGTGCTTCTGTGGAACAGTTTACAATGGATAGGAGGTTGACCTGTGGTAACAAATCAAGAAATGGACCCCTATGTATGTCATTCTCTTGTGAAATAGAAGTAATTGAGATTCAATGTCTCTAACAAATCTCAGGTTAGACAGAAAAAAAAAAACCCACATTAGGTTGATTTATAAAATATTTAGGTAAATTTAACATATAGTTGGAATGATAACTATCAACGTAATTCCTGTTGTTTACCCTAAAAATTCTAAACAGTTGCTGCTTTTAATTTGATGCCTGCAGCTTAGAAAGGAGTTAGATCACATTTTGGCCCATAAACTCAATATATCTAATCTTTAATGATAGAGTGATAGATACCACTTGTGTTTTTTTCTCAGTCTGAGTTTAGTAAACAGTAACAAACTTTTAATATAGTCTCATAAATAACAAAACAACCAATTAAATGGATGATAAAGCTAAATAATCACAACTTAAACTCTCTAAGCTCAAATGCAACTGCACAGTATCTCACAACTCAAAAATACAAATTCAAAACTGCCCTCTCTGGTTGATGGGATCATTGAAGATATGCTCAATGAATCTTGTTGAAGACTGAAAAGAAATCTTCCTTGGGCGGGGGAGGGTGTCACAAAAAAACTTTTAGATAGAAGCTTTCTTTCTTTCTGTCCCTCAGTCTGTTTTCTTTTTGAGGGGAGGGAAGAAACAAAGACTGGAGGAAAAGACTATGAAGGAAGGAGGCTTTTAAGTGAGACTCTTAAAATAAAAGTACCAATAGTTTTCGTTCTTCTATGCTACCGAAAGCAACAAACACGAACACCGGCAAGCAATGAGAACTTTTGTTCAGGTTGGCTTAAACAGTAAACCAAATTAGAGATCAAGGAAGATTCTGAGATCACAATGGTTTGACTGTATAGGACTCTCAAGTGGTAAAAAGGGTGTCAAGTAGGCACTGCACTTACTGGGTTGTCTCTGCATCCTGCCTAACCAAGAGTAAGAATAGTTTAAGAACTGCAGGCCAAGGAGGACTTGCATTGTGTGGTTGCTAATAACCATGCATATGGAAGTAGAAGGCTCCTTCTTAATTTCTTCTTCTCAGTATATATGTTTTTAAATTTTATTTATTTCTTTTTATTTCAGAGAGAGAAAGCGAGAGCGCGTGAGCTGGGGAGAGAGACAGAGAGGAGCAGGGGGAGATGGAGGGAGTGACTCCTAAGCAGGATCCCATGACCCTGGGATTGTGACCTGAGAGGAAATCTAGAGTCCGATGCTCAACCGACTGAGCCACCCAGGCGCCTCTAATTGAAAAGAAATAGTATAAATGAGCATAGATGTAATGACCTCACATATTTAGAGTTTCTCATAGCACAGTTTTATTTTGTGAAATAAATGAAAATAAATTCCCACAGAATTCCTACCTACCTGCTCATGATCCCAAGGAATAAAAAGTCATTATAGGCCCTTTCTATCACTAAAAACTGTTAGAATGAATCTCTCTTCGTCGTCTTTGGATCAACACCATAATGTAATGTGGTTGAAGTGATTGCTTTAGTCATCACTCGGAGAAATATCAGAGCCCTTTCTTTTCTTACAAGGAATTCAATGTAATGTTTTGTCTTAAGATATATTTGTACCAGTCAGAAATGAGCTAACAAGTATGATCAAAGAGCTTATCTGCTCAAATATTTCTATTACTTTGTAGAATTACTATTACTGAGATTCCCAATCCTTCTACAGGCTGTGTCATACGTATGTGCGCATGTGTGCTACATAACAAAGACATGCCCCTTGTAAATAACCCCCTTGCATTAAAGGACTTTATTTTTTATCTGAATTTGGCCGAGAGTTCTGGAGAAACAAACTTAACATAAAATAAACTGTACTTAACACACCTTAATTATAGCGCCGTATTTTAAATTTGTGTTTGTGTCCCTGTTCCTCTTACCTCCCTGTTACTTCTTATGGGAGGATTTTCCAGTTAGTGGAATTTTCATAACCATGTCCAGCCCCACACTCTCTGGAAGTCACAGAAGAGCGGCTCTGTATCAGGTAATATCAAGTAAAATCCCTGAATGACATGGGTCCTCTACTTACTATCGTCCTGATGAAAAAGACTTCAGTAATTTCTGGCTTGGATTTAAATAGGCAGTTCTTTTTAAAAAAATGTTTTTAAATGTTTTTATTTATTTTTGAGAGAGACAGAGAGCAAGCAGGGAAGGGACACAGAGAGAGGGAGACACAGAATCCGAACCAGGGTCCAGGGTCTGAGCCGTCAGCACAGAGTCTGAGCGGGGCTCAAACCCACGGACTAAGTCATGACCTTAGTGAGCCGAAGTAGGACACTTAACCGACTGAGCCACCCAGGTGCCCCTTAAATAGGCAGTTCTTTATTTTTATTTTTATTTTTTTTATTTTTGAGAGAGAGAGAGAGAGAGACAGCATGAGCAGGGGAGGATCAGAGAGAGAGGGAGGCACAGAATCTGAAACAGGCTCAGGCTCTGAGCTAGCTGTCAGCACAGAGCCCGATGCGGGGCTCGAACCCACGAACCGTGAGATCATGACTTGAGCCGAAGTCGGAAGCTCAACCGACTGAGCCACCCAGGCGCCCCAATAGGCAGTTCTAAGTAAGCCTTCTTCGTTATGTCTTTGGGAAACAAGGCAGCATTTCTTTCTTCCCCCTCTGTTGAAACGGTCCATTACTACACAGGTGAAAAGCTTCTTTGAAAAAAAAAAAAGTTTTTCAAAATGTTTATTTTTGAGAGGAAGACAGAGGGAGAGTGGGAGAGGGGCAGAGAGAGAGAGAGAGAGAGAGAGAGAGAGAGAGAGAGAGAGAGAGAAGGAGACAAAGAATTCAAGGAGGCTCCTGGCTCTGAGCTGTCAGCACAGAGTGGATGCGGGGCTTGAACTCTTGAACTGTGAGATCATGACCTGAGCTGAAGTCGGATGCTTAACCGACTGAGCCACCTAGGTCCCCCTGAGAGCTTCAAATAAGACATTCTAAACTAGAAGGAAGAAGATATCTAAATAACGACCATGAGATGATAATGACATTCCCCATTATGTTCCCCAAACCATTGTGTTTCTAAGTCTGCTCCAGTAAGAAAATGAAACCAGTCGCAAAGAGAATGGGTGAAGAGGAGCTACACACAGAGAAAAAGATTAAAAATTTGGAATGCCAAACTACTGGGGTACAACCCTAACAAGGCATGTGTGTTGAAGAGAACACATGAAAGGTAGGGCAGTATTAACATCGCCTAAGTATGTTAGCCTGGTCATTAGTTTAATTTTCACATCCTTCAAAGCAGGAGGCTGCCCCCCAATTTCCACCTCCTGTGGCTTTCGGCTATTGGTTTCAGCATTTTAACAGATACGCACTTGCCTCCTACCAGGGCACTCGGTGTCTGGTTTAAATAGGCTTATCTCTCTCCTTAGCCTGTCCTGGAATTATGCCTGAAGCTCAGTCTTGGTAGCTTTTTTGGATGAGGTATCTCATTGGAAAGTGTCGTAAGCTTAGCCACTCCAATACGTCTTTTCAAAATTTAGTTTGACCTTCCCACTATCTCCAGCAAAGTTAAACAGTCAAAGTTAGTGTATGGTTCCTTTGAGCCTGCGTTGTAAACAGTGGCACTGAGGTGCTGCCAGATCTAAGTTTCTTAGCTCCTGGAGCTAAAATGAGAAATACAGGGTCTATCGCCATCCCCGCCCCAGTTAATCCAAAACGCGGGACTCCAAAAGCATCCCTCTCCCTTTCAACCAGTCGGTAGGTGAGTTGGAGAAGCCCTCTCCAACTTCTCGAGTCCTGGTTAAGGTTGCTGAGGTCAGGAAGCCCCTCGCTTTCGAGGCATCCACGCCAAACTCGGAGAAACAAATCAGAAGCCAGGGGGCCAACGAGGAGAGGTCGGGCAGGCGGCCTCTGGCTCTTTCTGGCCAACATCAGTGCGCCTCTGCCAGACCCTCCGGCCCTCGCGTTCTACTCGGGAGAGGTGTCATTACATAATCCCTGCTCCACAGAGTCACTGGGGCTCGGGTTGTCCCACGTCCCCCTTCTCCCCCCTCCGGGGGAGGTCGGATGACTGCAGACCCTGCGGGCGTCGCGCGTCCCCTGGATGTGCGCTGCCTGCCGACCCGACTCGCCCGGCGCTGCGACCCCGACTCAGGCTCCCTCCCCTCTCCCATGTCCACTCGCACGCTGCGAAACCCGTCTTCGGGTCCCCCTCACACCCGCTGTCCCGGCCCCTCTCGGGGGTCTCTCCATCAGACCTGCTGTCCGAAGTCCTCTCGGGAGCCCCCCCCCCACCCCGACTATCTGTACGGGTCCCTCTCGGGGGTCCCATCAGACCTGCTGCCCCAAGCCCTCTTGGGGACCCCCGACTTTCTGTACGGCCCTCTCGGGGGTCCCTCTATCAGACCTGCTGTCCCAAGCCCTCTCGGGGACTTCCCCCACCCCAGACCCTCTGTCCAGGCGTCTCTCGAGGGTCCCTCCATCAGACCCGCTCCCGGCCCTTCTCGGGGTCCCTCCATCAGACCTGCTGTACTAAGCCCTCTCGGGGTCCCCCCAGACCCTCTGCCCCGGGTCCTCTCGGGATCCCTCCCATCAGACCTGCTGTCCCACGCCCTCTCGGGACACCCCCCCGCCCCCCCGCAGGCCCTCTGTCCGGGCGCCTCTCGCGGGTCCCTCCATCAGACTCACTGTCCCAAGCCCTCTCGGGGGACCCTCCCATCAGACCCTCTGACCCGACTCTTCTCGGAGTCCCCTCCCTTCACACCTGCTGTCCCAAGCTCTCTCAGGGTCCCCTTCCCCCAGACCCGCTGTCTCCAGCCCCTCTTCAGATCTGCTGTCCCAGACCCTCTCGTGGTCCCCTTTCTTCACACTCGCTGCCCAAGCGCATTCGGGGACCCTCCCTCCACGGCACCCGCTGTCCCACGCCGTCTCGAGGTCCCTCCTGAGACCCGCTATCCCGGCGCCTCTCGGGAATCCCCTCCCCAGACCTGCTGTCCCAAGCCCTGTCAGGGTCTCCTCTCGGAGTCCCGTCTCCCCAGTCCCGACAAACCGGCTCCCAAACTCTCCGCACTCGAGTCTTCCCCGACCTCACTCCGTCCAGGGTCCCTGCACCTCGGCTCACTCTGTCACCGTCCCGCGCCCCGGTGCTCTCACCTCAGACCTGCTGTCACCACTCCCGGGCCCGGCGTCGCCACCGCCGCTTCCTCTCGCACACTTGTTCCCGAGTCGCTCTTCTGCCGCTTGTTCCCCGAAGGATCCCCGGGTCGGGCCGCTGAATGCCGGGTGGCCGCGCGGAGTCCCCGCCTGCGGTCTCGGTGTCGGGTCCCACTCTCACGCAGGACCCCGCCGCCGTCGCCGCCGGCCGCCACACGGACCCTCCCGCGGCCGCCGCTGCTGCTGTCCGAGGTGCGGCTCCTGCCAGGGGTGGCCAATCGCACCCGACTGCGCAGAGCGCGCTCCGCCCCACGGTCTCATTCCGCCCGCCCCCTGCCCCCGACCACGCCCCCAGCTTGGCTCCGATAGGCTCTCTACTGACCTCTCCTGACCGCGGGGCACAGGCCTGGCGCCGGATATAGGTACTTGATTGGAGGTGCCTGGGTAGCCGAGCGGTCGATGGCGCCTGAGGATTGGCGGAGTTGACTGTGGGCGGGGCGGAGCGGGGCGGGGTTTCCTGAGACGCGGAAGACCTCGCAACTTCAGTTACCCTGCTGGCCCGCCTGGGGTGCGGTCAACCTTGTTTGTGCTGCGCTGGGGTCAAAGTTCATGGCACTCCTCTGCGCCTTTGCTTTTCTTGGGAGACTCCCAGAGGCCAAGGACCCCTGGGGTTCCCAGGGACCTCCAGCGGAGAGTCTTTGAGGAGGTCCTCATTCTTCCATTATTGCTCAGCTTCCTAAGAAATTCTGCCATTGATTAATATAATATTCACCCAGGATTTGTACATAGTCCCTGGATTTAAATTGTTTCATTTCTTTGGCAAGGGAGTTGCCCTTACATTGCGTTTGACAGACGTCAGTTTAAAACTGTTGGGGGAAAAAAAATCTTTATACTGGGTGTATACTGTGAGCAATCAAGCACTCAATACTGATGGGGCCCGTTTGGGGAGGTATGAGAACAAAACTTTAGAAGTAATGTTTGTGGGTTTTGATCATTTTGACAGTGGGAACAGGAACTGCGCGGTAGGCTTCTGCAAGCTTAGTCAACATACTCGTTTTCAGAGCCACATATTTTAATGATTCCGAGTGAACTAATGGCCAAAGTGCAACCTGTTGGTAATCACAGACTCCCCTCACCTGCCAGGGGTAAAAGTGCATGGTGCTACTCAGAACCATTCTTTACATTTTTTGAAGCTGGATGTGTTGATTAAATCGATAAGGTTAACTGAAAACTGCTACCTTAACTCATAAACCCCAAAGTGTATGGACTTTGACAATTCATCTTTTATGACGAAATTGTTTCATTTCAGGAACAATTTGATCCTATGTGTTGTCAGATGGATACAGGACTTTGCTCTCAGGAAACTCTCCAACATTAACTCTTTTTTGGCTTTAACTCCTGCTGACAAAATTTGTGTTATAAACACTGTAGAGAATTCCCCTAGTGTTTTATTCAAAAAAAATTTTTTTAATGTTTACTTATTTTTGAGCCAGAGAGACAGAGTGTGAATGGGGGAGGGGCAGGGAGAGAAGGAGACACAGAATCTGAAACAGGCCTCAGGCTCTGAACTATCAGCATAGAACCTGAAGGAGGGCTCAAACCCACCAACCGTGAGATCATGACCTGAGCAGAAGTCCGGAAGTCCGATGCTTAACTGACTGAGCCATCCAGGGACACCCTCGCCTAGTGTTTTAAAATCATACTCCATTCTTGGGGTGCCTGGGTGGCTCAATCGGTTGGGTGGCTGACTTCCGACCAGGTCATGATCTTGCAGTTCGTGGGTTCGAGCCCCGCGTTGGGCTCTGTGCTGACAGCCAGCTCAGAGCCTGGAGCCTGTTTCCGATTCTTTGTCTCCCTCTCTCTCTGACCCTCCCCTGCTCACTCTCTCTCTCTCTCTCTCTCTCAGAAATAAGTAAAATATTAAAAAAAAATCATACTCCATTCCAATTACAATGTTTCTCTTTAAATTGGGATGCTGGGATATGCAGCAAGGGCCCATGGAAAGGAGGCTCCAAGACTTCATTTAAAATTAATTCTGAGGCAGGTGCCTCCGGAGCAGTGTGACTGAGTGGCATTTTGGAAAAGGATGCAAAGAGATTTCTAGGTGGTTCTGAGGGGACTTGATTTTTATAGGCCTAGAGAAATTGTCCAAAATTACTAAACAACTTACAAAGGTTAGGTAAGACTAAAGTCATGAGAGAATTTTGACCAGGTCCTCCTTTTAAAAGAGTGTTTATTAGCTAAGAGCTCATCCTAACCAATTCTGCAGTTGGCAAAATGGATTGAAAAAATAGAGTAAGTTTTCATTATCAGTGTTCAGTTGTCTATTCATATAAAAAAAATGCAGGACCATTAACAGATGTTATTTGCAATCAAGAAGTTAGAAAACATAAGCAAGATAAAGATTCTAGTGTCTTGAAACCAATTAGCAATGAAGTTAAATCTTTTATTTTTTGGATTCATATCAGTGAACTCTAATTTCTAAAATGTTGGTGCTTTTCTGATCTGATTATTGCTACTGATGAAAACTTAAGTTGCTCAATATAGTTGATTACAGATAATTTAAATGTGGTCTAAAATCAGAATAGAATATGACTTCACCCTTTGGACAAGAGATATTTCTGAAAACCTAGTTTAAATATAGATGGTGGATATATAGTGAGTCCTGAGAATGACTTGTATTTAAAAAAAAATTTTTTTTAATGTTTATTTTTGCGAGAGAGTACGAGCTGGGGAGAGGCAGAGAGAGGAAGATACAGAATCCAAAGTAGGCTCCAGGCTCTGAGCTGTCAGCATGGAGCCAGATGTGGGGCTGGAATTTGCGTGCCGTGAGGCCATGACCTGAGCTGAAGTCAGCTACCCAACTGACTGAGCCACCCAGGCACCCCAGAATGATTATTTAGAAGGAGCTTCAGAAGATTTCTGAATTCATGGAGAGACACTGCAACATTCCATTTTAGAAATTCTTGAATTTTCTTAGGAGGAAAAATCTCCTACAACAGAGCTAAAATTTTCATTACGGTAGAAAATAAGAAGTGTCGAAATAAATAGGATAAGTACATTTTTTCACTTTGAGGAGACTCTTTTGGGTCCCGTTCAGAGATGAATTTGGTCACGAAGGAGCTGAGAATCAGGGTATTGCGTTCCACCCTAGCTTTTGCATCTGGGTTCAACCTTACTACTTGTAAATTACTTTTCTATGGAGACTTGGGTGTAACAATAAGGGGCAGGGTTACTTTATACAAATAAACATCTCTGGGCCATCTTCCTTAACCATTTTCTTGCTACCCACAACTAGACAAAGGACATCCTAAATTTATTTTTAAGCAAAGCTTCTAACATAGTATCTCCTACTCAGAAGGAATCAAATTAATTCAAGCAGGTATTCAGCTGTCTTTGTTTTCTAAGTTTCCACACAGCATGTTCTTTACGTTAGCCTAATTAACTTCCTGCAGGCAAATATTCCACTTGTTCAGTTGAGAGTTGGTTAGCAAGTTATTGGATGGGGAAAAGAACCTTTTAAAAAATTAATATTCTAAGAAATATGAGGCAGCAGTAATGTACAGACAGTGTTTGGGTGTGATCACGTAAACAAGGCAGCCTGGATACTGCCACTTTTTAGGCAAATATTCTTTTCTCATCTGTAAAATCGGGAGAATACCTGATTGAGCCTACCTACACAAACAGAAAAGACTCCCACGGACTGGGAAAACACCATTTTACTGACCCCAAGATGGGGGTATCAGCATCCTTGTCTTTTAGGTCTCTTCAATAAAGCTCCAGTTAGGAGAGAAGCTAGGCTCTGGGGGGGATAATCAAGAAAATTCTAGATGTCAGCGTTTCCAGACCTATAAATGGGATGGTTCACATCGTTAACCCGTTTCAATTAAAGAGACCACCTCCACCTGCCGAGCTTTCACCCCTTCTACCTCAGCTCGCAAAGGATCCTCGCTTTCGATCTGGCTCCTTGCGCCGCCTGGCGGCTACTTCTGGAAACAGAAGCGCCTTCGAGCTTCGGGGTCCTGGCTGCGGCCAGGCCTGTCCAAGGATTTGCCTAATTCCAGGGAACCTGTCTCCGCCCCTCTCCGCTACCCAGTGAGGATTTTAGGACGGCGATGAAAGGGCTGAGGTCAAGGCGAAGGGGGCAGCCAGTCCACCTCCTCGAGGATGACGGAGTCAGGCGGTTCTCGGGCAGCTCGCGACCCGGAAGTCACCGCCGGCGCGAGGTCCCCGTTGCCGAGCGCGGGCGCGCGGGGCGGAGCTTGGCGGAGACGGGGAAGGGGTCGCCGCGGCTGCCGCCGCTCCGGCTCTTCGAGGTGGCTGCTCCCCCGGGGGCTGGTAGGCAGGCGTCGAGTCGGCAGGGCGCGCGGCCGCGGTCCCCGGGTGAGCCGCTCGGCCGCGGCCAGGGGCGACATGAGTGCCGCGGGGCTGCTGGCTCCGGCCCCGGCCCCGGCCGGAGCGCCGCCGGCCCCGGAGTACTACCCCGAGGAGGACGAAGAGCTGGAGAGCGCCGAGGACGACGAGCGCAGCTGCCGGGGCCGGGAGTCGGACGAAGGTGCGCCCTCCGCTGGTCCCGCAGCCCGCGGCGGGGGCGGGTGGGGTGCCCCGGAGAGGGGCGGGGCGGCCTCCGGGGCTGGGGGAGGTGAAGGGGCCGCCGGGAGGAAGTTCCCCCCGCCTGCGCTGGGGCCGCGGCGGCCGTGGGGACGTCGTCCCCTGACAGGTACGGGACGGGAGGGCTTGGGGAGCTGCAGTCAGAGTTGGCGGTCCCTTTAAGACGGTTCCTCGCCCCCAACCGTCCGTGGCGAACCTCACCTCGGGTCTTTCCCGGTGGGAAGGAGAGAGAGAAAGCCTTCCGTTAGGTACGTTGAGCTCCCCTTCGCTTTTTCGTTCCCGAGGAGATCAGAGCAAAGCCCCGTGGGGCTTCCAGGTCCCGAAGTTGTCCCCCGCGACCCTCCACCCTCGGGGAGATGCTCAGCCAGCCCTACGGTGGGTCGCGCAGTGCAGGTTGAGAGTTCAGGTTGCTCCAAAGAACGGGACCTGGAATCCGCCGGATCGAGGTCTCCATTTGGCTCCCCGAACCCAGCCATGTAAGCCTTAGCCAACTTACTGAAGCTTTCCAGCCTCAGTTTCTCCAGCTGTAATGGGGCTTTCCAGTGTCGGGGTATTAAATGAAATCTGTGCACAAAGTGCTTGGCATGATAGTAGATGTTGTCGTCCCCGCGGACGCAGGCACAGGTGAAGATGGCGATTTGCTTAATGGTGCCCAGGTGTTGTGTTTTCATTTCCGCGGTCTTTGCGTTATGATGACTCCTTAGAGGCTTTTCAGACGGGGCTTTACACTTCGGTGAGCGTCAGAAATAGCGTTTTGGAGGGAATTGAGAAAGGGGGTGCTGGAGGAGAAAGGACAAGGGCGGAAAAAGAGATAGACCACCGTGTGGGTGGAATATTCTGGCGCAAAATAGGGCGGTGGAGCAAAAGGTTGAACTAGCTGTCTGGAAGCTGTTTATTCATCTCACTTTGCCACATGCCTAGTACAGTGGCCGGCATAGGACAGGGATTCTGGAAAGCCCTCTTTGTGGAGAACCGGATCAGCAGCAGCCTTTAAAATGGCAGACACGTGCAGATAATAAACTTGAAGCGACTAATTGCCTTTGGTTAAACTACGTTTGAACGCGCGCCTTAACGAGGGATTTTGAATGTGAATCACTTGTAACTGCTCCGAAGACCCACAAGGGGGAGCGGTGAGGCCAAAATTGATTTTTTTCCCCCCTCAAGTAGAGCTGTTGAAATTATGTAGACTGTTCGCTCTTCTAAGAACAATGTTTAAAATGTTCTGGGGCAGTTTCTGTTTATCTTGCCTCCTTTCTTTTCCCTTTAGCTGTGACTTTGAAAATATTTCAGTAGTTGGAGCTGAGTTTATTGGTTTGTGTTCTCTTTTGTGTAGACGTGATGTAAAATCTGTTAAGGGTTCAAACCGGGCATCGAGCAGAAGAGCGCGTTCCTGTTAGGTTGATTTGGAGTACTGAGCGGGGCCTGGCTGCCTGTGGTTCCCCCTCTGACAGTGTCATCTCCTTTCCCTGAGCTGCCATTGTGGCTTCTGCAGAAGTAGCAGACTTGACCGTGACTGCCAATGTCCGGTGCGCTCTGTTCTCTGGTCATGCTTCATGTATAGGCAGCTCTTTGCATGAATCTGGCCATGTATACGTCGGAAACAGCATTTTATTTCCTGCAGTAACTGTAATATTTTCCACTGATGGCTTCTTGCACAGGCCTGCATTCATTTTGTTGAAGGTTAAGTGTAACAGTGTCCGGCGATGCCAGCTTTGTGAACTGTTGACTTTAACAGACTTTCCTTCCTTGATTTTACTTAGACACTGAAGATGCTAGTGAAACTGACCTGGCGAAGCACGATGAAGAAGACTACGTAGAAATGAAGGAACAGTGAGTATAAGTCTTCTGCTTCTTGTGTGGAATACAGGATTCACCAGGAAGTCTTTATAGTGATGTCATGTGTATGGTTTTGACCATGGAGCTTCCAAAGACCCTGTGTATATGCATAATTTCCCCCTTTAAATTTGTCCTATTTCATCAGTCCTCCTATTAAGAGTCTTTTGCGGGTTGGCTAGGAAGAACCTTGAGGGAAATGGGCCATGTAGCAGGAGAGAATGGTTTTCAGTGTCTTCATTTTTTTTTTTTTTTTTCAAAAAAATTTTTTTTAAAGTTTGTTTTTGAGAGAGAGGGCGGTGGGGCCAGAGAGAGGGAGACACAGAATCTGAAGCAGGCTGGCTCCAGGCTCCTAGCCGTCCTCACAGAGCCCAGTGCGGGGCTCGAACCCACGAACATTATGACCTGAGCTGAAGTTGGATGCTTAACCGTCTCAGCCACCCAGGTGCCCCCCCCTCCCTTTTTTTTTAAATGGGAAAACCATAACTCCGGGTCAAGGGTGTGTCCTACCTATTTGGTTCTCAGGGGACTCCACCGAGAGCTGAAGGTGTGCTGGTGCCCTGGAGAGCATGGCTCCTGACTCGCTCCAGTGTTCTTTCCACTTGTCCCGTCTCCACCCTCAGGCCTCTGAATGTGCCCAGAGAAACTGAGACCACTCGTTTTAATGCAAACACAGATGGAAGACTGCATAAAATATACTCCATAAGTGTTTGTTGAATGTATTTTGAGGATCTTGATTTGACTTCAGATTCTTTATCTTTAAACCAGATGATCCACATTCGGTTTTTTTTATAGATCCCATTAGCACATGGTTCGTGACCATCCTCTGGATTCTGTTATCCTTTTCAAGCTTTGGAGCCCAAAGGGGTAACTCAGCTAAATTCCACCCACCCGTGCTGAATAAAGAAGGATTACTTTTTTTTTTTAATGTTTGTTTATTTTGAGAAAGAGACCACGTGCGCTGTGCCTGCTTTTTATTTTTCTTCTCATCAGGCTTTTTACTGATTTATCTTGAACCATTTTCACCTTGAACCATATCAGTTTAGTATAGTTTTTCTGTTCCCAAATCTACATTTATTTTGCTTGTATTTTTAGTCTGTTAATATTCCCTTTCAAAGATGGACTCAGAATTCAAAGGCATTTGAATTTACTGTGCTCTGTGGTGGAAAATTTAATACACTGGGCTCCAAATACTTATTGTGTGCAGTTTACACGTTTGTTTCTTATAGTCCTATTTAAGTATTCCTTGGAAACCCTAGTTTAATTAGTGTGCCTCTTAATATTGGTTACAGGGGCTGCCTGGGTGGCTTAGTTGGTTCAGCGTCCGACTTCAGCTCAGGTCATGATCTTTTGGTTCACGAGTTCAAGCCCCACATCTGGCTGGCTGTTTTCAGCACAGAGCCTGCTTCAGATGCTTTATCACCCTCTCTCTCTGCCCCTCTGTTACTCGCTCATGCTCTCTCTCAAAAATAAACATTTGAAATCTATTGGATACAGAAACATTTTTGAATAAAACTGAATGCCTTGTATGATTCAAGGTGAGCATCAGAATTCTCCTTGATCTTTTGATCAGATCTCCTGTGGAATCCCCGGATTCTGTTTCACCCATCCCTCAGCCTATACAAATAGTGGGGTTGTATTTACCCCTTATGTGAGCAATCAAAAAGTTAGTGTGCTTGTTCTCTGTTGGTTGCAAGTCTTGTTTTGTCACTGTCAAAGTGGTGGGTGTTTTTCAGATAGAAGCAAAAATACTGTTGAAATAGGATTTACTTGTGGAATCCACCATTCAAACAGACTTGCCAGAGGAAATAATTGCCTTTAATCCATGTGGTGTGAGGGGGAAAAAAATAACACGAGGTGTGTGCTCTGTGTTCTTAGCCCAACTGGGGCTGTGGACAAATCCTGTGTTTTAACTGTTACTAAATTCTTGTTATTTCTCTGATCAGGAAAGGGTAGTACTTTTAAAAGTGAAACGAAGGTTTATTAACTTGGTGCTATGCCGACTATGTTATCTACATAGAAAAGGCATAATCTTCTTTGGAACTTATAACGTAATTGTATGGTTGATAGAAGGGCCCTGTTTAGGCCTTTGCTGCATTTGTATGTTTATACTTCCATATCCATAAGAAAATGGCATCACACTTTCAATTTCTAACTTCTCGCCTGTTGTTGCTTATTAAATTTTGTGTGTCTTCATATTTGTGGGTTTCAGACTGATTCTCTAAAGGTGAGATAGAGAACACAGGAGACTGCAACACTGAGTTAGGATTCAGAAAAACAGAATCCTTGTCCCTTTCTGATCCTGTTAGCTGCTGGTACCTTTTAAACTGGCTGGCAGACTCCAGTTTTCTGTTTCTTTCTCCTCCCCCACCCCCGATAGAGAGAGAAAGAGAGAGAGAGACAGACAGACAGACAGACAGACATAGCATGAGCAGGGGAGGGGCAAAGAGAGCGAGACACAGAATCTGAAGCAGGTTCCAGGCTCTGAGCTGTCAGCACAGAGCCTGATGTGGGGCTCGAACCCACGGACTGGGAGATCATGACCTGAGCCGAAGTCGGACGCTTAACCGACTGAGCCACCCAGGTGCCCCAGTTTTCTTTGTTTCTTAAAGGACATTAATAACATTCTCATAGGAACCCAGGTAAATCCTACGTGTAGATTATTTTGGAATCGAGTATTGAATGTTTTTTGTCTTCCAGGGTGACTTTTTCTTTCTTTAAACAGGATGTACCAGGATAAACTGGCTTCTCTCAAGAGACAGCTGCAACAACTTCAGGAAGGTTGGTGTGTGGTTTAACCCTTCATTTCTAAGTGTGCTTAGTATTGGAAACTTTGGAAATTTTTCGCTCCGCTGTAGGAGTGATTTAAAATTTGGTCTGGCTGATTTTAGCTGTCAGTTTTGCTAACTTCTGTCAGTAAAGTAATTTTCACTTTTTCAAAGTCTCAGACCCTTTGGAAGAGCATGAGCTAAAAAACATTGTGTGCCTAAAGCTAGACATTTTTAGGAGACGTTGTTACCAAAGAATACACGAAATGATGCATTTCTTTCTAAACGAATTGCTGGTGAATGGCGGGCCGTCCCTGTCGTGTTTTCTCGTGCTTGCTGGGTGAATTAGAAGTGGCTGTGTCTTGTTTAGTGCTATTTCCTGCTGAAGACCGTCCAGCATCAGGTAAGAGCATAGGCTCTCAGGTGCCATCGTGGGCTTGAAGCCCAGCTTCACTGCCTTCTGGAAATGAGACCGTGGGCACACCACTTTCTCTTGTTTAAAATTGTTTTCCAGTCTTCACAAGGCAGAAGGTGGAAGTAGATGAGATTACCTGTGAGGGAGGACTAGCACTGTGGGGAGCAGGGTGGGACGAGATAAACTCTCCGGCACATCTATAGGCATGCCTGGCATGGCTGAGCGGGAGATTTTGAAAATGGTGCCATTAACATACCCTGCTAGTACGTCACGATTGGGAAATGCTTTGCAAGATAAGAGTGACCGAGTAATTGGCTGTTTTGGGGAAAAGCAATGACAGGAGGAGACATTAGGTGAAAAACTATCCCCGAGCTATCCAGAATTGTTACTGGCCACGTGTGGCTATTTAAATTTAACTGAAATTAATAATTCCGTTGCTCAGTCGCTCTAGCTACATTCCAAGGGCTCGGTAGCCACATATGACTAGTGGCAGCCATACTGGACACTGCAACATGGGACGTCCCCACCATTGTGCAAAAGGTTCTCCTGGATGGTCTCTGCTGAAAGTTCTAGGCCTTACTGAGGAAGAATGAGCCTTTTTCAGGAGAGGGAAGCTCATTGACTCTAACTGTGGCAGCAGGTGATCAGAATCATTTGAAGCCCGCACCTTTCCACTTCCTCTCACTTGCTAGAGAGTCTTAATCCACTAGGTGGGGTGATTTCTGTTGTTGGCCTTGGTTGAGAACCAGAGTCCAGTTAGCTCTACTTGTGCCTTTCTTTGGTTTGTGTTTTACTTTGATGTTATTAAAACTGTCACTGCTGATACCGTAGGATAATTTTAGGAACTGAAATGTAAAGCAGATCTTCAAAGTAACGTTTTATTTTGTAAATCTCAAAATCAGGTACATTGCAGGAATATCAGAAGAGGATGAAGAAACTCGATCAGCAGTACAAAGAGAGGATCCGAAATGCAGGTGAGACTCTGTCTTGGAAGTAAGTCAGCTTCAGGCATTCCTCCTCTGGCTGATTATCGACAACGTGGTTGTGAGAGCTGCTGTCCAGCACGCCCCTCTGAGAACCCTCAGATGGGGAGGAGGGACGGGGGGGGGGGTGGGGGGACAGGACTCCAGAGCTACAGGTGAGGAGAGCTGGTTCCACTTTTTCCAGTGGCCAATCCAGCTTATTCGCTGTGGCTCCTCGGGTCAGTTGTGCTCCCTGGCGCCCCCAGGTGGCTTCTCGTCGTAAGTTATGCCCGTGGGGCCCCAGGTTAGGTGGTCTTGCCCTCTGTGTCTCCCGTCTGTGCAGCTGGCGGAAAGGGCCATCAGAGCAGCTGACACAGGAAGGAATTGTAGCTCGTTTCACTCGTTTCTGGTTTGCTTCTTTTGGCGTTCTCTGCTCTGGTGTTTTCCCCTTGAGTGTTAGAAGCGTTTAGGGGAAGGGCTTGCCTTGTGTTGTCACAGTACACAGTGTGTTCATTCAGTAAGAATTTGTGGAGCACCTGCCACATCCAAGCTCAGAGCACAGTGAATTAGTGGAACACCATGTCCTTGACTTTAGGAAATTTCATTGACAGAAGACATCCAAACGTGGATAAGTTAAGGAACATTCTGAGTCCATAAAGAATCATGCAGAAAGTAAGATGTGATGATTGTTCATTGCATGTAAACACAAATTCCTGGTCTCACGGGCAATGTTTTGTAAGCATTTGATTTTGAACGCCCACCTGGTGCCTGTTCTCGTGGGGGGGGGCTCACGCTGCGTCTGCAGGTGCCGTCTGGGTGCCACTCCTCAGGCCACTGTCCGTGGCTTTCTTTTCTGTTGCCTTTCTTACTGTTCCCTCTCTCCAGGGAGTAGCTGTCCTGTGTACACCAGCAGGCGGAGGGGAGGGGTGTGGGAGGCACTGGGAAAATGGAAGTATAGCCATTAGCCGCCTGCGCGCCCACGTCCCGCCTGCCGCTGAGGTTTCTCCCACTGCACTCTGAGTCCCTGAGGCGTCTCCTTGGGACATCTTTGGGATCCTCAGCCCTCTTCCCAGTGTTCCCCATTTGCAGGGGTGAGGCCCTAGGGCTAGGTCTTCGTCTCTGCACTTTAGGTCTTGAGCCTGTAAGCAGATATTTTGCTCTTAGAGCCCCAGTTTCTCCATCTATCTATGGGGGGATTGTGAATACCTCAGGAAATTGGTTTAAGATACAAGTAAGGAAAGTAATGGATTGAGCCATTTTTCTGAAGCTAGAACTGCAGCGTAAGCGTTGAGCTATTTTCCTTAATTCCACTTCCAACCCTGTCCTGTGTGCCCTTTCAGAAACATTCTCTCCCCTGCCCCCAGATCCACCCGCGGAAGAGCTCCGCGTCAGTCCCAGCCGGAGCCCGGAGGTAACCCTACAGCAGCCAGCTCCGAACCGAGAGCCGGTGCAGGTGTGCTGTCTGAGACGGCACGTACCCGCCGTGTCCGGTGGTTCGTGCGTCTAAAGCAGTGTGGGGCCGGCACGTTGGGCTGGCTGTGCTTGGGCTCAGTGCTCAGTGATCCCAGGACCAACGTGGTCAGGACCTCTGGAGGGGTTAGAAAATAATGAGTGGCTTGTCCCTTTCCTCATTAATTTTTTTTAATTTTAAATACTTTAGGCTCCACACACGGCGTGGGGCTGGAACTCACAGCCTTGAGATTGAGTCGTGTGCTCCACTGACTGAGCCAGCCAGGCATCCCTCTTCATTTAAACTTCCTATTCAATATGTATTGAGGTCTGAGTTCGTAATCTGGAGCCCTGCAACTCAGAATTCTAGATTATGTGTGGATGTGCGCAGATGCTTTTTTGTGGGCACGCGGGTCTATAGCATTTGTCATGTTCACGAAGGCGGCCATGATCAGATGTGAATAGCACCCCTGGAATTGTTGGTTCACTCACAGTCTTTGTGACCTGGGCAGCAGCCCAGAAAAGATCACCCAGAAAAGATTAGATGCCGTGGACCTTTTTTGTTCAAAGGGCTGGCTCTCTAGAGGGCCTTCTAACCTAGCCGTGGGGGGAGCTGCTGGGTAAACCGTTGCTAATGGCCCGGCAGGTAGTAGGTGATAAGTAGGCTATCGAATCCTCTTGGGTGGGGACTTGTAGGTATGTGTGGGGGGGGGGGGTGGGAGGGTAAGTGAAGGTTCCTCAGCAAAGGCTGAGGGGAGCTGCCTCGTGTGGGGGGCTGCATTCGATCCGGAGCTTGGAAGTGCATCAGAGGGACCCGCAGGGCATTGCTGTGGAGGCACAGCCACACACACGGGCATGGTGGCCTGTGAAGGGAGCCCAGAAGGGCTCAGAACCTCTGCCTCTGAGTTCTCGGGGATGTCCTTCCTTGCCGCCCGGAGCCCTTCTCACTTTAGAAACCTCAGTGTTGGTTCTGTTTCTGGAGAAGCAGCCTTGTTCCTTCCTGCGGCGCCCCGCCCTGTAGGACTGTGGGAGGGAGTGTACGCAGTGAAAGGAGGGATGACTTTGTTTTATTTTGCAGAGTAGTTTGGTTCCCGCTGCTTGATTTTGCCCTTGGGCAGAACTGCCAGAAGGGATTCTGTTCAGGGCCAGATTTTAACTAGATGCGAGAGCTTCTGCATCCTTCCCCTTCATGTAGATCAACACTTTACTGATGGAAACGGTTGCTCTGTGTAACGGTGCTTTCAGAAAGCAATTACTGCTTCTAAATGAATCCTACCATCACTGTCTGCAAGGGTGACATAGCCTAGTGAATCTAACTGCACATTTTCTCTCTTTCAGAACTCTTCCTCCAGCTGGAAGTAAGTCCCTTGGATCATCTGGGTTTGCAGGCCCTCCCTGAGACTGGAGTCTTGGTCTCCAAATCTGGAGAACCTTTCCTTCTGTCACCAAATGGCTAGTTGAAAAGCCCCCAACTGCAAGCCTTCATCACGGCTGAGTTTGGCCAGAGGACATTTTGGGTCTCCATTTAGAAATTCCCGTCTGTTGGTTTATAGATCGGGCAGCTTCTGCTTATCACAGGGGATGAGGGGGTGCTCTCACCCCAGTGCTTTCTTGTTGACTTTCATCTCCCGTTAAAGCCATCTGGGAGTGTGTCTAAGTTTCAACGGTCTAATAATTTGTTACATAGCTCCTTATGCAACCCAGTCTCTGAAGCGGCTCAGGGGTTCAGATTTACAGTAGAAATGCTCTAGGTCAGTAGGAAAGGCGGACTTAACATTTTTCCTTTCCTTCAGCAGACATCTGAGGGTTGGTTCTTTGTGGAGCACAGGGCTGTGGGACAGAGCTGAGAGCCTGAATCTTGGATGATGATCTGTTCCTGGGGTGTATGTGTGGGGGAAGTCCTGGCTTTGTGAGAGCTGCACGCGAGTGTGAGGTCGTGGTTTAACAGAGCCGCGTTAATCAGAAACCGTTTCACTACTGAAGTCAGTGGAGCACATGTAGTTACAGCCTGCAGGATTACGTGATCCACAGCCGTAGCCCACCCTAAGCTCCCTTGTTCTTCACCTAATATAATGGTGAGACCTAGAAAGTGAACACTTTTAAATTTAGTATTATTCAGTGTTTGAGTGCTTGAGAGTTCAGGTACCTAAAGAATGACCTGATAACCTAGTTGATTTTATCTTGGTATAAACGTCAACAAATCTAGTAACTCTTGTCATTTTGACTCCGTGTGTTTATTTTATCCAGAACGTACTTTTTTCCTGAGATATTATGGCTTTAAAAGAATTTATTACCTGTGAGAATCTTTAAGTTTTACTTGAAGCTACAAGCCATGTGACATAAAACGTGAAAGAGAGGAAATAGCTGAGTAGCAAGTGAACCACCGTGCTCGTAGTCTGGTCAGAGTTGTATAGTTCGGTTTTATCCACTCGTTGGAGAACTTACAGGCGCCCGCTACTGCCCGTGCGTGTGGGTGCAGCTAAGGCCGTGTTTCCCAGGGAGGTATCTTCTAGGCTCCCTCATGCAGAACTGGGCTTAGAGCTGGAGCCTGAGCCTTGGTTTCTCTTTGCATAGACTGAACAGGTGGAAAGAAACTACATTAAAGAAAAGAAGGCTGCAGTGAAAGAATTCGAAGACAAGAAGGTGGAGCTGAAAGAGAACTTGATTGCTGAGTTGGAAGAGAAGAAGAAAATGATTGAAAATGAAAAGCTGACGATGGAGCTGACCGGAGGTACGGAGGCGCCACAGGGCAGGGTCTGGGGGTGGGGGGGTCACAGTCCCTCCTCTGTCTCACCGCAGCTCCTCCTCTAGGCAGCGAGCCGAAAGGGGGGTGGGCTTTGGCATGACGGCTCAGACTTCCAGCTCTGTCTCATACTGGCTTTGTGACTTTGGTCGGGACACCGAATGTCCCTGAGCCTCTTTCCCATCTGTAAACTGGGGCTGATCAGACCTTGTCTCACGGGATTGTGGTTAGAGATGTGAGTGCCTAGCACAGTGCCCTGTGTGTCTCAGGCATTCAGCAAATGGCAGCCCTTTAGTAGGAGTGTATGCTTTATTTAATTCCTGGGTCAGCCACATGTCTTCTTTATATTCGTGAATTACTTACCCAGCTCCCTCTGTGATGGTGGGAATCTCTCTTTCTTTCAGTCCACCTTAATTACAGGAAAGTCAGTGTCGTCTTCTGACCTACACATGAGAACAGAGGCGTTTGGCTGTATCATCTGTGCTCTTAGATCCCTTCCCCGGGTGTTACTGTGAACATTTCAGAAAGAGTTGGTACAAAGTTGGCAGGAGTAGCCAAAGGGAACTAGTTTCCTGTGAAGGTAGTGAAGTTATGTGAGACCCTGAGCCAATCCCGCCCTTGCCTTCTAGGCTTCAGTGATCCGCATACGGGAACTCAGCAGGCTGTGGGTCTGTGGAAGGGAGAAGCAGCATGGGCTGACTGTCGCCATGTGTAGACTGAGGAAGCCTCAGATACAGGGCGGGAATTGGCTTGAACTAGATATTTTGGAACTTGGAAAAATTTCCGTCAGCAAATATTGCAAGACAAGTCGGTGAGTTCGTCACCTGGATGGGTGAGGAGCATGCCTTCTGCACACCCCAGATTCCACTCTTCTCATGTACAGAAGGTTTGGGGGCTCTGGCGTGTCTGACTTTAGTAGGGGTCTATCAGAAGTCTCTTGTTTTCATGTTAAATCCTGGGGGTGGGGTTTAGAAGTAACAGTTAAGTAGTATTTCTCCTTCTGTATTTCTGGTGCTGTGGCCCTTCAATAGATATAAACTTCTGGCCCCAACCCCTATGGTACACCCATGAGAACGTGGTGTGTCTCAAGTGAGCGTCTGAATCTTCAGAAATCTCTCCTCCGGTACACTTCCCTCATTGAGAGACGCAGAAGGAGTTCTGTCTCTGAAGGCCTCTGAAAGCAGCTCAGAAATGTGTTTTTGGTAAGAATGCGTGCTGAAACGGCAGCTTCAGACAGCACCGCCTTGTTCTTACGGACGTGCTTTGTTGGTTGGACCGCTACCCCTGTGCTTCTGTGTTCGGTGCAGTTTGCCTGTTTTCTGACCCGTATACCATTCTCTTTGATGGTGGCTTCTGGCATTGATGCCTCATCGCTCTCTGCTAGAGCCACCAGATGTTTGCGAGTCTTCATGAGGCTGGTGGGAAATCGTGTCAGTTTATAGCTGCTCCCTTTCCATCTGCAGGGAAGGATAGCATCACCTTACCTGTGATTTGGCATCCTGATTATTGACGAGCAGTAGACATTGTTTGGCCAGGCCGTTTTGCAGCCAGAATCTTAACTGGGACAGGAGGTGTCCCCAGTGAGTTGAGGCTGAGCCTGCCAGGGCAGAAAAGACAAATAAATGCGGGGAAGTCATTTGTAATGCAGTAAAATAGATTGCACAAGTGCTTAAAGCCAGCCATGGGCACTAAAGCTACCGATGTCCTTCCTCAAGCCGTTTGGTACCCTTGGCGTGGAAGAGCCCTGCCAAGGTAATGATAGAGCGTCGGAAGGAAAGGCAGTGGAGCTAGAAGGATAATTAGCGTGCCCACAGATGGTGCCGGTGTGGTGCTGGGTGAAGGGCCTCCTCTCCCTTGTCTCATTGAGTGACGCGTTTCACCTCTGTGGATTGATGCCCGGTGTCTGCGTTGGCCGGCTCTGCCTGGAAAAGATAGTGTTTAAAGTCTCCTCTTCTGGTCCAACGTGAAGATCTCTTGAAAAACAGAGCTGGAATGAGAGGCTGATGGGAAACTTGGACCAAATAACCTGTTGGGAACAGGGAGAGCCAGTGACCTGCTCTGCCTGAACAGGCCTGGAGGCTTTGCAGACTCCGCGGGGCTGAGTGGGGGGGTTGTCCACTGCCCACGCCACTCTGAAAGAACTTAGGAGAGCAGGGTGTGCGGGCGGAAGCCGGGACAGACCTTGGATGGATCAGCACCTCCAGCTGGGCTGTGTGTGTGAGCCACCTGGGGTCTCGATGAATGCAGCTGCTGCTTCAGGGAGGGCTGGGGATGGGGGCTGCGATCCTGCACTTCGAACTGCCTCCCGGGGGCTGCTGATGCGGTTGGCTGAACCACACTTGAGTAGTGAGGATGTATAAATGGAATTATCTGAGCGTGAGTTTTCTCTGCAGTTGAGGCCAAGGTTATGAGTAACTAATCAGTGAGAATTTAAAGAGCTTTAAAATGTGGGGTGCTTGATCATTTTTCATCCATTTGTCCTCTTCCTGTCTTGAGGATAACAGCCTTTTCTCCTTAACAGCCTATCTCCTTGGTCTCAACAGCCCACCAACTGCTACTTCATTTTCTTTTGTAAATTTTTGCCTCCCCAGGGGGCATCTTCCAACCCTCAGGCCCCTGTGGATGCTTCTTGTGACCTCATTAAGCCTGTGAGTTTCCTTTAGAAGATAACTGGATTCGTAGGTGGAGCCATGGATACTTACAATATTAAAGTCATAATTACAGTATCAAAGTATGCTAAAGTACTGTTTCCTGAGTATGTACAGAGAGGCAGGTATTACATAAAAGCACTGGACTCCCTCATTAGGCTGACAGATGTGGTTGAATCCTGGCCCTCTCCCGAACATGGTTCTCTGGTGGGTTTTCTCCTTTAGGAAGGAGATGGGAGAGCCTGCTTCGGAGGCTTGGTGTGAAGATCGGATGAGATAATGCCTAGGAGGTGCTTCAGAGCGTGGCTGGCACACCAAGTGAGCACTTAGGGATCGGGAAGTTGTAGCTCTCTTCAGTTCTGGCAGCTCCCTTCACCCTTCAGTGGACTTGGCAAAGACACTTCGGGGCAACGGCACTTGCTCAGAGTGCCCTGGTGTGATCATGCTTACGCCAGAATTGGTCTCAACCACCACGTTCTACCGACTTCCTAGTGGAAATGCTGTGGATTCACGTGGTGCTGAGTGGTTCATGTGGCGAGGCTAATATTGCCCCTCAAGGAGCTGTATTCTGATAGTTACAGGGCTGACACCGCTTTTCTGTCCTGCCCGGACTAAGGTGGTGTCTCCAAGTGCAGGCTTCTAAATGAAGGTAAAGATTTGTCAGGCTTGTTAGAATTGTAAAACCTGCCAAGGCACGTGTGTGTGGTTGTACTGATGCGGGCGTGGTTCCACGCCGTGAGGAGCAGGTGCCAGGAGGCAGGGAACCTTGGAAGCCCAGGCAAGGAGACCAGGCCTCACACAGTATCTGGGCAGGGAGAATGGAAGAGGCGCCCTGGGCTTTGGGTGGAGCGGGCCTGTTGCCGAGACGTTCCTTATTGGTGCTGCCCTTGTGGGATCCAGGTGTTGGGTGGGTGGTTAAGGGTGCAGAGGAGGCTTGATTAGTTCACTCCTTTAATACCATCCCTGTGCTCTGGGCAGCTTTGGCCTAAGGGAGATTGGGCCCTTCATTCCTACCCTGGTTGGCTGGTCACCGAAAACCTGATTTTTCCCTTCCTGCCCCCATCTCCTTGAGTTGTGATGCTGATGAGCCTGCCAGCTCCCTGGAGAGGGACCGTCTGGGTCCGTCGGACTTTGCTCTGGGCCCCTCCGCTTGCCCCGTGTTGCGCTGCCCCCAGTTTGTAGCTAGCTTGTTACATGGTTACGCTGCAGGGCTTCTTTTTCTGCCACTTCACGTTCTTTTTCTTGAGGATATTCCTTTGAATCACTGCAACTGCTGTGTTTTCAATGGCTAAACAAGCATGGGTTTGTTTTTAACAGTTGAAGTATGTTCCAGTGAAGTTTTTACTGCATTTACAGGCTGTAGGCAGGTGAGCTGTTGGAGTGAATGACAAGGCCCAGAGAAGTAAGAAACCCAAAGGCCAGCAGGGAAGTGGTAATTGTATGGTAATTGCAGGTAATTAATGTTATCAGGAATCTCACTTGGGACTGGTGCTGTAACGGCTCTGCCCAGGCCTGACTGAGCCTCGCTCCCGCTCTTCGCCAGTGTACCCAGCGCTACCCGCAGAGCGCCTGTATCCATGGGCCGTTCCCGCTCTCCTTGCTGGTGACTAGAGCAGGGGGACTTACGCCGTTAAGGTCCCATGGACGAGGTGGTTTGCGGAGGAGCTGCGCACCTGGTCTCCCCGGTCCGGTGTTTCTTCCTCTGGTGTGTTTGGTGTTCAGTCAGATGACAGACAGCATTGCCATGGAAGCGAACCTGCGAAGGGTCCCAGCTGTTCTGAGAGGCTTTCTGCTCGAAGCCAGTTAGAGTAGTATTGGGCTCGTTGAGAGGAAGACTGAGTTCCTGATCAGGTGCCGTCTCCAGGCTGCCACGCTCCAGCGTCTGAGGGTCACTTCCGGAAGTCTCATTTTTATGGTGTACCCACATTGAGCCCCTTGGGCCTCTTCCTGGCCAAACTCCCAGGAGACTGATATTATAAACTCAGTGTGTCAGGCTGTTGCTTCTCGTGAGCAGTGGATCATCCCGGTGGATTCAGACCAGGTCACTCAGATATCCTCCTCCTCTGTGAAAAATCTAGCTTAGAAGGTTGGAGCAAAGTCAGTGGGGTCCGTAACGCGCTGTAGCTTTGGGGCTACAGCACATGTACTTCCACGTTGATCTTTTCCACGAGTCCCGTCTTCCGCTGGCCAGGCCTGCTCCCCGTTCATCCTCCTGGACGGTGGTGGGGATGGGCTAATACATCTTAGGGGCCTTTTCGGAGCACCTTCCTTCTGCTGAAGCAGTCTTTTGGATAAAAATTGATTAGGTTATTGTGGTGAATAGGCTAATAAAATGGATTGATTTTTTTTCGCTCTTTCATAAGAATTTGATTATATTTTCTGACTTGTGAGTGATACAGTTAGGATTTTCTTTTTTTTTTTTAATTTTTTTTTTAACGTTTTATTTCTAGGAGAGAGAGAGAGAGAGAGACAGTGTGAGCAGGGGAGGGCCAGAGAGAGAGGAAGTCACAGACCGAAACAGGCTCCAGGCTCTGAGCTGGCAGTCAGCACAGAGCCGGATGCGGGGCTCGAACCCACGAACCGCGAGATCATGACCCAAGCGAAAGTCGGACGCTCAACCAACTAAGCCACCCAGGCACCCCAACAGTTAGGATTTTCTGAGCTTATTGGCCATGATTAGACTGGCCTATTCCCTCGTTCTCTCAGCTGTGCCTTTACTTGGTTCATTTCCATCACGTATGGCTCACTGTCCCACGCCCCATTCCTGGCAGCCCAAAGGGCAGGGCACACTTGGCCCATTGTCCTCGGTGGATGGACCATTCCTTGGTATCCACGCACTAAGTGCTCCTTCTCTAGTGTTCTTTGGGTTGGTGAGTGCCCTTCACACCCCACAGCTGACGTCAGTTGTCTTCAAGTATGTAACTTCTGTTTCATTCAGCTGTTTGTACCTTGACTTTAAAAAAAATTTTTTTTAATGTATGTTTTTGAGAGGGAGAGTGAGCACAAGCTGGGGGAGGGGCAGAGAGAGAAGGAGACCCAGAATCCGAAGCAGCTCCAGGCTCCGAGCTGTCAGCACAGAGCCTGATGTGGGGCTTGAACTCATGAACTCACCAACTGCAACATCATGACCTGAGCTGAAGTCGGACGCGCCCTCGTACCTTGACTTTTTGGAAAGATTTTTGTACAGTGCTTTTCCTGGCTATAGATGCCGTAGTGAAAACTAGCAGTGATTGAACTCTTCTGACGTCGGGCACCCTGTTTAGGGCTTTACTTGTATCATCTCACTCTCACAGCGTCCTGTGAGGAAAGTATTACTGCTAATTCCACGTTCTAGATGAAGTAACGGGAGACAGGATTTACATAGCCTGGGAGGCCCTTCCACCGCCACAGTGGGATCCACATCCACACCCACCAGCCAGTAAGAAACTGGAGGAGTGTTCTGTGTTCTGGCCTGGCCCCCCCTCCCCCTCCATGCACACCTGTACAAACACTACATTAATTGGGATTGCGCTTCTCCTCACTCCCCTCCGTTTAGAGGAATCAGTGCTGCCTATTTCCCTTGTTTTTTCTTTCTTTCTTTTTTTTTTTTTTTAATTTATTTCTGAGAGACCATGAGCAGGGGAGGGTCAGAGAGAGAGGGAGACACAGAATCCGAAGCAGGCTCTGAGCTGGCTGTGGGCACAGAGCCTGATGTGGGGCTTAAACCCACGAACCATGAGATCATGACCTGAGCTGAAGTCAGACGCTTAACCGCCTGAGCCACCCAGGTGCCCCGTTTCCCTTCTTAAGAGCAACACGCAGACGTATTTTTTGACCTGCACACATGATTATTGCGTCCTTGGCAGCCCCTGCACGCTGCCTCCATGGGAGAGGCACTTGAATTCCTTGCCACGGTGGAAGGGCTGGCTGCACTTGAACTCCACAAGGCTGTCCCGTCTGCTCTGCCGATGGTATGCATGGTCTCCTCGTCTCGTTCTGCAGGAAACTCTGGGAAGCCCCTGCTGTGTGCCACTGTTGCTTAGGTGTTGGGGTGGAATTCAGGGGTCTTTGGGGAAATATCCCTTATGGTGTGGCACTTGGTAACCGAGGTTTGTGCAGCAGTTTGCTCTGGTTATGGAAGATGGCATGGCTTTGGAAGCCATTGTGGAATGGGGAGTGTGGGGCTGGCTCTCAAGGGATTTGGAGGAGTTTGCCAGGCAGAAAAGGGGGGGCCAGGCAGAGAGGAAAGCGTGCAAAGCTTGAAGGCATAGTAAGGCATGTGCCGTTGGGTCACAGACTAGCTAAAAGCTCTCACACGGTTATGTATGAAGGAAGGCAGAGGGGCAAGACCAGAAAGAGGCATGGACTTTTTTCCATAGAACGTGGTAAGCCATAGAAGTGTTGAGTAAGAGGCGGATGTGTTGTATAATGATGTGATTTGCATCTTAGGGAAATTGCACTGAGGGAGGTGAGGATAGGATGAGGGGATGGAGTTGAGAGGTGGTTTCAGGGCAGAACTGCCTGTGATCTGGTGAATGTGATGCTTGAGTGAAGGGAGATAAGTCACAATGACAGACTCTGTTCTGGCCGTGAACGATTGACAGATGTGATGTCCCCAAGACTCCGGAGGGGAGGCAGCCATGGGAGGTGAGACGAGAAGTGAGAGTGGATGGTGTCACTGGGCATAGGTTGCCATTCAGAAGGGTGGGGGAGCTGGTATTGGTGACCGAGGCTGTGAACTGACTGGACTCGAGGTGTCACCAACAGAAAGGAGTCCCAGGGAGATCTGTGTGGTG
This sequence comes from Proteles cristata cristata, assembly GCA_017311185.1. Classification (NCBI taxonomy): domain Eukaryota; kingdom Metazoa; phylum Chordata; class Mammalia; order Carnivora; family Hyaenidae; genus Proteles; species Proteles cristata. Next base: position 759,208 of record JAESUZ010004867.1, on the reverse strand, counting down.
GTGGCAAGGGGAGGAGAGATTTTAAAGCAAGAAGAGTCAACAGTAGTGGAGACTGCAGAGAGAAGGCAAGGAGAATGAAAGGGGCCTTTATTATGAGCCTTCATTACATCATTCTTGTTAGTCAAGTAGCTAGGAAAGGTTATAGAATAAAATGAAATGGAGGAGTCTGTGGGTAAAAATGTCCTATAAAGACATTGGTGCTGAGGCTGGTGACCTGTCCCAGAGCCTCGTGCACACATGTGCTTCAGGTTCCCTCCCTCCGTGGGAACAGCAAGAATTTGTTGACTGAGATGACCCAAAGGTTCCTTCTGATCGCAAGAGCCGGTCGCTCCATGGCTTCTTAATTTGAGGGAAGAGGAGGGAAATCCTAGTTTTCGGGGTGCTGGAGAGAGCAGCAGCTCCACAGGTAGACTGTAGGGCAGGGCTGCGTTTTGGGGGTGGGGGGTGGCGATGACACACTTAGGCCAGCCAGTGAGTCTTCTGGATAGCCCGCTTCCAGAGTCCGAGATGGATGTCTGGATTGGGCCGTGTCCAGATGTCCCCCAAACCAGTTCTGATTGGGTGGCTGTGGGACAGATACTTGTACAGTACAGCAGTTCTACTGACTTCAAGTGGGAGTTGGATAGATTTACCCGTTCAATTCTTGCCACAGATTCTATGGAAGTGAAACCCATCATGACCAGAAAGTTGCGGAGGCGACCAAATGATCCTGTCCCCATCCCAGACAAGAGGAGAAAACCTGCTCCTGATATCCATTTGCATCAAGCCTTAATTGCTTTTTTCCCTAGACTACTGAATCTTGCTTATCTGTTTGCTAGAATGTACACGTGGCCATTGTCCTACAGAAGCTGTCGTGATTGGCAAGCGTGAATATTTATCCGTGGGCTGTGGAGTGGCCTTCTTCCTGTTGAGTCCTTGCTGCTGCTGCTTCCAGTGGGAGGGGTTTATAGAGAGTAGTTATTTGGAAAGGCACCTTGCGGTGGGAGTTCAGCCTGGTGTTAACACTTGGAGATTCAGGGCGGTCTCAGATGACACATGCCTTACTTTTATTCCTGTAAAACAAGGACAGGGACACCTGTCCTTTGTGCCTGTTATCTACATCCTGAAACCAGTGTGGTGCAAGCTGTTGTTCAGTCTCCTAAAAGAGCCCTTTAATCATAAAAACGGGAGCGGGAACAGGGCATGCACGGCAGAGTTTTGTTTCTGTCCTCTTGGAGAGGGTAAGTAGCCATTTGCACAAAATGATTCAGTTGTTTGCCACCAATAAAGGGTTTTGACTTTAGGTCCCTTTGTCTTCACTTCACAACCGAGGGTTTAAGTTACGTGGGCAGGACAAGCCCGTCTGTGTGTGTCCGCGGGCACGTTGCAGGGCTTCGGATCTTTACAAGAGCACTGCATAACTTGAGGAGGAAGTTCTGGTGCCATGTCCTGTGCTCTCACTCTTGAAGTTACTGAACAACTTAGAGACGCTTAGAAGAAATTTGTGAGTTCTTTCATGTACCTGGGCACCACGACATTTAGTAGAATCAGCAGCTTCCGAGAGGCAAAGTGTTGTAGCAACAGCATTCGACATAGTCACACTGTAAATTCTAAAGTGCTGGTAGTGTTTTGTTGATTTCTGCTCGCTTGGAAACCATGGTCCTCGGACACATTCCTTTAACTCTTGACACCCCAGCTAAACTATTTGTTAACAGATGAACAGATCATGGAGGATCTGAGAACGTTAAATAAGGTACAGTTTGATTTTTTGATTTATTTGAAAGCTTAGGCTTGATAATGGTTTTGTGCTTTATGATGTTCGCGTGTTACTTGTTAAATCAGTTTGATACCTTTAACGCCTGAAGTTGCATCTGAAATGATTTGTTCTAAGATTTCTTGTTGTTCTTCCTACAGCTTAAGTCACCCAAGAGACCAGGTAAGTGCACAGTGTTACTGGCATTTGTGCAATCTTTTTATCATGTTGTTGGAAAAGCATGCTTACACCTCACAGGGAATTGTTGCACTTTTCAAAAATAAAATGTTCATCATTTGCTTAAGAGCAGTCATCATGAAGACTGAAGGGAACCTTAAGTGCACCTTACCCTGATTTTTTTTTTTAAATCCTGCTATGTAAAAGCTATTTTTGCCTTTTCCTTCGGATTTATTGTAAAAGAGACAGTTGATTGATCGGCTGGTGAAGGTTCCCTTCTGTGTAGGCATCAAGTACAAGATTTAAGTCTACCTCCATTTCTGGAAATGAAACCAGAAGGATTTTTCAGCATTACTTTGTGGAATTAAGCACTAGGCACTGCTGTTGCAGTGCCTTCTCATGGCCTGGCTCTGGTAAGGGACTCATAAGTCCCAGCTGATAGAAGAGGCCAGCCCAGTGTTCACGGTGGTTCTTTCCAGAGTGCCACTCGAGAGTCTGTGCTAGGCTGCAAAATAGAATTCTGTACGGGCAAGGCACTGCTATGCTTTAAGCCCTGTGATTACTCACATGTGCCTCTTCTCACCAAGGCTTGTGGAAGGAAACAAGATCCTCTTTTGTCTTAATCGCTTCCTTCTGAGGGCCACTGTTGTCCGCAGGGAGGTTGAAGGCATGATGGGGGAGGGGTGGATGTAAGTGTGTGAATTTAGATCCTTTGAACCACCTGTAGTTACTACCACTATATTAGCTGGACCCTGTACGTGCATGGTAGCCTCCTCTACCTAGTCATGAGTTGTTTGAGAAATGACATCAGTTTTATAAAGAGATTTTTCTTGCCCTTCTGGGCTTCTGATCACTGGGGTTTTAGTCCTATTCTTAGGGACCTTGGGCAGATCCCTTAGACTGCATCTCCGGTTTCTCCTCTGTTCAGTGAGGTTAACCTTTGCCTTGTCTACCTCACAGGGGTGTTTTGAGGAGCAAGTTAGGCACAACATACAAAAATTTTGTTGAATTCTCCTTTTTACACCCCTGGGGAGTTAATGATCAAGATTATTACCACTTTTTAATAACAGATCAGTTAAAGCATGTTAGCTGGTGGACGCTCATGCTTGTTACATGCTTAGTCACTGAAATATCTTTGGTTCCTTCAGCATCCCCGTCCTCTCCTGAACACTTGCCTGCCACACCAGCGGAGTCTCCAGCCCAGAGATTTGAAGCTCGGATAGAAGATGGGAAACTGTACTATGATAAAAGATGGTATGTTATGCAAAAACAGATTACTCATAGGAGTCTCTAAAGAATGCCTTGGAAGTGGGGCTGGGCTCTTGCTGCCAAGCACAGCTGCTACTTAACTTACATACTACTGAAGTGGGTAATGTTTAAAAGTGTGTCAGGAGTGGGGCCCCTGACTGGCTCAGTCAGTGGGTCAGAAGCATGGGACTCTTGATCTTGGGGTCATGTGTTCAAGCCTCACAGGAGGCGTAGAGCTTACTTAAAAAAAGTTTCAGAAGTCATTTTATCACTAGATTTCTGAACGCAGCGTTTCCCCAAAATGTGTTCTGTTGGGGACCCCCTTCTCTGTGCTTCTGTCATCGTGCTAGAATTTGCAGGCCTCTGTCTTTGGTGCTGCCCCTGTAGACTGAGGCCAGGGCTATGTCCCTCTTTGCCTTCTCTTAATGCTGCCCTTATGCACTAAAATTAATAGGTGTTCTGTGGAAAAAAGGATTTTGGTGTCAGATAAGTTTGGGGGATGACCATGTTAATTAAGGTAAAATGGGTTTCTTCATTGTGGTGCTCTTTGGGTTCTCGGATATGCTCATGGGCACTGTCAGTTTCTGAGATGATATCAGCTGTTGACCCCAGGTACTATTTTTGCATGCATCATTCTGCTATATGAGTGTTCTAGGAGATATACTTGGAGGAGTTGAATCTTAATACATTACCAGTTTAGAGACTTTTTTTTTAAACTGTTATTTGCATAATTTTATTTTTTAGCTGCATATGAGTACGTATGTTACCTCTGTTTTTTAATATGGCGGAAATAATTTCAGAATAAAGACCATTAGAAACCTTCAAGCCACCAGCATTTTTATTGAAGAAGATAGAGTAAAACAGTATGAAAGGGGCTTACAGACTCCTTCAGTTTTATTCAACAAATGTTACTACCTGCTCTGTAACTAGGCATTCTGCTAGGTGTTAAGCCACCCTGGATCCCTCCTCGTGTCACAGCTCCTTTATTCTGATCCCTTTTCACTGTGCGGACGCAGGCATACTCCGTTCACGTCATGGTGGACACAGGTTTGCAGACTTAATTTCCACCTGTTTGTGTGGAGAACGTTATCCGGGGTTATTGTGTGTACTTATCTGTCCTTACCGTTTGTAATGGCTGTCATTTATAATCTTTTTGAGTTTCAGTGTGTTTAACCCCAAGTCCCAAAATTAGAATTATGGTTATTTAGGATTTTTTGAGCTTTGTTTAAAAAACCTCCAAGATTACTAGTTGATTATGGTATATTATACTTCTGAAGTTGGCAGAAACTCTTAGAAATGTAGTCATGCCTGAGATAATCCGTTCCACCAAAATACTAAGTTACAGTGAGTTAATCACCCAGTTGATGGTGAAGGCCTCCCTGTCTGTGAGCCTCATCTTAGTGACTCTGCCCCCCTCATTTGACTATTTGGTTTTCTTCAAAACGTGCAGTCATATTGGATCTTAACATTGCTTATCAGAACATGCCACCACTAGGCGGCAGGCCCTAACAGCTCAACACACTGAGGGGCAAAAATAAGATGAGAAATGTTTCTAATAATGAAAACCAAATAACCTTTAAAGATCAAGCCCGCACATAAGAACCGTCTTCAAAAATGATGAGATTTATCGCTAGCATTTTTACGGATCTATGGGTCTTAAAGCTATGTGATATTTCAAATGATGTTCATTCTGTAATTGCGTTGCTTCAGATCTTTCTAAGGTTTAAGTATTAGACTTTATGAGACTTGAGAGTGAAAATGCAGTTAAAATACAGTTCTTGTTTTTCTAAAAAAGGGATCCACAGTGCCTGGTGTCTCATAACATAAACAGAGTGGTGAGGTTAGATGTGCTAGACCTCCTGAGATTTCTGAATGAATTTTGCTATCTTTCTCATGGGGACTGCTGAAATTTTTAAAAGAAGGTCACTGAGGCGCACCTGGGTGATTCAGTCCTTTACGCTTCTGATTCTTCATTTTGGCTCAGGTGCTGATCCTCAGGGTTGTGAGGTCGAGCCCTGCGTTGGGCTCCGTGCTGAGTGTAGAGCCTGCTTGGGATTCTCTCTTTTTGTCTTTCTCGGACCCTTGCTCAAATAAATAAACTTAAAAAAAATGATTAATTACAAAAAAAAAAGAATGTCTTTGGGAGCATTTTCCTTTTTCAGTGAGTTTAAAGTTGCTTGTAGTTGAGTATGGAGACTTGTTTCCGTCTGAATTCTGTGTTTCTCTTCTTTGGCCTTGGCAGTCAGAGTTGATGACACATTTGTTGGAAAGTGGGTCTCCTTACCCTGCTGTAAGTGGAAGGTGTTCATGGGAGTCCTGGCCAGTGCTCTGACCAGTGTGTAACTGGCCTGCTCTCTCTCTGGACTCTTGCTGTCTGGCCTCTGTCAGGTTGGAGGCTGTCATTCTTCCTTCTGTACAAGTCCTGTGGCTGAGAGGTCAGCACGCCGCTTTATGCTCTTTCCAGAGGTGCAGAGTATTTTGGTGCAACGGTATTTCTGGCAAAACCGGTTTCATTGAGTTTTAAATGACTTCAGCAGAATGAGTGTGATTCAGGCTTCCCATCTCTTCGTGAACACTTATCAAGCTACATTTCGTTTTGAAAGATAAGCATCTTTGCTTTGCCTTGGTCTGCTAGTGGTTTTAAGGCATTTTATGTCCTGCTGTAAGTCTTCCTCACATTTTGATTTGGACTAATGACCCTTCTTAGCAAGTACCACCAAAGTAGCTGATGTTTTAAAATAACTAACTAACTGATGGTGCCGGCGGACTGGTTTATCTCTCCTTGCTTTAAATCTGGGGCTGCTGATGTGAATCAGGAACGAAGTCCCCCTGCTTCTTCCAGCCTTCAACCGGAAAAGACCTGAGATGGTGAAGATTTACACCAAGGCGTCAGGGCTCCTTGAGGTTCCAGAGCTGTGCCAAGGCATTCCGTTTTTTGGGAAATGAAATGTTAATATCCAGGTTCCCAGTAGGATACAAAATTAATTCTTTCCCCTCCTTTTTGACCCACGTTTTAAGGAAATTGCTCTCTTCCATGATAGTAGTGTTGATTCTAGTTCATTGGGTTTAACAGTAGAAGCAAAGCTCTAAGAGCTCATTTGTCAGGATTCCCAGGTCAGGATTTCCATTAGTAATAAAGTAATAAAGTCAATTTGACTTTGGGGGCCTGTTCTCTGAGGCTGTTTCAAGTATTTTTTTCAGCTGAGATGAGGGCAGCTTGGAAAATGGGTTAATTGGCAAAAAAGTGATAATGTACGCTTTTACTAATTTAGCTCTAGTTGCTGCTTTCTAACAGTTTTTATGTCTAAATTTATTTTCAGTTCTCTCTTTAGTTTTTAGAAATTGAGGGAGTAAATTTGTGTGTTGAGGTTGTTGTATACTTTTTAGTTTCATTCTGAAAATATGAATGGTAATTTCTGAGGACTCCCCCCCCGCCCCCCAACCCCAAGAATTCAGATCATTGAATAGATTTCATATCCAGGGATAATCGTTCCCCAAGACCCATCTGGAAACTCACTGGCTTGGCAGTGGACTATTTTGGAAACCCACAGGCCAGCTCTGCTATGGAGCAAATGGTGACCATTGGTGGACATTCAAGCCACCACCATTTGGTGGTCCCAGAGCAGGCAGATTTGGGAGGTGGCCACATACTCAAGTCCCAGACCCCTTCTGGGGTAGGGCGCAGTGGCGGTGGTAATAGGCCAGATCTCCTTGTTATCGCTGGTCACTGGTGTTGGGGTTTGAGTCCTGTGCACATCTGAAGGAAAACAACACATCTCATGAGGTTTGACCCTTCTCCCAGAGTTAGCTGTTGTCTTTCGTAGACATTATAGTATTAATTTTATCATTAAGTTTTGTTCTTACCCATCTTTGTTGTTCAGGTATTTTCCAGAACCATGGTTTGCTTGATTTTTAACCTAAGTAACACTTGCTTATTTCAGAAAAAAGAAAGCCATGCAATAAAAGGAATACCATTTTTTAAAAATATTTATCTTCAAGTTCGTTACCATACAGTGTAGTCTTGGTTTTAGGAGCAGGACCCTGTGATATAGGAGCCCCAGTGCTCATCCCAACAAGCGCCCTCCTTAATTCCCATCACCCCTTTAATCCCCACCCCTCACCACCCTTAGTTCTCTGTATTTAAGAGTCTCTTATGGTTTGCCTCCCTCTGTTATTTTTCTTTCCCTTCCCCTATGTTCTTCTGTTGAGTTTCTCAAATTCTACATATGAGTGGAATCATGTATCTGTCTTTCTCTGACTGACTTATTTCACTTAACATAGTACTTTCCATCGGTGTTGTTGCAAATGGCAAGATGTCATTTTTCATTGCCGAGTAGTATCATGTATATATATACACCACGTCATCTTTATCCTTTTATCAGTTGATGGACATTTGGGTTCTTTCAAAACTTGGCTATTTTTGATAGCACTGCTATGTATATGATACCACTCTTAATTGACATATTTTTATAAAATTGTAATACACATTTTATTATACATCTTAAACTAGAAATTTATCCAGTTTTTTCTGTGTGTGTGTGTGTGTGTGCATGATACACATGTAACATGCATATGCTTTATGTGTACAGGAACATAATGGACAGTTCTCCCCCCTCCATGTTAGCAGTGTATTCAGCATGTTTCCACACTAGTAACATACTTCTTCACCACACTGTGACCTTTCTTTATTTAAGTATTTAGAAAATAGTATCAGAATGACTTGGGGCTAGGTGCATGTTGTTTTGTCTTCGTCTTTTAATAACTCATAATCCCTGTAGAATATCTGAATATTCTCCCTCTCTGTATTTTTATTCTGACCATCACTTGAGATGTTACTATTTGCATAGGAAAGTTGGCTTCCATGTGGGAGGGAAACTGGAGTTTTTGAGGGATGCTGTGAGCTAATTCAGCCTTTCCTTATGCTCTGTATACTTCAGACCTTGCGATATTACATATTTAGCATAATGAAGGTCCCCTGACCCAGTTTACCAACTGATCTCTGGCCAAAAGCAACTTTAAAGCTGAGTCTAAACCAATCTCGCTGTTCTAATTGCATTTATGATTCGATTTCTTTTAACAGTGTTTTCAGGAAGTAAATTGAGTTGGAAATCCGAGTTTTCAGCTTCTAAGTAGCAGGTTAAAGAGTGCTTAGAACCTAGATTGGAAAAGCTCCTTGTGGGAGTGAAGTACATCTCTCACAGTGATATCTCGGCAGTAGATTATTTCATTATATCAGCAAAGCAGTCTGCCTTTTTCCTCACACAGAAACAATAAGATGCAGTGCTTTGCTGGGAGATGCATTTTGGTAGAATTTACATGAGTTGGTGGGTTTAGCCAGATCTGTGCAGCCAGAATGAACCAAAGGTTATATTCTTGACTGCCTAGGGCTGGCCCCGACCCGGGTTCCCAGCTGCAGCTCAGCTGACACTTCCAACTCTTGTAGTCCAGCAGCTGCTCCTTCCTCTTGTGGCAGCTGCTGGGGTCTCATTTGGGCTTTGGCCTTGGCTTCATCACTTTCCTCCTCAGCCTTGTCCCCCTGACTTGTAGAAGTTGAAGGTGGTCCTGTGCTGCAGGTGAAGAGGATCGCTACTGGGGCTGAGATGGAAGGTCTGTCTTGTCTGCTCCACACAAGGCAGCTCTCCTGACTGATCGGGTCCTGACTGATCGGGCCGAATTTGATCCCCTTTGGTACACGCCTTGGCTCTCAGAACTTTGCCTGCTTAGTGCTTGCCAGGTGTGATCACTCGGTATTCTTCACGGCCGCTGTACTTGAAGCTGTGTGACATCAGGGACCTTGTGGCCCTTGCACTCTCCACCTCTGACCTCCAGCATACTCACTGGTACACAGTAACTTATTAGTGAGTATCTGTTGGCTGACCAAAGTGAGGGCTGAATTTGGCCTGCCTTCTTATGGATGACGTATTTGGACACATTGAAAATAGGTTTGAACAAGTATTATTTGTGTATTTTGTCCACTGAACCTTCAGTGATTTGGGATGGGCCAGCAAGTGGGAATAGGTTGGTTTTTTTGTTTTGGTTGTTTTTTGGTTTTTGTTTGTTTTGAGAGAGTGAGAGAGAGCGAGCGCAAGCGAGCGAGCAAGCCTGAGCTGGGGAGGGACAGAAGATTCGAAGCAGGCTGTGCACTGACAAGTGAGCCTAATGCAGGGCTCAAACTCACGAACCACCATGAGATCATGACCTGAGCTGAAGTCGATTCTTAACCGACTGAATCACTGAGGTGCCCCAGAATAGGTTTTCTTTGAAAAATTGTAATTTACTTTTTGAAATGGGTTTTATAGTCCAAACAAAAAGTAAATAGGTGATGTTAGTTTCCCAGCCTTTCCTCACCCCTCTTTTTCCCTCTGTGGAAGGCCCAAGGAATAGAAGTTTCAGATTTAGGGGAAGATTAGGAGGCCATCTGATCTGATCCAAGGATGGAAGCCTTTAAATTAAAACTGAAATCTAGGCTCTTTCTCAGAATTGGTTAAGAGCGTAGCTCTTATGTGAGGTATTCTTTCTACAAAAGAAGAAACAGCACAGCAAATAATTATAAAGAAGAGGGTGGGAGGAAACGATGGGTATGTTTGTGGTGGTGGTGATTTCACGGGTGTATACTTAACCCCCAGACTCCTCGAGTTATAAACAGTAAATACATACAGCTTTTTTACATGTCAGTCATGCCTCAGTATGGTGGTTAAAAATGTAAACGAATTTGTCTTGTGTGTGGCAGGTACCACAAGAGCCAAGCCATCTATCTGGAGTCAAAGGACAACCAGAAGCTGAGCTGTGTGATCAGCTCTGTTGGAGCCAATGAGGTAGGGACTGAACTCCCGAACCCTGCAGGAGAGCACAGTGCGACAGACCCACAGGTGCCGCCCAGAGAGTACAGTGGAACCTGGGGTTCTGTGCGGGTTAGGAGGGAAGTCAGCACTTCAGGCCGAAACCGCATGTAGTCAGAATGACCCCCGAACATCCCTTACTTTGCTGGGCTGACAACCTATGTGGATTTGTATATTCCTGGTGGTACTTGTGAATTCCATGTACGGTTATTGAGTTGGGAACCCCTGAGAGAGACTACAGACCAGAACAGAAGGCAAGTCCGTGTGGTATCTGTGTGTTCACATCCTGCTGCTTTGTAAGGGAACCATGTGCTGAGAATGGAACTTGCTTGTGAGGCTTTTCTCAAGAGCTCTCATGGGTACTGAGACCTTTGTTTTGTGCTGTGAGGATTTAATGAGGCGCCTGGCCTAGGGTCTAACACACAGTAAGTGCTCAATAAATGGATGCTAGTCTGATCTGAGCCACACACTGTTCCTGCCTGCTGTCTTTACGACTTGATATGTCCCGTTCTGCCTCTCAGCAGTGAGCTATCAGGCTCTTGTCCTTAGGTATTCGTTTCCTTGAGTCTCTCCTGTGGGATAGGGACTGGTTCTTTTTTAAATGTTTTATTTATTTCTGAGAGAGAGAGAGAGAGACAGCGTGAATAGGGGAGGGTAAGAGAGAGAGAGGAGACAGAATCTGAAACAGGCTCCAGGCTCTGAGCTGGCTGTCAGCATAGAGCCCGACGCGGGGCTCGAACCCACGAACCGTGAGATCATGACCTGAGCTGAAGTCAGACATTTTAACCGACTGAGCCACCCAGGCGCCCCGGGACTGGTTCTGAAGTCTGCTCAGAAGGTCATGCTCTAGGATAGTATGATTGACGATGTGAGTTCTCTGACTGGCCCTTCATTAGGGGCATGTCAGCAATATGTAACTTGTATTGTTAGTAGTTTTGAAAAAGTTTAAAACTTTAATAGCTCGATTGGCTTGATCTTTTATCAGTCCACAAATGTCTGCAAAGAAATTGATTTTTATGTGTCTACCCTCTGTAACTTATTCGTGACAGTGCACAGTAAATCTAATGAAACTGGATTATGAAATAACTTAAGCCTCTTCCATTCTCCCAGCTTCCTGAATTGAAAATGCCCTCAAATGTGACTAGTTTGCAAAATGATTGTTTACTCAGAAGTTAGGGAGAGCCTTCCAGATAACGAATGTCTTTTTCCTCTCGGCTTGGGGTCTGTGAGTCACTGCCAGTCAGAAGCAGAACAGGGGAATCTGATGAAGAGACCTGCTGTTCGTCAGCAAGAGGTGTTGTGACTTCCCCCGCAGCCCTTGTGCCCAGCCACGTGACCTTCTAGGACCTAAATCTGACTTCATAACCAGTGCATTGTTCTCCTCTTGAGATTTTTCAGGAAACTAGCAATGCAGGTTACATTCTTTCCTCTCTCTGTTAAAGATTGTCATCCTTTGACATGATAGAGTGTCAGTGAGCTCTGACAAGAAAATGGTGACTATGAGACATGTCACCTGGAGGGGAGAAGCCTCAGTGTATTGGCATGCGACTCTGATAATGAGGAGACCTCTTTCATTTCGTGGAAATATTCTAGCTCATTTTTCAGGTCACATCCAAAGTGACACTGGAGCCATGTGCCCTTTGCATAAGTTGACTCCAGGCACATTTGGTGAGGGAGTCTGAACCTGGGGGGTCATTTTTCAGTTTAAAGTGCTTTTGCAAGGTCTGAGGGGCTCAGCTCCATGTGAGGTCTTTAGTTTAAAAAAAATTTTTTTAACATTTATTTAATTTTAAGAGAGATCGCAAGTAGGGGAGAGGCAGAGAGAGAGAGAGAGAGGGAGACACAGAATCCGAAGCAGACTCCAGGCTTCGAGCTGTCAGTACAGAGCCTAAAACAGGGCTCAAACCTACGAACCATGAGATCACAACGTGAGCCCTAGTCAGACACTGAGCCAGTTGAGCCACCCAGGCGCCCCTAGTTTTAAACCAGTATATTTGACTGTAGAGTCTCTTGTTGATACATAATCACATTAAAGAGACTGAAATGAGACCAAGAACACTTTAAACCCTAGAAACTGCGCAGGGGAGGGGAAGATGGGCCTGGAGACCTGGGTGTGCACATGCGGAGGAGATGCAAAACTTGCAAAGAATCCTGTGTCTGGCCCCATCTGCTTGCATGTCAGTTAAACGGATGAGGAACGGGTGAGAAGCAGAGTCCGGGCTGGTCTTGTGGACAAGACCAAGGGGATTTGGTAGCAGGTGCCAGGGTTTGCACTGGACAAGGTGACTCAGCCTTCCTCTTCTGTAAAATGGGGGTGAGGATAGTACCTTGTGGGGATTGTTACAAAGATGAGAAAGCTCAGGTGTGTTGTGTGCCTGAGGAGATGGCTTTCTTCCCAGTGCTGGCCGTAGGGGATGGCACTTACTGAATGCCCTTGTCTGTCGTGGTCCCCTGCTGCCAGAGTTCATTCTCGGTGCGTACAGGAATACGTCTGCCCTGTGAAATGTCAGACATCTGCTACCATCAGTGGGAAAAGAATGTGGTCAGGAGGGAAGGACTGTCTTAAGCTAATTGAGGCTTCTGATGATCCTAATTGGGTCTTAGCTCACTCATGGGCTTTTGTTCCTCCTCTTGTTATTTTTCTTTTTTTTTTTTTTCTCCTGCCATGACCATTGGCCTTAATTGCCAGGAAACCAGAGTAGTGAGAAGCTATAATATGGAAGTCCTTTGGGGCAAGGAAAATATTTCCAAATTTGATTGAAGGTTTATATTTGTGAATACATGTGTTTTGAATGTTGATAATGCTGTAATCAAACCAAATTAAATGTCTTTAAGATCAAGGCAGAAACAGATCCCAAGATCATTTTCTTAATCAGAGGTGTGAGAGAGGGACAAGGGGGTGGGAGGCAGGGGGTCCAGGGAGGCGCCTGCTGTCCTGGGTGGTGGCTGCCTGGAGGAGGGCCACAGGTCAGGGAGGGGCTTTGAGGACCTCCCAGGTGGACAGGAAGAGGCTGCCAGTGTTCCGCCCACATCCCATTCCTGCAGGTGTTTTGAGGCTCTGGAAGATGTGCTCCTCGGTGTGTGACGTCCGCCCCTCTCACTTGCTGTCTTTCCTTCTGGCCCGCAGATCTGGGTGAGGAAGACCAGTGACAGCACCAAGATGAGGATCTACTTGGGCCAGCTTCAGCGCGGGCTCTTTGTGATCCGCCGGAGGTCAGCGGCTTGACTTTCTACAGTGTTCTTCTTCCCTTGACCTTTTTTCTGGAGTGGTTTTTGGTTTTGTTTTCTTCCAAATAGAACGTTTTTAACCCGGGAATTGCTCCCTTGGCCTTGGAAAATGGGGAGCGCTGTCGTGGATTCCGTGAGGCGCTTTGGTGGCAGCTGCTTCGGCCTTTGCGTTGCTCCTTCCTGCCTCGACCTCTTCCAGCCGTCAGTCACCGTGAACTCTTCCTTTTGGGAGGATCGGGAGTTTGACTTACTCGTTTCTTTATTTTTTTGCTTATACTTTTTTTTCTTTTAAAGCCTTCTTTGAGTTTGAAGGAACTTTTTTTTAAATTAATTATCTTTAGGTCTTTCTACCAGGAAGGGTTACAGTCTACACGGCATTTTCATGAACCTGATTAGTGGATCACGTAGGTCTTTCCGTTGTCGAGCCCAATTCACTGTTTCCCCAGAAGCTTGGGGCAGAGGTCCTAGCAGAAGGAGATTAATTCTCCTGGCTCTCAGCCTTCTCTAAGAAATAAATGCCTCGTGTAACATCTGGCGTATGCCATCCATTCCACTGGCTGAGCGACAGAAAAATTTGCCTGGGTGGCTACGTGCACTGAGTAAATGGGGTTGGGGGAGGGGGCATTTTCACGCTCCTAATGTGCTGAAGGTACTGCATTTTAAATGTTACTTAACGCAACTGGTATATTCAAACACGATTGTTCTAGCTCAAGCTGGAATGAGTGGTTGTTTCAGAAGTTTTTATTTCTAATTGATTTCTGTTCCCTGCTCCACGTAGCTGGAGTGGCACTTGGCCCAGGCTGGTTATCCAGGTCATCCGTTGTAGGTGGGGAGTTGGTACTGACAGTGCAGTAATCGGTGATCCCTAAGCGCTCACTCATAACCCTGTTTGCACCCTGGTTGCTGATGCCGCTGTTGTTCGCTGACCATTTCAAGCCCGCGGAGCCTTGTCGTCAGCGCCCCCAGCCTCCCAGGAGGTCGGGTCCAGCCTGAAGACCAAGAAAGCTCTGCCGTGGCTGCCGCCAAACCTGCACTCTTCCTAATGATTCCTGGTGAAATGGCCTTCCCTGTGCTCCCTGCTCTCTGCCCCTCATTCCCATCCTCGGGGGAGGGATTCCCTGGTGGATAGGGTTTTCGGGATGGTAGCTGCCACCTTAGGATATTTGAGGAATTTGGGGTTAGAGCAACTAACTGTTAGCATCTCTCTGGGAAATGCTTACTTCCACATCCCAGCGTATCTTTGTACCTAATACCCCGGTCTCGGGTGATTCTCCCTGCGTTGTCTCTTGATGGACACACCCCAAAGCAAGTTGTGGGCCGTGAAAACCCATGAATCACCCTCTCTTGTAAGTCCTGGCTTCAACAGAGACCAGACCTTACTGACTCAGAGTAAAGATTGTACAGATTCATTTTTGTTTTAATTTATAATTCGTTTCTTTTTTTCTCCCTGGAGTTGGAATCTCATTTACAAAACCGGTTAGATGATGCTTGTTTGTTTAGAGTCTGCTGGGTGTTCTGTGCTGCTTCTCTGCCCCCAGCCCCCCATTGTGATGTTTACTGTCATGAACCAAGTCCATAGTACACAGGTGCTTTGTCTTTTGTTCCTTTTTGACAGCCTTTGCTCTCCTGCTTGAATTGTCACTGTGGTGTGTGTAACATCCCATAATATCGGGTAGCTGTCTGTTACCCTCTAGTGCCCTTGTGATGGAAATACATTTAGATATAGTGTGTGTGGTCATCGAAGTTTGGGTTTTTTTGTGTGTGTATTTGCCTTTCAATGATCGGCTCACGTGGCTGGCTAGCAGCACACCGAAGTGTGGTGTGTTGGAAAGGACTGTATTCAAAACCACTGGGGATTCAGCATCGAAGCAACAAGTTGCCTTTATCCCCCCCTTGTCTGGTGGCTCCGTTGGGCTTTTGTGAAGTAACTGTTTATTTGAAGAGCACGGTACGGGCGCGCTGGCCTTGCCTCTTCTACAGATTTGAGGGTGATGAGGCAGTGCTCTGGCCTTGGCCACTTCACTGCCTTTTGCTTCTCCACATCCTCACAACCCTTCCTCGTAATGTAGTGAAAATGGGGGCAGATGAGGAGTAGACCTGAGACACAGCACAGTCAATCGTACTCTTAATCCCAGAAGATTTAGTTTATTTCATCACTCCAGAGATGACAAGCCAGCAGTTCAGCCCCTCTGATGGGCAGAGTCCCCTTGTTAGGAGATGGAGGTGCTTTGGAGATGGGCGAAACAGACTTTGAGGTTCCTGTACTAAGAAGGACTAGCTTGTAGCCCAGGTGGCCATGCTTATTCCAGAAGTTCTTTCTCTCTCCCCAAATTCAAACTTTCTTGGAACTAACTCTTTGAAAGAGGTTGATAAAGACAACTCTCACCAAGAACCTGCACTTGGGTTACTTGGATCAAGAATCTGTACGTGTATTTTGTTTGAGGCACCGACTCAGTATTATACACAGTGTTTGCTACGGATGTGTCCCGATTATTTATTTAACCTCTGCGTAGAGCCTTGTGTTGCCTTCCTCACCACCTGACTCCCTCTCTCCCAAAGCCAGCGTCCTCTTGAACAGTTTCCAGATGGCCGTAGCCATACCAAAGCCAGGATGTTTTCACTCGTTTGGATTCCAGTATTTATGGATCTCTAACTACCTAACTTAATTTCTTTTTCTTTTTAAACTTCTTACTGGGGCCAGTATAAGATCCCAGAAGCTGATCTGCAAATCAAGCCATTTGTCTTTGTGTGTGAGACCCTGTGTTCAGGATTGGGTGACTTTTCTAAGAGAAATACTGGGAGTGGGGAGGGGTTGGTTACTTTTTTTTTTTAACCTAACATGGAGGAGCAGGGGAAATCCTATTTTTTACAATACTTTTGTGTTTGTTTTCCTATTAACATTTCCTTTTATCCTTCAATTTTTACTGAATTTCCTCCTGACTTAAAAATCTTGTTTCTAATCTGGGAATTTGAAATCTTGGTACTTAATGTTATGCCGTTTTTTTTCCAAAGAGTTCCAACCACTTTAATACCAGAACATGGTAAAAATTTGTAGCCGTTTTCAAGCAGCTGGTGGGCTTTTTATATATCGTCATTAACTGGTACCATTAAATGTTCTGAGAGGTGAATGTAAAATGTAAAAAGTATAGGGTTTTGTTTTTTTTTTAAATAACAATAAACTTTCAAAGAGAAAACCAGTATGTAGTCTGTGTTCTATCCATTGACTTGATAAATGATTGAATTTTATTTTAGGCTTTCCCTCCAGCAATTGTGGGAGAAGGAAATCGGGGGAGAGGGGAGGTATATACTGGATACTTGCCTGCTGTGAAGAGGAAGATAATGGAGTGATGTCAAAGATAGGCTCTCAGTTTTGTGAAGAGCAGTCTAGAGGTGTTGACCCATAAATGTGGTATATTCTCTCCTTGTTGGAGATGATAAAACAATTTCATGAAAAGTTGAGTCGATGCAGTTGACCTTAGATAGGAAAAACCTTAAGGTAGACTCGTGTGATTACAGAGGATGTTGCCATTTGGTACTCTAGAGCACTTCTCAGTTTTACCAAAAAAAAAAAAAAAAAAAAACACACCAAAAATCTGGTATTTCCACAGCTCCCTGGTGGGTAAACTGAGGCTGCTAACTCCCATAAGTGGCAGACCTGGTGTGCTTGTGACCCAGGTGTGGCATGCCTATCAGGAAGGGCTGCTCTGTGCTCTGGATGTTGGAGAAGGGTGGTCACTATTTAAAAAAATTTTTATTGTAACATAACATTCATACAGAAAAGTACACAAATCTTATCTGTAGAAGTTTCCTGAATGTGAACGTGTCCATGTAACCATCGTCTAGATTAGGAAATACCACTTCCAGCACCCACAGCCTGAGCAGGCTTCCTTCCGGTTGACAGTGCCAGCGGGGCTCAAGGCTAGCTCATCTGGATTTCTCTGTTTCCATCACCTTAGCCTTCAGGCTCTTGAGTGCCCAGGTCTTTATAGTTGTTCCAGAAGAGCCAAGTCCCTGATGGAGGCTAGGGGCTGGCCAGGGATGTGAGAGCTGGTAGCAAAGGATGTGGTGAAATGGGAAGTGGAAAAATCTTTGGGTTAACTCTCACCCTCCCGCTCGTTGCCAAGGCAAACAGAACTTGCCCTTGATGTCAGCATCTGCCTTTGCGAGGGTTCTTTGTCTACGTCAGGCACTATACTAAACCCTGCGTGCCAGGCTTTTGTCCTTCAATCCTTGTAATCTGTGAAAGTGCTAATTCTCACAATCCAGTTGTTGTTATTTGTTAATATGTTGTTGATGTATTTGTTAACCTAGTCTAAGACTTGGCTTAATTCTACCCTGAAACCCAGGGCTCCGCACCATGCCTAGTCCTACTGCGTACTCCGTAAATGTTGTCAGGTACTGTTAGTGTAAAATGATGTGCAAAGAGTGATGTGCAAAGACAGGCGGGCTGGTGAATAATAATAGCTCCAGCCCTAGGTACTGTGCCCTTCACTTTTATTATTTCATCGAAGCCTCATCACAACCCTGGAGAGAAGACACTTGTTATCACCAGTTTTCAGAGGAGGAAACATTCCTTTATCACAGGGATGGTTCGGTAATTTCTCCAAGGTCACATACACCAGATTGCACAGTCCCAACTCTTTCAGACTCTAAGCCAGGCCTCCTAACCACTGCCCTGTGCAGCCTTTTCCCGGCCCCCTTTGTTAACAGTGTATTCAGCATTTCCACCTTTCTCGAGCCCTTCCCTGGGAGTTTGTATTTATCTGCTCTCACCTCTTACAGAGCAAATTTTAGAGGTAAAAATGCCATAATTTGCTAGGACCCTTTCTCCTGGATAACTCTGGGCTTCTTCCTTGGTAATTAAGTTGAGAGAGTCACAGTTACTAGCCAAGAGGGTCCTTTTCTCTGAAACAGCATGGGCAGGCATGTAACAGGTATACAAACAGAGCCATTTAGAATGTAAAGAGCGAATGGTCTTGATGGAGCCGACTTTATCTAATTAGCAACGTGAGAGCCTTTGGAGGAAAACATTTATCTTTTTTTTTTTTCCCCCAGATCACTCTCTTCCTGCCTGCCTTTCTTGTCATCTCTGAAGTAAGCAGGGAAGGGTAGGAGCCATTGAACTGGTTTCTAAAAATGTAGATGGAGAGCTGGACACGCTACATCTTGCTGCTCTCTGGATGTCGGTGGACCTTTTCATGTCGTGTCCTGCTGTAGAGCCACTGAACGAAAGAACACACCAGTTCAATGTCACCTGCTTCAGACTGCCTGCTCAGCTCCAACCAGCAACCTGCATAACAGCCACAGCTAGGGTTTGCAGCCTTTGGAGAGAGGCAGGGATGAAACCAATTTCTGGTCTCTTTTGATAGCGTTAGAGACACCCCTCATCCATCTTTGGTAAAGCTAAGCACCTTCCCTGCTTTTAAAAAGGAGACAGTAGATGGAATGCACTAGAAACATGGACACCAGCTCAGTCTCTTTGGACATAATGACATGATGAGAAATGTATTAGCTTTAGGAATTTTAGTGTTTACCAGAGTAGATATTCTTGTGAATAGCTATGATTATTAAGACGAAAAGATAATGTATGTTTAGAATGATCTCTAGGGGAGTGAGGGAGATAAGATACAATATAGGTACCTAGACACTTAATCCCTTTACCCATTTTTCCCTAATCTGTGTTTGCTCAATTCTCTGAAAGATACAGATCTATAAAATAACAAATACTGATATGAGAAGACCAATAATCAGAATCTGAAAGACTCTCTCCCCTGTTTCTCAGAAGATGGAAGGCTGACTCAGTAGTGTGCTTTAGCTTTCTGCAGCCTGATGCTCCTATCTGTTGGCATCATCTGCCTGCCCGCTGATGGTATGAATGGGTGTGGGGTCAAAGTAGGCAAGATTAGGAATGCCTGGGTGGCTCAGTCCGTTAAAGCATCTGACTTTGGCTCGGGTCATGATCTCGCGGTCCATGAGTTCGAGCCCCGCATTGGGCTCTGTGCTGACAGCTCAGAGCCTGGAGCCTGATTTGGATTCTGTGTCTCCCCCTCTCTCTGCTCCTCCCCTACTTGTGGTCTCTCCCTCCCTCTCTTCCTCCCTCCCTCCTTCTCTCCCCACCCCCCCCCCAATAAATAAAACAAAAAGAGGTTCTAGAGCCAGCTAAGAAAGCAGTGCTCATAGAGAATAAGCAGTTACTGAAGGTAATACAGTGGCCTCAGGTTGGCAAGTCTGCATATAATTAAGAATCTTTTTTTTTTTTTTTAACATTGATTCTTTTAAGAAGTTTTTGGGTGTTTACTGAGATGCAGTGTGGCATAGTGGCGGTGTGAGAAAAGCAAAAGCTTTGGAATCAGTATTTGAATCCAGCTTTAACTAGCTGCTGTGTGAATTGAGGCAACTTCATCTCTCTCCCTCTCAGTTTCCTCATCTGTTAAATATCCACCCCAGAGTGTGATTTTGAGGATTCTCTTAATGTATATAGCATTACTATATGCTAAGCAGTTTACCCGTATTAACTTACTGAATCCTTGTAATGACCCTACGAGGTAGCTACTATTACAAATCCTCACTTTGTAGGTGAGGGAATTGAGAAACAGGTTAAGTACTTTGCCCAAGGTCACCTAGCTAGTAAATGGTGAGCCAGGATTCGAAGCCATCCCTCCAGAGCCCTTGCTGTCATTGTTCTCTCAGTCACCATACTCTGCTTTGAGGGGGACGTAACACAGGACTGGATCTGGGGAGTGCCCAGTCTCTGGAAACTGTCCCTTCCATCGTCACTACCGCTGCCCTCTATCTGTTCTCTGTCCTCGGATGTTAATCTGCAAAATCCTAAGAGACCAGAATGATTTCAGGAAGCTAGTTGAGTGCCAAGAAACAATGAAGGTACAGTTGGAAGCCTTAGAGATCACAGAAGCGTCAGCTCCTACAAGTGGGTTGGAATGAGTGCCCAGCCCATTAGGTTGAGGACGATTCTGAAGCCCAAATTGGGCAGAATGGGAGGAGCGGCTTAATCAATTAGTTTTGTTGCTGATTGAGTTTGACCCCTTAATTTTGAAGATGAAAACCTCTAAGGCCCAGAGACGGTAAATGATGTGCCCAAGTTCATATAGCTGTAGGCAGAGAGGTGGTGGGGGTCCTGTGTTCCGGTGTGGCCAGTCGTTAACCCAGTGACATTTACTTAATGTCCGTGTGCTTCGTTGTTGGGGCACACTCATTCTAACATGCCTCGGACCTTTCCCATTTTAGCATTGATAATCTTGCATCCCAGGAACCATCTGAGACCCAAGCAAACAGAGTCAGTTGGCCACCCTGCTCAGTTTCTGCCTCTGTTATTAAGTAGGGATATGAATTGGCATTCTTCCATGGAGTTGCTGATTTCCATGGTTTATGTGATTTCTTCTAAAGCACTCAGAAGTAGTGTTTGGGACATAGTAAATCCTCAATACATGTTGGTGACATATTGTTTGTCTTGTGTTCATTATTACTGGAGCAGAGTGTTCCCGCCAGAGAATGGGATCCTGGAGAACTTCCCTATCATCCCAACCAAGACAGGGGACCTTGCCAAGATCGTCTGGTCACCTGGAGCTGACTGTTGGGATGTTTTTTCTTCTCCTTGAAAGAGTAAACTATCACAGCCTTGAGGATTGGCATTAATGCGTTCAATCCACATGACATTTGTTGAGTATTGGTTCTTTTGGGGGATTAGAGAGAAATTAAAGTGTGGTTCCCTCCCTCTGGGACAGTGAGGATGGGGAGCCATGCTTGTCAGTAATTGTGGCTCAGTGGAATGGACGGTTCATTTGAGGCCTGGAGAAAGCTGGACAGAGAACCTATTAGCAATTGACATTTTTCGGGTGGGTGGTTAAACGCTTGACGTGCATTATCTCATTATTTGTCATGAATTTGTTGTTACATATGTGGAGTTTAGAGACTGGGAAACTGAGGTTTAGAAAGGTGAAGACATTTGCCTTAAGTTCACCCAGCTTGATTCCAAAGCTGGTCTTGCTGATCCAAAGTCTGCATTTTCATGAACCATGAATGCTTTACAATTACTTCTGAAAGCAAACCAAATTCGAGCTTGGCCTGAAAACCAAGGCAGGACTTAGTGTCTGTGACCAGGAATGGGAACCGCATGCAGAGGAGATGGTTCGCATGAAAGCAAGGTAGGGGACATGTTTAAAAAGTCAAATAAGAGTGTGGGCTCGACAATGACTCTGGACGAATGAGCTTTGAACTTTAAAATCCTTTATTTCCCCCAGCCCTGTATCTTTTTGTCCTTCCACACTTTGGGTTCACCTTCCTTTCCTTTCCGCCTCAGTCCTTTTCTCCCTTCCCCTGCCCACCCACCCCCCCGTTCCCTCCCCCGTTTATATCGCCAGTGCGGTGGCTCGTGGCAGTCTTAGAGGGACGCTTTCCAATTTCACACTTACATGCTCCTGAAAGTATTCGTAGACTAACTCGTATGTAAAACCAATAAAGGGCAACAGCACACATTTCTGTTAGACAGTAATTTTGTTTGACTCCCTTTCTTCTGTTTTGATCACTCTTCTTCCTGCAAACATGGTGCTTTGACCTTACCAGCAGTGGAAGTTTCAGGAACCCAAGCATGGTGGAGCTTTGTCAGTGTATGTGTAATAGGAATGAAGAAGGGCTTGTGTTTATTGAGCACTTACTACGTGCCTGGACAAGTGCTAAGTACTTTTCGTGCATTACCTTTTTTAGTACACTCAACAGCCACGTGAGGTAGGTCTTCCTGTATCCCGTTTTTAACAGATGAGGAAATTGAGACTCCGAGGAGAAGAGGATTCACGTCTGCACCACATTCCTACGTTTCCTTTTCCCGCTGGCTTCCTCCATCCTGGCATGTAGTGCCAAGGTACAAAGGGCCAACGCCCTCTGTTTTCCACACGTGGAGCAGACCCTGAGAAGGGAAGCAGCTTGCCTCAGATCACACCGCTGATGAACCAGTAGAGCAGAAGCTAAATCCAGGTCTTGCAAGTCTTAATTCAGCAGCTGGGGGAAACCCCAGGCTGAGGCCAGAGGGCATGGATTTAAGAATTGGGTTTGAATTTTAGCCCTGTGACTTACAAGCCGTGTGACTTTGGGCGGGTCTCATGACCTGTCTGGGCTCTAGTCTAGAAAGCGGGGACGACGATGACAACCATCTCAGCAGTTTATTGTGAGGGTTGAGTGAGGTCCCGCAAGCAAAGCAGCCCCAACAGTGACCCTCGTACCTGAAGCAAGCCCGGTCCGTCTGGCGCGTTAGACACAGCTCTCCCACCTTGCCGGGAGTTGTTTGTCCCACCTGCTCAGCTCCCAGCATGCCTTAAGGCTAAGCCCACAGCAGCCTTGCAAGGGGGACCCCTGCCACTAGCCACGAACCTTGAAATTCAAGACAATGGATGTCCAGCATCCGTTACTTAACACCTCACTAGAGAAGAGTTTGAAATCCTCCCCACGCCCCTCCAGCTGTGTTGATAAACCCACTGGACTGTGAGGGAGGACAGGGACTGGGTCTACCGCCCACATCCCCAGGGATTTGCATACTACAGGCATACATTAAATGCTTATTCAATGAATGGTTGGCTAATTATCTCATTTCTCAGTCCACCATATTAATCTTTAAGATCAAAGTAGTAACATAATGCAGTTTGGAAATGAAAGGATTCTACGAAGTTGGCCACAAAATACAGTAGTCTCTCATTTTCTACCTCATTTCCCCTCCCAGAAGCAACCATCACACCTTTTTAGCTAATTATTTTGGTATTTCATTTCCATCTCTGCTTATTACTAATGCTAGATATTTTAGTTCTAAGCAGTCTCTTAAATTCTGACCATGGAGATCCTTCTCTCCTCCCCCAACGTAGTTATTTCATAAATTTGATTAGGTCAATATACAGTGTTTACATTATTATGGCTATGTAAATGCTAGCCACAGCTGAGCCCTGTTGTAAAGTATGATTGCCTTTTTTTTTTTTCCCTTGACAGTGCTCCCCCCAGGGGTAAATAATTGTCTTGTATTTTTGTTATAGGCTTGGTTTCCTAGGTGCTTATTAGGAAATCAACCTCCACCAAGTGTTGAAATTCCCTTTAAGACTCTCAGATGCACCAGATAGTCCATTGATTTCATCACCCTGAAAAAAACCTGCCCCCTGGGGACTTCTGGACTGGTTTCCTGCTCTGGACTGGTGGCCCCCCGATCTGGCAGTTGGCTAGCTGTCACCCTGGGGTCCTCCTTCACCTCCATACTGGGGGCTCCCCTTTGTCACTCTTTGAGTTAGGATCTCACATTCTTGTTGCCTTTGTCTTCCTTTCTCTCTATGCCCTCGTTTTGGCAAAACCCATCTTGCAGTAACTTATCAAGCATGATTAAAAACACTTTCGTTCTGTTCTCTTACTTCATCGATGGTTTGGCTGGTATAGCGACATTTTTAATTCCCAGAATTAAAGCCCATACATTTCCAGAGTTGAAAAGGCCCACAAAGCACTTAGCACTAAGCTATATTTCAGCCAGCCCCCTCCCTTCCTCAACCTTCATTTCGAGAGGTTCCTTGTGCTGCTAAATTCATTATTCTCTGGTTTCTCTGCTGTCAGTTTTAAGATTCAGATTTTGTTTTGTTTTAATTTACTTTACAGCTTCTAAAATTTGGTTGTTTCCTCTCTAGTGTTTTCCATTCTGGTGGGTTTAATTCTAGCTTGGAAACCATTTCCCTTCAAGATTCTGAAGGTATTTTTTATTGCTGTCTAGCTTCCGATGTTGTCCTCGAGAAGCCTGAAGCCATTCTGATTATTTATTCTTTGATTCTCCCCGTCCCCAGGTTTATCGAGATATAATTGACATGGCGTTGCTTAGGTTTAAGGTGTACAACATGATTTGATATACATATATATTGTGAAGTGATTACCACAGTAAGTTAATTAACCTGTCCGTTGTCTGTGTAGATGTACCATTTTTTGTGTGTATGTGGAGAGTACTTTTAAGATCTATTCTCCTAGCATCTTCCAAGTATACAGTGCAGTATTGTTAACTATGGTTCCCATGCTGTCAGTTACATCCCCAGGATTTATGTATTATTGGAAATTTGTGCCCCTTGACCACCTTCACTCTCCTCCCCACACCCCCCCAGCTCCCTCCTCTGACAACTACCAATCTACTCTCTTTTTGGATGAGTTTGATTTGTTCTTAGATTCTACTTCTAAGTGAGATTATATAGTATTTGTCTCTCTTTGACTTATTTCACTTAGCATAATGCCCTTAGGGTTCTTCCATATTGTTGCAAATGGTAGGATTTCCCTCTTTTTATGGGTGACTGTTTCATTGTGTATATATACACATTTTTTTTTTTATCCAGTCATCCATCAAGGGACACATAGGTTGCTTCCATGTCTTGGCTATTATGAATAAAGCTGCAGTGAACATGGGGGTGCAGATATCTCTTTGAGACAGTAATTTCATCTCATGTGGATACATACCCAGGAGTAGAATTGCTGGATCATATGGTAGTTGTATGTTTTATTTTTTGAGGAACCTCCATACAGTTCTCCATAGCAGCTGCACAAGCTTGCATTCCCACCAGTAGTGCACAAAGGTTCTCTTTTCTCCATATGTTTGTCCGTACTTTTTTGTCAAATTTTATCTTTTTGATAACCATTTTATTTTATTTTTATTTTTATTTTTTAATATTTTTATTTATTTCTAGGAGAGAGAGAGAGAGAGAGAGAGACAGCGTGAGCAGGGGAGGGTCAGAGAGAGAGGGAGTCACAGACTGAAACAGGCTCCAGGCTCTGAGCTGGCAGTCAGCACAGAGCCCACGCGGGGCTCGAACCCACGAACCGCGAGATCATGACCCAAGCGAAAGTCGGACGCTTAACCGACTAAGCCACCCAGGTGCCCCAATAATAACCATTTTAATAGGTGTTAGGTGATACCTCATTGTGGTTTTGATTTTCATTTCATTTCCTTGATGAGTAATGTTGACAACTTTTTTTTTAATGTTTTTTTTTAATTTATTTCTAGGAGAAAGAGAGAGAGACAGCGTGAGCAGGGGAGGGTCAGAGATAGAGGGAGTCACAGACTGAAACAGGCTCCAGGCTCTGAGCTAGCAATCAGCACAGAGCCTGACGTGGGGCTCGAACCCACAAACTGCAAGATTATGACCTAAGCGAAAGTCGGACGCTTAACCGACTAAGCCACCCAGGCGCCCCATGTTGACAACTTTTCACATGCCTGTTGGCCATTTGTGCATCTTTGGTGATCTGACTTTTTTTTTTTTTTTTTGGAATGTTGTTTATTTTTGAGGGGTGGGGAGGGGCAGAAAGAGAGAGGGAAAGAAGATCTGAAGCAGGCTCAGCACTGACAGCAGTGAGCTCAACGTAACACAGAGCTCGTACTCACGGACTGCGAGATCATGACTCAAGCCAAAGTGGGATACTCAACTGACTGAACCACCCAGGTACCCTTGGTGATCTGACTTCTTAACATCTCTGGAAGCTTGTAGGGTTTGTGGTATTTTGAAAGTTCAAGATGATAGACCTTGTTGTGGGTCCATTGTTCTAAGCAGTTAGCTTTTTCAATTCTGGAAACTTACGTCCTTAAATTCTGAGAATTAAAATCTATATCTACATAAATAGGCACACACATTTTATGGATGTAGTAGCAATCCTCCAAGATGGCACCCCTGTCCTTGGTCTCTGTGACCAGTAGCATATAGCAGAAGTGATAGTAATTCCATTCTGAGATTGGAGTATAAAAGACCCAGTGACTTCTCTTTGGTTGTGCTGTCTCTTTGGGGATAGCCAGCTACCATGTGAAGTGGCCATATGGGGAAGCCCATGTGGCAAAGAACTGAGGCCTTCTGCCAACAGCCAGCTAGCCACCGAGGCTTCTGCCAGTGGCCATGTGAGTGAGTCACTTTGGAAAACATCCTCCAGCCCCAGTCTAACCTACAGATGAGATTGCAGTCACCACTGACAGCTTGACTGCAGCCTTGTGGGAGACCCTGAGCCAGAAGTACCCAAGCTGCTCCCAGATTCCTGACTCTCAGAAACTGGGTAAGAGAATAAATGTTATAAACTGCTGAGTACTGGGGGTAATTTGTTATGCAGCAGCAATAGATGACTAATATAATAGGTGATTTTTCCTCTTTTTTTTTTCTTCTGGCATTCAGGGATTCCTGTTACTTGGTTAGTAGACTTCCTATGGGAGTCTTGAACTTTTCTTCTATTTTCTATTTTATCTTTGTCTTTTTACCTTTTGTTCTGAGAGATTTCCCTAACTTTATCTTCTAACATTTCTATTGAGTTTTACTTTTGCTTTTTCATTTTTAATTAAAAAACCTTTTTTTAAACATTGTTTATTTTTGAGAGAGAGAGAGAGCGAGCAAGCACTAGCAGACGAGGGGCAGAGAGAGAGGATGACACAGAATCCAGAACCCCAAGCAGGCTTCGGGCTCTGAGCTGTCAGCACAGAGCCTAACACGAGGCTTGAACCCACAAGCTGTGAGACCATGACCTGAGCTGAAGTCGGACACTCAGCTGACTGAGCCACTCAGGCTCCCTGCCCTCCCCCTAAAAAAATTTCAAAGAGCTATTTTTGTTTTCTAAATTTGTATCCTTTTTAAAGAGTAGCACCTGTTTCTAGAGTCCTTTCATCCAGAGACCCTTTGTTTTATCTTCTCTAGAGAAGAAACTTATGGTCTTTTGCCAGGTTGGTCTCTTGGCAATGTTGCTGCATGAAGTAGGGAAGCAGATCTCAGGAACTGACATCTACTGCTGCTGCTGCTTTTTAAAAATTTTCATTTAAATTCTAATTAACACACAATGTAATATTAGTTTCAGGTGTACACTTTATCACCCAGTGCTCATTGCAACAAGTGCACTCCTTAATCCCCATCCCTCCTCCCCCCTCTCCCCTGGTAACCATCAGTTCTTATAGTAAGTCTGTTTCTTGGTTTACCTCTCTCTCTTTTCCTCCCCTCTGTGTTCATTTGTTTGTTTTTTTTAAATTCCACATATGAATGAACTCCTAGGGTATTCGTCATTCTCTCACTGACTGACTTTGCTTAGCATAATACTCTCTTGCTCCATCCACATCCTTGCACATGGCAAGATTTCATGCTTTTTTTAATGGCTGAGTAATACCCTGTTGTATCTGTACACCACGTGTTCTTTATCCAGTCATCAGTTGATGGACACTTGGGCTATTTCAATAGTTTCACTATTGTAGATAGTGCTGCTATAAACATTGGTGCGTGTATCCCTTTGAGTTAGTATTTTTGTATTTTTTGGGTGTATACCTAGTAGTGCAGTTGCTGGGAACTGACAGCTTCTTAAACTGGAATTCAGCCATTCTCACTGCCTTAACCCTCATTTCTAGAAGTACCTTAATTTTTGATTAGGTGCTACTAATCTACGAGTCATGGCTTTCACCACTGTTGGCTTAAGATTCTGATGTGTTTTTTCATCTACGTTCAACTTCAGTGGTGTGGTTCTCACCCCCCCCCCCCACCTATTCTCTCCATTCTGGTGGATTTAAAACAAAGGAAAACAAAACACCTTTATAGTTTCAGTGAGATTTCATGGGAAAAAAAAAACAGATACATATATTTAGCCAACTCTCTTTACCTCAGCCTTCATGCTTTGCTCGTCCCCACCTCCCTCTGGGACCTTCTGTGTCTTATGCAGCATCCTCAGTGAAGGAAGACACTGAAGGGGACACTGGCTAGCTCACTGTCACTGTGGTTCTAAGGCCATAATCTGTGAATAACTGCAGTGGGAACATTAGTAGGTCATTTCCAAATAATCAGTACCTTCTTACTTAATCGCAAACCTGCTGGCTTATGTCTGAAGACATGTCAGTGGCCTTTAACTGCAGGCTTTGACTTTAGAGCTCAGTGTCAAGATTTAAAAGGAAGAATTTACATACATGCACCTTGAAGGTCTGAGCATTTGTATATAATACAGTGCCTCTGGGTTTGTATGCTTATATGTGCACAAACACATCTCGAAAATGAGCCTTCTTGTCAACCAAAACCCACCTTTGGACTGTGGGTGAGTTGAGAAGCATGAAAAATGTTTAGCCTAAAGTATGTTTAAATATTCATGATGTCTTCAAAGCAAAGCTGTTGGGAAGACTAAGCCACCTGGAACACAGCTGTGATAGTACAATAAGGCATCTTGAAAAATCATGGAGTGTCACGCAGGGCTGGGAAGAATATTCAGGTGACCTTGGCCAGTCCCCTGCTGTCCACTGTAATAAAAACTATTTTGGATATGTCCATTATTAGCAAGACCAGGTTACTATGCCTACCAGCTCAAAGATGATTATATTTCAGATTATGTAACTTATTTGAGATAACAAATTCCATTTATAGAGGAGGTCTATCCTTCCTCATGTGGTGGGGTTTTCAAGCTGGCAGTTGGGTGTCACATTCATCACTGCTTTCCCATTGTGCTCCTGGAAGACATTACTCATCAGTCCTAGCCCTCATTTTCTTTAGGCCCAAATGTGAGGACTCAAGAGTCCTTGCTGCTTGCAGCTACTAGCAATTGACTGGGAATGGGGTGTAGTGACAGCCTCACCAGATGACACACGTAAGCCACTTCTGATTGGTCTTTTATCATCCATCTCAGTTGAACACACTCTGGGTCTCATAACTTCGCCCGGAACCAGTCTGGGCATGATCCCTCCAGAGCAGGCTAGGATCGAATTTTCACTTTGTGGGCTCAAATCACTTTCAAAAACTTACTTTTGTCTTTGGGATCTCACCTACCATGCTCATCCTGAGTTGTGGTTTTAATTCCAACGTTATAAGTGCCTGTGCATTTGGTTTCTTCAACTGAATGGCAGCCTTTATGCTATTGCATGCTATCATCTTTTTACTCTAAACCAGGGGTCAGCAAACCACAACCCATAGGCCAAATCCAGCCCGCCACCTGTTTTTGTTAACGTTTTATTGGAGCACAGCCACACCTATAAGTTTATGTCATATCCATGACTGTCTTCGCAGTGAAAGGGTAGAGCTGAGTAGTTGCTACAGCGACTCTCTGGCCCATAAAGCCAAAAATATTCACTATCTTGATTTTTACAGAAAACCTTTCTCGACCCGGTTCTGAATGATTATGCAGGCTTCTTTTGGCTCTCAACTGTTATCTAATGTTTTCTCCATGGTATGTTCAACCCTTTTACAAACCCACTTAATTATGGTTTCATCCACCCCACATTATCTGCTATACTCAACAAGGCTCCCCTGAGTGATGTTTAGTGCTTGTTGTTACTCACATATGCTGATTATTTGTTGAGCACTAACTATAGCCCAGTCAGTGCTAAGCAATCTACATAAATTAAGTGAACAGAGGAAAGCAAATGGCTTGGCAGTGCATGGCATAGGGTAGGTGCTCAATTATATGTAATTTTTACAACACTCCTATGGAGGTAGCATGAAAGAGTCACTTACGCAGGGTAACCAGGCTGGTAAGTGGCAGAACTAGGATCCAGCTCAGTTTGCACTGATTCCAAAACTTGTGACCCTTCCATTAAACCTTGTCTCTTTCTACTACATTCCTTCTCTCTCTCTTTCTCTTTCTCTTTCTCTTTCTCTTCTCTCTCTTTCTTTCTCTTTCTCAACGTTTGTTTATTTGGGAGAAGGAACATGAGCAGGGCAGGAGCAGAGAGAGGGAGAGAGAGAATCCCAAGCAGGCTCCATGGAGCCTGACAAAGGCTCAATCTCACAAACTGAGAGATTATGACCAGAGCTGAAATCAAGAGTCAGACGCCTAACTACTGAGCCACCCATGTGCCTCTCCACTACATTTTCCTGACTTGCCAGTCTGGTAAATCTATCAAGTAATTAGAATAATGGGCATTACATAGATAACAATGCATGTATGTGAATGGTGTGGTATGTTATCTCAGATCCTCCTAACAAACATGCAGGTTAGATATTCCATTTTACAGATGAAGAAACTGAGGCTGGGAGAATGTCCTACAGATAGTAAGGTGTTTGTAGTTTTAAGTTGGCATGATTCAAGATCTTTGCACTGTGATACACAACCATGGTATGTGGCTGAGCTGACATTTATTCAACAGTTTCTACGATACCTTTTCATAGAGCACCCCCTCTATACCAGGTCTGTGCTCAATCCATGTTTTTTTCTACAGTGAATTCCTTTCCTAAGTGCTCACAAACTGTCTAATTGCCTTAAGGTTTGTTTTTAAGTTAGTGTACTTGGTAATAGATATTTGGGGTTGCATTCTCAACCTTTTGGGAAAGAGTTGAAGTCTAAGATGTTTTGTACCTTGATTTCCCCATCTGTGAAATGGGAAAGAAAATATCTGTCTTTATATCTTCCAGTTTTCCAAGATTCTGAAATTTCAAGCAAGAGAGTTGGCATTGAACAGAGATTGCAAAGCAGGAGTCTATGGGTAGGATCCATCCATTACAGTGGTCACACTATAAATTTTAAAAATTGAATTAATTAAAAAATGTTTAAGAGATTTTTGAGCTTCTAAATAGATAACTTTGCAAGAGAGAGTTTGTTGTCCCACATGAATATACGGCTGGAGCTGAATAGAAGCTTCTCCCTTTAGGGGTGCCTGGGTGGTTCAGTCAGTTAAGCAGCTGACCCTTGGTTTTGGCTCAGCTCATGATCCCAGGATCATGAGATTGACTCACGCATCTGGCTCCATGCTTATTGTGAAGCCTGTTTGAGATTCTCCTCTTCCTCTCTCTGTTTCTCTGTCTCTCTCTCCCTCTCCCACCCCTCCCCCCAGCTCATGCATGCACATGCTCTTTCTCTTTCTCTCTCTCAAAAGTAAAAAAAAAAAAAAAAAAAGTAAGAATAAAGTAGGACATTTAAATAGCAACTGGCATGCCTTTGGTGTTAGGGAAACAATACATGATGGGGACTGATTACCAGGACACCAGTTGTTTTAAAGAGAGAAGCTTCTTTTATTCTTTAAAAAAGTTTTTTATTGTTTATTTATTTAGAGACGGAGACCAAGTGGGGAAGGGGCAGAGAGAGGGAAATAGAAACCCAAGCAGGCTCTGCTCCATTAGTGCAGAGCCCCAAGCCGCGTAGACACCCCTAAATGTCCCATTTTAATCATTTACTTTGCCCTCTGATGTTTGTAGGCAGTTGACTATGTAACTTACACATTCAGGCAGGAGAGATTCCAGCTGAGTATAAGAAAGAATATCATCTACAAGATGAAATGTGCTTTAGAACCTTGATTGAACCTTGCTGTTGAATCGATAGCAACCTTAACTCCCTGACTCTATGTATTTTAAAAGAATTTATTTTTAAATTCAAATAGGACATTTAAAATGAGTGAAAGGAAAGCTATTTTTAATCCACAAACATGTAACTATAGACCGTGATGCCCACTTACTTATTAGGGCAAAATATTACCTTTGTAAAGCTGTGAAGGAGTTTAATTATGTTCGGGACCCAGCTAGGTGCACTGAGAAGCCACTGGTACCTTGGACAGCACCATCCTAATTCTTGGGCCCGTATTTGTTCTTTTGCAGGGGAAATACAGTACTTAGCTCACTCTTTTAAATTCCAGGTAACTCTGGACTCTTTTTAAAATGATTCTCATTCCTGGGGCGCCTGGGTGGCTTAGTCGGTTAAGCGTCCGACTTTCGCTTAGGTCATGATCTCGCGGTTCGTGGGTTCGAGCCCCGCGTCGGGCTCTGTGCTGACTGCCAGCTCAGAGCCTGGAGCCTGTTTCAGTCTGTGACTCCCTCTCTCTCTGACCCTCCCCTGCTCACGCTGTCTCTCTCTCTCTCTCCTAGAAATAAATAAAACATTTAAAAAAAATGATTCTCATTCCTGTAAAGGGAAACAATACATAAGAGAATGGGTAACTACCAAAATGTCTGTTCTTTAGGGCAGTTTAATTATTTCCTTTCTGTACTTCTTTGGCTTATTTACTGCTTGTTTTAAAGGACTGAATGGTGGCAGGGTGGGTTTTTTATTCCCCTTCATTTTGAAAGTTACAAAGCATTTGCTCTTTGCTTTCTGCACTGCTGTTTCAGTAGTGCCTGGAACATTGTGAGTGGTCAATAATGTTCACAGAATGAATGCTTGCTTCTCCTATGGTGACATTTATAGTTGCTTATCTCAGTCACAAAAAGCATGGTGTTAATGAGAAAGGAGTAGAGTGTTTGATTTCTTTCTGGAAAGTATGTTTTGTTTGTGCTTTCTGAAATAGGCTACCTTACCTCCCCCTTGCCAGCTTTGTTCACAAGGAGAATGAGTGAACTAGGAGAATCAGATCCTAGCATCCTCCCCCACTCCCAACACACACACACACACACACACACACACACACACACACACACACACACACACACACTGTAATTCAAAGTGTCTTTCCCACAAAATAAACAGCACATATCAGCACCTAAGTCATTCCTTGAGTTTAGGTCCTTGCTAAAACTTCACATTTGACAGTGCATTCTTTGGCAGTAAACTGACAGCATGGGATCTTGTGGGGCCAAGCAGAAATCTCCTTCCCCAACCACACTATGCCATATTAATATCATTTCTCCTTCAAGCTCTTAGCACTTAACTCTCTTACTACTCACTTGGCAGGTAATCATGCACATCCCTTGTTCTCTTATGTAAATCTGGTATTTAACTTTTCCTGTGTTGGTTTCTTTCTCTCTTCTGGATCATATGGAAATCAAGTAGAAGGAAAGGGTATGTATTAGTACAGTTCCCTATACATAGTAAGTCTGTTTCTTACTTTATCCCAGAACCATACTTTGAGACAAATTTGGGTCCAGTTAGTTTATTTGTGAGGTGATCTTATATATAAGTCAGTGAGAGAGTAGGAACATGAGAGAGGCAAAGGAAGAAAAACAGGCAAATGAGTGTCGTAGCTAGTGAGTTACTCCAGTGGGCAGCTGCACCATCCTGGTGGGGACCTTCAGTGATAGTATGGCCCAGGAGAAATATAATGCAGGCCACAAATGTTATCCATATGTATAATTTAAAATTTTCTAGTAGCCACATTGAAAAGAGAAGCTGATGAAATTAATGTGTTTCATTTAACCCCCAATATATCCAGAATAGCACTTCAGTATATAATCAGTGTAAAAAATTCTTTGTTAGTTGATTGAAAAATCTCTGGATTCTGGCTATGGCAGCCTTTTCACCTTAGTTTTGGTGTCTGCATTAAGGACTGCCATATGTAATTGTACAGGCTGAGCACTGCATAACTCTAGGGGGCAACACTCACCTAGGTTTCCATACCCCGCAATATGCATGGCACCCCTAAAGTCGTACAGTGTCCAACCTGCATAACTCCTCATGTGAAGGCTGTCAGCCTGTTGCCTCTTGATCATTACTATTCTTATCACTTTGGGGAAAAGAATAAAAGATTGTTAGAGTAGACATACTTGGGCTTAGCTACAATATTTTTGTCTTTTTAGGGTCACTAAACATTTTGCGCACCTGACAGTGTTTCCTTGCAAGCCAGCCTCATGACTAATGAGCAGAAGCTAGCACCTCCAGGGCCTTGCAATCACTCTGAAGGAGTCAGCTTCACACCCACTGCTAATTTTAGCATGCGGTCTGCAGAAGTACCAGTGAGCCTCTTGGCCAAGTACCCTTACAGCCACAGCTTGGAAGTAAATCGCCCAGACTGAGTCTGGGAGCTGGGAAAGAGCAAAGTCTGTGGCCCAGCAGTTCCCTCATCGTAGGTTTCCTCGCTTCCTCTGGCCCAGACCTCCCTTTTCTTTGCTGGGTTTCCTCCCCTCCATTACCCCTGAGGAGTCTGGCTGCAGGAGTGTGTGAACTCAGTGTGCCAACGTCAGTTGCTCAGTCGCAGAGGGGCTCTGAGTTTATTTCATTGCTCTCTCGTTCCTCTGTGGTGGGCAACAAGCCACGCAAGGAGAATCAAATTGGTCTAATTGGTAGTGTCTAGAAAAAGAAAATACTCAAAGCAGTTTGCAGGAAGGAAGTCATGGACTTAATTGAACACAGAATTGGAAAGCCACTCAAATCAAGTATCCCAGCCATTTCCTGTTACAGATGATGAGCAAGAGAGTCTGAGACATTGAGGAGCTTCAGGATCACATGGTAGGTTAGTGGGGGAGGTTTAGCCTCCTTTGTGAGGTGACTGTCTTATTTACCTCCTCAATGGATTGTGTCTGGCACGTGGTTGGTTGAATGCAAATGTTTGTGGACTTAGTGCATTTTTATAACATTCAGATTACTAGAGGCCAGAAATACACACATTTCCCCCCATGTATCTGTGTCGTGCATGCTTATTGATGTTTGCAGATCCATTATCCATTACCCTTCCTGCTTCTAGTATCTCTGTCCCCTGTGCTGGGGGAGTCATGTGATCCAAATATGGCCGATCAGAGCATTCTACTCCTGGAACCGCAGTGATCCAGGCCACACCAGTCAAAGCTGATGAGAACACAGTCCTGGGACTTTGTTTTGGCCTCTCACCAGGAGGGGAGAGCCAGCCAGGAGAATCTGAGAGTTTGAGGAGCTTTGGTGATGGCATTTGACCACCGATATCCATGTGTATCTGAAGCCAACGTCCATGTCTGGAATTTTCAGTTATGTGAGCTGATAATTCCTCTTCTTAAAAGAAAAATCAGGGGCGCCTGGGTGGCTTAAGTCGGTTAAGCGTCCGACTTTCGCTTAGGTCATGATCTCGCGGTTCGTGGATTCGAGCCCCGCGTCTGATTGCCAGCTCAGAGCCTGGAGCCTGTTTCAGTCTGTGACTCCCTTTCTCTCTGACCCTCCGCTGCTCACGCTGTCTCTCTCTCCTAGAAATAAATAAAACATTAAAAAAAAAGAAAAATCATTTTTTTAATCCTTTGCATCTGAAACCAAATGACAAACTATCTTTGAAGTACCAGTGATACAACCTACAGGTTAGTTAATACCTTCAACGTCTTTTAGTGTTTGAATGTTCACCTTCCTATAAGCTCATGAAAGGTGATCCCTTTCCAGCTTTAGGGCATAAACTTTGATGAGCCTAAACTTAATGTGATTTTATTCTTTTTGCCAGTGATTACTTTAGGCAAGAGCAGGTGATACAACTCTGGTGCATGAGACCCAGAGCGAGGTTTACTATCTGGATGCTGGAATAGGATTTCCTCTTGGGTATTAAGGGTAAATAAATTTCCCTTTCCTGCCTTTGTATGTGGCTGTGTGAGGATGTGATGACTGGATCTGTGGCAATCGGCTTGAGGCCATGAGGAGACTGATCTGAGGATAAGAGTCAGTACACCAGAGATGGTAAAGCACAGACATGGAAAAAGCCTGTGTCCTTGGTGGTATTATTGAACTACTAAACTTCATTATTTCCAGACTTTCAAAAATCCGAGGTGTCATTATTTTTCTTAGCCACTTTTCATTTTGCATTGTTACTTGCAGCCCAAACCTACCTGACAGAAATAATGGTTTTAAAATAGATTTTTCAGTAGAAAAGAGAAGTGAGAACACTGAATGGAATCTTATGGGGAAGACCAATGTGCAAAATAATTTTGTGAGGACTTATGACAGCTAAAAATGTTTCCAGACATTGCCAAATGTTCCTTTGGCCGGCAAAGTTGCCCCTAGTGGAGTGAGAACCACTAAAGTCGCATCACTTGCTTCTCCCCTGTTCTAGAACAGGAAGTGTGCTGCATTGTTGGGACGGCCTTGAGATGATTGTAAAAACAGATGAGTTATAGAAGATGACAAGAGGCGGAGAGGATATGGAGCAATTGGAACTCTTGTACATTGCTAGTGGGAATGAAAAATCGTACAGCCCCTGTGGAAAACAGTTTGATGTTTCTTTACAGAGTTAAACATAGAATTATTCTGCGATTCAGCACTTCATTCTGAGGTATGTACCCCCAAACAGTTGAAAGCAGGGATTCAAAAAGATCCTTCTACTCTCATATTTATAGCATTGTTTACCATAAATAAAAGATGGAAGCTACCCAACTGTCCACTGACAGATGAATGGATAAGCAAAATGTGGCATATCTATACAGTAGAATATTACTTGGCCATAAAAAGGGATGAAGCTCTGATAGGCACTACAGTCAATGATTGTATGGACCTTGAGAACATTATACTTGTGTGTGAAAGAAGCCAGATACAACAGGACACACATTACTTGATTCCATTTATACCAGCTTCCCCTTACTCCACAGTTTTGCTTTCTGTGGTTTCAGTTACTGGCGGTCAGCTGCAGTCTGGAAGCAGATGATCCCCCTCCTCACATACCATCAGAAGGTCAGTGAGTGTAACCTAATGCCCCTTCACCACCATGCCCAGGTCATGCACCTCACCTCATCTCCTCTTAGCACTATGTTACCACCTCACATCATCACAGGAAGAAGAGTGAGTTCAGTACAATAAGACACTTTGAGAGAGAGTGACCGTATTCATGTGATTTTTATTACAGCATATTGTTAAAATTGTCCTATTTTATTACCAGTGTTGTTAATCTCTTACCATGCCTGATTTATAAATCACACTCTCACAGGTACATATGTACAGGAGAAAGCATATACAGGGTCTGGTAATACCTGAGGTTTCAAGCATCTGCTGGGGGTCCTGGAACGTAAGATAGGTGAAGTATCTAGAATAGGCCAGTTGAGGGGCGCCTGGGTGGCTTAGTCGGTTAAGCGTCCGACTTTCGCTTGGGTCATGATCTCGCGGTTCGTGGGTTCGAGCCCCGCGTCGGGCTCTGTGCTGACTGCCAGCTCAGAGCCTGGAGCCTGTTTCAGTCTGTGACTCCCTCTCTCTCTGACCCTCCCTTGCTCGCGCTGTCTCTCTCTCTCTCTCCTAGAAATAAAGCATTAAAAAAAAAATTTTTTTTAGAATAGGCCAGTTGATGGGACAGAAGTGGAGTAAAGGTTACCAGGGGCCAGGGGAGAGGAGAATGGGGAGTTATTGCCTAATGGGTGCAGAGATTCTATTTGGGGCGATGAAAAATTTTGGAAATAGTGGTGATGGTCACACAACATTGTGAATGTAATTAATGCTATCATTTTGTATTTGTTTATATTTTATAAATATAATAACATTTCTGCAATAAAAAATATTTTTTTTAAGCCCCAGATGAGTTAAAGTCATCAACTGTTGCTAGGCCCTGTAGTGTTTGGTGCAGTGCATCACCCAGGTGTTCCGACAGATGATGGAACATTTGAAAGGAAGGGGTGGGTGGGATTCGGCAACTTTCGCTGTGTTCTGGCCATCAAGACTGGAGTCTGTGGATCTCTGTGCTGCTGCCTTACAGGTTCTGTCAAGACCTTGCCGTGTGCCAGGTGCTGTGCTAAGGTCTTTGCACAGATCACCTCATCTACCTCAGGACAGCTCCACAAGTAGGTGCTCGTTTTCTCTGTCTGAATAAACTGAGGCTTAGAAAAAGAGGGTAGAGCCAGTATTCAGACAAACACAGGGAGTCGGGGACCCCACGATTTTCATGGTTCTAACCACTGGACTCTCTTTTCTCTTGCCCTAATGCCTCCTTTGGATTAAAAAACCCATTTTGAGTAAAATGAAGTTGTTTGTGACTTCCAGGCGACTGTGGTCTTTCTGACTTCACGGTTCTGTTTTATTGCTTTCTAATCACATTCCACAGAAGACGTGTTTTCCGCTGAACAATGTCCGTTAGCCCAGGAGGATGGCCAGGGCACGTGGGCTTTCCCGTGGGCTAGGGTGCTTCTAAGATGTGAATTTACGGATTCCTACTGGGCTTTAGATGTCTGTGTCTGCATTTTCTGTCTTTCTGTCTTACTGAGGGTAGATTATGGCACTTGATGGTTTAATCTGTGTAATTTCTAGACAAAACATGTCTCTACTTGCCTGCCAGGGAAATGTTAATTTATTCTACTTCTGGATCTAGAGAGGTAAATGAAGTAATTGAAAATGCAGTGTGTGTGTGTGTGTGTGTGTGTGTGTGTGTGTGTGTCCGTGTGTGTGCGTGTGCGCGCGTGCGCAGGCACCTGTGTATTGGTACATAGGGATTTGTATGAAGAGAAGCAGACCTTAAATCTAGAGACTTGGAGTGGGAGATGCTGGAGTCTCCTTTCAAAGGATTGCAGGCCTTCTTTCCCGCCACTGTATGTAAAACTTTTTGTCTGTGGTATGATTATGCTTTTGGAGGGTGCACGATATAGTGTTCATCAGCATCTCATCGGGGTTTTGGAGAATGTCAGTCTGTAAATTTGTGATGCCTGTTACCTGGCACATCTGTTTGAAGAGCCACAATCATCTTTGGTATAAGAGGTCCTTGATATTTAAGAAGGACCTTTATTTAGGTAAGGAGCTGGACGCAGAAGGCAGCAGTGGGAATTATTATTTTGAGCTTGTTAAATTTGAAGCTTGAAAAAAAACAACAGCCCAGCCAGATTGAAATAAACTTTGGCAAAAGGAGCTCAGGCACACCAATCTGCTCTTTTAACCTTCTCCTCCTCCTCCTAGTTTTCCCCCACCTTCTGTTCTCTGCCCCAGCCCCTGCCTTACCTCATGTGCTGCGGGCCTGGCAGCAGCGTGGGGGATTGTAAAGACCAGACATTTACACTTGGTTCAACTTGTGTCTGGTGCATAGTAGGAATTCAATAAATGGTAGCTTCTAAAAGCACATTCATCCAGATCTCTGTGAAGTGGGAATTTGTTCTAGACCTAGAATAAGAAGAGATTCTCTTTTAACCTAGGCAGAACCTGTAGACAGGCGTAGAGATTACACATTCATGGCAAATGGGAAGCCATCTGAATGTGAGCTTCTGTACTTAAACACAAAACCATATATAATTTGCTAAGTATTCATCCATCGCATGTCTGTGATCCTTCATGTACATTCTCTCTACCAGTCATCACAGCAGTCCAGGACCTTGATACTCTCAAAGCCAAGTTAGAGATGAAGAAACAGAGGCAGGACTTCAAAGCCTGCTGTTTCCCTGATGATGTGCCTTACATGTGAACCTAGCATTTCCTCATTGGACCAGGAAAGACTTCTTGTGTGAGAAAGACCATGAATTGAATGTTAACAAATGGCATGATGTATTCAGTGCCTGGGTCTGTCTGTAATTCATTTGGGATGGAGCAGTCCTTCTCAAACTTTACTGCATGTACAAATCACTTAGAAATCTTGTTAAAATAGAGGTTTTGATTCAGCAGTTGCGTGAAGCCAGGGTGGAGTCAGAGCTCACATAGCTAACCACTTCCCAGGTGTTGCTTGCTGCTGCTGATCTCGGACATTTTGAATAGCAGGGGATACAGTGTTAGGTTTATAAAGGAGTTGCTCATATGTGATCCTGTTTCCTCCTCACCCAAGCCTTCTGAGGGATCCGTTATTATTTCTGCCTTCAGGATGAGAAAACTGAGACTGATTACAAATAGCTACCATTTTCAAGGGTAAGGCACACTGGGGACACAACAGTAAACAAGACAGAAACAGGTCTTATTTAAAGACGTTGAAAACCCATGCAGGAAGATTCTGAATAATTAAATTTAAAAAAGCTCTGAGTTCCCCAATGAATGTTTGTAAAATAGGTGAATGGCTTGAGCTCTGGGTGTTGACATTTAGCAAAGGAGGAAGAGAAACAGCCCAGGGGCAAGGGAAGATGATGTATTCTTTCTTGGACAAAGTGGTGACCTCCCGGTGTAGCCTCTGGTAGGCAATTCTGGGTCTGGAGTTTAGGAGAGAGATCTAGGGTGGGGAGAATTGAAATTTTAAGAACCATCAGTGCAAAGGTGGTAATTGAAGTTACAGAAGATTAGACTCAGGATGCAAAGTACGATGGAGGAGATAAAAGAACGAAGTGTCTAGAATAGGCTCCTAGAATAGGCTCCTAGCATAGGAGCCTGTCTGGCGATCAGTTACGGGTTGGCAGAGGAAGAGGAGCCCATGAAAAAAGACCAAGAAACACCTGCCGAGGAAGGAGATGGAAAGCCACAGAAGCCAAGGGAAGAGAGACCTTAAAGGAAGTGGTTTGTCACCAATGATGGGATAAGCCAGTGTCAGATCCCTCCTGATGTCACCTACCAAGAGGACACAACAGGTCTTCTGTCATATTCCTGCCCTAAGAGTACATCCAGAATCTAATCAGGAGGAAATACCAGACAGACCCAAATGGAGGGGTGGTCTACAGAACTGGGCTGTACTTGACACGAATATTTGCATCCTGAGAGACTAAGGCAGACTAAGGAGCTGTTCCAGATAAAAGGACACTAAACAGGCATGAGGACTGAACACAGTATGTGGTTTTAGATTTGATCTTAAATCAGAAAAAAATCAGTATAGAAGACCTTATAGGAACAATTTACAACATTTTAAAATGAGGCCTTACACGAGTTGCTATTGACTGAATGTTTGTGATATCCCTAAACTCACATATTAAACCCTAACACTCAGTGTAATGGTATCTGGAGGTGGCACCTTTGGGAGGTATTTAGGTCATGAAGGTAGAGCCCTCATTAATGGGATAAGCGCCCTCATAAAAGAGACCCCAGAGACCTCCCTTACCCCGGTCCCTCACGTGAGGAAGACAGTGGTCTACGAACCAGACGTGGCTCTTTCCAGATACTGTGTTTGTGGGCACCTTGATCCTGGACTTCCTAGATCCCGAACTATGAGGAATAAATTTCTATTGTTTACAAGCCACCTGGTCTATGATACTCCGTTACAGCAGCCTGAACAGACTAAGACAGGAGTAATGCATTAATGTTATGTTTTTTGGAAATCTGATGATCATTGTGTTATTATGATGTAACAAATATTTTTTTTTGTTCTTAGGAAACAAGTATTTAGGAGTAAAGTGAAGTGTTTAGGAGTAAAGTGTTGTGATATCTGTAACTTACATTCCCATGGTCCAGAAAAACAAAAGGGGTGATAAACGCATGTGACAAAAAGAGATTAATGAGAGAATCTGGGTGAAGGAGATATAGGTATTCATGATAGTTTCTTAAAATTTTTCTGTAGAAAAATTTCAAAATAAAATTTTTTTTAGAGAAAGGGAGTGGAATACACGTTAATAAATTCTGTGGTGAGGTCAGGAATCATAAAAGGTCACAAGTGTCCCTTGGATTTAGCTCCATGGATTTAGCCTTGAATTCATGGAGCTCAAATTCTAAAAGGAACCTCCTAGATGAATATGTAATTACAAATTGGAATAGGGATTGGAAAACAAGAACAGGGCGTGATGTGAGAGAATAAAGTGCATGTAATTAGTGCTGTGCTCAAGCCAAGAACGTAGAGAACAGTTGCTAGAGGGAGAGGTGGGGTCCAGGAGGACACAGGAGTCAAGGTTTGGGAGAGGTTACATCTGCACAGTGTATGGAATGATGGGCAGGGGTTCCTAAGGAGGTGGAGTAAGCATGTTCTATGTGAGGGGAGCAAGGATGGGCCCTGAGACGTCAGCTGTGTCCAGAAGATGGAATTGGGGGTGGGGGGTCGTGGAGGGGGTAGCTGTGAAGGCGGGGAGGGAGGAGATTTAGAAGAACCTTGTTCTCCAGGCTGAGCACCTTGACGTGTACCTGTAGAGGCTATACTTTTCGTCTGGCTTCTCTTTTTTTTTTTTTTTTTTTAATTTTTTAAGGTATTTTTTATTTATTTCTAGGCAAGAGAGAGGGAGAGACAGCACAAGCAGGGGAGGGTCAGAGAGAGAGGGAGTCACAGACTGAAACAGGCTCCAGGCTCTGAGCTGGCAGTCAGCGCAGAGCCCGACGCGGGGCCTGAACCCACGAACCGGGGGATCATGACCTAAGCGAAAGTCGGATGCTTAACCGACTAAGCCACCCAGGCGCCCCATTGTCTGGCTTCTCAACCAGAAAGTGGCTTTCAGAGTTTCTCTACACGTAGGAAAATGTGTTTCATTAAGTGCTTCCAGGTACTCAAGCCAGAAGCCAGTGCGCCGTTCTTGCCAACCAACTCGTTCAGCCCCCACAGCCCACGCATCAGCAAAGCCTGTCAGCTCTGTTGTCTAAGTACGTGTCTGTTGGCAGCTCTCCACCTCCCCTGCTACCAGCCTGGCCCAAAGACCGTCACTGCTCTTCTAGTTGAGCCCCTTGCCGACACTCCTGCGCTGCCCGGATAACACGATATTGAACCATGTGTCGAACCACGTCACCACCTCCTCCCCCTTCTCCAAAAGTATTAAATGTCAGGATCCTTCACATGGCCTGGTGGGTCCTGCACATTCTAGTTTCTGCTCCTCTCTCCAGTCGTACTTTGGTCCGTCCTTCCTTGTCTTAGCATCAAACACTTAGGTTTGTTGGGTTTTCAGTTCTTTGATGGTGCAAGATTCTTTTCTGACTCTGGGATTTTGCCCTTTCTTTCTCTTCCCTCTGCCTGAACTTATCTCTCCTTCACCCTGGTCTTTACCT
Source organism: Proteles cristata cristata (assembly GCA_017311185.1). Taxonomy (NCBI): domain Eukaryota; kingdom Metazoa; phylum Chordata; class Mammalia; order Carnivora; family Hyaenidae; genus Proteles; species Proteles cristata. The sequence continues at coordinate 716,632 of JAESUZ010004867.1, read as the reverse complement.
GGTTAACCCGTGTGTTAGTTTGTTAGGGCTGCCATGACAAAGTACCACAGCTCAGCTGACTTGAATTAATTTTCTTACAGTTGTGGAGGCTAGAAGTCTGAGTTCAAGGTGTTAGGAGAGCTGTTTTCTTCTGAGGCCTCTCTCCTTGGTTTGTAGATGGCTGTCTCCTTGAGTCCTCGTGTGGTCTTCCCTCTGTGTATCTGTGTCCAAATTTCCTTTTATAACGACACAGCCCTATCACATTATGGCCCATCCAAATGACCTCATTTTAACTACTTCTTTCAAGACCCTGTCTCCAAATACAGTCACATTCTGAGCTCCTGGCGCGGGGGTGGGGGTGGGGTGGGGGAGATGGTGGTTAAAGCTTCAACATACGACTTTGTGTGGGGGAGCATAGTTTAGCCCATAACTATTCTCAAGGTTTACGTTGGAGGGTAAATGTTACTTTTTCAAGAAAGCATTCTCTTACTCTACTCCACCCAATCCAGATTAGATTTCCTGTTATTCTTGTATGTAGAACCCAGTTTGTTTTCCCCTCTAATAGACATTCTATTTTGTGACTGCATATTCATTTATGGATCTCCACCTAGAATTTAAGTACCACAATTTCAAAGACCATATCTTTTCTGGTCACTGCTATATCCCCAGTCTCTAGCACAGTTCCTGGCCCATAGTAAGCAATCAGATTTGTTGAGTGAGTGAAATCAATGAAAAGTCCAGAGGCCTCACAGAATCTAGCAAGTTTGTGTCTAGTTAAACTGAGACCAAAACCATTGAAAGGAAAGCTGATTCTTACCCATGTTTAAGGATGTGCAGAACAAGTGATTTCACACCAGCCCTTGGCACCCCCCCACTGCAGCCTTTTGGCATGAAATGTGCAAACTATGGCTGGAAATCGATTCAAGCTCAGAGGTAGGCAGCTGGGGAGAGAACACATTTATAAAATTATTGCTGATGTGTGCTGTGACATAGCCCAGCGTGACACCACAGGCCAGTGGATGTCCAAAACTAATGAATGACATTGGACTTTTTGCTTTAAAGGTAAGAAAATTCAGCCTTAAGTAGAGACTCAGAACAAATTTCATTCTTCAATTATTTTAGCTGTTTGGATTTAGACTTGATTTAAATTGGTTTTCTAGGTTGATCTGTTTTCAAAATTTAAATTTTGAAAAATTTGGTAAAGTTTAGTGCATCAGTGAGGCTTTCCTCTAGCTTCTGGTTCACTGTCTCTGGAAGAACCCTATGAGTCTCAAGCATTCTCAGGAAAGACCATAAATTCCAAGAATCTTCTTGCCAGAACTCTTTTCTTCAGAGAATTCTTTTATTCAGTCCTCTGCCGGCAAAAGGTCGTTTGGTTTTGTCCGGGGTAGATTGTTCATTTATTTTTATTTATTTAGCAAACATTTATTGAATGTTTACATTCTGTTAAGCACCATGGGTTAACAAAGAATAATGAGTTATAATATCCACTCTCAAAGTTGCTTCTTGAGGGCAAGGGCCAAATCTTGGTCTGATTTTCACTTATGTGGTGCCTGGTTCACTGCATGGTGATATTTGTCAGTTTTTGGTGCCCAATGTCAGAAACTCCATCCTGTCTTCAGAAGATTTCCCACTGTAGGAGCCTTAGTGGGAGGCAGGGCTGTCCTCCCACTGTAGGAGCCCCAAAGATGAGGTCATTGCTGTCCCAATGTCCTTTGCATCTCCTGTGTGAGATGAGACCCAGACTTGGCCAATCAGATGCACACGTGCCAGACTTGGAGATGGGAGCGGGGTCCTGCAGAAGTAGGGGCAGCAGAGGGTCTGTTTTGGAGTTAGTAGGAGCAGCGGTGGACTTCTGGAGGCCAGTGGTGGTGCCAGTGTCCGCGCTCACTGTCCAGGGGCAGGAGAGGCTGAGGTCTGGGCTGTAGCCGCCTTGGTTCAGTGGCTGCTGCAGTCCGGTTTTCTCTGAATGGCTCTTGTCCCCCAGGTTTGGCAGTGGTGGTGGCTGCTGGCCAGCCTGCCTTTCTGCCTGTCTGCATGCCAGGCCTGGCTCTCCAGCCTTCCTGGTGATTCTGTGAGCTCCCCACCATCCCCAGAAGGCTTAAAGGAGCCAGAGTTGGTTTCTGTTGCTTATTACAACCTGACCTGTGTAACTCTTGGTCTACTAACCCAGAAACAGCAGTTACTTTGTCACTTTCCTATAATTCACTTTTAATTTTTATTCTGAACTCCCCATTATATATAGGGTGGCAGACACTTAATCTCAGTCAATTCAGGATTTCTTTCCTCCACCCATCTTTCTTTAACATCCAAAAGTACTTTTGAATATTGTAAAAGCACAGAAAGATGAAGAACAGAGGAAAATGCTGCAGGTAATCCCAACTACTCTATTCAACAACTGTTACTTTAAATCTTCATCTTCTTCATGTGTAATAACTCAAACCATTCTCTATGCTGCTTAAAACATTTTAAATCAGTATTATTGGATCATTTTTTTCTTGAGATTTCTAGCATTTATAATTAAAATTATGAATTATAAAAATTTTATTTTAAAAGTGTATATGGTTTTAAAAATTGAAGTGATAGAAGAGCTGAAGCCATAGTCTAGTGAACACCTTATACCCTCCTAGGTCAGTTGTTAACATTTTGCTGGATTTGCTTTCTCTCTCTTTCTCTCTCTCTCGTATGTTTTGCCTGCTTAATTGTTTGAAAATAAGTTGCAGAAATTTGGGTATTTCATCTCTTAATAGTTCAGCATGCATTTTCTTAACTAAAAGGACTTTTTCCAACATAATTGCAACCCCGTTATCACAGTTAAGAAAATTGACAGTACTCTCATAATATCACCTAAAATCTAGTCCATATGCAAAATTGTCCCAAAAATGCCTCTTATAGCTGGGTTCTAAGAGCATCTTTTTTAAGTTTCAGGGGCTCAAATAATATCTGGGTATTGGAGGCTGTCAGGGGCAGAGGCCTGCAGTCCCCTGGGATCTTAATGGATCCTAGCCATTTCCCCTCCCGAGATCTTGCTGGTTTCTTGGGTGAACCACTCCGAGCACAGATACCTCTAAGTACTCCCAATTTCCAATTGGGGTCGCCATTGATAGTGCCCCCTAGTGGGGCTGGGGAGCAGGTGTGTTCCCCAGTGCCCAAACTCCTCTACTTTTTCTTTTTATCTTGTCTTGAAGGCAGGAAACCCTGTTCTGTCTCTTTGTGTTTATTTTCCTTTGGCCCAAGTCTCTGCGAGGTTCCTTTTGAAATTTAAAAGCATTTTTTTCTGCTTTCATGGTCTGACCCCTTAAATAGAGAATGGTCACGGGATAATAGGACACACTGGTGGTAGGAGAAAAGAACATCAGTTAATCTGTTACCCTGCCGTATTTGTTCTTTGCAGACATTAGCACATGTATTTAGCTGTTACGCCCCCAGGGGGATCTTACTGGTTCTAAAACATTAAGATACTTATGACCTGGGCCACTAACCCCATCTTCCTACAAGACAAATTTTGCTGGTGTGTATTGTTTTCATGTTTTTCCTATGTCTATTTTTAGATCTTGGCTGTAATTAATGTGGTGACATTAATGTTATACAGTGATAAACAGCTACTGTCCTGAGTCTCATGTCCCCCAAGCAGTCCAGCCTCTCCCCCAGGACATTTCAGAGACCTTCAGCAGTCAATGAGTGCATGCCCAGAAGAGCAGGGCACCTTTAGGACTTTGTCTAAATCTCTTTGATGGGTCAGTACCAAGATTTCCAGCCTGTTTTGAGTATTTCCGTGGAGAAAATGTAAATTGGATCAAATCACCCTCCTACTTAAAAACTCTTCATTGGCTCCCCATTTTTCTCTGAATTAAGTTCCAGCTGCTTCAAAGGGCACACAGGCATTATGAGGGCTGGCTCTTACTTTCCTTATTAACTTCTTCTCTTAATAGTTTTCCTACCTGCTTCCTATCTTGCCCCCTGCCATCCATGCCCTAGCTGAACTGAACCCATTTGTTCTTAAGGATCCTGTGCCCTTTTTGGATTCTGGGTCTTCTCACAGTTTCCTCTGCCTGGAGTTGCCTCACTAATAACTGCCAACCTTTAGGTCTTAGGTTAAAATGCTATTTCTCTTGGGAAGTGGTCCATGAACCTTCCTGGTCCTGGTTCAGGCTTCTTGTAGCCCTTTGAACCTTTATTGTAGAACTTACAACAATGTCTTATTCTTTCACCACCTTTCCACTAGGACTCTGAGCTCCAGTATCCATGCTTACCTTGCTCATCATTTTACCCCAACCGTCTGGCCTTGTACTAAGTGTACACTAGAAGAAATAATAAAGTTCGCGTGTGCATTCATAAACGTGTATGTGTCTATATGTTTACTCTCACACACACAAGTAGCAGAACATGAACAGATGGGAATCAGAGAAAGGAGAGGATTTGGAAAACAGCTAAAAATATAATAAAGCCACCACAGGGGTGCAGATGGGAACACTGGTGTTTGTGTGTAGATAACTCAAAATCTTGTAGCTTGGTGCACGGAAGCTGGCAGAGCCAATACGGACAGGGTCAGGAGATTGTTTTACCAAAAATGTGTGTTGTAGGTGCATCATCATGGCATCTTAAGGCCTCTTAGAAATAAAAGCTTAGAGAAAACGTGGGTTGCCTATGCCTTTACAGTGTGAAGGAAGCAAGAAATGAAATGTGGGACATCTGCTCTCCATGTCCATGACAGAGCTAAGAGATCCTTTCATGTTTCTATTGGAAAGCAGGGCATTCAAGATCATATTTGATCCTATGGCCATTAGAAACATAATAATGAGGCTGTGCCCCAACACATTTTCCCACCTTTCGGTGCATCCTGCCTCCCATAGACACCAGCCTCTCCCTCTGCCAAGTACCATCTATTTTTTAAGTGTTGGCCAATCTGTTGTGAGTAATGGCTATCTAGTCACTTACGAGGCAAATATTCTTTTTGTACTGCAGCCATGGGTAGTTTGCATTGAGGTGTTGTCCGCTTATGGCCAGCCAGCCAAATGGTCACCAGAGGTGGAGCTAGTCTAGACTGGGTGTCCCAAGAAAGGCAGTGACTGACTAACGAGGGCTTGGCATGAGAGTTTGCTTCTCAAGGAGCTAGTTTTCATTTGTGCCGCAATATATAGAAAGGTTTGTTCATTTATTCATTTATTTGCTCTTTTTATTCCCCCCTACTGTAGTGGGGAATAATTCAAGCAAGGAATGAATGTGACGTATAAAGAGTTAGGAAGGAAGAGAGGTGTGTGTCGAACTAGAGTCAGTGTCCCATGTAAAGGAGACAGCTGCTTCTCAGCTCAGGCCAGTGGTTTCTCTGGGATAGATTTGTATGACTGCTTTCCAGATGTTCCAATTTCCCTCCTGCGCTGGCCCTTCCTGCAAGGGGATTATAGATCCCCACCCTGTTGACTGGCTGTGGCCAGTGCAGCGTGGATGGAAGAGACACATGTCACTTCTGGGTGAAGGCTGCAAGCACAGTTTGGTGCGTCTCCTTTTCCTTTGGCCACAGTGACTCTCAGTGTTCCAGATGGAACTTGGGGAGACGGAGGGCAGGGCCACGGCCTACCCACATGGATGTGTGGGTGAGTGAGAAACCAGTCTGAGATTTTGGTGTTGTTACTATAACATTGCTCATCTATCCTGTCTATATATGCAGCAGTCCAGAGCTTTGGAATTTTTTTCACGAGAAGCCATAAATCCATATTTTTTGTGGAATATGTATATTTTAAATTTTATAATGAACCAATTCTATATATAACTTATTTATGGATATGATTAAAATTGGGAGTGTGGGCCAAAAAACATGTGCAGACCATTGGCTTCCTACCTCTAGGCAAGAAACAAGGTACATTGTGGTATATAAAACAGACATGTTCCTTACCTTATAGGACTTACGGGAAATAAATACTAGACCAAAAAAAAGTTATAATTATTGAGCTATCCTTGTGATAAGCACTAAAAGAGAAATACAGGGCTCAGTGAGAGCTGTCTAAGGGGAATTAATCTAGATAAGGGTCAGGAAAGGCTTTACTAGGAGGTAAGAAGGACTGGCCAGGCCAAGGGCATAGCACCAGATTTGGGGGCAGGTGGGAATGGCCAGGTGAAAGGCCCTGAGTTGGAGAAGTAAGAACTCTGACCCCAACCCTAACTCGGAAGTTGAGGAGCTGGAAGAATTTCAGTATAGCTGGAGCTCCAAGTGGCAAGAGATGAAGGCTCAAGTGGTAAGGGAGTCCTTGTAGGCCATAAAAATAATTTGGGCTTTAGCCCAAGGGTAACAGAGAGCCACTGAATGATTCTTAGCAAAGGATTGTCCTATTCTGAAGTTGTGGGAAAGTGACATTTAATCATTTATTTTTTTAACTGGTTTATTTGACATGTCTTTGAGTGTCCACTTTGTGGCAGGCATTGTGATAAACCCAGCAAATGCAAAAAGAAATCCTGTCCTCAAAGAACTGACAGCTTAATAAAGTTGCTGACAGACAGACACAACTATAAGTGTAAGGAGAGAGTGGTATATGCCATTATCCATTCATTTACTTATTCAGCAGACATGTTTTGAGCACTTACACATGTGTGCCTGGCACTTTTTATACACATTGGGTATAGCAAGACATTATGGATCTTACAGTTTAGGTCACCTTGTAAGACACAGTTTCATTATTAGTAAAATGGGCAAAGTATTTGTATCACAACAAAATCGTTAAGATGTTTACATGAGAAAATGCTTAGCATATTGTCTGGAAGATAAGTGGTCTATAAAAGACAGCTATTTACTACTGTTATTATTATTATTAATTATTATTTACCTCAAGGAAGGGAACAATTTGTAAGATCAATATCATTAGAGCTCTTGGATGTGGAAGGAGTCAAGCCAGAGAGAAGTGAATGGCTCCAGTGAGGCTAGAACTAATTAGGGGTGGCAGGTGTGTGTGTGTGCGCATGTTATCTGTGTGCATGCACATGCCTGCCCCTGCATGCATGCTGGGAGGGTCAGTGTAGCATGCCTTTGACAAGCAGAAGTATCAAGATTGTGACTGACAGTATGACCTTCCCTGAGCTAGGAGAGGAAAGGAGAATATGGAGAGTGAGGCTGAATCATAAAGCTGATGCACGGAGAGATTTATAGAGAACACAGGAGGTAGATATGTAGTCATTTCCTGCTTCATTCAGGATGTGTGGTCATTTGGAGTGCATAACCATTGGCAGGAAGACCATAATCCTTCCTGAATAAGTTAAGAGAATAAATAAAACATTTCCAGGGCATTCGTCACCTCTGCTAAGGCCCTGCAACCTTAAACTATGGAAGGCAGATGGGTATACTAAGGCTGAGTCAGAAGGCACTCTCTGCATTGGAATTAGGGGTGTTAAGTAATGGAGGCGGCCATTTTGACACTGAACAAATCTTTCTAAGTATTTGGTAATACTATGGTGATAGATGCTATATGAAAAGGGTATATTATAAGCCAGATTATGAGTATGTCATGTATACACATATGTATATTTTGCTAAAACATAAAGAGCAGCACTGTCCAACAGGCATATAATAAAAACCACATTAACATTTTTCTAGTAGCCGTATTATAACAGTAAAAACAAACATGAAATTAGTTTTAATATTTAACATATCCAAAAGGAAATGCTGTAGTTCAACGTGTAATCAAGATAACAATTATTTATTAGATATTCTACATTCTTCTTTCATCTTTAATCTTGGAAATTCAGTGTGCATTTTATACTTAACAGCAAATGTCTGTTTTGACCAACTGCATTTCAAGTACTTAATAGCCACATGTGCTAATGGCTGCCAGTACTGGATAGCACAGAATATAGAACAATGACTTTCAAATGTTTTTGACCAGAGTAAGAAGCAAACATAGACACACACACACACACACACAAATGAAGCAAAACATTTATGAAGTAATAATCACAGAATGAGACTTGCACTCCTGTGTCTTCTATTCCATTCTATTCAATTTTTTAAAAAATTCCAGTCATGACCACTAAATCAACTTTATGACCACCTGTGGGTGGAGGCCTGCAGGTTGAAAACCATGGATATGGAAAGCCTGTGGGGTTACATTTTGAATGGGAGGTTAAAGGTATAGGTTCTAGTGTTAGTGCTTAAGGCAAAAATCTTGTGTGGCCAAAATTACCTTAAATTGCCCTGGGTCATTACCAGGGCAAAAGACAAGAATTAACTTATCTTGTTTCTCTTTGCATTTTGATTGTGACCTTCCTTCTCTGAGGCACTGGAGCCAAATTCTAGTGTTATTGGTTTTAAGAGCTGCAGGATAAATTTTTCTCTTTCTCATAATTGAATTCAGATAAGGTAAATGTGTGTGTGTTGCCAACATCCTGGATACAATAGATGTTCAACTGGCTTACGTATAATTCTATATATGTAAAGTCTTATAGGATCTAAGAAATGGCTGTGGGATGAGGGCCATGAACCACCCTGAAATTATATGCAACTTAAAATTTTTGCATATTGTCTTCCAAAGGGTTTTTGTTCCAACAAAAGCTAAGGAAATGCATTGGTCTAGTGTGCTTATAAGAATGTGGGGTAGACTTTCCACCAGACCCGAACACACCTCCTTCTTTGGAGGTATCGGAGGGCACTTTCAGAAGGTGTGGAACCTGTGGCTTCCATGCTCATTCTCCCAGGTGCCTCTTCTCTCTTGGTCAAAGCTGATTGGACTGGAGGTGATCACCTGACTATAGTTCAGCCAGAGTCTTTGTTTCTCAACAATCTGTATAAAGAGAACTAGAAGTCAGCCATTTTGGGTGCTAGAGCCATTAAGTGTATGAGCATGTGTGAGGTCCAGGGTTGGTATCGTGGCAAGCTAAAGCCCAGATAGACTTAACTTACAGGGAAGCAAGAAGGTAAAACTTGCCGAGGAAGCTGATTTACAGAGTAATTTAAGAAGTAGAATGAAGCCAAGAGGCTAGAGTGATATGGGCCTGCAATTTTCTGGGTCCTGTGATGGTAACCCAGTGACTCCCAACAGGAAGTGATTTTTGTACCCAGAACCACCTCCCCAACCCCTCCAAAGGAATATTGGGCAGTATATGGAGACATTTTTCATAGTCACAACTGTGTGAGAGGAATTGCTATTGGCATTTAGTAGGTAGAGATCAGAGGAATGCTGCTTACATATCTGTGATGCCCAGAACCAGCTCCCACAGCAAAGAATGATCTAGCCCCAAATGTCAGTAAAGCCCAATTGAGAAACCCCTCTTGTAGTATTATTTTTCTGTCTGGGTCCTTATAATAAATTGCACCTTATTAAAATTTTTAAAAATGTTTTTTATTTATTTCTGAGAGAGAGACAGCATGAGCAGGGAAGGGTCAGAGAGAGAGGGAGACACAGAATCTGAAACAGGCTCCAGGCTCTGAGCTAGCTGTCAGCACAGAGCCCGACACAGGGCTTGAACCCACGAACCGTGAGATCATGACCTGAGTCGAAGTCAGACGCTTAGCCGACTGAGACACCAGGCGCCCCAAATTCCACCTTATTTAAGCTATCTTGAATATATTCTCTCCCTCCCCCACTTCTGTCTCTCTGATAAAATACTTGCTGACGTTTATTGAATACTTAATATGTGCTAGTCCCACATTAAGCACTTCCCAGAAATGATCACATTTAATCTTCCAAACCAACCTTATGACAGAAACTATTATTGGGTCATGTTATAGATGGAGAAACTGAGGCTTAACTCAGTTAACTTGCCCAAGACAGGAGTTAAGGTCATGAACCCAGAAAGCTTGGCTTCAGAGTTAAAGCTCTTAATTATTATGCATAGAGACTAAGGCCAAAAAGCTATAAACAGCTGCTACAGGATCTCAAAGGCTCAGTAGCTTTGGGAGGGGAGCATTTAATTTAGGAGTAAAAATCTCACATGCTCAATAGCAACTGAAGATAATATCATTTTAGAGTCCAGTAATCATAATAATTAGCATTTTCAAGTGTTTGCTGTGTTCAATACTTCTCTGCTTTGCAAATGTTGGCTTATGAGGCGGCCTTTATTATTATCCCTGTTTTGCAGATGAGGAAACCATGGTACGGTGTAGTGAGGTAAATGTCATAGACCTAGTAAATGGCAGCTGAAATTTCATCCTAGATGTTCTGGCTCAAAAATCTGTGCGTTTTCCAACATATTAGGCTCTTTCTCAGTAAAGCAGAAAAAAACATTTACAGTATTGAATATGAGTCAAGACGCTTGTATTTTAAAAGATGCAAATTAAAAGAAGAGGCAATGGGGAGGAGAAAACAATGAGTTGAGGTTTAAAGGTATAAAAATGCAGTTTCAAATTCAGGGGGTCCATTAATGCTACTGGGTCTGGGATGGATGCTATTGGACGCTTGACTTAAGCCTGAAATGGCAAAGTGGACCTAAAGTGAAGAAATCTTAAAGTCCATGGTGAAAGTTTGAGGCTTATTCTGTTAGTCGAAGAGAGCCAATGGTTTTGGAGCAAAGAAATGAAGATTATGTTTGGGTAAGTTAGGAGTCCCCTTAGGGGGCGCCTGGGTGGCTCAATTAAATGTCTGACTCTTGGTTTTGGCTCAGGTCATGATCTCACACTGTTTGTGAGTTCGAGCCCCACGTCGGCATCTGTGCTGCCAGTGTGGAGCTTGCTTGAGATTTTCCCTCTCTCTTTCTCTCTCTCCCTCTCAAAAGAAATAAATAAACTTCAAAAAATTAAAAGAAGAGTCCCCTATGGCAGTGCAGAACATACATTGGGACAGTGGAGAAGTGCAGTCAGGGAGACCTGCCAGGTGAGACTGACCTTGGCCGGAGGGAAGGGTGTGCTGAGGATTTGAGAAATGTTTCATAGGTAGAAAGGTTTGGCTCACTATATGGCTGGATTTAGGGCCGTGAGAGAGAGGATGTAAAAATGACAATATGATCCTAGATGGGGATTTGGTGGTTAGTGAATCTGGAAAAGGAATATAGCACATGGGACAAAAAATTTATTTTTTTAAAGTAAAAGGAATACCGGGCACCTGGATGGCTCAGTCGGGTAGAGTGTGTGACTCTTGATCTTGAGGTTATGAGTTCGAGCCCAACATTGGTTGCAGAGATTACTTAAAAATAAAATCTTAAAAAAGAAAATAAAAGCAATTACAGCATGACTTTTGAACATGGTAGAGTACAGTTCTCTAATCCTCTCCCCTCAATTGAACCCACTTTTATTTGTGGTATAAAAATATGTTTTTATAAACCTGTGTGTGTGTATTAATCTTGGATTATATTACTCTGCATTTCTCGCCACCCCATTACATATTATGTACTTCTTTCCAAGTCAATTCATATACATTTACAACATTATTATTAATGGCTATGTAGTATTCCACTGTTTGGATATATTAAGATTCAGTTATAAAAATTTGGGTTCCCAGTTTTCTATTTGTTTGTTTGTTTGCTTGCTTGCTTGTTATTACCAACAAAGCAACAGATGTCTTTGTATGTCTTTGAATTTTTGTGCCAGTGAATTTATACAATGAATTTTTCACAGAATTGCTGGGTCAGAGGTTAAGCACATTTAAAATTTTGATGAATGCTCCTAAATTGCCAGATAGCCAGGTTTTTAGAGGAGGTTAATGAGTTCTGGTTTGGTTGAGTTAAGGTCAAGATGCCAAAGGCCAGAGATCACTGTGGATGCCCCCAAATCATTAGTAACCCAGGTTAGGACTGTGAACAAAAGCGGCAACTAGAGATATGCCAGAGGAAGAGCTAGGAGAATTCTAAGCCCTCCTAATGATTTAAGATAATAAATTATGCTTCAGATCTAAATATACACTAGACACATTAATTATAAAAGGTTCTCAATGTACTGTGAAAGTGTATATACAGCATATGAAAACACAATTCCATCTTAAATTTACCATAAAACTAATACATTAACTATGATAAATGTTAATTAAACATCCAAATGATGATCTTTCTTGCCTCTTTATTTAAATTTATAAATGCTTTTGGAAGAGGATGGTTTGGATTCCTCAGATCTCTTAAAAGCATTCAGCGAATGTCGGTGTGCTTCAGCTAAAGACCACCAGAAACCTACGTGGCCGTCGAACAAACTGGGATTCTTCATTGAGCACTGGGAGGCAATGTGCCATGGGAACTGTGGGGCATCTTGGTAGGAAGGACTCAGTATACTCTGTGGACTTAGGCTGATTAAGGATTATTCCTGGTTATGTCTGTCAGGGTGTTTCTGGAAGAGATTAGCATTTGAGTTGGTGAACTGAGTAAATCAGGTGGCCCTAATTTGGTGAGGGCCTACATTGAACAAAAAGGTTGAAAAAGTTTGAATGAACTCTGCCTGACTGTTTGAGCTGCTCCTGTCCTTGGCATTCCTGGTTTCAGGCCTTCAGACTTAGAGTGGAAGCTACACCATTAACCTTTGACTCTGGGACCTTGAACTTCATGGCTGACTTTCCTGGGTCTCCACTTCACAGAAGGCAGGTTGTGGGTCTTCTTAGCCTTGATAATTACATGAGCTAATGCCTTATAATAAATCTCTTCATGTAGAAGAGATCTGTATTTCCCATTGGTTTTGTTTGTCTGGACAGCCTTGATTAATACATGAGTTAATAGCCTAATTCTTCTATTCATTTCATTCTGTGCAAGAAATCATTCCAGTGGCTTTAGAGTTATCCCAAATAATTGGGTATGTTCGATGCAGATGTGGTCGGTGGCTGAAGTGTGTGGAGTGGTTAGCTGAAAACCATTCTGTAAGATATTTGACCCGAATTTTCTCCTCTTTGCTGCACGCACCTTTTTTAATCTATCAGAGGCTCTGCACAGTCTCAGATCAAATAAAGGCCCTCAAGAAACCAGTGATGGCTATCAGAGCTCGGCACACTTCATTGGAAAGCCATAAACACAATTACTAGATCATTACGGATTGTAAAACAGAAGCTTTGAAGCAACATGCACAGAATTGCCTTGTTGGGCATGAATGGTGTCCCACACATGCCAACACCTCCCTGTTGGAAGCCATCTAGGAAAAGACAAAAGATTGTGAACAGAAATGTCTTAGAGGCATAAGGAAATCTGATAAGGAAGACCTAGGTTCTACTCACAACTCTGATGCCCCTTGGTTGATACATTAATTGAACTCTCAGAGCCTCTGTTTCTTCTTCTGGACAATAGGGTATTAAGGACTGATTTCATCAACACCTTAATTCTTTACCCCTTCAGTTAGGTTCCTAAGTCTGCCTTAACAAAGTGCCACTGGGCAGCTTAAACAGCAGAAATTTATCGTCTTACAGTTCTAGAGGCTAGCGGTCCAAGATTAGTAGTGTTGGTTCTTTCTGAGGGCTGGGGGGCCAGGGAGGAGATCTGCTCCACGCTTCTCTCCTTGGCTTATCATTGGCAGTTCCCTCCCCGCCGTTTCTTCACCTTGTCTTCCCTCTGGGTATCTGCGTCCAGATTTCCCCTTCTTCTAAGGACACTAGTCAGATTGAATTAGGACCCACTCTAATGACTTCGTTTGAACTTGATTACCTCTATAAAGACCCTATCTGAAATAGTGTCATTTTCTGAAATACTGGGGGTTAGGGCTTCAACATACGAATTTTGCGAAGACAGTTCAACTCATAATAGTCCCCCTGTAACCACAGCCTTACCAGATCCTCTCATAAAAGAGGCTGAGTCCATTTACTCATTCTTTGATTCTGTGCTAGCCATATGACTTGGATTGGCCAATGGGATATTAGCAGCGGTAATGCAAGGAGAGGTCTGAAAAAGCATGTGTTTCTACGTTCACTCTAGTTTTTCTGCAATTGCTGGAGGATGAGAGGCCTGTGTTGTGGAGCCAGGTCATCCCAAGCATTTTAGCTGAGGCCACCTTAGATCAGCCAGCTGCCAGCCCAATCTCAGACATGTAAGTGAATCCAGCCAAGATCAGCAGAGCATCTGAATGACCAGCACTTAACCACAGACATGTGAGCAAGGCAGCAAAATCAGATGAGCCCAGCCCAGGTCAGCTGAACCCCATGTAAATGTTTATTACTATATACCCTGGAGTTTTTGTAGTTGTTTGTTCTGCTGCATTACTGAGAGACTGTATGACTGATACAGAATTGTCACATCTACTGAGGACCTGTGAGAAAGTACATAGTGTTACCTTAATTGTAGCCATGGTATTCTAGTGTTTTACAAACTGTTGAATATTATGTAGAAGTAAAGAGTCACCAAATATACAGTAACATTCTGTATAATAATAGTGATAAATGGTTTGGAATAAACAAAGCTAACAAATTGGGCATTGGGTATAAACATGAGTACATACTTACACACAGAAGCCATTCATAATATTATATGATGTCTGCTCTGTGTGGATTCTTAGAGACCACCTGTGATAAAAATGAGGCTCAGAGAATCAAATTGACTTATTCCAGGTCATAAAGCTAGTAAACGGCAGAGCTTTCACTAGAATTTGAGATATTTATGATTTGTCTAACATGGGATAAGATGGTATTTTAATATCTTTTCCTGAGGAAGCTGTTGGCCTTAAAAAAGAAACAAAGATGATCACTTTATTTCTAGAAATCTTCTGTCTTATTTTGAAGTTTGAAGTTGGGGCAGAAAAGGGGATTAGACATTCACCCATCCATCTATCCACCCATCCATCCACCCATCCATCCATCCAGTTATCCACTCATTCAACAAATAATGATTCATCCATCCATTTATCCAGTCATTAAAAAAAAATGACCTCCTGTGCATCAGGCACTATACTAAGCACTCTGCTTCCATCGGCTTTCCTTTCTTCTGCTTCCCCATTCCTTTTCTCATCCATGCCTCTTCTTTCATTCTCTTCTGTAAATGTTAACAAGAATGGATTTTAAAAAATGCCTTGTTTGTTAGAGCAAGCATGTATAAGATTGATGCTGATGGTTTTAGTTCAATTGCAGTGTTAACTGCTGTGAGCACACCTTGACACACCACAGTTTTGTTTTGCTTTATTTTGTGTTTTTGAAGGACCATGTGGTGGAGAGCATGCTGATAAGCACACAGACTCCACTGCATCTTTCCAGATGCCCAAACTGGAAGCTGGAAGTGACATGTTTCTGAAGTTGACAGTTGTTTTCAACCATTGTCCATCCATTGATCCGTTCTTCTCACCACTTTTTATCACCCACCAGCTCAGGCTCTGTATGACTGCCCTGAACCTTCAGTGGTGGACATCAGCTGTGCAGTGGTGCACGTCAAGCTTCTTATATGCCAACATTGTTCTAAATACTTTCCATACTTGTTGATTTCCACAACAGCCCTGTGAGGTTTCTACCAGTACAAACCACAGATGATGAAACTGAGGCACGGGGCAGGGGTGCAGGGCAGCGGTGTTTACCCAAAGTCTTAGGGATGCTTGAATGGTAAGGGACAGAGCTCTTACTTCTGGGTCCAGAGTCTGTCTTCAACATTGCCTTTCTGAAACCTCTGCTGTCATTACCATTGAAGGCCATGTCTTCCTCTGGACCACTGTTGGGTGGATCTGCATGGCCACCAGTCTTGAGCATGCCAAATGGTGATGCTAATGGGGATGTGAAAGACAGTGCTTTCTTCAGACTAAAGCCACTACATATTTCAGCCTGGAATTTGAATCCATATCCCTTCCACTCATGGACTTGTGTTGTCAATCCCACAGTCTTTCCAGGCTCACCTTTCTTCTGAAACTGACCTTCAGGAGAACATCAGTTAGTGCTCATCTTCAGAAGAGAAGACAATAGGGAGAGGAGGAAGAAAGGCATCTCATTTAAGCCTCAATCTCCTCATCTGTGAACTGGATATAAGTGAACAGTGTAACATTAAGCTCTGCCTTTTATTTTTTATTGAGCACTTAGTATGTGTAAGCATTGCACTAAATGCTTTGTCATTTGCACTCTCATTTAATCCTTAAAGCAACATTATGAACAGGACAGGCTCAGAGCAGTTCAGTAACTTGTCCAAAGTCACACAGCTAATAAGTAGGAAGCAGAGCCTGGATTCAAACCCAGGCTGTAGAACATCAAAGATTTCATTCTAATACAGCACCAGTGGTTCTTACAGGGGCAGTATTGCCCCCTAGGCCTCTCTCCAGAAGCTTGTGGGCATGATTTTGGTAATTACACTGATGGGGAGTTATAAAATCATGATGGCATGATCTGCTTTTAGGGGAATAGGAGAGCTAGACTTTCAACAGTGTGAGGAAGACCTATCCTTTGTCGTGCTTGGCTTTCTAGTGTCCTGCCAGACCTTCATGTGGGTAGAAAACTCATATTGTCATCTGAGCCTGTTCTGCATATAAACACATAGAATATATTTTGCATGGTTTTAGCATACTTTGATTTTTCTAGGAATGCAGTTTATAGTCTGCATCAAGAGATGCTTGTAGTTTGTTTTTCTCAAAACATTATTCAGAGTTTTATACCATTTCAGAAAAATCATGTCGACAGTGTTCAAATTATTGGAGGAACTCACACCTCTGACTCAGCTTGCATTTGCAGCTGTTAAATACACAATGATTCTTTGTTTATGTGCCAACACCAGACTACCTGACCATGCTTCTAGGATTCACATATCTCATTGATTTTTGAAAATTATACATGTACAGATATCTCTGAGATACATGTATCTCTGAATTTCATTTCAGGATAGTAAAGGACACATTACAATATGTATATTACTATATATATATGTATTTTTTTTTTTTTTTTACAAAAGGGTGGGTAGAATGGATCATTGCTCCCAATTCTTCATTCTCTCTCTAAATGGTGTTACACACCAGTACCTTTTACCATGTGACTTTGCAGTACATCCCACTAGAGTGGATGGAGAACATTTCTGTGCTTCATTAGTTTGGGGCTTAGCCATGAGACTTGCTTTTGACCAATGAAATATGGATATAAATGGAAATGTGCCAGTCTTGAGCCTGTTCCTCAAAGGCATCATGTGTTTTTACTCGTTCTTTTATTCACCTGCCATTTGCTGTGAGAAAATCGTGCTTCAGATGGCCACTGCTCTGTGGATAGTGGGGAGACCCCTGGAACAGATATGACCCCAACCTGAAGCTTGGAGCCAGAACTCATCATGGAATCCCAGATGAGCTCAGCAGAACCACAGCCAACCACAGGTTCATAAGTTAAACAATGAGATTTTTTTTTTTGGTAACTCATTGAGATTGGGGAATTACATGTTACTTGGCAGAAACTGACTGATACAAGGAGGTGTTGGCTCTGATAAGGTTGATAAGCACTGCATTCTGGCATTCCTCCTTTAAGCAAAGCAGTTTGCTCAGGTCTTGGCACACACCCATGAATGCTTTATAAACAGGAGTTCTGTTAGCATTGAATAATGACTAAATGATATTCTGATACTATAGGAAAGGGGATTATAGATACACGGCTTTCAGACCCTTAGGTTTAGGGGCTCTGCAGTTATTCTTAAATGCTCTGACCACCAGCATAAGTGCTGGTGCTTTGGAAGGGTATAAATTCAAAGAGTGAGCAGGTCAGAGATAATTGACGAGTTTTCTTCTTTAAAAGGGAATCTGGCACCATGGAAACGACAAGCATGTTCAGGTTTGTGACTGTGGGTTATAATTACCAAGTTATTAACCAGAGCATTATGTGAAAGATTGATGGTTCTTGCTCAATGTAATGTGTCCTTTAAATGCTAAATAATAAGTTAAATGCAAGGAATAAATAAGTTCGATGGCTTATTTATGGGGTAATTATATTTTCAGCCCATAAACTAGGGCATCTGTAGAAACCCAATGCTATGGAGGAAGAAGAGCCCTGAATTAGAGATCAGGAGACCTGGATTCTCTGCCACCTGCCATCTAGTGACCTTGAACTGGTTATGTCATTGCTCTGAGCCCCAGTTTCTTCATTGGGAAAATTGGGGTGGGAGCATGCATAAAAATGCCTATCTCATAGAGTGGTTGTGAGGAGTCGTTGTCAATGACATGATTATATAAGGTGCTGAGCATAGTGGCTGACACATAATAAGTGGTTACAAATGTTAGCTCTCATTTTACCATCATATATGAGATAAGAGATTTGGCCCTTCTAGGAAGAGACTTCCCATTTTATGTTTTCAGTCAAGAAGTAATTGGTATGAATTGCAGTAGACCATCAATGGATTCCGGTTTTAAAAACAACCTTTAATTGTCCTTCTCTGCTTGAAGAATTATCAGAAATGTGGGCAAATACAGGCGAGAACAAAGAAGAAAATATATACCATCTAACCCACCCTCTAAATATAACCACTGCTAACATTTTAATGTAGAGTCCTAGTCCTTTTTTTCACCCATGTATAGAATTTCTTTTTTAAATCTGAAATTGGAATCATGCTGTACACGCTGATTTGCCACGTGCTTTTGAGATGTTTCTAATGTCATTAAATATTCTCCTAAAACACACTTTTTAATGGCTGCAGAGTAGGGCGTTCTTGAGGAATATTGTCTAAGTGGAAGAGTTATTCACAGAAGCCTACTTAGCGCATTCACTCAAATTATACTTTCAGACTTTCTGAAATCTTCGTTTCAAATTGGTCTTAAATGGGCCGGAGCTTGGCTGTAAAATTCCTCGCCACCTCCTCCTTCCTCCCCTAGCTGCCCCCAGGTTCTCTGTCAAGTAGTTAATGATGGGACTAGGCACTTATTCAGTAGGGGTGCTCTCAGTTTAAAGGGTCTCCGTGGTGAGCCATTTTGTAAAAGGGAAGAATGTCATTTAAATAACCGCCCTCTAATTTCTCTGCTCGGAGTTTTTATTTTTATTTTTTTTTAAATTGGGTTCTCCCTTTAGAGTAAGGTCCATCTACAGATAAAAACTTCCCTCTTAGCCTTTTTATACTACCTTACTTGATGCCAAGCCGTACTTCCTGTCTGCACAACAAGAAGAAATACTTCTTTCTGTCCCCTGTACCTCCCACAATCTTTTTGGATGGTTTATTGTCTCCTATTGGTAGCATTCAAGTTGAGCTTCAGGGACTTGTATATGAACATTTTAAAAATTAATAGTTATGTACTTATTCTAATGTGACTTAGAAATATACATAACATGCAATATAGCTATATATGGTATGTAATATATCATCTAGATGTATCTTATAAATCAATCTTGAGATTCCATGAATATTATTGCTTAAAGGTCAGGCAGAATTTGTTTATAGACAGAATTAATTTATGTGAAAATAATATGGCCAAAAGTCAGAGATAGTATATGGACATTTGGGGAACTTTGGTGATTGCCGTATTGTCACTGACATTTGGTAGTTGACATTGGATAAATGTCCTAGTTCAAGCCACCATCATCTGTCTGGACTTCTTTTTTCATTGTTTATTTATTTTTGAGAGAGAGAGCACATGATTTGGGAGGCATAGGGGAGGGGCAGAGAGAGTGGGAGACAGAGGATCCAAACTAAACTGCACTGTCAGCACAGAGCCCAATGCAGGGCTCAGACTTATGAACCGTTAGATCGTCACCTGAGCTGAAATCTAGTTGGGTGCTCAGCCAGCTGAGCTACCCAAGTGCCCCCTCTGCCTGAACTTCTAAAGCCCCTCTCCTAACAGCTCTCTCTGCTTTCATTCTTGCTCTCCTCTGACCCATTCTCTACACAACAGCCAAAGTGATTTTTCCCCCAAGACATATTGAAGAACTCTCCTTATTAATGTCTGTCAAGGGCTTCCCACTGTTATTAGAAGTGAAAAATTTTAACATTTGATTCTCACAAGGCTGAGATTGGTGACAGGTAAGGAAACTGAAGTTCAGAAAGAGTGAGTGCCTGGCTTAAGGTCACATAACTAGTAAGGAAGGATTCACACCCAGATTTTCTGATTCTAGATTTCTGTTTAAGTCATTTCTCAGTGCACATGACTGAAAGATGTCTTTTGTTCAGCTGATTAGAAGAAGACAGTTATATTGATTAGTAGTGTTTGATTGGAAATCAGAGAAGAAACACAACTCAAACTGGGTTAAGCAAAGAAGGAACTTTATTGCCTCAAGTAACTGAAAAGTCCAGAGGTAGTTCAGGTGCATCTGGATCCAGAGCCTAAATGATATCATCAGGGTGCATCTGTTTGTTTGTTTGTTTTTTTCTCTCCCTCCGTCTCTATGTTCTGCTTTTTTTTGAATTGATCCCACTCATAGGCAGGTTTTTCTCTCTATGGTCTTAAAATGATTGCTGGAAGCCCCCAGGAATACATCCCTCCCAATCTACACACAACAGGAAAAGTAACATAGTTTTTGTGCCAGCTTTGCAGCCAAAGTCCATTATGTGTCATGGGCTCTCATTGGCACACGTGATTATCCCTGAACCATTCATTTCGGCCAGAGGATTTAATGTTTAATGTGCTGATTCGATTGGACCTGGGTCCTATTTCTGACCCTGGGCTGGAGACAGAGCCCCACCTGAAGCACAGTGGATGAGACCGGAAAGGTGGTATTCTGAGAGATAATTCAGTATACTGTGTCAGGAAAAAAGTGAATGGATGCAAGTTGGCAAATACTATAGAGTTCCAGCATTTTGATTCTACCTGGGTGCCTGATCTTGACCATTAGTGTAGAAAATTCAAAGTCTTGTGTAGGAAAGGAGAGAAGTGAGTGAGTTTCGAACATCTAAGGATGACCATATGGGTTGATGGTGAGTGGCCACGTGAGGTAATGATAGTTCTAGTCCTGGGCAAAAGCAAACCTTAGCTCCCCACTCAGTCACTGTTTTTTAAGGTCCCCACAAGGGGTCACATCTCATGTGCTTTGGGCACAGGTTAAGTGCAAACAACAGTTCAAATTTAGAGGAGTAGGAAGAAGTTGGTATTCCATTTCATTTCTAGAGATCCCTTTTTTACTCCTTTAAAATGAACATTTATTGCTCTTTTCTAATTATAAAAATAAAACATGTTCATAAAAAAGGACATAAAGAAAATGGTAAGGTACACAGTAAGTATGAGGTGACTGAAGGAATAAAAATTAAAATTACCCAGAATTTCGTAACTCGGTGGTAATCTCTTTTGCATCTTTTCTGACCCTTTTCTATACATGTGAATATATTGTACATGCATACACACAAATATTTTTTTTAAAATTTGGATCTTATATAAAGTAGTCTTCAGAATTGTTTTCCCATTTAACAGTGGATCATAGGCATTTTCCTACTCATTAAACAGGTTTGAGTTTAATATGAGTTTTAATGACTGCATAGTTTTCCAATATTTATATGTAGCATAATTAATTTAACCAGTGCCGTGTTATTGGATATTAGTAGTTTGAAATTTGCCCATATTGTAAATAATATTGAGACAAACATCTGTGTGCACAAACAGCTCTATTAATTTGTCTGAAGCACAGTTTTGTTTTTATTTTGTCTATTTTATTTTATTTTTATTTGAGTGAGAGAGACAGCAAGCTGGGGAGAGTGGCAGATGGAGAGGGAGAGAGAATCTTAAGCAGGCTCCACACCCAGTGCAGAGCCTGACACGAGGTTCGATCCCATGACCCTGGGACATGACCTGAGCAGAAATCAAGAGTTGGACACTCAACCAACTGAGCCACCCAGGAGCCCCTCAAGCACAGCTTTAAAATATGTAATCCATCTCACCAATTTGCTTGAGGGCTTTTATTTTAAAATGTAAGTAAAACCTTGGTTTGTGAGCATAATTCATTCTGGAAACATCCTTATAATCCAAAGCACTTGTATACCAAAGCAAATTTCCCCATAATAAATCCATTAAAAATAATGGAAACTCAGATGATTCAGTCCACAACTCAAAACTATTCATATAAAAGTGATCACAATTCTTTAATACAAAAAGTAAAATACAAAATATAATGAAAACAAACAAATTAACCTGCACTTTCCTTTGAAAACCTTCGTGGTTGGTGTGAGGGAGACGAGAGAGGAGGGTTATTGTATAGGACAACTTTCACAATCACTAACAGAATCACTGCTACCTATTGGCTCAATGGAAGCTTTTCTTTTCCTGCAACTTTAACAAGGAGCCTATCCAATAACACTTGCTTTTGCCTCCTTTTGAGGATTTCACAGAAATATGACATTGCATTGTCATTAAACAGATTTCATTGCTCACACTGCTACAGCCTTATTCGGGTGGTGCTTTTCTACAAAATTTTGCAGTTTCCTACATTTTATACATCTCCCTAATCTCATGTGAAGTGAGGGATTCCTCTGCCTTTTTCTCCTCCTCTGCAGATGAGATGCAGATGTAGACTTCTTAGAATATCTTGGAATTTTGATCACTCACATACCTTGTTTGTACTTTTCGGTGATTTCCTTCTTCTTTTTGTAAAGTTTATTTTACTTATTTTGAGAGAAAGAGCAAGTGGGAGAGGGATGGAGACAAAAGGAAACAGACTCCCAAGCAGGCTCCTCACTGTCAGCACAAAGCCCGAGGTGAGGCTTGAACTCACAAACCATGAGATCATGACCTGAGCTGAAATGAAGAGTTGGAGGCTTAACCGACTGAGCCACCCAGGTGCCCCTTGATTCCTCCTTTTTATAAAAAAAAATTTTTTTAAGGTTTTATTTCTGAGAGAGAGACAGAGACAACGTGAGCAGGGGAGGATCAGAGAGAGAGGGAGACACAGAATCCAAAGCAGGCTCCAGGCTCTGGGCTAGTTGTCAGCACAGAGCCCGATGTGGGGCTCGAACCCACGAACTGTGAGATCATGACTCAAGCTGAAGTTGGACGCTCAACCGACTGAGCCACCCAGGCGCCCTGCCTTGATTCCTTCTTAACTTCCACTGTAATCATCCCCTTCTTCTTACTGCCTTTCTTTTCAAACTTTTTCTGCAAGGGGCCCATTGTATACACTCGCACAGATGTTCACTAC
The DNA here is from genome assembly GCA_017311185.1 of Proteles cristata cristata. Lineage (NCBI taxonomy): Eukaryota > Metazoa > Chordata > Mammalia > Carnivora > Hyaenidae > Proteles > Proteles cristata. The sequence goes on along the minus strand of JAESUZ010004867.1, from coordinate 693,797 downwards.
AATACAGTAGTAATAAACTCTTGACATATCCTCTATTTAATATAACTGGCAATCAGGAAGCAGAGAAAAGAGTCTATATCTGCAGGCAACCTGACCTAGAATGAAGCAAGGCATTCCTAAGCTTACTCTTGTACGAAAAAGCAAAGAACTGTCCATAGGTGCTTTGAAGTTACAAAAAATACACCAGTTGTGGGCATCTTCCAACATTCTGAAAAATCACTGATTTCTGCCAAACATCACAGCCTGAGACTGAGCATCTGAGCATGGGAGACAATCACCCACAATCCCACAATGAGAGAGAGAGAAGAACCATTGGCTCAGTTGTGATCATGTGACAGTTGGCATCACATGCTCATATTGCAAGACATTGCTCATTTATCAAGTTAAAATTTATTAGAAACATTTGCTCGTCCTGTGGAACACTCGCGGAACAGGTTACTTGCAGCCCAAGGTTTTACTGTATTTTTATTTTTTACTGTATTTTTATTTTAAAGTTCTTATATGCTCTTTAAAATATTTTATACTTACAAAAGAGTATTAAGTAGATAGTGAAAGATACTAACCACTCCCCCTTCCACTCCCTAAACATAATTGTTAGTAATCTTTATATATTCTTACAGACCTTTCTCCATGTGCACCCACATCAAGCCTACACCCAGGTTTGTTTATTTCTTTTTCTTCCCTCCCCATCTTGAGTGCCAATCTTGGCCAAACATGGTACCAGGACTTTGAGTGATTGTTTCTAGGAATTTCCAGTAGACAGAGCTAATAAGTATATACTTGAAAAACACAAAACACATGATACATTCATATTGATGGTTACCATTCAAATCGTGGCTACAGAGTTTATTTAAAAAAAATTTTTTTTAATGTTTTATTTATTTCTAGGAGAGAGAGACAGAGACAGCGTGAGCAGGGGAGGGTCAGAGAGAGAGGGAGTCACAGACTCTGAAACAGGCTCCAGGCTCAGAGCTGGCAGTCAGCACAGAGCCCGACGCGGGGCCCGAACCCACGAACCGCGAGATCATGACCTAAGTGAAAGTCGGACGCTTAACCGACTACGCCACCCAGGCGCCCCTACAGAGTTTATTGTTAAGACTTCATTTTATTAAGGTAGTTTTAGGTTTACAACAAAATTAAGAGAGAGATAATAGAGATTTCTTATATACCCATCCCTCCATAAGTGCATACCTCCCCCATCATCAATATCACTCACCAGAATGTAAATGTTGTTTTTTTTTTTTTACCAGAGATGAACCTACATTGACATATCATAATTACCCTAAAGTCAGTAGTTTACCTTAGGGTGCATTCTTGGTGGTTGTACGTTCTATAGGCTTAGTCACGTATAATGACATATATCTGTCATTATAATATAGGGTATTTTCTCTACCGTAAAGAATCCTCTGTGCCCCACCTATATTCATTTCTCCCCACATGCCCCTCAGACCCCTGGCTACCTGATCTGGCCTTTTCTTGCCAATATCTACCACTGATATTGCCTTTTCTTGCATAAAGTTTTGCCTTTTCCGGAATGTAATATAGCGGGAATTACATAATGTATGGCCTTTTCAGATTGGCTTCTTTTACTTCGCAATATGGATTTAAGGTTCTCCGTGTCTTTCATGGCTTGATAGCTAATTTCTCTTTAGTGCTCAATTGTATTCCTTTGTCTTGATGGACCATTCACCTACTGACGGACATTTTGATTGCATCCAGGTTTTGGTGATTACAAGTAAAACTTCGGTAAACATCCATATACAATTTTTTTGTGTGTGTAAGTTTTTAGCTCCTCTGGCTAAATACCAAGGACTTTGATTGCTGGATCATATGGTAACAGCATGTTTAGTTTTGTAGGAAATGGGGTTTCTGGGGTGCCTGGGTGGCTTATAAGCGTCCGACTTTCACTTAGGTCATGATCTCGCGGTTCGTGGGTTGAGCCCCGCGTCGGGCTCTGTGCTGACTGCCAGCTCGGAGCCTGGAGCCTATTTCAGAGTCTGTATCTCCCTCTCTCTCTGACCCTCCCCTTGCTCACACTGTCTCTCTCCATCCTAGAAATAAATAAAAATATTTAAAAAAAAGTCGCAAGGAAATGGGGTTTCTATTTAACCTCAACACTTTTTTTTTCTTCCCAAGATTTTATTTAAATTCAAGTTAGTTAACATATAGTGTAGTTTCGGTTTCAGGAATAGAATTTAGTGATTCATCACTTACATATAACACCTAGTACTCATCCCAACAAGTGCCCTCCTTAATGCCCATCGCCCATTTAGCAGCACCCCCAACTTCCCCTGCAGCAACTCTCAGTTTGTTCTTTATAGTTAAGAGTCTCTTATTATTTGCCTCTGTCTCTGTTTTTATCTTCTTTTTCCTGTTCCTTCTCCTATGTTCATCTGTTTTGTTTCTTAAATTCCACATATGAGTGAAATCATATGGTATTTGTCTTTTTCTGATTGACTTATTTCACTTAGGATAATACCCTCTCACTCCTGACTCTGTATTTCCTTTCCCCAATACTGAGAATCTTGAGTTCCAAAGATACCTACATAATTATTTTTTTTTGCCTCAAAATCCCTCAACATACACACACCAGTCTGGAAATAGCAATATCATGATTTACACCATCAGTTTGATTAATAAAAATAATTTAGGGTTTTTCTTAAGTTGAAGTGAAACACATTACATAAAAATTGCCTTTTTACTCATTTTATTTTATTTTTTTTTTTGCATTTCTTTTTTACCCATTTGAAAATGTGTGGATTTAATTATACTCACAATGTTGTACAAATATCACCACTATTTACTTGCACATTATTTTCATCATCTGAACAAGAAATACTGTACCTATTCAGCAGTGACTGCCTTTTCTCTCCCCTGCCCATCTCTGGGAAATCATTAATCTACTTCCTGTCTCTATGGAGTTGTCTATTCTGGACATTTCCTCTAAAGTGTATTCTGCCTTCTGTGACCTTTTGTACCTACTTCATTCCCTTAGCATATTTTCAAGTTTATTTATGTTGTAGTATGTATCAGTACTGCATTCATTTTTTTCTTTTATAGTTTATCATCAAGTTGGCTTCCATATAACACCCAGTGCACATCCCAACAGGTGCCCTCCTCTGTGCCCATCACCCCCCTTCCCTGTCTCCTACCCCCAGTACTGCATTCATTTTTATGGCTGAGTAATATTCCACTGGATGGAGAGACCACATTTGTTTATGTGTTCGTTGATGGACTCTTGGGTTGTTTCCATATTTGCGCTTGTGAATAATGGTGCTATGAACATTCTTGTACATGTTTTGTTTGAACATTTTGTCTTCAATTCTTGTATGTTTGTCTTTTTTCATTCTCGGGGTATACTCCATGAGGGGTAGCTAGTCAAATTTTATATTTTAAAGTTACTTGGAAAAATTCTTGTCTGTGTGGTTATAATACTAAGTGAGTACATATTTAGTCTCATTTTATTTTATTTTGCTTTGAATTTTTAGGAATTGCTTTTAAATTTAATTTTGTTGGAAGGTCAGTTTAGGATAGAAATTCTTGGCTCACATTTTCTTTCCTTGAAGATTCTAAGTATGATTCTTTGTTTCTTCTAGTGTAAAGTGCTGCTGTTAAAAAGCCTAATGACAATCTGATTTTATTTATCCTATAAGTGACTTGATCTTTTTGGCTTGGTTCCCAGAGTATAATCTTTTTTTTTTTTTCCTTTTTCCTGTTAAGTCCAGTAATTTTTTTTTTTTTATCTCTTTCAGTGTTGGTTATTTTGGGTTGGTTTTCTTGAATTATGGTTCTGTTTTTTCTATTTCATTGCTTTAGTCCCTTCTTTCTGAGGGACTTGTATGAATATTGTATAGCTGTTACTTTCTTAATTTCCTTTAGCCCATCTTGTTATATCCAGTTATAGTGGGGTTTTTTCTTCCATTTTTGGTGAGCATGTATTTCTGGCATGTTTTCCTTGTCTGTAAATTCTCTGTTTTCTTATAATTTTGAATCGTATTTGACAGTGATACTTTTTTGTTACTCAATTACTCAGTGAAATAAGTTTTCCTATATTTCTATTTGGAAAACTCAATCTAGGATAGCTTTTCAAGCTTCCTGTTTCTAGGGCTCCCTCTCTCGTTGTTCTCACTATATGATAAAAAATATGGCCCCAGACTTTCAGCTTGTGTTTTCTCTACCCTTTACTTCTGCTTACATCTGGGCATTCTCTTTCCTTTGCCCCTGTTGTCTCTGCCCTGTTTGGATTCTACTCGTAGCAAGTTCTCAATATAGGGCTTTGTGCTGGAAGAGAGCATTAGTTTACTTTGAGGCCAGTATCCAGACCTTCCTTATCCCATGCTGTCCCCAACGCTTACCTGAGTTGGAACGTGCAGACGCCCTCCTATTTCCAGCTGATATTCTTAGGTCAGCCTGCCTTGCTTCCCTGTGAGCATCGGTTGGTTGAGCGGTCTCAGAAGGACCCCTTTTCCTTCCCTCTGTTTCATCTTGCAAAGGTGGTATCAACCATGTGGGCCCAATAGCTGCTGATGGTTTGTCCCCGCCCACTCATGTTTTGGGATTTGTGGGGATACCTGTCACCTAGTTGTGTTGTAGATCTTGTCTGGTTTTGCTCTCTGTTTTGGATCAGGTTTCCTAGAGGCAGAGCCTGAGATGGGGACTCTGGTACGTGTGATTGATTAACTGTGATTGATTAACATGCTCTCAGAAGAAAAGGAGGGAGAGAAGCAGGAGGCAGCAGAGAAGGGAGTAAGCAAAGATGAGATTTCAGCTGGAGAAGAGCATCAGCCTGATTCCATGCGATGATCTGGGGTGTGACTAGCACAACAGAGTTGTGTTACCTTATGTAAGGGGGTGGGTTACCTTTCTACCCGCCATGGCCAGTTATTGGCTTCAGGTTGCCCCCAAGAGGCATAACTTTCTGGTCAAGGAGCTCCCATTGGACTGAGAGCAATTCTCCAGAGAAGGGGGCAGGGCCACTATGAGCTGTTAGTGTGGGGGATGGGTGCACCAGCCCAGTAGAATAGGTCTGGGGGGCACCATTAGCATCTACCACACTCTCTCAACTAGTCTCTCTGTTTTTATGGGGAGACATAGGGCATTTCTAAAACCATGTCCCCGTCTTTGTCACCTTCTCAGAATCTGAGTTATCCTTTATATATGTGGTCTTTCTTCCTCCAGCAAGCACCCGATCCCTTCTTTACACAGAGCCCCTGTCTGAAAGAAACATCCTACAATAATAAATTAAGGATTATATAAAGATTTCTCTGAGGCAAGACTTTGTATCTTTTCAGTTCTGAATCCCCAGTGCCTTGCAAAGTGCGTATGGTGGGTATTATGAATTCTTTGGATGGGTTCGACATGGTGTGGTGTGCATAGAGGGAAGAAGTATACTGCCTATGGACTTGTTCTTTTCTGATCTTGAAAGAAATATCTGGCAGGTCCCATGGCTTTGGAGAACTATTTGCTTACAAGGACAGGATGCTTTTAGTAACTCCAAAGCCTTGTCTCTTTTCTAACTTAAATCTCCTCCTTCTCCCTTTGAAGGAGCAGAGCTGAGAGAGGGCACATGGGCTGACTTCAGTAGTTCTGTAGGCTGTTTTCTTCTTTGTGGCAGCCTGCAGTTTCTGCTCCACCCACCCCCAGGTTGGAGGAGAGTGGGTGGAAGGAGAGATTGGGGTAGAGGATGGGATAGCAGTGAGGAAGCTATCATGCAGCTGATGCTGTTGATAGCTTCTCAGAACTGTGAGAAACAAATTTCCGTTGGGATTGCTATCCTCTGGGCAGAGTGGAAGCCATAGCTGACTCTCCCATGGGGTACTTTTGTCGGTTCCCAAGAGAACCTGCCCCTTGGTTCACTGACTAGAGACTCTCCCTGCTTCCAGCTTTCTCGCCATCCCTGCGTACATCCAAGTGGTTCTCTTGGACAGGATCCTCGTAAAGCATGATGCCAGCCAGCTTCCTTCTGTGAGAACCATATTAATGTCCAGGAAATTCATTCCTTTGTCTCCCCCTTCCAGTGTAGGGGAAGCTTATTCCCAATGCAGTCATCTCTTTATTCTGCTCCCCAACACAGAAAACTCCAAACACAGCCTCTTGCCCTTCTGGACCTTTGTTGAGGACTCAACACCATGCCCTGAGTTCACCAGAAACTAGGAGGTACACATCAAGCTCTCTGAGGCCTCCTGTGTTTGGCCTGAGATGAGAGCATGTCCTCCTCTGTCCCTGTTACAGTAAGGGGGGTTGTGAAGACAGCCCTCCAACAAAAACATAAACATCATAGAATCCTCACTCCAATTCCTTCAAACCCCAACCTCATTTTTGTAGCCAGAGATATGGGAAGCATGAATGCCTGCTATTCTGGTTTAATACTCTCTTGGCATGTCCTATACAGGTAGGATGGTACCTTAATTTAGGAGGTTGAGGTGTTGGTCTAACTCCAAGAGAGAAAGTTATTTTACTATCCTCTTCTATAGCTGTTCAGTAAATATTTGTTTGCTGGCTTACTTGTGCAGGATTATGGTTTTGGTTTTAACCGAGAGAAGCTAATCTTTATTCTGTGTTGGGCAAATGTAGGGCGCTAGCTGGCCATTGCCTTGGAGTTTGTGTATCAGAAAAACTCTTGGGACTCTGTCAAGGTCACCTCCCCAGTTGCGTGGTATGTAAAGCTCACGAGAGGGGAAGAGATGGATCAATTTGCATCAGGCTTCTGGGACTTCCTGGGAGGACAGAATTAATACACCAATCTCTAGTCTCCCAAATTAATAAGGAGTCCTGGTAGGAGGGACTTACGGGGATCTTGGCCAAACATTAGTGGCACAGAGAAGAATCATGGGAACCATGAAATAAACAAGTTGAAGAAAAGGAGAGCAGAAGCTGATGACCCAGACTCAACATGGAGCTCTCCTCTGGTACTGAAAGTGGGAACTCACACAGATACTTGGACACTGATGTTCCCAGCGGCATCATTCACATAGGCCCAAAGGTGGAAACCAGCCAAGTGTCCATTAGCAGATGAATAAACAAACGTGGTGTTTCCATATAATGGATCATGAAAAGGAATAACATTTTGGTGCATTGTACAACATGGACGAGCCTTGAAAACATCATGGTGAGTGAAAGAAGCCAGACACAAAAGGAAATATACTGTATATTTTGTTATGCAAAGGACCTAGAGTAGAGACAGAAAGTAGAACAGAGGTTGCCAGGGCCTGGGAGGAGGGGTCATGGGGAGTTCTTTCTTAATGAGTACAGAGTTTCTGTTTGAGGTAATAAAATACTAGGTCTAGAGATGGATAGTATGCTTGTGTTCATTCCCCCCGATCCATATGTTGAAGTCCTAAGGCCCAGTGTGATGGTATGAGGAGGTGGGGCCTTTGGAAGGTGACTAGGTTGTGAGGATTGAGCCCTCTCGAATGAGACTGGTACTCTTAGAAAAGAGGTGCCAGAAAGCTTGTCAACCCCCTCCCGCCATGCAAGACTACCACAGTAAGGCTGAAATTTGGAAGAGGTTCTCCTACCAGAATGTAACTATGCTGGTGCCTTGATCTTGGACTTCCCAGTCTCAGAACTGTAAAAAATAAATTTCTGTTGTTTATAAGCCACATTATCTGAAATACCATGTTATACCAGCAGCTTAAATGGACTAAGACAATGGAGTTGGTTACATAATATTGTGAGTGTACTTAATGCTACCTGACTGTATACCTGAAAATGGTTAAAATGGTAAGTTTTATGTTATATATATTTTACCACATTAAACATTTTTTTCCTCTCAACCTACATACCTTATTGTCTCTCAAACACTGGTCTGAGATTAGGTGAGTAGTTAAAGAGGGAACCCATGGGTGGCATGCTCACCCAGATTGGTATGATGGAGGGATAATAGCCAAGTCCAGGATCTGGCCCAAAATGAAGCCATTGCAGAGTGACCCAGAATTGCCAGACATGGCATGGCATTCCATTTTCTCCTTGGGATGTCAAGCAACAGAGTCAAACAACACCCATCCCATTGAGTGACAGCCTCCTCTCCCCTATTGAGATATGAGTGTTAGACAGGATGCTTCCCTGGACCACCTTATGTCCCTGGGTGTGATGGGCTGATTTCGTATCCTCCAACATCCCAAATTCATAGGTTGTAGTTGTAACTCCTAGTCTCTCAGAATGTGACCATGTTTGGACATAGGGTATTTTAGGAGGTAACTGAGGTGAAATGAGGTCATTGGGGTGAAACTTAATCCAGTATGGCTGCTGTGCTTATTTATTTATTAAAAAAAATTTTTTAACGTTTATTCATTTTTGAGAGACAGAGCGTGAGTGGGGGGCGGGGCAGAGAGAGAGAGGGAGAGGGAGAGACCGATCAAGAGCTCCAGGCTCTGAGCTGTCGGCACAGACAGCTGACGCGGGGCTCAAACCCACAGACCACTAGGTCATGACCTGAGCTGAAGTTGGATGCGCAACCTACTGAACCACCTAGGTGCCCCAAGGTATATTTATTTATAAGAAGAGAGTAGGACACAGACAGGTATAAAGAGAAGACCTTGATTTTGGACTTTTAGCCTCCAGAACTGTGAAAAAATAAATTTCTGTTGTTTAAGTCACAGTCCGTGGTACTTTGTGATGGTAACCCTAGGAAACTAATACACTGGGTAACTGTGAATAATTTATAGGTCAAAGGAAGTTCCCATAGGGACATATTGACTCTTCCTAGTCAAGTCTGTGGAATTCTTGAATATTATTTAAAAAGAGACCATCAGGTCTCAAGCAGGTAATGTTGCTCATGGGAGAATTTCAAGGAAAGATTGGGAAGGTTCTGATTGGGGTGGAGCTTTGTTTTTATATTACTGTATTTTATCTCCTCTGGCCCTGTACATGGCTCTCTATGTGTGGTGTGTGCGTGTGTGTGTGTATTTTCAAGACACAGGGAAAAGAGGGGCTGAAGGAAAAGAAAGTATAGACCAGACTCTTCTGTCCACAGTTGTCTTTAATAAGGAAGAGTGACCCACCTGGGATTTTTTATGACTGAATGTTTGAACTCACCTAGACAGGAATCATCTTTCAAAGCCGTTCTGAGTTGCCTTTAACTCTCTCTCTGGAATAGCAACTGCAGCAGCAGAGGCTTTGGGAGGGTCAGACCAACTCTGTTTCCTTGACAATAAGATCATCCTGTGTTAGAACCAGGTACTGCTAACCAAGTTAGGTACAGAATAATTTAAAGCCTCAGCATTCTGGATTTGGAAATCAGCTGAAGGAACGCCAGGGTAAAGGCTGGTTTATGCCTTATTTGTCTTGAAGGGGTAAAGGGAAGAATAGTTGAGCACACAAGTCTGGGACAAAATTGGTATGTATGGAGGCATATTGGAGAGGGTCATTATATTTCCTGGATCTCATGATGTTACAGACTCTGCCATCATTACCTGGACAATATTTTAATATTTATTCTGGTTACTGTTAGTAAAAATCTTTGTCCTTTGCATAAAACGCTTCACACAAGTGTATTAGGAACCTCTAAGGAGCTATTTTCCCCTCATTTATAATCAACCCATCCACATATCCACCCACCCATCCATCAAATCACCCACCCATCCATTCACCCACATATCTACTCATCTCCCCATCCACCCCCTGTCCATCTACATACCCATCCATCCATCCATCCATCCATCCATCCATCCATCCATCCATCCTTCGATCCCCCCACACCCGCCCACCTAATCGGCCACCTTCTCCAGGTTGATCTGACCTAGTAACTTCTCTCCATCCCAGTTTGCTTCCCTGCCTCCTCCCAGCCTCCTTGCCTCCAGCCTTTCCTGTCTTGCATCTTTTGTCCACATGGAAGGCTGGATGATTTCTCTATGCTTCAGTTTGTAAAATCAAGGTAATAATATTCTGGATTATTGTACATGGATCATCATTTACTCCTCCAGCAGTGATGCACTGAGCTCCTGCTTTGTGCATCAGTCTCCATTACAGGCACTGGGGATACAGCAGCAAATAAGACACACGGGTCTTGGCCTCTCGGAGCTTTCATTCTAGTGGGAGAGACACATAGTGCATGATGCAGTTTCGGAGAGCGACACGTGTTTACAAGTAAAGCAGGGATGGGGCGCCTGGGTGGCTTAGTCGGTTAAGCATCTGACTTTCGCTTAGGTCATGATCTCGCGGTTCGTGGGTTCGGGCCCCGCGTCGGGCTCTGTGCTGACTGCCAGCTCAGGGCCTGGAGCCTGTTTCAGTCTGTTACTCCCTCTCTCTCTGACCCTCCCCTGCTCACGCTTTCTCTCTCTCTCGCCTAGAAATAAATAAAACATTAAAAAAAAATTTTATAAAAAAAAACACAAGTAAAGCAGGGATGTACATGAAGGGCTTAGCACTGTGTCTAGTACATATAGATGTTAAATTAACGGTCGTTGTCATATTAACAATAATTAATATGTGATTTGTCTTTCTCAAACCTTTCCATAACAATTATGATCATTGAGCATTTATTGAGCATTTAATATGAATCAACTATTATGCTAAGCATTTAATCTCACAACAACCCTATGAGGTGGCTAGGATTATTTCCCTCCTTTGAGATATGGAAACTGAAGCATGCTGTCATTGTTTTCAAGGAAATGTCCAGACTCCTCACTCTCTGCCTTTTTACCCTCATTCTTCAATGCTCAGGTCAGCCATCACCTCCACCAGGAAGTTTTCCTTGACCCTGATCCTCCCCTTTCCCTGACACCCCCAGGCAGAGCCACACGCTTTGCCCTGAGTTCCTGCCATTCCCCTCTCATGGTTCCCGTCATGCAGGACTGTAGCCGTCCACTCTGTCTGCTGCCCATGAGACAATGTGAGTTCTCTGGCAGGGGATGGAGGGTCTGGGCTTTTTCTCTTTGACCCAGGATCCAGCCCAGTGATGGGCACATAATAAGTGCTCAATCTGCGATACCCTGAAGACATTCGGCTTTAATCCTTTGTCTCTCAGGGGCACATACTCCTTCTTTGAGGGATTGTGTAGATCAGAGAGCAGTTTCCTTGGGGCCCAGTGTGGATTAGAAACCCCAGGAAGGGGTGACTCATGCTCGTTACTCAACCTCCCTTTGTCCCTGCTAGATGCTACACAGATTCAAGGTTGGTAGGAAAGTATTTTGTAGACAGACAAGGGCCAGAGAACCCGTTTGTAGCATTGATAAAGCATATTTGTTTAGGTCTGAATTTAATGTCCTGGATTGACATGTTTGCCACAGGGGAAAAAAAAATCCCACAGGGTGAGGAGCCTGCTTGGGATTCTCTCCCTCTCCCCTCCCCCCACCTGCTCACTGGCATCTTCTCTGTCTCAAAAAAAAAAAAAAAGATGAAAGGAAAAAGGCTTCTTGACCTTTCTAAATAACAACTTCCTTACAACAATTGAGTATGCCAGGAGCGTATCTTTTGTAACCTAATTGTTTAGTTTAAATTCCCTTTATGCCACCTGCCAATGTGAGACCCTAAGCACAGTTTTAACTATTCCATGGTCCTCAGTGTTACCATCTGTAAAATGAAGAAATAAAAGTTCTTGGTTCATATGCTTGTTGTAAGGATTAAATTAGAAAATAATGTATGGGAAGTACCTGGCAATACTTGTTTCTTTGTACTTATTTCATTGGAAAAAAAATGTTAACATTTATTTAGTTTTGAGAGAGAGAGAGACAGAGACAGACAGACAGAGCATGAGTAGGGGAGGGGCAGAGAAAGAGCGAGACACAGACTCCCAAGCAGGCTCCAGGCTCTGAGCTGCCAGCGCAGAGCCTGATGTGGAGCTCAAACCCACAAACCACGAGATCATGACCTGAGCTGAAGGTGGACGCTTAACTGCGCCACCCAGGCACCCTCTTTGTACTTATTTTAATGTGGCTATTAGAAACTTCCAAATCGCAAGTGTGACTTCCGTTCCAGTTATACTGGACAGCTTTGTGTAAGACTGGATGCTTTGAGCATACAGACTGTACTTTTCCTCCTGTCTGTAGAATCTAGCACTTTGTTGGGACATGTGTACTGAATATGTTCCTGATGACATGTTGGCTTCACTGTGATCTTGCTTGCAGCTTGTTTAATGCAGAATCATCATTTGATTGATTTTGCCTTGGTTGTGATTCAAATGGAGGGACTCCCTTTTCATGGAGCCTCAGCCAGGGGAGGGTGGGTTGGAAATGGCAGAGGCAAAAAGCTTGCACCATGACCCCCCACCTCATAAGAAGAGCTCGGAAACCCAGATGGTGGCCTTCAGAGGGATACCTCCAGGAGAGATTCGCCTCCAGGAGGCGAATGGTCTGGCTTCAGGAAAGAGAATCTATTCCAGAGGAAGTTAGAGAGTAGATTTTGTTCCAGGGAGGAGTGTTGCCCTAGGCACTCCCAGAAAAGACTGGAGAAGCAGCAGATGGGGAATGAATATTGGCCACGATATGACGGTTCTCATTCAATTAAAATATCAAATGGGAAAGTAATAGGAACAGGGTGTTTAGTGGTGGGCTTCAGATAAAGACCAGGCTGGGCGAGCAGAAGATGAAAGCAACGTTATTATCTCATGTGGGAAAGACATGGCCATGAATCTTTTTCCACTTAAAAAAGTTTTTTCCCTTCTTAGTCTTTTATAGGAGTTGATATTGACTTATATTTGACAAGTCTAGTAAGCATTTATAGTTGCTATTAAAAGAAACCTTTAAAATAACTATGAAAAGTCAGGTACCATTTTCCCTCCTGGGTTTCTTAGTTTTTAAGTCTTGAATGTTCTGTCCGGCCTCTGGGTCTGCCCAGTTTCCTGCCAAATAGGTCAGGAATCTCGGGGTGACTGGGATGGAAGGAGTGAGGAGGAGCCAGTCAACCCAGTGGGCAAATATTTACCCTGCCAGAGGCAACGGGGCGGGGGTGGGTGGGAACTGGAAAGAGGGTGTCCAGTGATCCAAGGGGTGTCATCTTTCTCAGGAATCCTTTGGTGCCAAGGACCAGAAAAACCCAACTAGACTTGTGAGTGCAAAGGACTTATTGGACAGACTTTGTAAAATATCAAAGGACCCCAGGGCATTATGGGACAGGATTGTTGTCGGGCTGCCATTTTTGTGGAGATGCTTCCCTCTTCTGTCCCTTGATTCTCTCAGTTGAGGAACTTCCTCTTACAGGAGAACCGCAGTCTGTTCAAGTCAGAAATTTCCTCTTCCCCATTTTCCTCTCCTTTGATTTCAGCATTGTTGTGGCCTGCCACAGAGCCCACACCAGGCCTGACTCAGACTGGTGGGCTCAGATTTCTGCTTGCGGTAGGAGTTGAGTGGAGGAAAAGCTTGATATTTTTGGTGGTGGTGGTGGTGGTGGTGGAGGTGATTGGATGTTTCACCACCTCTCACCAACTTAAAAACTGTGTAAGAACTAAGTTCCCGGTTTTTGTAATTAGTCTTTTATGTGGAAATGAATTTTTGTTGGAAAAGCCTCTACAGAGAGCTGTGCCCTATGGTATGTCCTCTAATAATAGAATTATCTTGGTAGTGGTTACTGTTTATTACTTCCCAATATCATTTTTTCTCCTCAACAGAACCCTAATTTTGTTTATATATTCTCCCAGCTACAGCTTTCAGGGTAGACCTAGATTAGGCATCACCAAATTTTTTCCAGAAAAAGGCCAGAGTAAATACTTTAAATATCTGGTGGTAGAGGGTTTGAATATGGGCTCTGTCACAACTCATTGTGTGACAGCTCTCTGTTGAGCATAAAAGCAACCATAGACAGTGTGGCTGTATTCCAATAAAACTTTATTTATAAAATCAGGCAGGGGGCCACATTGTGGCAGGCAGGTTATAGTTTGCCAACCCTGCTCTAGATAATCCAAGGCAGGGTTTCTCAGTGTCAGTACTATAGACATTTTGGACCAGATAATTCTTTGTTGTGGAGGATTGTTTTCTGCATTATAGTATGTTATACATACTATACACCTCAAGCCTGCATTATAGTATGTTATACATACATACACCTCAGGCCTCTACCCTGAGTGAGATGCCAGTAACATCTCACCCCCCAGTGTGACAGCCAAAAATGTTTACGAGTGTTGCCAAATGTCCCTGGGGGCATTTCCTTGGTGACTGTTACTGGTCTGGGGTAGTTACATGAACGTGAGCTAGTTCAAATAGACCGATGGGAAGGGCTTAAAGTCCGTAATTTGGAGAGAGGTTCTGTCTGTTTCCTCTTAGACATAAACCAGAAAACACTAGCGCCAGGTGGTATCCACAACCATCTTACGATGACAGGCATCAGACTCTGGATGGAGTCTGCACTGTGGATGGCAGAGCAGAGAGACAGTAAGAACCTCTGTGACTAGCTTTGAACCAACTAGACCTGAAACCCTGCTTACATATGGACTTCCTGTTGGAGAAGATGACGCTTTTCCTTATTGCTTTAGATGGACTTTGTCAGGGGTATTCAAGGTGATTTGTTAGTGTGCACAGAAATGTTTCAGCCTGTTACCCTCCAGGATGTCTGTGTTCGTGTGTGATAGCTGGATATGAGTCACAAAGCAAGCAGGACAGTGGGACCTGTAATTGGCATCTCAGTACCGTCATGTTTCCTTTTGGCACCTTTGAGCATTTATCTTGACACCGTCCCCCCCCCCCTCCCCCGGCCAATGCGGTGGTAACGTGGCTCCTTTCTGGCTCTATTGTGATTGGAGTTCTCTGTGCACTTGTTTGGCAATATGGGTCTTTTAGAGGCACTTATGCTGCCTGATAGGTTACAGAGAATTTTTTAACGGTGTCTTCCCTAGGAAGGAGATTTGATCAGAAAACAGTGGCAGCACTTGATACATGGGCATCAGGTCCCGAGCTGCAAATGTAGTGGCTACAAAGATAACACGAAACCAATTTCTCCTCAATTCAAATCACGGGTCCTCTTGGGATCATGCCCTTTATTGCTTTCAAGTTTCCCTTGTCACTCCCTTTCCCCACCCCCATCTCCAGTTCTTGGTTGCTACTGAGGTGGGAAAATGCCTGTAGGACAAAATCAATATAAAGAAGACTTCTAAGAAGGTTTCACAGCAAGCTATTGAGCAATGATGTTGGAAAGGCCCCTGGTCTTAAGCGGAGAGGCCCTGGCTTCAGAATTCGGCTCTGAGCTTGCAGGTCATTTCACTTTGCTGAGTCTCCATTTACTCATCTGTGGGAATGGGTAGAATGGTATGTGCCCATCAGTCGAATGAGATGATGTACATGAGAGAGTGTGAGGAGTATAAGGAGATCGGAGGAGAGCTACTTGGACAGAACAGGGGTGTGATCAGTGGATACTTCAGGCCCACATCCTTCTCCTTTTTTGATGGTACCCATTGTTTGATTGTGGTTGAGGTTTCCTTAGTCTGGGCTGAGATTCAGGGGATGTACAGATCTGGGGTGTTTGTGGGATATCGGGGAACCCAGGCTCTAGGCAGCGGTCTCAGAGCCTGGTGTCAGAGGCATCTCTAGGCATCTTCCCAGGCCTCACAGACAGCTACTGGCCATCCCGAGGAACTCAGGGCCCACAAAAAAGAAAGTATCACCACCAGTCCTCCAAATGGGGAGTAGTGAGGTGGCAATTGGCTTTATAATTTGCCAGTCCTGAGTTTGAACACCCTGTGCCATTGGTTCACTGTGTAACCCTTCAAGTAATTAGTTAACCTCCCTAAGCTCCATCGGTAAAATGGTGACCGTAATAGGACTTTTACCAGAGGGTATTTGAGAGAATTGCATGAAACGTATGCCTGGCCCATGAATGTGCAAACATTGCCAGCTGAGGTTTGTACTTTTATTATTTGGAGGCTTGTTCCTTCCATCTTTCCTAAAGTGCCCCAATGGCTTATTATGGGATGTGGTTGTTTCGGGGAAGGGAGGGAGGGCTTGGGAAAGATGGCGTCTTGGATGGCGTCTTGGGGACAGACTATCGGGATGAAACTGTGAAAGCTGCCAGGCTTGAGCCAGGCTTGAGCCATTTCATCACCCACTCCTGAAAGCCAGTTCCAATTCCTCCACCTCCTTCAGCCCTTACACTCAACCCATCGCTAAATTCTGCTCTTGGTTTCCCCCCAAATGTGTCCTGAACGGGGCATGTTTCTCCATCTCCTCTGCCCCCAGCCCCGTTGGGGCCGCTGTGGTCTCTCACTACGCCCTGGTAGCAGCCGCCTCCCTGTACCTGCTCTGGCTCCTGGCTCCCTGCTACCCACTCTCCCTGCAGCAGCTGGAGAGGAGGTTTGAAAATGTAAATCAGAACACATCTTCAGCTCCTTGAAACCCTCCAGTGCCTTCCGACTGCACCTAGAATAACAGCCAACATTTCCCACGGTCTGGTGGAAAATGTTCTCTACCCGCCCCCTTAGGGTGGCTGAATTTTTCTCCTTTTTCAGGTCTTCATTTAAATATTGTCTCTGACTGGTTTGAGTCAGGTGCTTCCCATCCCCTTTGTCTTTACAGCTGGTCATTACAGAGCTACTTGTATGTCGATTCCTGCAGCACCTGTAAGCCTTGGGAAGGCACTGACGGTGTCTGTCTCATTTACCACTCCGTCCTCGTACCTGGCTCATAGTAGGTGCTTTATAATACCTGGTCTGGCGAGTGAATGCCATCAGGCCAGTGATTCTGCTTGTATTTTGTCACTTCACACCTTCTGAGGGAGAGAAACTCTGTACACAGGTGCTGTGAAGCACTTCATAATTGGCATCTCACCCCAGTGTGGTAAGAGGCAGGAGAGCCAAGTGGTTAGATATGCACACTCTGATGCCAGACTCTGCGGGTTCAAATCCCAGCTCTGCCCCTTGTGACCTGTGTGTCCTTCAGCAAGTTACTTAGCCTCTCTTTGACTCAGTCTCCCCCTTTGTCAAATAGGGATAACATCAGCATCTACTTATGAGGGCTGATTAAGGTGATGTTTGTGAAACCATCGGTATACTGTATGTGCTGAGTCATGGTGGCTGCGATTATTCAATTAGTATGTGTTGAACGTTTCCCTTTCTGGGTGAGTTTTATACTTTCTCTCTTTTTCTAATTTTTTGAAGTCAAAGCACTATTTATTTGACTCTTTGAGCATCTATTTCATGCTCTACTCTGGGAATACAGAAATGATCCCACAGATTTAGTTCCTGTTCTCATAGGGCTCACATATCAGCGGGGAATACAGGCTTCAAACAACTAATCGCAGGTTAGAGGAGTGAACTGAAAGAGTGTGCAAGGGGAATATTTTCCAGAGAAATGAAAACTTTTGGTATGTGTGTGTGTGTGTGTGTGTAGTGGGTGTCAAAGAAGCTCTACCCAAGAATGTAGATCTAAGCTGAAGATAGAGCTAGAGGTAGAGTAAGATCCATTCAGGAGATAGAAGGTACTATGGTGGTGGTGGTGGTGGTGGGAGCAAGGGGAGAGGAGGCCTTGCAGAGGGAACGACTTGTGCAAAGGTCCTGAGGCTGCAGAGAACATGGCACATTCACAACTAATATGTGTGGTAACTAATAAGTACATAGCTGGATAACCTGATTATGGAAAATAATTGCTTTGTCAGGCAATTCTTTTGTTGTTCAAGAATTCCTGAATTTTTATATTCAAGATTTGAATATAAGAACTTTATCTGAGAAGCAATTTTGAATACCAGTTGAGGACTGAGAAGGTGAGACAGGAAGGGAAGGAGCCAGGAAAGGATGTGTGATCAAACAAGTTACCACTGTGGGCACATGGGCAACTGTAGGGGCCAGTGTCAAACATGCATCTCAGTTATCCCACCCAGTGGATGATGGAGCTGGGGTATTTACATACCATCTTCCGTTGATCATTGTTAGAGGGCTGCTCTTGGTAGGGGCCAGGGTTCTTAATTCCCTGGCACCTCCATCCTGCCGTGCATGTGAACAAAAGTGGATTCCAACAACCAGAGAAAGCCGTCAAGCAAATGAGAGCAGGTGTTGGCTAGTGGAAGTTGGGCCAGGATGGTAAAGGCAAGGGGACCCTGCAGTGCGGGGAGCCAGTGCCTCTGCTACACACCCCGACCCGCTTTGATGCTGGACGCTGTTGGGGTCAGATGGGAACAGCTTGTGAAGGCCCTTGTGCGCTGTCACGAAAGATTGTGGATTCTATCCTTTAGGGAGCCACTGTTGGCTTTTAAGCTGAAGTGAGGCTTCATCAGACCTGCAGCTTAGATCACTCTGGCCCTTGGGTGGAGAATGAACTGTTGTGGCCAAGGAGCAAATAGAGAATTTGGGAGATAGTCACCACTCTCTAGGTAAGAGCAGGTGGAGTGGGGATGGAGAGCAGGCTGGGGAGACATGTAGGAGCTGGAATAGACCAGATTGAGTGAGAGTCTGCATCTGAGGAAGGTGGCAGCCCTTTTCCATAATACCTTCCTTGTGCTAAATTAGACACAGGTGTCTCCGAGACTTGGCATGTGGAGCTGTAATTTTCCCATGCCCGCCACCCTCCACCCCTTACCTGAGACCTGAGACCGTCATCTGGTGCGGTCTCACTGCCCACTTTTCACAGCCCTTCCCAGGCTGCTGGGGCCAGCACAAAATAAAAAGCCCCTATTTCCCACCTTGCCAGCTTTCCTTCTGCCTTGCCCTCCCTGCTGTGCCTAGCAAGGGTTGGCTCCAGTGCCAGCTTCTGAACCAGCATTATTGTCAAGGAATGTGGAAGCACCAGGCCAGAGAGCAAGGGGCGGGGATGAGCGGTCCATTTGCCATCTGCGGCTTGAGCGAGAGCCATGTTGATGAGACCCAGGACTGTGTCTGTGTGATCCGGAGGGAGGCATCTCAGCTGAGCTGGCAAGGGGGACGTCCTCTGTAGGCTCATGTGGGTGTCCTGTGGGGTCCCTGTGCTCTCTGAGCGTGGGGCTGGGATGCGGGGTAGAGACGTCTGCTTTGTGCCCAAACTGAAGTCCCCCGTTTGGCCCTGCAGGGCACAGAATGCTGCCTGGCTCTTCTGGCAGCTCTAGAATGGTGCCAGCCCTGGCAGAACATATCCTCGTTAAAAATCACTCAACATTCGACCGCCAACACTTTATCCTAAGACTTTTCCAAATTTAAACGGGTTTTAAGGGTCATTCATTTAACAAATCTTTATTTCCAGAAAACTTCACTTTTCTTCTGAATAAAGCCTACCCTCCCCAATTCAGTACTCTAATCACAGGGGTACCAAGAGAGCTGTTGCTGTTAGTGAAGCTCACCTTTGGCCTTCGATGAATACACCGCGAACCCAAGCTGGGCCTGCTAGAATGCTCTGCTGGGGGAGTGGACCGAGGATAGACAAAGGAAAAGTAGTCCCTCGTATCTGAAATTGTAATGTATGGAAGATGGTGGGTGGCTGTTAGTTTTCTGCCCAAGAGACAAAACTGTTTTGGGGAGAGAAGGGGGTGGGGAGAGACAGAGACACAGAGAGAGAGGAGACAGACAGATCATTAGTTCTTTTTGGTCCAGCTAATGCCTGTTCTTTTAGTTCCATGTAACTCCTCAATATTCTTATAATGAATTTGTTCTTTTTGCTTATTCTTAGTCAAAATGAGAGTCTTTTATGTGGAGGAAAGGTGTGTGTGGGGGGTAATCTCCACCTACAGACTGGTAACATTTTGGAAGGCTTTAAAGGCTTGAAGAGAAAGTTTGTTTCAACTCCCAATCCTGGACATTTTTAGAGTCCCCCTGAAAAGAGACCGTGTGCCGGTGAGCAGCTCATCCCCACTCCTCCCTGCAGCATGCCCGACCCAGGGCCTGGTAGCCGCTAATGTACTCTCTGGTTCTGTAGATCTGCCTCGTCTGGTCATTTCATATAAACGGCGTCATACGCTATGTGGCCTTTTGTGCTTGTTGGAGCACATATCCGAGCTTTGTTCCCTTTATCCTGAATCCTATTTTGTTGAATTGGGAGACGTGCATTTTGTGTCGCCATTCACCAGATGACGGACATCTGAGCTGGGTATTGGACATCTGTTTGGTTATTGTGACTAGTACCACTATGAACATTTAAAATAGCAGGTCAGAACATGTCACTCCTATGCTGACTCTCTCATGTCTTGCCTACTCCAGATAAACT
Source organism: Proteles cristata cristata (assembly GCA_017311185.1). Classification (NCBI taxonomy): domain Eukaryota; kingdom Metazoa; phylum Chordata; class Mammalia; order Carnivora; family Hyaenidae; genus Proteles; species Proteles cristata. Next base: position 673,773 of record JAESUZ010004867.1, on the reverse strand, counting down.
CACAGGCTCTCACCATGCCCCAGCGGGTCCCACCTGGTTCCAGCCTCCCTCTCAGACTCTTCTCTTTGCTCTTCCTTGGGCACACCAAGCTTGGAATGTTCTCTCTGCAGGTATTCCCAGGACTCTCCCCTTTACTTTGTTGACATCTCCGATCAGATATCACTTCCTCAGAGAGGCTTGCTCATCCATCGCTCCTGACCCTGCCATATTCTTCTTCTTAGGATTTCTGTAAATGAAGTTGTCTTACTTACGTGCTTGCCTTTTTTTTCCCCTAGAAGGTAAATTCTATGATAGGTGAGACTTTTTCACTGATGTATCCTCTGTGTTTGGCACATACTAGGAACTCCACCATTAGTTGTTGAATGAATGAAAGAAAGAAAGAAAAGAAAGAAAAAGGAAAGGAAGGAAGAAGAGAAGAGAAGAGAAGAAAGAAAAGAAGGGACCTTGCAGATGGCACCTGAGAAACTGAGGCCCAAGGAGGGGAAGGGCCTGGCCAAATTTAAGTGGCTCATTTACTCTTCCAACTCCAGTCCTGTGTTGCTCTTCCAAACTCTCCTTCCCTCAGATATTTGGACACTGGGTAGTTTGTGCTAATTCCAGTCACCCTTGCTTGGGACTACTTTCTGCTAAACCAGTTAGCAAATCAGAATCTCAGACACTTCAGATTGGGCACCTCTCACAATTTCTTTCTCCAGCCAACTGTCCCGTCATTTCCCAACGCACATCCTACCTTTCCACCCTCCTGAAGGACTTATAGTTCCTTGAGCACCAGATGCTCCTTCTTGCCTCTGTACCTTTGCCCATGCCGTTCCCTTTGTCTGGAACACTCTTCCCACAAACCACCTTCTATAGATGGCCAACTCAGACTCATTTTCGTGACTCAGATGGGCTTTTATACCAGTAGGAAGACTTTCCTACCATGCAGTTTCACCCAGACAGAGCAAGATGCCTCTCCAGTGCATATTGAAGACCTCCATTATAACAGTATCACTCTACTGAGGTTGACTGGGTCTCCTCTATAATGTAGACACTGAGTCTACAGTGACAGGGTCATGCCTTTCAAGTTTGAGACTTTATTCCCAACCCCCTGCCCAGCAACCATGGCTTATGTGGGTTTCTTAGTTTTGATCGAAGGAGTAGAAGTAGATGCAGCAGAGACCCAGTGTTCCAGCCAATTGCTGCCTGCCAGGACCCATGTCTGTTCCAGTACTGCAGGATTCAAACTGCCTAGGAGAAGCAGTTCAGAGGGTCAAGGAATTAACACCTCCTGCTTCAAGAGCAGCCCTTAACCAGTGAATCTTGGGAGTTGATGTATAAATACCCCAGGTCTCCTTCTCCTTGCGTGGGCCATTCCATCGGATACCTGAATGGTAAGTAGGAGGGAAAATATGTGTTTTGCACCTGTCCTCAGGGTTCCCTCATGGGAAGACAATGGGATTGGGCTCCTGTCGCCCTCTGTGGTAGCTCACTATTTCCTCGCTTCTATACCGGTGTTTCTTCTATAAATGTACCACTTTCACTCAATTCCCTGTCCAATCCAATGGAATTATCAGAATGCCAACACCCTAGCCAAAGGCCCCAGCATGATGTGTGGGTTCCTTTTTTCTCTAAGACCACGATGACACCAACTGGAATATGTCAGCCAACCAAATCAGCTCATAAATGCCAATTAGTTACATTGATGAGCAATGTTTATGGGTTCCTGCAGATCAATTCATAAATAATATAAATTGCAACAATTTCTAAATAATGCCCTGTGACTAATGGCTCTGGTTGTAGTGGATTTTATCACTTTGTTGAGTACCTAATCATCCTCAGCATCACTGAATGTTTTTGTGACCTGCAACAACACAACAATGACTCAGAGTCAGCAGCTCCAAGGTCAAAGAGATTGCTTTTCTAGCTTCTGTCCTAGATAACAGAAGTCTTGGTATTTCAGTTTTTAGTGGTCTAATCTCTTGTTCATGTGCAGATGTGTGTGCACATGTGTGCATGCCTGTGTCTGTGTGTGCCCACATGTGTTTGGTGGTAGAAAGCTGTCCTTTTCTACAGACTTAGGAAATATCATGTATTCTGGCCTTTATTGTTTCAGAGGCTCGCTCATTCATTTATTCATTCATTCAAAAAAATATTTATTTATGGAGCACTTTCTATGTGCCCCACACTATGTGAATGCTGAGAATAGAGCATGTGTTGGTCAGGATAGGCTAGGTTGTGCTGCTGTAACAAGTTAACTTTGAAATCCCTGGAAGCTTAAAATGACAAAGGTGTTTTTGCTGTTTCATGCTATACATCCAGTGTGAATCAACGGTAGATGACCCTCCATGTAGTCACTCAGGGTCTCAGGCCGATGGAACCTTGCCAATCACTGTGCCTGGGGAGTTGATAACTGGAGACTTACTGTACCAGCGTTTCTGTGTGTCATCCCAGAAGTGACATGTGTCACTTCTGCACTCAGCCTATGAGCCAGAATTAGTCACTTGGTCCTAATTAACTGCAAAAGAGGCTGGGGAATGTGGAAGGAGCACATAGAGTGTTTGGTGTGCTTAACTCCTTAGAGAGCTTGTGTTGTAGCTCGCAGTGTAGGAGAAGGCAGGGGTCAAATAAATTTATTGCATAAATAATTGTTTAACAGTAAGTGGGGTGAAGTCTACAAAAGAGAATTTGGGATGCTCTAAGAGTATGAAATAGGAGACCCAGTGCCTTCTAGATGGTCTGGGATGGCTTTCCCAGGGATGGGGTGGTGTTTCTGCTGAGACCTGAGCAGAGAATAGGAGCTAGTCAGAGGGAGTGAGGGACCCAGCTGTCTCACAAAGGCAGATCACCTCAGGCTCTACTCTCAGAGAACTTAATAGTGTAGCTTGGGAGATGAGAACTATAGAGAAATAATGATAATACCAGTTAGCCAGCAATGGCAGCCCACATGGTTGGACAGGTGCTGTGGTAAGGGCTTTCTGTGCATTATCTCACTTAATCTTGCAAACGTTTAGAAATATACTGCCCAGCAAGTATATGGACCGGACCTGAACTCATATGTGCACTTCAAGTTCATGTTCTTTACCCCTGTGTCACTCCCCCCAGGATGATTGCCCACTGACTGACCAGTTTAGCTCAGTGCTCAGTGACTGCTGGGATATAAGAGAAAGAGCTCTCTCTTCTAAGCTGATCTTCCTCTGCCTCTCCAATAAGTCAGTGAATCTCCCCAGACCTCAGTTCATCATGAAAGTGAGAGCGTTTGACTAGATCAGAGCTTTTAAAAAATGTGTTAATGTAGTGGGGTATTTTTTTTTTTTTTAATGAAATCCAGCATTTAAAGCAGGCAGGTTAGTAACCTAGGGAGGATCCGTAAGCCTCACCCCTACATTTTCCCATCTTCCTTAGCAGCCCCTGGGTCCTCACTGGAGGGGCCTGGCATGTGGCAAGTGCTCAGTAAACTACTGAACCATCTAAGGTTACTTCCAGCCCTCAAGTCTGCTGAGTGTCTCCAGCATTATGATAAGCTGTAGCTATTTGATTATAACAATGGACTCCTTTCTTGTCCCTTGTGGTAGGTAGAATAATGGCTCCCCCCCACCCCCTGAAGGAGATCCACATCTCAGTCCTGGAAACCTGTAAATATGTTACCTTAGATGGCAAGAGACTTTGCAGATAAGGTAAAGTTAAGGATCTTGCAAATGGAGGATTGTTTATGGATGACCTGGGTGGGTCCAATGAAATTTAACCTCAAGGGTCCTTATTAGAGGGGACAGGCAAGTCAGAGAAGGAGATGTGGGGATGGAAGCAAAGGTCAGAGAGTAAAGGGGAGAGGGACAGAGGTTAGAAGATGCTACACTGCTGTTTTTGAAGATGGAGAAAGGGTCCACAATCTAAGGAATGTGGGCAGTTTCTAGAGTCCAGCGCTTCCAGAAGGAATAAAACTGCTGACATCTTGAATTTAGCCCTGCTGAAACTCATTTCTGACATCTTCCCTCCACAACTGTCAGATAATAAATTTGAGTTGTTTTAAGCCACTAAGTGTGTGATACTTTGTTACATTGGCAACAGGAAACTCCTATATCCATATATCCATTGAGACAAGAATGTAACTTACAGAGCAAGTTGCTTATATCTATGCTTAATGGCCAGACCATTAACTGTAGCTGCCATGTGCCAGCCACTATGCTTAGTGCTCTTCTCTTATTTAATTCTTCAAACAGCCCTGTGCATAGAGTCTGTCAGGTCCATTCAGCCCGGGGCTCTGGAGAGGTTAAAGCGCCAGCTCAAGGTCATGCAGGTGAGCATCTTTATGACCATCACTTTGAACTCTATGAGGTAAATTGCTTTTCTTTGTTTAATTAAGTTTTGTTTTCCCTGAGGGCTTATTTTATTCCTTCATTTGGAAGCTACTCTTTCTTCGTTTTGCTTGACTCTCTGTTAGTGCCTGTGCATTAGCTAAAACAGCCACGTCTCCCAGTCTTGAAGGAGTGGCCTCGTGTAGGTGGTGAACCTTCTCATTCAGCCCTGCCCTGGCTTTTGGTTATCCCTCAGACCTCCGTGATTGTGCAAGTAGCCTGTTTTATTTTTACGGCTCCCGGTAGTTGAGGGTATGCCGAGACCTCTCTCTGTCCTAAGGGCAGGAATCTTTTCTGCACCTAGAGTCAGGCTGATTGGAAGCCAGACGCTCAGGCAGCAGCTGTTAAGGTATGTACACATATACGGTCCCAGTCAGCCCCATGGTTCACCAGAATCAGGTGGTGTAAAGGTGTCTCCTACCAATAAATGTGAAATTGGGGCCCCAGACTAGGATACAAAATGCCTTTCCAGGAGATCCCAGCTGGTGGAGGCAGAAGGAGAGGGAGAGGGCACAGAGTGGTGTCCGTCAGCCTGTGTCCCCTGAGAGCCTCTCCATAGGCTCCTAGCCGTGTGCCAGACCGGTAGCCCTTGGGCCAGAGCTCATGCACAAGCAATAGGCCTCTGTCTCAGAAAGACTGGGGTGTGTTTGTCTGCTGTCTGTGCGGTGCTCTTGGGGTCTGATTGTTATAGTCGTGTGTGACCCAGGCTGGCAGGCTCCTCGGGCCTCCAGAGTCAGGTGATAAAGGGATGTCCCTTGGGCAGCCACAAGTATCACATAAGCACTCTGTCTGGGAGATGCTGGTGCTCTGGAGCGTGGCAGAGGCAGAGCCAGAGGTGGTGCCCCCCAGCCAACAGGCCCCTAGGTATGTGCTACATTAGATGTCTGCCCCTCAGGCCACCTGGTGGGGGGGTCCACCAGCTGGTTCTCAGATCCCTGGGCCTAAGGGACATCAGTTTCCAAAGCTAGATGTTTTGGGGACTTGTCTCTCTGCTGCAGGGTCTGCAGATTTGGGGTGCTTAACAGGTGCTTCAAACCCTTCGCTTCAGAGGGAGCAGCTCTGGGTTTTGGGTTCCCTCCTGATTACGGGTAGCTGTGGCGGGGATGGGGTTTGTGGAGACATTAGGTCCCAGCCTTTCCTAACCGCCTGGATGAAGGAAAGGCTTCTCTTGTTCACAGATGAGTGGGGTTTTTTCCTACAAGTGAACCCACCTGTGTTCTTCAACGTACCTCTAGGCACTGCCTTCCAAGGACTCATCCAAGAATTTGTCCCATTCTCTGGACATCTTGGAGCTCTACCTCTTCACAGATTCTTTGTCTACAATCTTGTTCATAGATATCTCCTTTATTTTTTTTAAATGTTTATTTTTGAGAGACACAGAGTGCAAGCAGGGGAGGGGCAGAGAGAGAAGGAAACACAAACCTGAAGCAGGCTTCAGATTCCAGCTGTCTGCACAGAGCTGTCTGCACATGGTTCAAACTCATGAACCGTGAGATCATGACCTCAGCTGAAGTCACACGCTTAACTGACTGAGCCACCCAGATGCCTATATAATATATTTCCTTTAAAAAAGATCTTTCGTGGGGCGCCCGGGTGGCGTAGTTGGTTAAGCGTCCGACTTTCGCTCGGGTCATGATCTCGCGGTTTGTGGGTTCAGGCCCCGCGTCGGGCTCTGTGCTGACTGCCAGCTCAGAGCCTGGAGCCTGTTTCAGTCTGTGACTCCCTCTCTCTCTGACCCTCCCCTGCTCACGCTGTCTCTCTCTCTCCTAGAAATAAATAAAAAACATTTAAAAAAAAAAAAAAGATCTTTCGTGAGATTTGTTTTCCTTTTTGACTGCCTTATTCCCATGGTTTTTTTTTTCTTCTTCTTCTTCTTGTTCTTTCCCTAGTTTTCATGGCACTGTTCTGCGTACTCTATACCATTTATTCATCCTTCCCTTTCAAAACTCACTTCTGCTCTGTGAGGAGCGAGTGCTTTTCAGGAGGTCGTGCTTTTTTTCCACTCTTCTTATGGCTACAGCTGTGCTTCTCAAGGCTGGTTCTACCTTAGAATCACCTGGGAGTTTCCAAAAAAATACTGATGCCCATCGTTTTAGGGCAGGGAAACTATTCTGTGGGATACTGCAATGGTAGATGTGTGTCTTTCCTTTTTTACTGAAGTATACTTGACATACAGCCTGATATTAGTTTCAGGTGTACAACATAGTGATTTGGTATTTATATGCATTATGCAATGATCACCATGATAAGTGTGGTTGCCATCTGTCACTATACAGAGGTTTCACAACATTGCTATGTTTCCTGCACTGTGACGTCGCACCCCTGTTTATAACTGGAAGACCGTGCCTCTGATTTCTAGCATCTGTTGTCCATTCCTGCAGCCCTCCTCCCCGATGGCCGCCGTCAGTGTGTGTGCTGTGCCTATGAATCTGTTTTGTTTTGTTTGTTCCTTTGTTTTGCTTTTTAGATTCCACATGTAAGTGAAATCATGCAGCAATTGTCTTTCTCTGATTCATTTCACTTAGCATAATACCCGCTACATTCAATGACAAGATTTCATTTTATGGATGAGTAATATTCCATTGTGTGTGTGTATATGTATGTGTGTATGTATACATATGCTGTTTGATGAACACAGAGGCACATATGCCTTTTCAAATTGGTGCTTTCTTTTTCTTTCTTTTTTTTTTTATTTATGTTTTATTTATTTCTAGGGGAGAGAGACAGCGTGAGCAGGGGAGGGTCAGAGAGAGAGGGAGTCACAGACTGAAACAGGCTCCAGGCTCCTAGCTGGCAGTCAGCACAGAGCCCGACGCGGGGCTCGAACCCACGAACCGCGAGATCATGACCTAAGCGAAAGTCGGACGCTTAACCGACTAAGCCACCCAGGCGCCCCGGTGCTTTCTTTTTCTTCAGATAAATATCCAGAAGTGCAATTGCTGGATCATATGGTAGTTCTATTTTTAATTTAAGGAACCTCCATACTCCAAGAGTTGGCTATACCAGTTTTCATTCCCACCGACAGTGCACGAGCATTCCCTTTTCTCTACATCCTTGCCAATACTTGTTATTTCTTATCTTTTGATTTTAGCCATCCTGACAGGTGTGAGGTGATATCTGATTTGCATTTCCCTGATGGTAAGTGATGATGAGCATCTTTTCATGTGTCTGTTGGCCATCTGGATGTCATCTTTGAAAAAAATGCCTATTCAGATCCTCTGCCCATTTTTTAATTACATTGTTTGTTTTTTTATATTGAGTTATATGAGTTCTTCATATATTTTGGATGTTAGCCTCTTACCAGATATGTCATTCACATATATCTTCTCCCATTCTGTAGTTGTAATATATAGTCTGGGAGTATGATACCTGCAGTTTTGTTCTGCCTCAGGACTGCTTTGACTATATGGGGTCTTTTTTGGTTCCACGCAAATTTTAGGATTTAGTTCTGTGAAAATGCCGTTGGTATTTTGATAGGGATTGCATTGAATCTGAGGTACATGTCTTTATACATTTGTCAAAACCATAGAATATGCAATACCACGAGTGAACCCTCATGTAAACTATGTGCTGTGTGTGATATGTGCTGTGTGTGATAACCATGTGTCAGTGTGGGTTCATCAGCTGTCACAAACAGACCGCTCTGGTGGGAGATGTTGATGGTAATGATAGCTGTGTGTGTGTGTGTGTGCACGCACGCACACGCAGGGGGTATGCGGAAATGCTCTGTACTTCTTGCTCAGTTTTGTTTGTGAACCTGAAACTGTTCTTAACAACAAAGTCTATTAATTAAAAATTGCTGATGCCAGGCCCCACGATCAGAAATTTTGACTCATGTATCACAGCTGATGCTAAGATGCAGTGAGGTTGAGCTGGGCCAGGCAGGACTCTCTCCCTGAGGACTTCTCTATCTAGCTTCACTGATCACTCTTAAGGGGATCCCCAAATTTAACTTTCCAGCTCTGCTCTTTTCCCTGATTCTTAGGTACACCCTCTCCAACTGTATGGATGTGTGCTGTCACACTCAGCATCTTTTCAGATCCCTGTCTGTCATTCCACATTTTGATCGGCACTCCCATCCTTGGCATGGTCGTTCGGGCTCTAGAAACCTCTGAGTCCCAGCATCAGGGATTCTGTGAGTTCAGATCTCCAGTCTCTCCCCCAAGCCGAGCCCCTCACCCTCACTATTCTGCCTCTGAGTGAGCGGTGCTAACCATGCAAGCTCAATCCTTAGCTAGGATCATCTCCTTTTCAAAAACACCTTTATTTTTTATTACACAGCTGATACATGTGGATTGTAGGGGGAAAAATATTGGAAAGCATAAAGGAGAAAATAAAAACCTCCCATAATACTATCACCCACCAACTACAACTAATGTTTAAGTATATAAAAGTAAAGATAAAAGGTTACTTGTGAAGTTTGCCATTTTTCACTTAACATGACATCGTAAATATCCCCCTATCATAAATACCCTTTCAAACCCTTTAAAATACCCTTTCAAACCCTTTAAAATAATTTTTATATTATTTTGTCTGCGGAAGTACTACATGTTCATTGTCCAAAAGTCAAGCAGCAGGGAAGTATGTGGAATGGAAAATAGAAGTGTTTCCACCTCTGGATTATCCAAAGAACAGTCCGAAGGGGTGGGGGTGAGAGGGTCCTTTCATTTTTCTTATTGTGGTTGAGACAGATAATTTGATATTTCAAAGAAAGCATTTGTTGGCATTCTTTATGCCTATTTTCTGGAGTCTCAAAAATTGAATTATGTAATCTTCCCAGAGCTCAGGGCATTTAGAAGTTTTAGGCTGCTCCTAAAACTTACCACCTTCCCACTCACCACCTCCCTGGGGCTGGCTACACTTAATAATTCCAACATGCTCTTAATGGCCAAGCAACCTTTTTCAAGGCCGTCCTGATGATTGGAAAGCTCTTCTCTGTGTTGTGTAGAAAACTCCTGCTTGTCCCCTTTGCTCTTGGCCGGAAGGTTTTTTATGGAGCTAGTAAAAGCAAAATGAAAGAAGCAAAAAGGCAAAACAAAAACAAACAAAAACCGTCAACACCTGCTTTATTTTTGACTTGCCTTCTTGCCTGTCTCCACTGAGGATTGATCTTTGGCTGCCTTTCAGTGGGACACCTGGTGACTAGGTCCGTTAAGCCTCCAACTTCAGCTTAGGTCAGGATCTCAAGGTCATGATCTCAAGCCTGGTGGGTTAGTAGGCTTGAGCTCTGCATTGGGCTCTGTGCTGACAGCTCAGAGCCTAGAGCCTGCTTTGGATTGTGACTCCCTTTCTCTCTGCCCCTCCCCTGCATGCACTCTCTCTCTCTCTGAAAGATAAATAAACAAAACAAAACAAAACAACATCGCTGCCAAGTCAGACCCTTTGGCATCCTGCAGGCTTCTTAATTCTCTATGAGTCTCAGTGTGCTCACCTGTGAAATGGGGCTACTACCACAACCTACTTACTGGGTTCCGGTGGGAATTAAATGAGTCATATGTGTGAAGAAGCCCTCAGACCAGGCCTGGCATGTACCATCAGCAGGTATCCACAGGGTCTGGATTCTCCATGAAGAAGGGGAAAGTGGTGAGCTCATCATGCTCTGAGCCTCTCACCTAGAAAACTCACCTGGCTGCAGGGACCCTGTCTTTGTTTGCATCTTTGATTTAGAATTCATTTTTTGTGTTTAGCATTCTGTGTCGCCCTCTGTGCAGGGCCCGGAATATGAAATTTTGAGATTGGTGGGAAGAACATGGGATAGACACGTGGGAGTGGGAGAGGGGAGGTGCACCGCCATGGGGCAGAACGCCACTAGAAGAAGCAGATGATCCCGACCTGACAGCTGCTGGCCCCAGTGCTTAGTAGCTGGGTGAACTTGGACAAGCTGTTTAAGCCTCCACTTTCTCTTCTGCAAAATGGGTTCATTAATATGTGATGGGGAATAATAATATGCCTTGCCTCACTGATTCAGTTCTTATTTGGGGCCACCCACCTTCACTCCTTGAAAACTCATAATGACCCCCTGAGGCAGGAATTTAACATCTTTATTCTACAAATGAAGACAGTGAGGCAGAGTTGCTTTCTTAAACCGACACACGTCGAAAGTGGCAGTGCTGGGATTGGAATCCATGTGGGCCCCAGAGTCTGGGCTCTTCATGATTGCATTATGCTGGTAAAGCAGATAGTGACAAGCCCACCACTTACTGAGCCTCTTGTTTGGTGCTGCCTTCTTTCCTTTCGTCCTCAGAACAGCCTTGGTTAAATCACTGGCCCCCCAAAGTCACGTAGTAGGCACTCAAGGACTCTTCCCGTGGGTGAGAGACTGCTTTGTGGTAGAGCAAGGGTTCCCACCCCCCTTGTGCATTGGGTTCATGCAGAAACTTGTTTGTACAAAATGATGTGCCTGGCTTCATACCCGAACTTCTCATTTCTTCAGTCTGGGCTGGGGACCCTGCATGGGGAACTTTCAAAATATCCCGGGAAATTCCAGTGTGTGGGTGGCACTGAGAACCGTGGAGTGAGGGGTGCTGCCTCCCTCCAGGCGTGGTTCTGAACCTTGGCTGCACATTAGAACCATCTGGGAGCTTCTAGATTCTGAGCTCATTGGTTTGAGCATCACTCATTGAGCTAATTAATGCCTATCAGACCTCGTTAGGTGCTAGCCACTGCACTAATTAATTGAAGCCTTGAGTGACCAGCTCGCCCTGGTTTGCTGGGGATTTTCTATCCCAAGAACTCCCACTGGTCAGATGTGAGCAAACCAGGAGTCCTGGTCATCCTGTTTTGTTTTTTTTTTTTAATTTTTTTAAATGTTTTTATTTATTTCTGAGAGAGACAGCATGAGCAGGAGAGAGTGAGAGAGAGAGGGAGACACAGAATCTGAAGCAGGCTCCAGGCTCTGAGCTAGCTGTCAGCACAGAGCCCAACGCGGGGCTCAAACCCACGAACTGTGAAATCATGACCTGAGCCGAAGTCGGATGCTTAACTGACTGAGCCACCCAGGTGCCCCAGTCATCCTGTTTTTTTAAAATTTATTGATTTTGAGATAGAGCAAGCAGAGGGAGAGAGAGAATCGCAAGCACAGGGACCAACATGGAGCTCGAACTCATGAACTGTGAGATCATGACCTGAGCCGAAAGCAAGAGTCAGACGCTTAATGGACTGAGCCACCCAGATTCTCCATGCTTGGTCACCCTATTTAATCCTTCTCTAAAATCATATTTCTTACTGACCTCCTTCACTTATTTCACAACAAATCTCCAAGGAAAAGTCTGCTGTGAAACCTGTGTTGCAAATGAAGAAACTGAGGCACAAAGAGTATTGGTTGCACAGCAGATGATGGTTACAAAGTACTAGCACAACCAATATTTCCTCTCAGGACACACTGTAAGGTTTGGTTTCCATTTTGCAGACAGGAAGGTGAGTTTCATGCAGGTAGTGACACCCCACAGTCAGTGGCCACCGTGTTAGGTGGGAAGTCTGCTCCTCTGACCACTAGTGCATTGCACAGCTTCTCATGTGGTGTGTGAGGACGAAGCATACCCCTTGAGGAGGCTTGAGGTTCATGGGCTCTGACACTCCTTTGCATCTGTCATCAGATCTTGGGCCTCCCAGCCTCCCCTCCTGCAGGAGCAGCCAGTAGACTCCTTTCCCCTGGGGCTTCGGGGTCTGTGAGTAGAAAAGGCCAAGATGATTACTGGCAGTTGGGTGCTGTTCATTTTGAACATCTGCCCTCAGGTCCCCAAGGCCAGATCCATCAAAGGACACACACCTGTGCCAGGCGCTGCCAGACACAGTAAACAGCCTCTTTCCTCTGGGGAGAGATCTGGGCAGGGCTGATCAGGCTGCTGAAATGTCATCTGAGGTGCAGAGTAATGGGGGACATGCAGGCAGAGAGGCAAGCTTGTACCGAGGATTGTTTTAGCATAAGCTGGTGTTCTTGGGGTACATGCGGAGAGAAGTGTGAGATAGGAGTGGCCGGGTTTCTCAACTCAAGACAGCCAGATACTTTTTTCCCTCCCAGAAAGGGGCCAGTTGAGTGGTTCCGGGAGAGGGATGGGGTCCTTCCTGCCCTACAGCAGTTTCACAGCCTAGTTTGCAGAAAGAATTTGCATATTTGAAACATCAGTGCAGGGATTCCCGTAGTACACGAGCTGATTCTAAGAGGTACAAGGACACATGTAAAAGTGTTCATTGTTTAATTAGAAAAACATAACAGGCCACTAAAATAGAAGTTCAAGAGGGCAGGGACTTTTGTCTGTGTTGTGCATGGCTGTAGACTCAGCTTCTGGGACAGACCCTGACACAAAGGTGGTTCCCATTGAATGAATGAATGACTTTCCCAGCAGCTGTATGGTTTTATCAGAACATGCAATTTGAACTCAGGCTTATAGGATGGATAGGATTTCATTAGGAAGAAATTGGTGAGAATGGGGTCAGGGGACGATCAGGTGAAGCTAAGATGAACAAGGCCCACGGCAATATAAGCTAACACCTCTCGAAGCTTACTGTACACCAGCCACTCTGTGAGGTGCTTTCCCTTATGAACTAATTAAGTCCTCTAACAATCGTCAGAATACCTCCACTTTGCAGATGGGAAAACCAAGGTGCCGGGTGGTGAAGTATCTTGCACAGAGACAGGCTATCACCCTGGTTTGGGGATTTTCAAGAGTTCTGCAAGGCCACAGGGTGTCAGGCCCATCTGGGGTGCGTGGCAGGAGAAGCATGTGTCCCAGCCTGCAGGGTCCTGCTGCTGCTTCAGCTCGGGTGGCCAGGGCCTGGTGTCCTTTCTGCTCTTGCCCCCGCGGGAGCCTGCTCGTCACACACCAGGCCTGCTCTCTTTTTAACCCAGCTGCTGTTTTCACAGATTTCCATTTTTAGCTCCCCGGACTGGAATGCAGTGTTCAATGCACTGTAAACCTCAGTGTCAGTTTGATTATAAGAGAGGCGTGTGTGGGCTCTGGCTCTCTCGTTTCCGTGTGTAATAATAACCCTCTGGATCACTCACCCCTTTTTTTCCAAGTCCCTCAAAGCCTTTCTAGGTAGTGTCCCATTTAAGCTTCTAGATCCCCGGGGAGTCAGCTGGAAGCTATTATGTGAAAGGACTTTGGCAATATTGGGAAAGGGTTCCAGTCATCTCTGTCTGAAATTCTCAGGAGAGTAAGGAAAATGCTAAAGGGGGCTGGTATTTAATGAATGCCTACTGTATGCATCGCATCTTATCAACCCTGGGAGGTGCATATGTGAGTTGCCCTTTCTTATGGATGAGAGAAATGGCTCAGAGATGCCAAATGACTTGCTCAAGGTCACACAGTTAATAATTGGCAGATTATAGATTTGACCCCAGATTTACCTCTGAGGTTTTTGGTTTTTCCATTGCATCATCAAGTGGGATGTTGTAGAAATAAAGACAGAGTCAGATCTTAATTCTCTTGGCTTCCACACCAAGTCAGCCCCCGTCCCTTTCCTTAGAGCTTCAAGTCACAAAGAAGCTATAGGTTGGAAGGATTCTATCTCATCAGTTATGACTATCTCTCACCTTCTTAAAAATATTGAAAGTAGAGAGTGCCTGGGTGGTTCATTTGGTTAAGCATCCAACTCTTGGTTTCGGCTCAGGTCATGATCTCATGGTTTGTGGGTTTGAGCTCCACATCAGGCTCTGTGCTGACGTGTGGAGTCTGCATGGGGTTCTCTCTCCCTCTCTCTGCCCCTCCCCCACTTGCATTATCTCTCTTCCAAAGATAAATAAACATTTAAAAAATTATTGAAAGTAGGAATTTGTTTCTTCTTCCATCTTCCTCATTCATTCACTCCTTCATTCATTCATTCATGCATGCAGAAAGCATTTATTGTTCCTTTTCTTTTTTGTGTTTTTAAAGGTTTATTTATTTATTTTTTGAGAGAGAGAAGGAAAGAGCACACCAGTAGGGGAGGGACAGAGAAAGAGAGGGAGAAAGAGAATTCCAAGCAGGCTCTGCACCATCAGCACAGAACCTGATGTGGGGCTCGAACCCAGAAACCATGAGATCATGACCTGAGCTGAAATCAAGCATTGGACGCTTAACCAACTGAGCTGCCCCAGGACCCCGTTCTGTTTTCTCTTTGCATGAATAGGATGAAGATACAGTCCCGCTGAGTTTCTTTTCCCCGGCGTCTTGATTTCTGCTAAAGCCCCTGTGTGATCTGGAACACGTGACTTCATCTCCCTGAACCCCAATGTCCTCATTTGGAAAATGGGGATTTAATGGTTCTTATTTCACAGGGGTTGTGTGTGGAGCCAGTAGCATTTGAGAGTCAAGGAGGGGCTCAGCCTCCAGGGTGGACACGTGAGCCCTGAGAGGAGCATTTGGGGAGGTGTTTTTGGGACAAAAGGATGTGTCTAGTTCAATGTTGTGGGCATGGTTTTATGAACATAGTGACCTCCAGTGTTAGGCAGCCCATATTACTACATCCATGTGCCACACATTGGCTGTTTTGGGGAGGTTGGAAAGCTGAGTTTATTTAAGCCTAAAAGCACTGATTAAACACTTACTTGTTAGGCTGTGAGGACTTGGATTCAAGTCCCTGCTCTGTCACATGACAGTTGTGTGACTCTGGGACAGTTGACGCCCCTCTCTGGACTCCAGTTTCTGCTTTTGTAAATGGGAAATGACAATGTCTGAAGCATTCTTGTGAGGATTAGAAATGATTGGTAGAAAGCACTTAGCATAGCGCCTGGCACTTGTTGGGCCCAGTGAATAGATGTTATTACTAATGCTGATAGGTACTGATTGAGATTCTGCAGAATCAAAAAAACTTAAAAATCCTTGGCTTCGGTCTTCAGGTTACAGCTGGATCCAGGTGCTCTTATGATGTCATGCCCTGGTCCCATTCCATATACCTCTCAGCTCTGCTTTCATTCGTGTTGGCTTTGCTCCCAGGAAGTTCCTCTCCTGGTGGCAGGATGGTCCCCAGTAGCTCAAGATGTATATACTATCCAAAACCCCAGTGGAACAAGATCTTCTTTTTCCCTATAGCTACAGCCAAGTCCATGGCCTGAGTCCTGTTGGACCAATGTGGGTTATGTCCCATCCTGAACCAATCATTGAGCTTATGGTGGACAAAGTAAGTTAATTGTCTAGGTCTGGGGCATGTCCCTCCCTCATGCTGGGGAATGGAGTCGTCAGCTTTAAACAAACCACAGGAACTAAAACTGAAAGATGGCATTTCTTCCAAGGGAGTGGATGCTAGACAGATGTGTTAGGCTGAGTTCTTCTGGGAGCAGACTAGAGATGAGGATTTGTGTGCAAGTAATTGGTTAGTAAATGCATGTGGGAGAAACTGGTAAAGGAGTAGAGGCAGCGGGCTAAGGAAAGGGGAGAGAGTCTAGTAGGGGTGTGATTTCAGATGAAATCCCAGCCTTATTCAGATCCTACCAGGAGCTCTGGAATGTAATTTACACCTCAGGACATGTCCTACCCCAAGGCATGGGAACTGGCCATTTGTACCCATGAACCAGTCACTGGTTCACAGGGACTCCCTGGTCTTCAGATGGGGACGCAGCTCAAGTAGTTCAAGGACAGCTCTGAAGAAGATCATAGGTGCAAGGCTCTGGCAGCAATGCACACAGAGGCTCAGGGATGTAAAAGGGATGCAGGCGGTCTGGTGCCCACTGTAGTGGAGAAAATCCACAACTGTCTGCAATGGAAGGAGATGAAGGAGGAATGATAGGGAGGAGGCAAGGGACAGAATAGGCACTGGTGAGAAGATGGAGCACATGAGAAGCTCTTTTATCCTGGTGTGGGTCAAGGAGGAGAAACAAAGAAGCAGCCCCTCCTGGCTCCCCTGTTTTTCTGCCACACTATCACCAACAATAGCCACCCTCACTGTGTCCCTTCTAGTCCTCAGCAACATGCTGAGAAGTCACTGTGCAGGAATAAGCGGGGATGTGATTCAGCAAAGGACACAGGCAGCAGAGAAGCCAGAGGGGTGTCTCAGTTCCCTGCTAGATGGTTGAAGTTGGCATGAGGTCATGGGGCCCAGGGAGCCTGCGGTACCTGCCCATGCCAAGGCTGAACCTCTAACAGCTAGAGGTCTGGAGGTTCAGAAATCCTTTGAGCTCATTTAGCCTTTAACTGCCTCCTTCCTACCCACCTCTCACCCCTCCAAAGGCCTCTCTGTATATCGAGAGCAGCCACCACCTTCACTGCACCAGCTTTCAGCTGTCATTTTCTTCCCCACGCCATCTGGCACTGGTGCTTTCTGCAGAGGGAGCCGAGAGGCAGTGAGGGGGAAGTAAGTGAATGTGCCAGGCCAAGTCAGCAGCTTCGTCCTCAGGGTCATGGCCACTGCTCTGGTAATTATTTTGAGGGTGATGAGGTGGTTCAGGCTGGGATGACAAAGAGAGCCATTTATTGAGCACCTGCTATGTGCCAAGCTCTGTGCTAAGTGCCCCACAGCAGGATCTCACATCATCACATCCAGTAGCCATAGGAACTGGCATCCTAGGATTCTTCCGGTTACGAGTAGTAGAAACCCAGTCCAATCTGGCTCGAGGGGAGGAAAGACTTTTTGACTCACGAAATGGCAAAGTCAAGGGGAATTAGGCACAGCTGGATCCAGGAGTTTAAATAATGTCACCATTCACTTGCCATCATTCTACTGTGCCTTCTTCCATGTTGGCTTCACTCTCAGGCAGCATCTCTGTTCTCTGCCATTCAGTGATGGCAAGTTGGCCTCTAGCAATGATAGGGGTTCCAGTAACCAGCTCAGCAAACCCACTGGGAAGGGTGGGTCTCTCTTCCATGGTTCATACCCTCATGGTGTCTCATTGGGCAGAGTTGGGTCTTATGTTAATTTCTGAACCAATCATTGTGGCTGGGGATGGAATACTCTGACGGACCTAATTCCCATTTCATCAGTGTGACAGTGTGCATCCCGGAATGATGACCTCAACCATGAAATGAGGATAATAGTGTGTGTGGTGTGCCGAAGTCCCCTGCCCCGATCGAGGCCCATGGCAGACTCTCAGTAAGTGGTAGCTGTCAGCACAGGGGTACATTATTGCGTTGACTCTGCATAAGGAAGCGGCTACTGCATAAGGAAGTAAGTCAGGCACCAGGAAAAGAAAATTCAAACCAGAGCAGAGAGGGGAGGCTTGAGGAAATGGCTCAGCTGATGCAGTGCCAGGACCTCATGAAAAGCACTGCATCAGAAATGCTTTGGTTACTCGAGTGAAAAAATCAAATTAAACTTTGCATCTGGGAGTAGGGAGGCTGCAGCCTGGAAACAATGGCAGCTTCCTGGAAAAAAGGGCTGTGGCTCTTTCAGTCTGAGGAAAGCCAGGCGCCACCAGCACGCCAGGCTGCTATGTTCTCCTGGGGCTGGTCTCTCTCCAGGATGAGGTGTTTCAGCATCTCGGCTGGTTCCCTGAGGTAGATGCTGTCCTGGCTCCATCTCTGGGTGGAGCCCCATTAGCCAGAAGGGGGCCTTGTTTATAACAGCCTTCCCTCACTCCCCGGAGAAAGCCAGAGGGGATGGGGAAGGAGAGAATTGAAGGAAAGCAGCAAAGAAGGGCTGTGATTTTTTTTTTTTAATGCATATTTATTTTTGAGAGTGAGAGAGAGAGAAAGTGCCTGAGCTGGGGGAGGGGTAGATGGAGAGGAGACAGGATCGGAAGCAGCCTCTGCGCTGTCAATGCAGAACCCTATGCAGGTCTTGAAATCATGAACCAGGAGATCATGATCTGAGCCCAAATCAGACACTCAACCAACTGAGCCACAAGGCACCCCTAAGGGCTGTGATTTAAAAAAAAAAATAGAGGTGGGGACACCTGGGTAGCTCAGTCAGTTAGTCGTCTGACTTTGGCTCAGGTGATAATCTTGCAGTTTGTGAGTTCAAGCCCTGCATCGGGCTCTGTGTTGATCACTCAGAGTCTGGAACCTGTTTCAGATTCTGTGTCTCCCTCTCTCTCTGCCCCTGCCCCTCTGCCACTTGTTCTCTGTCTCTCTCTCCCTCTCAAAAATAAAACAAACATTAAAAACATTTTTAAAAGAAAAATATGTAGCTGCCGGATGCTTTGGTCACAGGGAATCTTACTATGAGCTCTAACAGGGAGAGTGAATCTGTCAAGGAGACCCTTAGTGGAAACACTTTGGGAAGCATTTTCGCAATATTTAGTAAAGCTCAATGAACACGGGCACATTATGCAACCCAGCAATTCCACTTGTTGGTATGTGCCTAAGGAACCAAGTCTCAAACTTCTGTGGGCAGGTGAGGCACCAAGGGTCACATGCACATTCTGATCGAGTAGGTCCTGTAGGGGCCTGAGATTCTGTATTTCTGGCTGGCTCGCAGGTGATGCGTGTGCCACAGTGTGACTAGTAAGGTCCGAGGGAACAGTTTCCTAAGCTTTCTTTTGGCTCTCAGTGCCAGTAAGAAATAAATTCTAGATGGAACCCACAATACACTTATCTATAATTGGAACAAACTTTTATGAAGCAATAGTTACCCTTCCTGTATGATGCACTCCTAGTATTTCCTCTTCTCTTCTGTCAGCAACAAAAACAAACATAAAAAAACACAGCATTGACCACAAAGCCACTGAAATGATTTCATTATTCACCAGTCGGTCTCCCTGCACTGCACTTTGAGAAACAGAACCCTAGAGAAACTCTTACACACACAGACCAGGAAACAGGAAGGTTCAATGATGAATTGTTTGTAATAACAACAGCTACAACAAAAATTGGGGGGGAAAAACCCCACAGAAAACAAAAGAAAAAAACAACAACCTGCTAGGTCTGTCTGCAGGAAAATATATTAGGACATTTGTGATACATGCACACAGTGGAACTGTGAAATAAGTGAATTTGAACCACATGCATCAGCATCATCTCAAAAGCAAAAGTCCAGTAAAAATACAAGTGGAGGAAAGATACATGTTCTACGATACCATTTATATACAGTTTAGAAACAGGCAAAAGAATTCTATTTGTTATTTAGGAATTCATATATATGTAGTAAAGGTATAAAAGCTCATAAGGGGATGATTAACGCCGAATTCGGGAGAGTGATTGCCTCTTAGGGGAGAGAGTTGGGTAGGAAGGAGGTGCCTTTGGGGCTTCATTAGTATATGTAAGCTTCATTTCCCAAGATGGGTGATGAGTCCACAGTGCTCATTATATTAGTCTCTCCTTTTTTTCTTTTCTTTTCTTTTTTTTTATGGGGCTTGAGGCATTTTGTAGTAATTAAAATTTTAAAAAGAAGGAAAAAGAAAGGAGAGGGGTTTTTAGAGTGTAAATTTGTAAGGGGTTGTATTAATTTCCTAGGTCTTCTATAACAAATTATTTAAGATCTGGTGGCTTAAAACCACAGAAATCTATTCTTGCACTGTCCCGAAGACCAGAAGTCTGAAGCCAAGGTGTGCATTGGGTGTGTCCCCTCTGGAGGCTCTGAGGGAGACTATGTTCCACACCTCTCTATTCTCCTTTTTGATGACTGCTGGCAAACCTTAGCATTCCTTTAGTGGTAAGCCTTCGTTACTTCAGTTACTGCCTTCACACGGTCTTCTCTCTGTGCCTCAGACCCCTTCTCCTTTCTCTTACAAGAATACTGACCATTGGACTTAGGACTCACTGTAAGTGCAGGATCATCTCACCGGGAGATGCTTACCTCAATTACTTCTGCAAAGACCCTACTTCCAAATAAACTCGGAGGTGTCAGGGGTGAGGACTTGGGCATATCTCTCTGGGGGCTAAAATCCAATTCACTATAGGAGTATGAAACCCTGTCCATCCAACTCTTTCCTCTTGAATATCATTATGATGATATTGCTTATTGCAGGGTTTTTCAACCTCAGTATTGTTAACATTTTGGGATTTGGGGTTGGATAGGTCTTGTCCTGGAGGGCTTTTCTGTGCCTTGAAAGACGTTCAGTAGCACCCTTTGTTTCTACCTGTTAGGTGTCAATTGTAGCTCCAGATATTGTGAATTGGCTCCCAGGGAGCAGGGTTGCAGGATAAAACACAGGGCCCCACACCTGGGGGGCTCAGTCGGTTGAGCATCCAACTTTGGCTCAGTTCATGATCTCACAGTTCCTGAGTTCGAGCCCTGCTTCAGGCTTGCTGCTGTCAGTTCAGAGCCTGCTTCAGATCCTCTGTCCCCCTCCCTCTCCGCCCCTCCCCTGCTCATGCTCTCTCTCTCTCAAAAATGAGTAAACATTTAAAAACAAAACAACACACAGGGCCCCAGTTAAATATCATTTTCAGATCAACAGTAAAGTTTTAGCATAAGTATATCCCAAATATTGCATGGGACATACTTCTATTAAAAGATTATTATTGTTTATATTGGGCATCTGTTGTTACCTCTCCTCCCCCCCCCACACACCAAAATCAGGCAACCCTACCTAGGGAGACAAATTACCTCTGATTTAGAATAACTAATTGAGGACTGGCATTACAAATTCGTATTCGAGTGCTTACTCTGTGCCCACCACCGTGCAAAGCCATGTTCATGCATTGCATTTACTCCTCGAAACAACCCTGAGAAATAGGTCTTATAATTACCCCCAACAAATAATCAGATTCATGCTTTGAACCCAGATTCATGCTTTCATAGACACTGTGAGCTGGGTAGGAGGATGGCTGCTTGGCCGGTTGTGAACGCCTCATGTGCTTAGGGGAGGACGGTGCTGATGTCCAGCCCCTCGGGGTGGCGGTCCGGGGTTAGCCAGAACAAGAGCTGCAGGACAGGTTGGCCAGAGGAGAGGATGGCAGGCTCTAGGAGGACGATGTGGTTCATTTGCCAAGAAGAGAGGCAGCTGGGTAGCAGTAGTTAGCAGACTTGGGTTTGAATGTTGGTGCCCCCCCGCCACCAGGCATGGCCTTGTGTAGATGCTAGAGTGCCAGTTATTCTCCATTTGATGTATGCTAGGTACCGCTCCAAGTGCCAGCCCTCCATGATCTCATTTAGCCCTCAAATGACTCTCCTGGGACAGGTCATCTCACAGATGAGGATCCTGAGGCTTAAGACAGATTAAGAAACTTGCCACATATCATGAGTAAGGGGCAGAGCTGGGACTCCCACCGGGACACATGGACTCCAGTGGTCTTCTATGAATGTCTCTTTAAGGGTCAGCTTCCTCCTCTTTCCAGTGGAGGTACCATTCCCAGGCTCTTAGGTTTGAAAGCACTTACCATAGGGCATGGCA
This sequence comes from Proteles cristata cristata, assembly GCA_017311185.1. Taxonomy (NCBI): domain Eukaryota; kingdom Metazoa; phylum Chordata; class Mammalia; order Carnivora; family Hyaenidae; genus Proteles; species Proteles cristata. The sequence continues at coordinate 652,254 of JAESUZ010004867.1, read as the reverse complement.
CACGGTAACTAGCAGTTATTGTTATTAAGGGAAAGGAGTGAAGCCTGAGACGGGTCCCTCCTGCCCTCCTCACAGGCTATGTGTGTGTAGCAGGGATTGTGTCCATATAATGTTCATTTCATTAAAATTGTTGTTTTAATGTTTATTCGTTTTTGAGAGACAGAGAGAGACAGAGCATGGGGTGGGGGGTCAGGGTTAGAGAGAGAGGGAGACACAGGATCTGAAGCAGGCTCCAGGCTCTGAGCTGTCAGCACAGAGCCCAGCGTGGGGCTTGAACTCATGGACCGCAAGATCATAACCTGAGCTGAAGTCAGATGCTTAACCAACTGAGCCACCCAGGCGCTCCCATTTCATTTTAAAAATCAATATGCATTGAACACTGCCAGGCACTGTTCTAGGCCCTAAGTATGCAGCTAAGACTAAGACACAATCTTTGTCTTCAGAGTTTAGCATTTCCCCACCAAGCCCAGAGCCCATAGTAGGCCTTCAAGATATGGCTCCTGAATGAATGACTATATGAATGAATCAATGCCTACTTGAATGAACGAATGAATGAATGCAGAGAGCAAGTGAGTCCTGCCTTCATAACAGAGTCATCATTCAGCTATGACTGCCATGGCTAAGCCTGGGATAATGGATTAGCCCTGTCTTCTAATAAAGGTGGTCTCATCCATCTGAAGGATAGGGATAATAACAAATTCCTTGCAAAGCTGTTGGGTGGCTTAATTAGCTAATATTTATAAAGTGCCTCCAAAGCCACAGATAAAAGCAGGGTAAAAACACCTTGTGCTATTGGTATTAATAATTTACTGTTCCCTTGCACCGGGCCTTTCAGATGTGTTTCTTGAAACAGGAAGAAGTAGAGTCTAGTTTTCGGATAATTAAACCCTAGATGAAAATCAGCTTCTCTTTTATTAGGGCAAAAACAAGCCCTTTTTCCTTTTGCAGAGTCTCTCCATTTTCCTCATACTCAAGTGAGCTGCCTTGTTTGAGGAACATCTGTTGTTGGGACAGTAACTGTCTGTCCCTGTAGCTATTATTTAATGCCGGCATGTCTGACTGAAGTCTTCCTGGGGCCTCATCCGGGTCTCTAAAATAGTTAGAAGGGCCACAAGAGTATTTGCATAACTAACTGACGTTCTTGGTCTGTGCAGTTATGTCTTACTTGATTTCTGAAAGCGTCATCACTTCTGTTCATATAATCATAAAAGTGGCAAAGGTTTCAGACCCTACAGTGGCCTCATTCCCTCCAAGTCATTTGAGGGTTAGAAGGAAGGGACATTTGTTGAATATCTACTGTGTGCTTACACATTCATTTAATCATTGAGATCACCCAGGGAGCTAAAAAAAATACTGATGCCTGGTCCCCACCCTCCAAGATTATTTTGTAATTGAGAGTAATTAACTGTTGCGGGGGACAGCTTAGTGTCAGAATCTCTGAATCCTCTCTAGGTGATTCTAAGATGCAGCAAAGACTGAGAACTACTTGCTTAATCCTCATAAAAAAAAAAAACTATGAACAGCGCCCCACTTCCTGCCCCTTCCTCTCTCCCACCACCATGTTAAAGCTGTGGGAACTGAGGCTTGGTGCATTAGGGGAAGGCCATTCATGATAATATTACTCATGTTAATAGCTGACCATTTTGGTACTTATTGCGTTCTTAGTATATAAGACTCTGTGCTAAGCACATTAATGTGTGTGTGTCTTTTTAAAAAAATTTTAACATTTATTTATTTTTGAGAGACAGAGACAGAGCGTGAGCAGGAGAGGGGCAGAGAGAGAGGGAGACATAATCGGAAGCAGACTACAGGCTCTGAACTGTCAACACACAGCGCAATGGGGGGCTTGAGCTCACTGACCTGAGCTGAAGTCGGACGCTTTACCGACTGAACGCCCCAATGTGTGTGTCTTTTAATGTTTATTTATTTTTGAGAAAGAGTGAAATGCAAGTGGTAGAGGGGCAGAGAGAGAGGGAAATAGAGGATCCAAGCAGTCTCTGTGCTGTCAGCGCAGAGCCTGACGCGGGGCTCGAACTCACAAACCGTGAGATCATGAGCTGAGCCAAAGTTAGCCACTTAATTGACTGAGCCACTGAAGTCCCTTGTATGTGTGTCTTTTAAATTCTTATGATGACTCTTTGAAACAGGAATTGATAATATCCTTCATTCACAGATGAACAAACTGAGGTTCAAAAAGTATGTCATCTTCCCACGCTTCCTGAACTAGCAAGAGATCATCCACAGGCGGGACATGAGTGTGCTTGGATTAGGATTGGACTCTGTCAGGATTTGAATTTTGACGCTAACTTCTAGTTTATGCAAGATCCAACTTGTATGTTCCTTCAGAATCCTGTCTTTGTCATCTCCCGTGTTCCTCTGGGCTTAACATAGTGCTGGGCTCTTGAGGCACCTGGAGAATATTGAGGTTTGTCATGGAGCCATTAGGGCCAAGGAATAAACTTTCCAGGCATTAAGGAGCAAGGCTTTTTGACTTAGCAGATCAGTTTTTCCTTCCTTCCTTCTTTCCTCTGGTACTTTTTGAGGTCTATGCCTAAGACAGAGAGATGAGGGCTGTTATATAGCATCCAGCATTTGTCAGCCAATATTGGAGCTTTGAATTAACCAGCAGAAGGTAGGCTGTGCTTTTTTTCTCCCTGTAAAATGAACTGTAGCTGATCTGAGAAAATAGTTTCAGCACACCAGAGGGAAAACCAGTGACTATTTATTTATTTATTTGGAGGGGTTTTTTTCCCTCTCACCTGGAAAGTGACAAGAGGAAAGAAACTTTATCACATTCATCCAGCCCAGTGTGCTCCTGAGTAGTGAGTCATTTGGTGCCATGATATTCAAATATAAATTCATTCATTCATTCAGTGCTTTTGAGCTCCCGCCATGTGCCTGCCACTGTCCTAGGTGATGAAGATACATTGTAAAATGAGGCAAAGTCTCTTAATCCGTGGTGACCTGAATGGTGAGAAGAAGCAAGTCACGTGTAGATGTAGAGGACTAGTGTGGTGAGCAGAGGGAATTGTTAAGTGTGGAGTTCTGAGATCCGAATGAGCTTGGTGGGTTTAAAGAATAGTACACTAGAACGTGGCTCACAGTGGGCAAAGAGGGGAAGAGGGAACAGGGTGGGTAGAGGCCAGATCACTCAATGCCCTGTAGCCATGATAAGGCATTTGAATGTTAACTCTGCATGAGATAGGAAGGTGTTGGGTGGTTTTAAGCAGAGATGTGACACTTACATTATATCCAGCTTACATTTCCTAAGGATCACTCTGGATGCTCTAGGGAGGAGTGGAAGCCTGGAGTGCAGTTAGGAAGTGTGGAAACAATCCCCATGAGAGGTGATAGTGGCTTGAATTGTGGGTTGTAGGCGATGGGTAGCCATAGCAGGCGGTTACAGGTGGTTGCATTTGGCGTTTATTTGAAGAGTTGAGCCTACGGGACTTGCTGATTAATTCATTTTTGTTGGGTGAGGAAAAGAGAGGAATCAAGGTTGACTCTTGGCCTGAATGAATTAGGGTCCTGTTTCCTTGAGATGAGAATGACTGAAGGAGAAATCCGTGTTCAGCCAAATTTGAAAAACGTCGCCTATTTTCTTTTTAGCAAATTCACCATAGCATATTAAAGGTTCTGAGATGGCTTGCAATAAAGACACCTGCTTTAACTTTGGTCAACTTAAAATTTCCCATACTTATTTGATCAAGTAATTTTGTCCATTAGGCCACAGAACATGTGGTAAGAGTCTTCAGACTTTTCCTTGAGTAACACCAGGGTTTTAGTGTATAGAATCTTGTGTGTGTGTGTGTGTGTGTGTGTGTGTGTGTGTGTGTGTGTGTGTCTGCTCAGGTCGAGGAAGTGACTTGCAGCAGTGTGGTATTCTAGATTCTGATGGATCTGCAATGTGCTTCTTTTCTGTCTACCTTCAAGTACTTCGCCACCATCCTCTTTCATTTAACTGGCGTTCCTGCTTCCCGTCCAAGCAAACCATGTCTCCACACCAAATTAGAGAGTGCCATACTTCTGCCTGAAACTTTAAATGGCTCCCCATTGCCTTTAGGATGGATACCAAATGCTTTACTATGGCTTCACCGCAGGCTTTGTGATATGCTCCTCTGCCTGTCTTCCCAGCCACCTTTTCATTCTGGCTAAGCTGGACTTTCTAAAGCTTCCTCATTCTCTCTCACCTCTGTGCTTTCCCACATGTTCTTCTCTCTACCTGGAATACTCTCTAGGCTCCTTTTACTCACCTTTTGGGTGTCATCTGGGATGGCACTCCTCCAAGAGCTCTCACCTGGCTTCTCGTGCTTGGGTTCGGCCTCTCTTCTTTGCACTCACGATTCCCCTAGTTTCCCCCACTGAACTTTATTGAGGCATAATTGACAGATAGAAATATATATTTAGATGTACAACTTGATGTTTCAGTATACATCTATGTTGTGAAATAATCACCGCAGTCAAGCTGATGTCTACATAATGGTATTTTGGCTATAACACCAAAACAGAGGTTCAAAGTGAAAGCAAAAATAGACATGTTGAGGTGCATCAGAGCTAAAAACTCCTGGTCAGAAAGGAAAGAAGCAGCAGCAAAGGGAAGAAGGCAGCATCCAGCATGGGAGAAAATATTTGCAAACCATGTATCTGATTAGGGGTTAGTATTCCAACATGTATGAGGAACTCATACAACTTAGAAGTAATAACCTGATTAAGAAATGGGCAGAGAAATATTGAAATAGATATTTCTCAAAAGAAGGTATACAAATGGCCAACAGATGTATGAAAAAGTGTTCAATCACCATCACCAACCCTCAGGGAGTGCAAATCAGAGCCACAGTGAGATATCACCTCACACCTGTTAGGATATCTATTATCAGAAAGTCCAAAGATAACAAGTGTTGGGGAGGATGTGGAGAAAAGGGAACCTTTCTTTGTTCAGTGTTGGTATGGAATTAAAATTGGTGTAGCCACGATGCAAAACAGTATGGAGGTTCCTCAAAAAATAAACAGTAGAACTACCATATGATCCAGCAGTCACAATTCTGGGTATGACTAGCTTTTTATACACTTATCACATGGTATTTTTATTTGTCTCTCTTTCCCACTAAGGGCAGAGTTTCATGAAGGCTTGGCCAGTTGTTTTATTTCCCATTATAATCCTAATGCCCAACACAATGCCTGATACAGAATACTAAAAGCACAGTAAATCTTTATTGAGATGAATAGGTAAATGAGTGAGGCTGGAGGTCATGGGCAATGCCTAAGACATTGATTTGATTCTGCAAACCTTTGCTGGGAATTCAAAGACTCCCAGGAATCTAGAAACTAAAAGCTAGGACCACATTTCTTATGTAAGATAGACTCATAAATCTCAGGAAATAGAGGAGAAAAAGTGATACTTAATATGGACTTTCAGGGGTAGCTAAGAATTTGCAAGCCAGGAATCCAAGGATGGGGGAGTAGAGGAAGGATGCTTGAGGCAGAAGAACATGAAGATGAGGATGTCGGTGGCACATTTGGGGACCAGCAAGTTGAATGCCTACAGGGTTGAGACTAAGTTGATAGCAGTTAGGATGCTTTGGCCTTTGAGTAAAAGGAAGTCCTAACAGTAGCGGTTCAACTATCAGGAAAAAATTACGTGGCATCATGAGAAGTCAGGAGGGAGGTGGTTCCAGAGTGGCCTATTTGGCAGCTCATTGTCACCAGGAGATCGTGTTTCACATATCTCCACATTGTCATTCCAGTGAATGAATCTGAGGCTGTGTTCTCCTCAGTTGACTTAAATATCTGTTTTTAATCAGCAAGGGAAGTATTTCCCAGAAGCCCCATCCTAGGTCCCATTGGCTGGGCCTGTATCAAGTGCCTGATCAAATTCCTGGAGGGGGACACATGCTCACCATAACTGACGTCGACCCAGCAAGATTTACGCCTGCACCCACGACCCACGAGGGGCATGTGGCCGCTCAACAGAGGAACAAAACCAGGATTCTTTTATTTACTTATTTTTTTAAATGTTTTTATTTATTTCTAGGAAAGAGAGAGAGAGAGAGAGAGAGCGTGAGCAGGGGAGGGTCAGAGAGAGAGGGGGTCACAGACTGAAACAGGCTCCAGGCTCTGAGCTGGCAGTCAGCACAGAGCCTGACGCGGGGCTCGAACCCACGAACCGCGAGATCATGACCTAAGCGAAAGTCGGACGCTTAACCGACTAAGCCACCCAGGCGCCCCTAGGATTCTTTTAACAAGAGATGGGAGGGTCAGGCAGCCAATTTTGGCCACCATGGAGACCTGGAGCATCTGTGCTCTGTCCAGAGTCTCAGCTACGGCTCAGCTCCAGCCCCAAGGGTGGAGGCCTATTAGGGCTAGAACTTGCGATGAAAAAAGAAATAATCCAGAATTGAAGATTATGTGAAATCTTGTGATTTCTAAATGTTGGAAGCCAATTAATTTTTTTGTTTGTTTTTTAGTGTTTTTATTTATTTATTTTGAGAGAGAGGGAGCGTGCGTGCACACAAGCAAGCAGGGGAGGGGCAGAGGGAAAGAGGAGAGAGAGAATCCAAAGCAGGCTCCATGCCCAGCACAGAGCCTGACACAGGGCTCTGTCCCATGACCATGAGATCATGACCTGAGCCAAAATCAAAGAGTCAGACACTCAACCAACTGAGGCTGGCAGCTAATTTAAATGTAAAAAAGCCAACAAAACAAAACAACTTCAGTTCAAATACAATGTTTGTGGGTCAGACATATACAGATTCTAAAGGGAAAGATCCTCTTCACCATCATGCTAATTTTCTCCCTCTCTCCAGAAATGAACACTGTTAACACTGTAGGTATCATTCTAGATCTTTCTTTTATCTTTCATTTTTTTAAGATTAAAAAATTTTAAGTAATCTCTCCACCCTACGTGGGGCTCACACTCACAACCCTGAGACCAAGAGTCACGTGTGCCACCGACTGAACCAGCCAGGTGCTTCTGGATCTTTCATTTATCTAGGAACGTAATTACATACACTAAGTACATGGATACGGTTTTGGTTTTTTGGTGTGTGTGTGTGTGTGTGTGTGCGTGCATGCATGCATATGTGTTTAACCTCAGAGGTATTTTATTACACATGCTTTAAGGCAAGCTCTTTTCCCTCTGAGATCCTTCCACGGCAGGGCGTAGGCTTGTGAACGATACATGAGAGAAAGATTCATGTCATGTGTGACTGTTTAGAAAGTGCTGTTCCATAGCGTAGCAAGTAACATTCCTTGTACTCCAATGTGGAAGTCCCTTCATGGACATTCTTTTGTTCTTAGGTGGTGCGGTGGCTTTGTAATGGGTCCGTCAACTTGGATAATAGGAACTACATGCTCCACAATCCTTTTCTTGTGTGTCACAGTCCAGCGAGTCACCAGGGAGCCTCTTGGGAGATCTGGAAGGCATAGGGGAGCTCACACACCTTGTTGCTGATCTGCTTCTGGGGGCATGATGAGCAATAGCTAGTCCTGCAACTGCTTTACCATCCGCGCCTCTGACTCCTGGGCCATGTGTGTGTGTCCAGGTGTGTCTTCAGGCATGTGTGTCCAGGCATGCATGTCCAAGCGTGTGTGTCCAGATGTGTATGTCCAAGTGTGTGTTCAGGCATGTGTGTCCAGGTGTGTGTTTTTTCAGGTGTGTGTGTCCAGGTATGTGTGTCCCAAATGTATGTGTCCAGGTGTGTGTGTTCAGGTGTGTGTGTCTAGCTATGAGTTTAGGTGTGTGTGTCCAGATGTGTGTGTTCAAGTGTGTGTTTTCTTAGGTATGTGTTTTTTCAGGTGTGTGTGTCCAGGTATGTGTGTGTACAGGTGTGTATATCCAGGTGTGTGTGTCCAGGTGTGTGTGTCCAGGGGTGTGTATCCAGGTGTGTGTCCAGGTGTGTGTCCAGGTGTTTGGGTCCAGGTTTGTGTGTATTCAGGTTTGTGTGTCCAGCTCTATAACTAAAGGCTTCCAGCTTCCTCAGGATATTCACACCACTAATACCAGATGCAACAGGAATCTTCATGGGTTTCAGTCTGCCTTCATGGTGTTCTAGCACGTTCTTAGATCCTTCTTGTCTTTCTGACTGCCTGTCCTGAGAAATTCAAGCTTCAGCATCAGATGTGAAGACAGTAGCCTTACAGCAGCTGCTTAATCAGCCCTCACAGTTTCATGAAGCTAATTCCTTGCAACAAATCCCTTTTGTTTTACATATATTTACATATAGTATGTACACATGTAAAAAGTGTATTATTATTTATATTTAAAATATATAGATACATATTTTAAAAATATGAGAAAATCTATCATTTCATAATGGTTTGCTTCACTGAGCTCTGATACAGAAGGATTTCCGTTAGAATAACAATAGCAAATACAACAACAACAAAAACACTTATGGAGTGTATTTTTTTAAATTTATTTTATTTATTTTGAGAGAGATGGAGAGTAAGCAGGGGAGGAGCAGAGAGAGAGGGAGACGGAGCCAAGCAGCTCTGCACTGTCAGCACAGAGCCTGATGCGGGGCCCAAACTCATGAACCATGAGATCAGACTGAAGTTGTTGTGCCCGAATCGCGAGTCTCCAGAGACCACCAAGGAGCCAACACCAATGCAAGAACATAAGGGTCTTTATTACAAGCTCGAGCAGGGGCTCATCCATCTACCGGCGCAGCGGCAGCAAGGTGAAGCCCCGAACAATAGCGAGCAGGGTTTTTAAGGGGTAAGGGACGGGGGTGTTACAGTGCACACGTTGTACATATAGCATCATCACATAAGCACCAGTCATAATTGTACAATACCCATGGCTACAGTTTTGACCATTCAGTGTCTGTGAGGTGTCCGTTATTTTGGGCGGGACCCAATCATGACCTTTGAGATTCCTTTGAAAATGACCAATTATGAGGTGAGTTCAAAGGGCCCATGTGGGGTTTAGGCAAGCAGTGAATGATTGGCTAGTTTGTACAGAGTAACTACCTGCAGTTCCCAGCCCTGACTCAGACCACAGGAATGTTACACATTTCTTTTGATTGGCTGATCCGAGGGTGGTCCTGAGGGTGGCTTCAGCTGAAGCTTTTCCTGGAACTGGGGCTACGTGCAGCCCGAAGTTGCTCTCAATGGAGGACTTAATTTCAGGCTCCTCAAAGTCAAGAGTTGGATGCTTAGCCAACTGAGCCACCCAGGCACCAGACTTCTGGAATATTTTGTTTAAAAAATTTCTAATGTTTATTTATTTTTGAGAGACAGCACGAGTTGGGGAGGAACAGAGATAGAACAGACTCCGAGACAGGCTCCAGGCTCTGATCTATCAGCACAGAGCCCAGCTCAGGGCTTGAATCTGTGAACTGTGAGAACCTGAAGTCGGATGTTCAACTGACAGCCACCGAGGTGCCCCTGCAGTGTTTTTAAGTGTTAGTGCTGTGCAGATTACTTTATGTATATTGTCTTATTTAATCCTCACAATAATTCTGCAAGCAAGGGCTATCATTCCCATTTTACATGCAAGTGACATGGGTTTAGTTAGCAAAGTCAAGTCACTTGACTGCCATCATTGAGCTACAGGCAGAGCATGATGCTAATCTGGGTTTGTCGGACTCCAAAGCCTGGGCTTTAAATCATTGTACCATACTGCTTCCCTTAAAAACAAATTCTAGCCAGACTTCACAGTGGGAATGTAGTTTATGGATATTCTCAAGTGTGAACATTGGGGGCCCCTCCAACTGCAGAGGAAGAGAAGAGAGGGTGCTTGCTTTGGAAACGGAATGTGCCTTGAAGGTCATGATGTCTTTGAGAGTCTGGTTTAGAGGCAAGTGTGGTGTTCTGTTCATTCATAAAACAGGCTCCCTGCTTCATCTCCTTCTGGAATCCTCTCATGTTCTTTGAACAAAGTATGGTATGTGCACCCCTGGTTATGCACAGGATAACTTTAGGTATCACTGAACATTGCATACAGTTAAATCACATAGTTATTCTCCTCTCAAATGACTTGCCTCCTAATTATAGAGGCAAGAAAATATTAGCACAGTATGCTAATATTAGCTAATTAGAAACATATTAGCTAATATGTTTCTAACACCTCTCTAACATTGGCTAGTCTACCTTTGAACAAGAAAACAAAGCAGGGCGTAGCCTGAGAGTCTCCCGTGGACAGCCGTACTATAGAGAATTTAGTAGCATCAGTTACATTCTCTTTATCTTTTTGCAGATACCTTCTAAGAATGGCAAGGAATGCTGGTTTTGTTTTTTAATGTCATATGCTAGAATTTGTAAGTTAGAATTTTACTAAAAAGATGCAAGTCAGTTTAAGGAAATACTGTAATAGCACCTGTGGTTTTTGGTGAGCAGTAAGGTGGTAAAAAGAGTGTACAGTGGTTGGATCAGCATGGGCAATCCAATCCAGTGATACTACTTTTATTGTTCTAGTCCTATATTGATGTGTCTAGGTCCACTTCAAATCCATCATTGTAGCTGCTCAATTAAGTATTTGTTGAATGAATGAATGAATGAATGCCTAAGTCCTTCAAGAAGTCTTCTCAGCCCCTGCCAGCTATAGGGATTCTTCCCATCTGGAAATTCACAGCACTTCTGGGGCTAGTGCTCATTCGATGAGCATTCAGTGTGTAGGTGTTCCTGGTAACAAAAATGCCACAACTGAACAAGACGTCAAATATTGAGCATTTTAATGAGTATATCATATGACAGTGCTTATATGTTCTATTATAAAATTTGTATGGTAATATGTACTTTTTCATGTGCAGGCTCTATTTTCCATATTCTAACCATAAAGCCAAGGTCCAAATGACACACTGAGAGCATTAGAAAAAATAGATTGAAAAAGGAAAAATAAAAATGAAACGGTGATACAGCTAGACCCGTACTGTCCCAAGATGGTAGCCACTAGTCACATGTGGCAGTTGAACATGTGAGATGCAGGTAGTCTCAATTGAGATGTGCCTTGAATGTAGATTGCACACTGGGTTTCAAAGATAGTATGAATAAATAATATAAGATATCTCATTTATATTTCTATATTTTGTAACATGTTATAATTATATTTGGGGTGTATTGGGGTAAATGAAACAAATTATTAAAATGAATCCCAACTATTTCTTTTTACTTCTTTAACATGGGTAGTAGAAAATGTATAATTACAGATGGGGCTCACATTCTCTTTCTATTAGACAGTGCCAGTTGCTAGACTGTAAAGCCCAAAATGGTAGACTCCTTCTTTTCTTGTTTCACTGATGTGTTTCCAGAATCTGGCACAATACCTAGACTTAGCCAGTGTTTGGTAAACTTTAAGTTGCATTGGCCACGTGAATAATGCAATGGGGTGATATTGTGATTCATAATAGCAAAAATTTATTTGGCCTAGGTCCGAGTTGCCAACACTGAGCTCCTAAAAACCCTTGCAGTTTGCTAAAGGAAAGCCATTATGGTGTCTTCTGTTATGTTAAAAAGTGACTTGGGGCCCTGCCTAAGGATGGGTGCTGGTTGCTGGGAAAACCAACCTGGTGATTTGAAGTTTCTAACTTTCAGTACCAATCCTTCTCTCAACCCCACCTCTGGGTGTGGGAGAAGTGAGGGGCAGGAGGTCGAATCAATTGCCAAAGGCAATGATTTAATCAACCTTGGCTATGTAATTAAGCTTCCCTTACGACTCAGAAGGACAGGGCCCAAAGAACTTCTGGGTTGGTGAACACATGGATATTCATGGAGAATGGTACCCTTTGAGAGGGCTTGGAAGCACCTAGACCTCTCCCCACACCTTACCATATGCATCTCTTCCATCTGGCTGTTCCTGAGTTATATCCTTTTATGATAAACTGGTAATCCAGTTGTTATACCCAGATCGCAGTACCCTCAACGACCAGAGACCACTGGGGAGACCGAGTCACGCATGCAAAGGCAAAGGGCTTTATTACGGGCTTGAGCTCAGGCTCCCAGACCTCACCAACGCAGTGGGTCCATGCTGAGAGCCCCGAACAAGGGCAGAGTAGGGTTTTTATGGGGTTTGTGACTGGGGAGTTACAGAAGTTGTGGCAGGGGAACAGTGATCCAGTCATAATTATACAACATCATTGACAGTGGGTTTAACCATACACATTGTCTAGAGTATTCGTTATTTTTGGTGGGATCCAGTTACAACGTTTAGAGTACCTTTAAATTTAACCAATCACAGATTGAGCCTAGGGTCTTATTCAGTGACTAACGGGTTAACTTTAACATTAGGTAACAGGGTCCTATCTATAGTTTCTATCTATAGGCCTCTCCCTCAGTAGAGTGGAGGGTGGTCGCTGGCCTTCCCTGACTGGGTGTTGCAAGGGTGGTTTCTCCTGCCTTGGGTAATGTGTAGCTGCCTGATAGTTTCGGGGAAGCTGAAACTTAGGCCTTCTAGTTTGGAGGGGAAACTTAAAGCCTGTCATGGAGTCAGTTTTCTTTAGACGTTTAGACTTGTGTCCTTACACAGTAAGTAAAACGTTTCTCTGAGTTTTGTGAGCTAGGTTCTAGCAAATTAGTTCAACTTCTGATTTATAGCCAGTGGGTCAGAAGTATAGGTATCAATCTGGGCTCGTGTCTGGTGTCTGAAGCGGTTGGGGGCAGTGAACCCTTAACTTCAGATATTATCTCCAGATGGATAATGTTAGAATTGAGTTGAATTATTGGATGTGTTGTTGGATGTTGGGGATGGCAATACCTCCCTCCATACACAGTGGAATTGGTACCAGGAATCTTATTTAAAAGACATAGAGGCTTCTGGGGTACCTGGGTGGCTCAATCAGTTAAGTATTCAACTTCGGCTTAGGTCATGATCTCAAGGTTTGTGGGTTCCAGACCTGCATTGTCCTCTGTGCTGACAGCTCAGAGCCTGGAGGCTGCTTTGGATTCTGTGTATCCCTCTCTCTCTGCCTCGCTCTCTGTCTCTTTCTCTCAAAAATAAGCATTGTAAAAAAGACACAGAGACTTTTTCTACAATTAAGTTAGTATACAGCTATCATTGTTATTTTTCACACTTTTTCCCTGCAAGTCTTTAAGAACTCTACTTTTTTTTTAAAGTGCCTCTGATAATGATTTAATTTAGATTTAACAAGCCAGTTACTGCAGGTCAATTAAGTGCGACTTTATGATTTAAAACCTATTTATTCAGATTAACAACCATTAAATGGTTTTTTATCACACCTATTTTTGGTTAATATTATTTAAAACTATATTCAGTTATTTAAAACATCAGTTCACATTCATGGACCCTTAAAAGAAGTCTTTTAAAGTCAAGATGATCTGCTTTTTTGTTTTTGAATCTCTTTGGTCATTTGTAACCTGATTTATTATGGAAGAAGGCACAGATATAATTTACTAAGAAGTGAAATAACCAAAGTGTATGTAAGGTTTCTACAGACAATTAATATAAGGTGACTAGCAAGTAGACAGAGTTGACTGACCAGTGAGCTCATATTTAAATATTAGTATTTTTTAAATAACAGCTTTATTGAGCATCCTTTCAAAGTGTACAATTCAGTGGCTTTTAATATGTTATGGAGTCATGCAACACTTAACCATTTTCAATTCCAGAATGTTCCCTACCCTCCCAAAAAGGAAATCCCATACCTATTAGCAGAAAATCTTAATCCCCGTGCCGTAGCAACCACTTTCCATCTCTATTCTGGACATTTCATATAGGTGGGACTATGCAATACGTGACCTTCTCACGTAGCTTCTTCACTAAGCATAATGTTGTAGCATGGGTCAGTATTTCCTTTTCATTTCTGAAGAATATTCTGTTGTGTGAATATACCACATTTGTTTATCCACTCCTCAACGAATGAACATTTGGGTTGTAAAAAATAATACTTTTAAAAAGTTACACACTTTATAGCAAAAATTTCACATGACATATATGTGTACTAATAATCACTAATATTGGTCAAGCACTTATTATGTACTAGCTGTTCTAAATGTTTGTATGTTTTAGCATATTTCATACTCACAAAACCCTATGGAGGGCGGTGGTCACCATGACCTTCCATTTTTCTTACGGGGAAATTGGGAAGTAGGAAGATTAAGTTATCTGTCTCAAGATAAACATCTAGTATGTTGTTCAAACCCAGGAAGTCCTACTGAAAAGCCTGCACTTTACTTTTCATTGACAAAATTTTTATACATTAAAGTTGGCTTTTTTGGAAGGGTGTACAGTTTTATGAATGTTAGCACATATAAATTTGTGTAACCACCACCACAGTCAGATAGAGAACTATTCCATCATCTCCAAATACTTTTTTGTGTCTCATCCTGACCCATCCTAACAGTTGGAGGTTGTGACCACGGTTAACCCGAGAACTAGATCCGGGCAACTGGAGACCCCTTACCTCTTCCTCTATCCTTGAAATGTGGGTTTTACCCACCATTCCCACAGTGGGAGCCATTTTGAAGAACATAGACTTGAAGAGTAAGGTGTTGCTGAGACTATGTGGACCAAATCTGTCACTGAATCTTACAGTTAAGGCCTCCGTATGAACTTTTAAGGTTTTGGCGGATAGTGTAGGGATCTACTTGGCTTGGGGCCACCCAAAACAAGCCTCCTAAGTAAGTTCCCTTGCTTATCCTACCAATCTGGAGTGGCTGCCTCTTCAGCCTCTCCTTGTCCCCTGTGTCCAGGGACCAGTTTGCAAACCAAAACTAACCCCACAGCACCCACTGATCTGGTCCTCCCTTCTGTAGTTGTTTGTTTTCAGAGACTGTCATGCAAATGGAATCATATAGTTGGTTACTTTTGAGATTGGCTTCTTTCACTCAATATAATGCCTTTTAGATTCATGCAAGTGGTTACAGGTACCAATAGAGCATTCCTTTTTTATTGCTGAACAGGATTCCACTGTATGTCTGTGCCATGGTTTGTTTATCCAGCCAGTTAAAAACAAGTTTTAATTGAGGTGTAACATTCAAACAGAAAGTGCACAAATACATGGATACGTGAACCTACCCATGTAATCCCCTCCCAGATTAAGAGCTAGAATCTTGCCTGGGCCCCAGACGGGCCTCTGTGCCCTCTTCCAGGTAACCTGTTTTTAGTTCTATCTCCGTAGGCTATTTTGGCCTGTTTTTGAACTTTATAGAAATGGACTCCTATAAAATTTGGTCTTTTATCTGGGTCCTTTTGGCCAACGTTATGTCTGTGAATCTTAGTCATGTAGCCGTGGTTTATTCTTTTCTTTCTAGAAAAATATAACAGGTTTATTCATAATTGTTATAAAGTTGAACTGCTGAAACGTGTTCACTGAAACGTTTTGACTTGCATTAATGCTTTGTGTCCCCGCATTTATATTAAAAACTCACACACAAATGAAAATGGTAAAACTGCCAATACCTGATTTCTGTCCCCTATTTCACCACTTGCAGTCATATATTTAGGTACCTTTTGACTCCACAGGACAAAATATCTAACGTTCAGAACTACCAATAATCGGAAGAAGAGAATTTTTTTTTTTTTAAAGAATGAAATGTTTTCCATCATAGTGGATTCTTAAGCATGTTTCCATGTGTGTAGGATGCTAGCTGCATGTCTTTTGGTGTAATTGTTACACGTTTGGCACGGATAGCACACAGGTTGGTGTCTTCAAAGAGGCCCACCAGATAGGCCTCAGTTACCTCCTGCACAGTACCAGTAGCTGTACTCTGGAAGCTCACATGTGTTTTGAAGTCCTGAGCAATTTCTTGCACCAGATGCCAAAAAGGAAGTTAGCGGATCAGAAGTTTAGTGGACTTCTGATAATGTCTAATTTTGCAGAGTGCCACATACCAGGCCAGTATCGATGAGGTTTCTTCACCCCTCCAGTAGAGGGTGCGCTCTTGCGAGTGGCTTTTGTAGCTAGTTGCTTCCTCACTGCTTTACTACTGGTAGATTTGTGGGCAGTCTGCTTTGTACAAGCCCTGGTATAGAAACCTTACCCCCTTTTCTGTCTGGAGCTCCTTAGTCAGCTAGAGGCGCTGGCGTTAGAGAGCCATTGCAGTGCAGTGGCATCAGTTAACCACTGTAGTTTATTCTTAATGCTCTATAATATTCCATTTAAACATGTCACAATATATTTCTTCATGCTGCTGCCGATGGACATTTGAGTTGTTTCTGGTTTGGGGCTATTTTGAGGAGTGGATTTGCTGGATGGTAGGGTGTGTGTATGTTCAACTATTTCAGGTGATGCCAAACACTTTTCTAAAAGTGAATGTATCAACTTTCATTGCACTAACAGTGAAGGAGAATTCTAGTTACTCCGTTTCTTTAACAGCACTTGATATTATCATTTTAAAAGGATTAAGCTATTTTGGCATGTGTATAGTGGTATCCTATTGAAATTTTCGTTTTTATTTCCCTAATGAATAATGATATTGAGCACTTTATATTTCCTGATTATATATTCTTCGTGAGGTGTCTGTTCAAGTCTTTCGCCCATTTAAATACTGGGCTGTCTCTTTTATCAATTTGCATATTTGACTGTCTATATTCTGGCTATGAGGCTTTTGTTAGTTAAGGGTATTGCAGATATCTTCCCCTACTCTGTGGTTTGCCCCTTCATTCTCTTCCTGATGAGGTGCTTTTTTTTTTTTTTTTTATTGTGGTAAAATACAAATACATATAATTTATTATTTTTACTGTTTTAAAGTATATAATTCAGTGTCTCCATGTACATTTACCATGTTGCTTAAGCACATCACTACTATCGGCTTCTAGAACTTTTTCATCACTCCAAGAGGAAACCTATTAAGCAGTCACTCCCCATTCTTCACCACCCTTCCCCTGGCAATCACTAATCTACTTTCTGTCTGTATGGATTGTCTGTTCTGGACATTTCCTACAAGTAGAATCACATAGTATGTGGCCTATTGTGTCTGGCTTCTTTTACTTAGCATACTGTTTTTTAGGTTTATCTAAGTTGTTGCATGGATCAGCACTCAGTTCTTTTGTGAGTCATTAGGGAAATGTGAATCAAAACCATAAGGAGGTACCATTTCATATCCACTTGGATGACCATAATAGAAAGAAAGAAAAACAAATAATGAAAGAAAAAACAAGTGGTAATGAGGATATGGAAAAATTGGAAACTTTGTCTGTTCCTGGTAGGAATGTAGTATGGCACAGCCACTGTGGAAGACAGTTTAGCAGTTCCTCAAAATATCTTACTGATGAGTTTAATGAACAGAAGTTCTTAATTTTAATGAAGTCCAATTTATGGATAATTTAAATTGGAAAGTGCTTTGTAGTTCTGTGGAAACAATTTTCACCTATTCTAGCTTTGTCTTTCAGAGCATTATTATTGTACCCCTACAATTAAGTCTACCATCCACCTGGAATTTATTGTATGTAATGTGAAGCAAGATTCTTCCCCCTCCCCGCCATGTGGGTTTCCATTGACTGAGTCCCAGTTTTCAAAAATAATGTCTTTCCCTACTGAACTTCAATAATGTCTGTCATAAGTCAGGGAACAGTATATTGTAGATATGTTTCTGGACTCTGTAGTCTCTTCCACTGAGCTCTTTGCTTTACCTTGCACCATTACCCTGCTGTCTTAATTACTGTAGCTTCATCATAATTTTTTTCTAAACTTTTTCTAAACTTTATTTATTTATTTATTTATTTATTTATTTATTTATTTATTTATTTATTTATTTATTTAATCTCTACACCCAGTATGGTGCATGAACTCACAAACATGAGATCAAGAGTCATGTGCTCTTTCAACTGTGCCTGCCAGGTCCCCCCATCATAATTCTTAACACCTGGAAGCCTGAATCTTCCAATCTTGACATCCTCAAGATTGTCTTGGATATTCTTGGCCCTTGTTATTTCCATATAAATTATAAAATTAACATATCAATTCCAACAAGAAAAGAAACCTGTTGGGATTTTGATTGGGGTTTTGTTAAACCTGTAGCTTGAGGGAGAATGACTTTACAATGTTGAGTCTTCTAATCCATGAACATTATTTATTCCTGCATTCAGTCAGGATTTAGTGAACAGACAGAAACCAGGCCAGTAATTTGACAGGGAAAAGTTAATATGAAAATGTGTTAGCTAGTACAACTAGTAAAAAGGTGGATAGCTATTTCAGAGGGTAGAAGAGAACTCTAAACGGTACAGAGGAGCAACTGGAGAAAGCAGTGAGTGAATGAGTGAAAACACTGGAAACTTACAAATACTTCCCTCCTCATTGCCAAGGTGGAGATTTGGACCCCTTTGGAGGTGTGGCTGCCATAGAAACATACAGTCCACTAGAGATGGAGGACAGGAAGTTGTGAGCTGCATCTGACCTGCAGGAGTGGTCTTAACTCTGTAGAGGGAAGGAGGAGGAAATTGCCAGAGGGCATGGGCTTAACAGCTGGTTGTGTAGGACTTCTGATGTGGTGGGTAGCAGTGGTGAAAATGGGCATCCTTCACTCATTCCCAGCCTCAGAGAAGTTATTTTCAATATGTCACCATTATGTATGATGGCTCTAGTTACTTTGTAGGCACGCTTTATCAAAACTGTCTTAGTTTGTTAAGATTAAACAATAAGTGAGTATTTGACTCTTCAAGTGGTTTTCCTCAACTATTGAGAAGAACCTCTTTTGGTTTTGGTCCTTTGTTCCATTAATATGGAGAATTTTAGTGAATTCTCTTCAGACATAAAACAAACTCTGTACTCTTGTGAAGAACCAAAGTTGGTCATGATATAACATCCTTTTTATGTAAGTACTGCATTTGATTTCACAATATTTTGTTTGGGAGTTTTGTATCCAGGTATGTGAAAGAGATTGGGCTGTAATTTTCTTTACTTGTAATTTACTTGTCAGGTTTTGGTATCTGAGTGTTTGTATCAAGGTCATGCTGACCTCAAAAAATGAATCGAAAAATGTTTCATCTTTTTATATCTCCTAGTAGAGGCTTTGTGAAGTTGTTATCACATCTGTTTTAAATGCTTGGAAGAATTCACCAGTGAAGATATCTGGGCCTGGAGATTTCTTTGTGGGAGTGTTAATTACAGATTCAATTTCTTTAATAGATGCAAAAGTATTCAGATCTTTTATTTTTCCTTCTGTCTGTTTTGGTAGGGTGTGTTCTTTTAGCTTGTATGGTTCCATCTAAATTGTCAAATTCTTTTGGCATAATGTTGTTTATAGTATTCTATCCTTAATATTAAAGATGATAAGATTAAAATAATATTATCTTTTTGATGCCCATAAGATCTTGCTTGGCATCTATCAATTTTTATTAGCCTTTTTGAAGAACCAATTTAGAGTTTTCTAGATTTTTCTCTATTGTAAGTTTTCTTTTTATTGATTTTTGCTTTTATCTCCATTATTTTTTTCCTTCTAGTTTCCTGAGTTGATTTTTTTTAACTTCTTGAGATGGACATTTATATTATTGATTAACATCCCTGTTTCTTTTCTGGGAGATCCATTTTGAGCCTTAAGTTTTTGTTTAAAAGAGTGCTAGCTACTTACCATACTTTCTGCTGTCTTATTCCTAATAAAATATTCCTAATTTCTTTGGTGATTTTTTGTCATTTTTCAAAAGTATTTATTTATTTTTGAGAGAGAGAGAGAGAAAATTAGAAGGGGAGGGGCAGGGAGAGAGGGGAACAGAGGATCCAAATGGGCTCTGCGCTGACACCAGAAGGCTCGATGTAGGACTCGAACTCATGGACCCTGAGATCATGATTTGAGCTGAAGTCAGAGGCTTAACTGACAGAGCCACCTTGACGCCCCTTATGATTTTTTTCCTTAATATCCAAGCAGACTTTTATAAGTTATCATTATTGATTCTTCCATAATTGCATTGTAGTAAGAATATATATTCTGAATAATATTCATCTTTGCTATTTGTTTACATGTTTTATGATCCAGTGTTCCAATCCTTTTGGGTCAGTGTTCCATGTGTACTTGAAAGAACGTGTATTCTGTTATCATTGGGTGCAGTGGATGTTTTCCACTGACTTAATCCCCTGTTTCATTAATCTTTTTTTTTTTAAAGCTGTGTCCAATCTCTTGCTAAACAGTCCAATGTCAAACAAGTCAAATTCATTAATCATGTTGCTTAGATCTTTATACTTCTACCATTTTTTTGTCTGCTTGTTTTATTAGCTCCTGAGAGAGCTTGTTAAAATATTCTTCTACTATTATGGATTTGTCTGCTTTTCTTTTCAGATTTTTGATTTGTACATCCTGAAAGTATGCTAATACGTGCTTATGAATATAACATTGTTATATCTTCCTGGTGGATTAACTTTTTTATTGGAGTTTTCCTCTTTATATCTAGTTATGCATCTTGCCTTCAAGTTCACTTGGTTTGATATTAGTATAACTATATTGCCTTTCTTATAGTTAGTGTTTTATTTTTTTCTTCCTTTTATTTTCAACCTTTTTGTGTTCTTATGTCTGGGGTATATCTCATATGAGCAGCATATAACTGTTTCATTCTGATACAGTCTGACAAAATAGGTGTATTAATTGGAGTATTTAGTCTATTTACATGTAATGTAATCACTGATATATTTGGTTTTATATGTACAATATTGCTATTCTTTCTATTTCTATTCCCTTCTCCCTTTTTTATCTTAATTTGGAACAATCAAAAAAACTTTTAAATTAAACCAGTTTTTCTTTTTTTCTTTTTTTTCTAAATGTTTTATTTATTTCTAGGAGAGAGAGAGAGAGAGAGTGCGTGAGCAAGGGAGGGTCAGAGAGAGAGGGAGTCACAGACTGAAACAGGCTCCAGGCTCTGAGCTGGCAGTCAGCACAGAGCCCGACACGGGGCTCGAACCCACAAACCGCGAGATCATGACCTAAGCGAAAGTCGGACGCTTAACCGATTAAGCCACCCAGGCGCCCCAAACCAGTTTTTCTTTTATTAACTTATTACTTATACCTTTTTTTAGTAATTACCCTGGAAGTTAAGACATTCCTTCTTTTTTTATTTGAGTCTAATGTAAATTAGTATTTTTACCCCTTGCCAGAAATTCTAGAACTTATTGTACTCTAATTTATCTTCCTTCTGCCTTTTGTGTTTTAAATTGTATTCACTTAAATGTACATGTACTTAAGAACCCATAGGATGGGCACCTGGGTGGCTCAGTCAGTTGAGTGTCCAACTCTTGATTTCAGCTCAAGTCATGATTCCAGGGTTGTGGATTCAAGCTCCGTATCAGGTTCTGCACTGAGCGCAGAACCTCTCTCTCTCTCTCTCTCTCTCTCTCTTTCCCTTCCTCCCCTCCCTCTTCCCCTTCCTGCTCATGTTCACTCTCTCTAAAATAAATAAAATTTAAAAAATCCCATAGGAAATTATTGTTAATATTTTCAGTATTCATTTAGATTTACTTCATGTTTTTTTTTTTCAACTGCTCTTCAGTCTTTCCTGCATTTCTGTCTGGGATCATATTCCTTTTGCCTATAGAACCCCCTTTAGTATTTGTTTCAGTTGGATTTGCTGGTGACAAATTCTCTCCATTTTAATGTTTTGAAAATACATTTATTTCACTTTCCTCTTCGAAGGTGAATTTCAGGCTGTGTAGAATTCTAACGTGGACATCATCTCCTTTCATTGCTTTTTTGCTTCTATCAAGTTTGTTGAGAAGTCAGCTCTCATCTCATTGCTTTCATTCTAGACTACTTGCCTAATATAGCACAAATGGGGGGAAATTGGCACAGTGCTTTTGGATCACTTCCCATTACCTCCTTTTCTTGGACCTACAACGCCTAGCTGTTTTCACTTCCCCAAATACTAGTTTTTGTCTCCCGCACTCCTAGAGCATCCTAACCACTCTGATGGCTTCTGTGCCTTTCAGCAGCTTCCCTCTGCCCTGTCTCTGAGCTTCTCGCCCCATGATGCTTAAGAGTCATCAGTACCTCAAGGGAAAAGGTGATGTGCCCAGTGACAGGTGGATCTCACTGAACTTCCCTTCTTTCCAGGATTTTTGTATTGCAAGTCCTGAAGGCACCCTGGGGCTTTCAAATGGAATTTTTGTGAGTTTGTGTTTGATCTGGCTTTTCTGGTTATATGTAGTGGGAACGTTGGTCTGCCTCAATTACCCCATCACAGGTGCACTTGAAGGTTCCATAGTTTGTTTCTTCTTCTGAATGCTTTCTCTTACACACTCTGCATTTTATTGATGCTTCCGGTCTCTCCCTCATGGTTTCTCCTTTCTGCACGTTGCTTCCCAAGGCTGCTGGTCTTGTAACACAGGCTGTGTGTTCAGTTAATTGGGGTCTTCCGTGGTTGTACAACATGGTGGCCCTCCAGTTTACTCTAAAGCTCAGCATGATCTGGGCCCTAGCTTACCCTCTCAGTGCCACTTTCTATCCTGTTACCAGTAGGAAATGTGCTTACAACCCAGAATGGGCCAGAGAAAGAGAGAGAGAGATAGAGATCTTCTTCAGGAAGGCCTTGCTTAATGCCTCAGCCAGGTGGTCTTAGAGAACTCTCACTAATGCCCTGCATCATTTCTTTTTAGCTCTCCTCACAAATGTAATTTTCCACTGATTTATGGAATTGGCTGAGTAATTTATCTTTTCCCCTCCAGAATGTGGTCGGAGCCATGAAGACAGTGACCTTGTTGGTCTCGTTTACACGATGTCACCAGTGTCCACCACCGTGCCCAATACATGTTTACTGAATTCATTTGAGGCTTGTAATGATAGCAAATGAGAAGGAGGGGGTGACAACTAACATTCACTAAAGTTCAGCTATTTATCACCTTATTTAGTTTTGACCTTACCTCCTGGAGGCAGACAGTGTTGCCGTTTTGCATAGAGTAAACCATGGCTCAGCAAATCTGTTATTTTCCTAAGGTCACACCTTTGCTAAGTGCCTGATCTAGAATTCAATCTCAGGCCTTACTGGTTCAAGAGGAATCCCGACTCTGGATTGTTAAATACTTCTCAGCTTTCCATGCTTTTTGTATTTCTTTGCTGACTTTTCAATCTTTATCTAGTACTCATAGAATGCTAGGTTATGTCAAAGGCTTTTTTCAGAATATATAGGCAAACATAAAGAAGAGAAGCTGACAGCTTTTTTGGTTACTTCAAAAACAGAATGGCATGCCTTTTATATTTCCATGGAAGGATTATATGGGTCAATCTAGATTGGTGGGTAAATGTCCCTCAAATGGCCCAGAAGTTAATTTAACTTCAGTTACAAAGAGGTACCTAGAGTCACAGCAATAACTGTTAGTTATTGAGCACCTCCTGTGTGCTATGCCTTAAAATAGGCACGATCCATTCTTCTCTTCAATCACTGAGACACCCCTGGAAAGTAGTTATTGTTATTTCTATTGTACAGATTTGGAAACTGAGGCTCAGAAAAATAAAGAAACTTGCCATTATGAAGTTTTAGATCTAGAATTTGAACTCCTTTGTGGACTTCCATAAAGACTGCTTATCATTACATACACTGCTCAAGGCATCAAGCCTGGAACACAGAAGGCGCTTAATCAATGTTTGCTTTTTTCAGATTGGTGACAATATGGTGAGCTTCCTAGGAAAAGGTCACAAAGTGTAATAATGAAGCTTCCTTGTGTCTTGCCAGGGAATGTGAACAATCCCTCCAAATTGACCCCTTGCAAAGCCCCAAAGGTTGAGTCATGACAGCTTCCAAGTGTCAGGTAAGGATCGTATTGGTCTCAACTGCAGGGTGTGCTCTGCTATTTGCTCCAAATATTTTGTGGTTGCAGATGTTATTGATCTAACAGTTTATTTCCCGAGACACATTAGTTCAAACTGATGTGATATGAAAGTCTCATCCTAAGGAAATTGGCCTTGTGAATGGCTGTCCCCTGGGAAGAGCATGCTGCACTTACGACTTCACTAATATGATGAAGAAGCTGCAAATACAATTAGCGGGCCTGGTTGGTGATTCTCCAGTAATGATGTTTGGGGTATATTATTGGTTTAGCTGTAATTGAGCTTAAGATGATCTGAAAATCTCTAAACTGGTGTGAAAGTCATTCACAGCTTTGGCTCAGTGTAATGTTCCTGCACGAGCGTGGGGATGGGGGCTGCAGATGACATTTGGATGTGCAGAGGCTGGGAGATGTGTCCCTGGACAGCTGCGGCGTGTCTCTCAAATTCTGCTTCCTTTAGTCTATCACTAGTAAGGTGAAGGCTTCTTGATAATCTGCTCACTCCCAAATCCCTTCCCCATCTTTATCATTTGGAACTTACTACATATTATCTAAGTCTCTTATTTCTCTGCCAAATATAATTTGTCTGGTGTACGTTAAAGTCATCTTTATTAGTCAGGATAGTTAACCCTAGCTGCCATAATAGACAAGACCAAGTAGTTGATCTTCGCAAAAGTATATTTCTTGGTAACGTAAAGTCTTGGTTATGGGTTGGGTGCTCCTCCATCTGGTGACTCAGGAATCTACGTTCCTTCCCTTCATCGTCTCAACATGTATTTGTTGGGAGATGATTCTCCTTGGATTTCTTGGGTTCTCAAACGGTCTTTGTTTAGGAATGATTGAATAGCAAACTGAAGGTAGAGATCGTCTCTCTTCATTCCAGGATGAGTAAGTTCTGTCCTCTTCCGGGAAGGTATTTGCTTATATTCAGAGGCAGGAACCCTAGAGATAAGTTCCACGTGTCAGAGACATTTACTTCCTTTCCAGGATAAGGAGTAATCTCTCTCCAGAGGGGAGGACAGGCAGGTTACCAGCAGCTGGATAGAAACTCAGAGTCCCCTAAGTTCAGGGTTCTTCTCCAGTGGTGTAGTAATCCAAGTAGAGCAAGGTCACACTCTGCTCAGTCCGTTCTGTTATCTAGTGTCATAAATACACATTCTTTTCTTTTCCCATCCAAACCCCTTTCACAAGGGGCTGTATGGGTGCCAGGCAGTTCCACGTTGCAACAGAGAATTATAATGCAGTTGATGGGTAAAGACAGGGCCAGTTACAGGTTAGCTAATGGTGAAGGGACACATTTGAAAGTTTCTTCTCTGAGTTATTAGGCATTGTTAAAATTAATACTTGGCTGCTATATGATAATCGATGTAACTCTTTGATAGTGAATGTAGATATATACTATGGCAAATCCATTATTTAAAGGATGTCTATATTGAACCATAAAGTACAAAAGATTCCGTAATAAGCTTATCCAAGTCCACAAATATTTTTTGAGTGCCTGTTTCATGCTGGGTACTAGAGCTACATTGCATCTGAACAAGACAATATCGTTCAGTGAAGAACTCCTTGTCTTTCCTACTCTGCAGAGTCAAATTTTCTTACATTAGGCTAGGTTAAAAGAATATACATCTGTTATTAAATCTACCCTGATTCCTGTATTTAATGGTTATGGTTACCTACCTATTTCCTGTAAATATTCCTCTACTTTCCAGGTCTGTTTACTTGGGATTTACAAGCTCCTTAATAGTTGAGTAGGGGCTGGGGCACTTGGGTGGCTCAGTTGATTAAGTGTTTGACTTTGGCACAGGTCGTGATCTCATGATTTGTGAGTTCGAGCCCCACATTGGGCTCTCTGCTGTCAGCACGGAGCCACTTTGGATCCTCTGTTTCCCTCTTTCTGCTCTTTCCTCTCTTTCTCTTGCTCAAAAATAAACATTTTAAAAAATAAGTAGGGGCTATACCTGTCAAGACTTCTTTGGTTGCAAGTGACAGAATCTCAATTCCCAACTGGCTGAAGCCACAAAAGGGGATTTTAGTGCATTCTGTGATTGAACTGTCAGGGGAAGCTCTGGGTTTGTCAGGATCCAGAGGCTCAGATGATGATTTCAGGACTCAGTCTTTCTCCTTCCATTTCTCTTTTATGTTTTCTTTTATGTTGACCTTTTTTTCCACATGGTGACCGACCATGGCAGCTCTGTCCCATATTGTCTTTGCAACACACATTTTGAAGACAAATTCTCTGTACTTAAGTTTGAAAAGATGTCTAGGATTGAATCAGTCACTCTCACTAGGGGGAGGAGAGTTTTGTGGCCAGATCTAGGTCACAAATTGTTATGGACTGAATTGTGACTCCCCCAAATTCATATGTTGAGGTCCTGAGCCCTAGAACCTCCTAAGGCAAATGTATTTGAAGACAGGGCCTTTAAAGAGGCAATCAAGGTTAAAGGGGGTCATACGAGTGGGCCCTAATCCAGCATGACTGGATTCCTCATTAGAAGAGGGAATTAGGACACACAGAGGGAAGACCCCGTGAAGACACAGGGAGAGGAAGGATATCTGCAAGTCAGGGAGAGAGGTCTCAGGAGAACTCAGCCCTGCCAGTGCCTTGACCTTGGACTTCTAAAACCATAATGAAGTTTCGGTTGTTAAGCTACCTAGTCTATGCAGCCCTAGAAAATTCATACAGATTCAGCCTTGACATCAGGGTGGATTTATTCAGTGTACCTTGAACCACACTAGAGAGGAGGAGTGGTTACTCAAAGGAAACCCAAAGAACTGTTACTACAGGGAAGAATCATGAACACTTGGTAGGAAAAAAAAGAGATTGTCTACCACTGGGTCAGATTCATAATAATTTTTGGACATACAGGATGTGTCAGGCCTTAGGAGCACCGCATACCTACCACAGCAACCCCATGAGATAGATGCTGTTACTTTCCTCATTTTACAGATGAGAAAACTGAGGTCCACACAGGCGAAGTGCATTTGCCCAAGAACACACAATCAGCAGGGCACAGAATCAAGATTGATATCCATTCTTGTGTGGCTGCAAAACCTCAGGTTTTTATTACTGTGCTCTTTGGAGAGCCAGTGACCGCTAGATTCTCCTGCTTTTCTATTTCCAAGATTGAAAAGCTCTGGCCTGAGGCATGGGAAGGAAGTATGTTAATATGTTAATTAAGGAAAATTCACAGTCTGCAGAATTCATGAGTCCATCTTTGGAACTGTTTCTGATCTGGGTGAGCCTTTGACCCATTCAGGTTAATTAACATTGCAGAACATGAAGTAATTGCTGTTGTTCTTCAAAATCGGGAGCAGAAAAACACCCAGTGGCTTTATGCCCACCCCAGCCCTGACTTCTGAGGCTAAGGATGGGAACACCAAAGCCTCAGCAAGAGGACACAGTCAAGAAATTCCTCAGTTCATTCGCTTCTCCACTCTTGTGTGTTCGTGATGTGTTCTGTTCTACAATTAGCAACGCAAGCCCCATATCTGTCTGAGTTGGGGGCATAAAGTCAACCGCTGAGTAAGATATCTGACCTGAATTTTACAAACAGGATTTCAAGTTTGAAATGAAGGCTGATATTTGAATGTTTCATTAGGAAACAAATTCAGAAAACATCAAACTGATACACGGTCATCATATTGTTTCCAAGTGGTTCTGATAGTTCTGTGGAAACCATCTGGTGACCCAACTTGTAAACCCTGCTGGTCTTTGTTAGGACTCCGTGTTTTCAAGAAAGAGCAATCCATTCTAGTCAGTTCACAAGGAATTCGGGGGTCTTTGTTATGGAGTATTTTTATAATCTGAGTCCATGAGGTGATGAAGTTGGGTAGAAAAGCAAAAGTTTGTCATTACATTTTTTTTGATAATTTACAATTTCAGTTATTAATGTTTTTTAATGACTAAATTATCTTCCCTAGCACGAATCTTTTTCTGCCATGGCAGCTTTCTGTGATTCTCTCTCTCTGAAGGACTCCCTGAATTTTGAATGCCAATCACATGTCCTTGAATGGATTGCTGGTTCTTCCAGCCAACAAATCCTGTCAAAGGGAATCAGTCTTTCACTGAATACCTGACCCTGCTACATACGCAGTGTAATCCAACTGCAAGTGGTCGATTGAAAATCTTGCCCAAGATGCAGGATTCCTGATCAAAGTGGTGCTGAAACATGCTTAAAAAATGGAAAAATCACAGGCGATGTGAGAGAATCGGGTGGTCTTAGAGCAATATTCAGCTGCACCCACAGGGTCCACCACAATTGATGTCTGTGTCACCCGGGTTATTCAATATTTTGAATATCATATCAACCCTAAAAGAGTTAACAGTTGAAGGAAAAAAAAAACAACAACAAGGAAAGTGACATGGGGAGCACTTCAAAAGAGAAAGATTTAAATATCAAAAGATTCTAGCAGGCCTTAGGAAAAAATTGGTGAAGCCCTTGAATATTTTTTAAATGACCTTTTTGCTATCATGCTGTGAAAACCAAACCTGAAGTGAAGGTTTTTGTCACAAAAATTACACCAAAAAACCTCACTACTTAATACATTTTTTGTTCTTCATAAGAATTCATGCATAGTTGAAATGGTAGCCTAAATTTTGTTATGTTGATAAGCTCAGCTTCAGTTTCAAATCACAGCTGTTTTCTTGCCCATGATTTGCTACGAAAATTTGGGCTCAGTATTAAGTGAGTCATTCTACATGTCTTCTACCAGGATCGATTTTCTTCTGAGGATGAGGGGTGGGGAGAATCCCCCCTGTTTTCTCTCATGGAGCTGTACAGTCTTCCCTTCTACTTATTGCCAGCATGGCTCCATTTCCCTGCTCCCTGCTCACTCATGGCACGCCTGCTAAGTGGGCCATGTTTTATGCCATGCGTCTTCCCTTCCCAGCCCTAGGTTATTAGACTGGTGGTGGCCCAAGATGCAGGGGTAGCTGTTCCATAGCCTGGCCAAGGATGTAGACTTTATAAAAAGGACATGAGCTGCACTAAATCAGATTCACTCTCAGGAATCTCTAAGGAATACAGTCAGATTTAGTCCGATACCATGATGACCCGATAGTAACTCAATACATATTGAGTCCCTGAAGTCATGATGCAAGCTTCAGGAACAAGAGTGAGTAATCCAGCAGGATGAAGATGATCACTCAGATTCCAGAGTCCTCACCTAATGCTCTTCCACCAACTCATGTTACAATGGGCAGCTAGCTATTCATCTTTCTCCTGAGAACAGTACCCCAGATTTTCTCAGTCCATACATTTTGGGTTCTGATTCCATCAGATCTAGAGTCATTATATGACCCAGGCCCTGGCCAGTCAGCTCATGATGTGCCCTTGGCCATAAGGATTGGTTAAGGGGGGGCATATTGCCCAACTTGGGCCAAGAACAGTGAGGAGAAGGACTTGTGTTTAAAGAGTTAGGAAAGCAAACCCAACAAGATGTGTACCTGAAGCTGCTTGAGACTATCTTGTGGAGAAATGGAGCAGCCTGCAGGAGATCAGGACCAAGAGTTAGAAAGAAAACAGGTCCTGCTGATGATGTTTGATTGCTGGATCCTGCCATGCCTGACACTGACAAGATTCCCTTAGACTCCCAGCCAGCATTTCTCCTGTTTGCTAAGCTAGTTTAAACTGGGTTTTATGTCACTTGTTACCAAAAGAGCCGTAGTTGACACAACATGCTTATCTGATTATGATAACAGTAATCCCTGTTAACCACTTGAAGGTACTATTCCAGATCTCATCACATCTGATTCTTTCAACAGCCCTGTGATGCACCCAGGGCAAGGATCTTGATGAAGATTGATGCCGGGTATAGGGGGCTACCTCACTGTTTTCTCAAGCACTTGGAAAGCATAGGGAGTGAAGATTGCCTTTCGAGAGTTACGCCATGAAGTCAATATATTATAGATCAAAGCAGAGCGATGCAAAGTCATTAAAGAGATAGGATGGCTAGGCATGCAAGACTGGCCTGTCATGTGATTGAACTTATTAACATATTTAAAGAAAGACTGGATCCATTGCGATCTGCCACTCAAGACTGGAGAACAGAGTTGCAAATGCCAACCTTGACTACAAGCACTATAGCTTGTTTCAGTGTAGGAGGAGTCTTGATCTTTGAATATTTCTTGTTCCAAGGGCAAGGCTAGATTTAGAGAAATGCTCTCAACTACAAGATGTGGCAAAGCAGATTGATAACTATGGTCAGTTAAAGGTGGCTGAAACTTTCTTGCCATTCTCCCATTAAGAGACAGGGTCTCTTTCTTCAGGAATCCAGGCTCATCCTGTGACTTATTTCAAAAAAACAGAATGCAGTGGAAGTGGTGCTGTGTGGGACGCCTGGGTGGCTCAGTTGATTTAGTGTCCGACTTTGGCGAAGGTCATGATCTTGCCGTTCCTGAGTTTGAGCCTGCATTGGACTCTGTGCTGACAGCTCAGAGCCTGGAGCCTGCTTCAGCTTCTGTCTCCCACTCCTTCTGCCCCTCCCCTGCTCATGCTCTGTCTTTCCCTCACAAAAATAAACATTAAAAAAAAAAAAAAGTGGTGCTATGAAATTTCCAATGCTCAGCTGAGAAAGATCTGCAATGTCTACTTTTGCACACTTGGAAGATTCCCTTTTGGAACCCGGCTTCCATGCTGTGGGAACCCCACGCCATCTGGAGAGAGGATGAGCTGTCAGCCAAGTGCCAGTCATGTGAATGGGCTGCTTTGAGCATCCTTTCCAGTTGAAGCTCCTGATGATTGCAGCCACAGTCAACCCCAAATGGAGCAGAATAACTACCCCGCTGAGGCTAGTCAACTCACAGAATCATGACAAGTAATAAATGGTGGTTGTCTTAAGCCACTAACTTTTTGGGTTGATTTGTAATAGTGCAACAGATAACTGAAATAATAATGGCTTAACCAATAAAGACAGTTAATGAACTTCTCTAATAGAAACTCTGGATGTAGAAAGTTTCAGTTTTGGTACAGTAGGTCAACAATGTTATTAATGATCTAACTCGCTTCCTTTGTATTCCATAATCCTTGGCAAATTGGCTTTTCATCTTCCTCATGGATGCAAGATGCTTGCTGCAGCTCCAAATATCACATCCCTATTTAAAGGAGAAAGAAGGGAAAGAGTTAGTATGCATGAGCATTTCTCTTGCATCTCTACCTTTCATCAAGAAGCCAGATACCTTTCCAGAAGCCTCCCAAATGACTTACCATTATGTCTCATTGGCCAGAGATGATTACCCTTAGTTCCAAGGAAAGTGAATGTATGTTTATCTAATCTCTATAGTGTGAAACAGCCTTGGGAAAGGAGGTTGACAGTGGCCTTTGGCAGCAACCAAAAATCTCTACTACAAGATACAGATGTTGTTGCCAATTGACTTGTGATAGTGGTGACTCCATCTGAATTATCCTTTCCATGAGATGCTTGTTTCCAGCCTTTTCACGGTATGCTACTAAAGACTAAATGAATGCATTCATCTCTCCTTGTCCCAATTTTATTCATCAAGAAACCATATTATTATTTATTTCCGCAGGCTGGTCTTCTTACCAGGAGAGAAAGTATTGGTTGTTTAGCTTTTCAGAACCAATTACTACAATAGTAATCTCTCTTTGCAAATGAATTGCATCTGGTTTAGACATCAGTCTCAAAGTGTGGCTAATGTGAGTCTAGCCCGGAGGGACAATACCTCTCGTGGTGTGTTGAGAGAGCCAGGTTTCCCTTATTTGTAAGGATCTGGGTACAGTCACCTAACCTTCATGCTATCACATGAATCTCTTTGGGAAACAGCTTGCTGGTTCTTTCTTCTGATGGGGACACAGCTGACAGCTGAGCGAAGATATCTGGTGTTACTACAGAGATGTTACTACTACAGAGAATGAACATGGTTACGTGGACATGAGTTCCGCTCCCTGCAGGATTACGTGGACATGAGTTCCGCTCCCTGCAGGATTACAGAAACCCTGGTGACTTAGGGATAATGGAGGTGTTGAGCTCACCACTCTGATTTTATGAGTCTATCCTGAGTTTAAAAAATCTGTCTCATTAGCCCCTAAAGGTCAGGTCAGTGTCATGGTTAAGAACATTATCAGCTCAGGTGTGCCTATGGGCTCTACCTCATATTGACTGTGTGGCCTTGGGCAAATGTTTTCCCCTCTTTGAGCCTCAGTTTCTTTAGCTGTAAAATGGAGACAATATTCAGGCCTCTACCTTGCAAGGCTGCCATAATAAGTGACAGGTGTGATATATGCAAAGTGCTTGGCATAGTGTCTGGCTGGACATGGTGCTCACCAAGTAGCAGCTATTTTTATTTTTATAGACCTTACGTCTGAACTGGAGGTTAGAAAACCTGGTTACCCATAGCCATGCTGTCTTCGTCCTTAAAGTGCCTTTTCATATACTCAGTAATGGTTCAGGGAGTGACAGTGGGCCCCAAAACACTACCGTTGCCTTGAGCTGCCTAAGGCAGAGAAATACAAGACATGCTCCCTAGGCTCAGAGAAGTTCTAATGTGGGTAGAGAGGGAATATATAAAAACATGAAATGGTGGGGCATCTGGGGGGCTCAGTTAAACATCTGACTGTGGCTCAGGTCACGATCTCATGGTTCACGAATTTGAACCCCACGTTGGGCTCTGTGCTGACAGCTCAGAGCCTTGCGACTGCTTTGGATTCTGTGTCTCCATCTCTCACTGCCCTTCCCCTGTTCATACTGTATCTCTCTCTCTTTCAAAAATAAATAAAACATTAAAAAATTAATAAAAACATGAAATGGTTGGGGCACCTGGGTGGCTCAGTCGGTTAAGCATCCGACTTTGGCTCAGGTCACGATCTCGTGGTTTGTGGGTTCAAGCCCTACATCGGGTTCTGTGCTGATAGCTCAGAGCCTGGAGCCTGTTTCAGATTCTGTGTCTCCCTCTCTGCCTACCTCCCCCACTCGTGCTCTGGCTCTCTCTGTCTCAAAAGTAAATAAACTATAAAAAAATTAAATCAAAAAACCATGAAATGGTTCAGTACTGTGTGCAGCATATCAAGATGAGGGGGCAGCCCTGAGTGCAACGAAGTCTGAATCCATCTTGCTCGTCCTGTCCTGGTGTCGTGGAAATAGCGGTGGACTTGGAGCCAGATAGCCTTCCATGGACGCTCCCCGCCCCAGGCTTGGTTAGTGACCACCCAGTGACTGGGATAGCACCAGTGCTTACCACCGAAATGTAATTGTTCACCTGTTCAGTCTCCTCTATTAGATTGGGAGCGATGGAGGACATTCATGCCTTTATTTATTAATTAATTAAGCAAATATTTACTGGGTACCTGCTGCGTACCAACTATTGTTCCAGGAAATGAGAACAAGAC
Source organism: Proteles cristata cristata (assembly GCA_017311185.1). Classification (NCBI taxonomy): domain Eukaryota; kingdom Metazoa; phylum Chordata; class Mammalia; order Carnivora; family Hyaenidae; genus Proteles; species Proteles cristata. The sequence continues at coordinate 619,271 of JAESUZ010004867.1, read as the reverse complement.
AGCCATTGCCTATATCCTTGAACACCTCGTGGAAAGTTACACATAAAGACCACAAACAAATAAATACATGGATATATACGATGCTGGGTGGTGGCGAGCACTGGGAAAAAACAGAAAGCAGGATAAAGGGTGTTGTGGACATGGAGATGTACCACCCACGTCTCCCATCGAGGAAGCACTTGCTGACCAGCAGTAGGGAGGGTGGTCAGGAGATGGCTCCCACCTGTTCCTCTTGAGGGTCTGCCTGAGCTGCAGAGAGCCACTTTGCCCAAGCTCACACACTTCCCAGGGGGCCCTGCATCCTGTGCTCATGAGAGGGGTGGGGTCAAAGGCCTGGCCATTTCCTCCTGAGTCCAGTTGTGCTGGTGGGCGATACTTGCTCGCAGAGCTTGTCACCAGGGTGGATGAAGCTATGTTGAACTGATGTCATAGTTTATCTTCCGTCTTTTATCCACATCTGCTTTTCCCTCTACACACTCCCGTCTCTGTATTTGCTTTAGGAGAATCCAACACGTGACAAGATGTGACAAGGTGATGGAGTGTTCTGGAACGGGAGGGCTTGTGAATTTGGATAAGGTGGGTAAGAAAGTCCTGTCTGAGAAGGTGACATTTGAGCAGACAGGAGGTGAGGGGTCAGCTGTGTAAAGATCTGGAGGAACAGTGTTTCAGGCAGAAGGAACAGCAAGTCAGAAGCCCCAAGATAGGGATGTACTTGGCACATTTGCGCATCAGCCCAGTCATGAGGACAGCCGGTGATAATGCAGTAGGAGAGGCAGTCAGCAGTACCATATGTGGGGACATCACTACTGCGTGTCCCTAATACCAGTGCATAGTTGGTCCTGAATAAATGTCTATCCAGTGTAACTGGGCTGTCATTCCAGCTCCTTTTTGTGCCTCAGTTCCCTGCCTGTAATCAATGGCAATGGTGGGACCCTTGAGCTCTGCTCTAGAGCTTTTGTTACCATACCGTTTTGTCTTCTTGCATTCCCTTCTTCTCTCTCTCTTCCTCCAGGGGTCTGAGCACACCTGATCCCACCCCCAGCTTCTAAGCAGATGTCTCCCGCTAGAAGGGTAGTGGCTCTTGGAAGCTCGTCCCCATATCCCAGAGACCCTGAGCTGAGAAGCAGCCATACCGGGGTGGTAGGGGGGGTAGGTGGCAGAGTCAAGAGAGAGTTAGATTTCTCTCCTCTGATAATAAATAAACCCGATTAAGGCATCCCCGCACCCGTGGGGCAGGGTGCTCCTTTGGTGGGCCTTATTGCTTTGATAAAAACCATAATATCTGAAAATTGTCTCCAGCACCCGAGAACTCCCATTTTATGACTTGCACGTGCCTGGGATAAATTGCTTTTGCTGCTTTGTTATATATAATTCAGGTCCTTATGGATGCTAGTGGGATGCATAGCACTCTCCTGTAATGATTTATTCATTTGGGGGAAGTAGAGTGCACCCACTGGGTTCTGCCCAGCCTGTCTGACAGCTCGAAGGGCTGGCGCTGCAGGCATGTGTTGGATTCGTCTTGAGAGGCAGGAGCTGGTGTGGGCTGTTTCGCTTTCCTGGAAAGCAGACCTGGCTGTGTAAGGAGCACGTGTCAGTGTGAAGCTTCCTCTGAGGCAGTCGTTGGCTGAGCTAGGGGCTTTGCGGGGGTAATTTCAAGCTTCCTCGCCACCACCTTGGGGATGTAGGGTACTCATATGCTCACTTTACAGATGATGAAACTTTACAGATGAGGTCACTTTACAGATGAGGTCAGAGAACTTATGTGACTTACCCAACGTCGCTGGCCAAGCAGGCAAAGAACTTTTCCTAACACATGGGTCAGGCTTCATTTTGCCCATTTGTGCCTGAGCCAGGTACTTAACACACGTGGATTCATATCCTCTGCAGCATCCACCTGTGCGATACAAGTGATTTACTTCCCCGTTTTATAAACAGGGAGAGGACTGACTAGGTTTACCCCCCAGAAACGGAACATCTGGGATTTTAACATAGGTTAGCATTCATTCATTCATTCCTGTATTCATTCATTCACCATTCATTCATTCATTTATCCCTCTGTGCCTCAGTTTCCTCATTTGTCAGTTGGGGGGAATATCAATACTTATCTTGTGGGGTCATTGTAGGATTAAATGAGGGATGGGGAAGATGAGTTCTCACACGAAAAAGGCATTGAATAGTGTCTGGCCCACAGACAAATGCACAGTAAATTTTAGCTGCAATGGTAATGATTTTATCATTCACTTATTCTTTCATTCTACAAGTGTTTTTAAGTAGCCCACTGTGTGCCGGTTGTCTCCTAGGTGCCTTGCACATGTGGACTTGTTTTTGATCTCACCACTACCTGCATCTCACAGATGGGGAAATGGTTCAGAGAGATGAACAATTTGACGATGTCCCCAAACGGGAGCCAAGTGAGTTTTAATTTCCAAAGTAGGTCAGCATGCATTCATTCGTGTATTTTGTGTGGGCAAGGCACTTCGTGTATTTCTGTTGACTTGAATGCACGGATGAATACAGGGTGGATAAGCTTGGTTCCTGTCCTCAAGCCACTTGGGGTATTTTGTGTCAGATAGAGGCAAGTAAACAGGAAATGACTGTATGTCATGAATTAGAAGATGCACTTATTTCCTCCCCACATATTAACCTCTCTGACATCTGGGTGGATCTTAAAATCAATGGCGTAAAGTCATTGTTGACCAGCAGCCGTCAGGGTGAGGTGAGCCTCGCCTGGAGATAGCACTGAGGCTTATCTTTTAAGCATTCTTGTGTCTCTTACGCACTTAATGACACAGAGGATGATATCTTATAGAAGAACATGGACACTGGCAACTGTGATTGAAAAAATGATTTAGAAGGCCTGGATTTTGTCTTGAAGACTTTTTTTGGAATATTTTAGCCAATGTATTTTGCTCCTGTTTCTCTTTTTAAAGTGTGTGCCAGCGCGCTATGTGATAAAACATTGATGTGTCCATAAGTCTAAAAGCACTTTTTAAATAAGCAGAAATAAACATTCTCAGTGATAAGAAAGCACTGTGACTCCTAGGTATAGACCCAAGAGAAATGAAAACACATGTCTGCATAGAAACATGTACACCAGTGTTTGTAAACAGCATTTTTCACAATCACCAGAAGGCAGAAACAGCCCCATTGTCCATCAACTGATGAATGGATAAATAAAATGTGCTCTCTCCCTATAGTGGAATATTATTCTACCCATAAAAAGGAATGAAGTACTGGTACGTGCTACACTGCGGATGACCCTTGAAAATGTTATGCTAGGTGAAAGAAGCCAGCCATGTAAGCCAGCATATTATAGGATTCATTTCATATCAAAAATAGAGAATAGAGAAATAGAATAGAGAAACAGAGAAGTCTGTAGAGACAGGAAGTAGATTAGTGGTCGCTTATGATTGGGTAGGGGTGGAGGGGTAGAGGGAAGGGGGTGCTAGCTAATGGGTTTCCTTTAGGGGCTATGAAAACTATCTAACGCCCACGGCGGTGATGGTTACATAGCTGTGTGAATATACTATAACCCATTGAATTGTACGCTTTCAGTGGGCAACTCGTCTGGCATGTCAATTATATCTTAGCAGAGCTGTTAATGAGAGATGAGAAAAGCATTGTGCCACAGTCTTTCGTAGGGCTGCGCACCATGATGATGGTGGCTTAGATTTGATGAAAATCGGTATAACGTCAGGTGGTCAGTGTTACATCCAGGGTCGAGTTGGGATTGCAGAGGTGCTGAGAAGGCGCCTGGGCTCAGCAAGGGGAGCAGGGAAGGCCTCCTGCGGGTGGTGGCGGTGGTGATGGTGATGCCAGCACCAAGTCTATGAGGATAAGTAGGGGAGAGGAGGCCATGACCTGGGCACAGGCAACGGCTGTGAGGTGAGACTCCCTCCTTTACTTCAGGGACATGGGTTTTTCCCAGTGCAGATGCCCGTCCCTGACCCTTGGGGCTGGGAGGGTTGTACAGATGAGTAAGTTGTGGTCCGTGCTTTCCAGGCACTTATGTTCTGGCAGCGAGGATAAAGCACATACGCCCAGTCTCCCCGGTCACCCTAATAAATGGCTTGTCAGCATGTTTGGGGAAGAATCGAGAGAAGGTGGCTAGAGAGTCAGTCCTCACTGAGATTTTACTTATTTACATTGTTTACTTTATTTTATTTATTTATTTTTAAATTTTTTTAATGTTTTTTTTGTTGTTGTTTATTTCTAGGAGAGAGAGAGAGAGAGACAGCGTGAGCAAGGGAGGGTCAGAGAGAGAGGGAGTCACAGACTGAAACAGGCTCCAGGCTCTGAGCTGGCAGTCAGCACAGAGCCCGACGCGGGGCTCGAACCCACGAACCGCGAGATCATGACCTGAGCGAAAGTCGGACGCTTAACCGACTAAGCCACCCAGGTGCCCCTGTTTACTTTATTTTAGAGTGCACGAGCAGGGGACAGGGGCAGAGGGAGAGGGAGAGAGAGAGAAAGAGGGAGGGAGGGAGGGAGAGAGAGAATCTTAAGCAGGCTCCATGTTCGGTGCAGAGCCTGGTGTGGGGCTCCATCCCATAACCTTGGGGTCATGACTTTAGCTGAAACCAGGAGTCAGGCGCTCAACTGACTGAGCTACCCGGGAGCCCCTGGCTGAGGTTTTAAAATCAGGAGAAGCTGTAAAGGCAGAGCATTTCCACAATGCAGGTGGGAGAGTGAATGACACAGCCTTTCCAGAAGGCAGGGAATTTGGTAGGGAGCTTACCTATCCACCCAGCTGTCTCACAACAAGGCATTTATTCTAAGGAAACAGGCTTACTGACCTTCCAGTTGTCTGTTCACAAGGATGCTCTTAAACCCAGCTGTATAATGAATAGCAAAACACACTATCCATCCGGATTTGTGATGAGGGGCCCCCAACTCAAGACACTGCAGCACCTTTGTCAGATGGGACCCCGAGGCGGGCAAATGTGCTGGTAAAGGGCAGACCTGGATGTCAGATGCACCTGTGTTGAAGACAGGGCTGTATCCTGACCTTGGGCAAAGCCTCAGTTTCCTTGTGGGTAAAATGAGGATGATGATAATAGAACTTACCTCCGAGGGCTGAAATGAGGATTAAAGGCTCAAAACTATGAGAAGTGCTTACAACGGTGTGCAGGGAATGAATTCTGGCATTATCGATTATTATGTTATTATGGAGCTAATAAAACAGAGGTACTTGAAGTCTAATGAATGATACTGGAAGATAGTCAAGATCAGTTATTAAATGAAAAAAAGCAGTTGAGAAGGGACTTCGTGTGTGTGTATAATTTATTTATTATGTATCTATAATTTATTCTTTTCTTCTCGATGCTTTAAAAAACTTCCCTAAAATTTTAACTTTAGTTTTTTAAGCTTATTTATGTATTTTGAGAGAGGTAGAGAGCATGAGCGGGGGGTGGGGGGGGGTGGGGGACAGAGAGAGAGAGACAGAATCCCAAGCAGGCTTCACAGTGTCAGGGCAGAGCCTGATGCGGGCCTTGAACTCACAAACTGTGTAATGAAATCAAGAGTCGAGGTTTAACAGACCAAACCACCCCGGTGCCCAAGTTTCCTAAAGTGTTTATTTTTATTTTATTGTATTTTAAAAAATGACTTATTGTCAAGATGGTTTCCATATAATGCCCAGTGCTCATCCCCACAAGTGCTCTCCTCCATGCCCACCACCCCCCTCCCCCTCCCCCCATCAGTCCTCAGTTTGTTCTCAGCATTCAAGAGTCTCTCATGGTTTGCCTCCCTCCCTCTCCCCCACTATTTCCCCCCTTATTCTCCCCCATGGTCCTCCGTTCAGTTCCTCCTAATCCTCCTATATGTACAAACATATCGTATCTGTCCTTCTCTGCCTGACTTATTTCGCTCAGCATAACACCCTCAAGTTCCATCCATGTTGCTACACATGGCCAGGTTTCATTCTTTCTCATTGCCATGTAGTTGTTTTTTTTTTTTTTTTTAAACGTTTTTTTTTAATTTTTATTTATTTCTAGGAGAGAGAGAGAGAGACAGCATGAGCAGGAGGGTCAGAGAGAGAGGGAGTCACAGACTGAAACAGGCTCCAGGCTCTGAGCTGGCAGTCAGCACAGAGCCCGACGCGGGGCTCGAACCCACGAACCGAGATCATGACCTAAGCGAAAGTCGGACGCTTAACCGACTAAGCCACCCAGGCGCCCCTGCCATGTAGTTTTTAAAGAGACATAGAAGACACATACCTCACTGCAGGAACTCAAAGCCCCTCCCAGCCCATCATCCACTGGCCGATGGGAACCCTTTCTGGGGGCTTCCCCAAGCAGCAGGGCTCCAATCTGCCGTCATTTTGCTGTGACAGGGAATGAAGGCAGTGCAGGCTGCTGCGTCTAAAACTAGGCAGAAGGAGTCAGTCTGCTGCTCTAGCTCTTCCGGTTCTGATGTGGTTCTGCGGTCGACAGAGATCAAATGCTGTTTAAAACCAGGCAGGGTCTTCTTTTTTCCCCAGCAGATCAAGACTTCTTGGTTTGGCCGGCAGGGATACAGGAGACTGAGCTCACCGTTCTGGACTTCTTGCCAGAGATTTCCAATACTCTTGGGGAATCCCATCCCTGGGGACTGCGGGGGCTGCTGAGTCACCCCTCCTTTGGCCCACAGCCTCCGCTCTGGGGGAGAGAGCGCTGCTCATAAGTCATGCGATCGAGCTGTCAGTGGCCCCAGGACGCCACTTTCACTTCCAGAATGTTAAGGGAGAGCCTGCACCTGTGGAGTTCATTCTCCACTGCCAGCCTGAGCCACTCGATCAGTTTGTGTGTGTGTGTGTGTGTGTGTGTGTGTGAGAGAGAGAGAGAGAGAGAGAGAGAGATTTATATATTTATTAGGGTTAAAATTTGGGCATTACTGAAATATTTCATGCGGATTTTTGGCTTGGAGAGGAGAAAGGAACTAGGAGTCAGGAGACTTGGATTCTGCTTTATATAGTTGAGGAGCATTTTTTTTTCCTTTTTAAATGTCTTCTTTTAAAATTGAGGTATAACACATACAGTAGGGAGCATAGATCTTCAGCGCACAGCCCGGTGGATTCTACATGCCAACGTGCTTCTAGAACCACCCCAGAGTTCAGGATAGACAGCGTTTCTCCCACCCTAGATGGCTTCTTCATGCTGCCTCTGAGTCAGTATCACCCCCGGGGGTGAGCCCTCCCCAGCCCCCATTACCACAGGTTAATTCTACCTGTATTGACTTCCTATAAATGAAATCAAACAGAATGTATGGTTCTGCCTGGCTGCCCAACAGCATGTTGGGGAGATTCATCCCTGTTCTTGTGGGTAGGGCTGGGTCTTCCTTGTTCATTACTGTGTAGTATTCCACCACATGACTGTCCTGCATTTATTCATATGTTCTTTTGTGGATGGGCGTGGGGCTTGTTTCCAATTTGTGGCTATTATGGATAATGCTGCTAAGGGCATTCCTGTACATGTCTTTTGGTGGATGTGAGCCCTTATTTTTGTACCATCATTTCTTGCAGTAAGAACTGTAGGAGTCTCGGGGTGCCTGGATGGCTCAGTTGGTTAAGCGTCCGACTTCGGCTCAGGTCATGAACTCATGGTTTGTGGGTTTGAGCCCCGTGTCGGGTTCTGTGCTGACGGCTGGCTCAGAGCCTGGAGCCTGCTTCAGATTCTGTGTCTTCCTCTCTCTCTCTGACCCTCCCCTGTTTATGCTGTCTCTCTCTCTCAGAAATTAAAAAAAAAAAAAAAAAAGAACTGTAGGAGTCTCATTACTAATAAGCCAGCTTCCACTCTTCCCCTCAGTTAATCTGTGCTCTGCATGGCAGTCAGAGTGATCTTAAATAAGATTGGGTGAATTACCCGTGAAGCCTCCAAAGGCTTCGAGTGCATTTGGAACAAACCCCAGACTCTATTCTGACCTATGGAAATGCCATGTAGTCTGGCTCCCCCTGGCCATTCCTGATTCTTCTGGAACCACTCTTCCGTTCCCTGGGTTTCAGTACCCCTGGCCTTCTCTGTCCCTTGAGTATGCTAAACTCGTTTCTCTACATGGTCCTTGGCACTAGCTGCTCCCACTTTCTGGAATTCTGCCCCTGAAGCCTTCCCCTACAATTGATCCGTTCTTCTCGTTTATGTCTCCTCTTCTGAGAGGTCTTCCCTGACTGTCAGAAAGAGCCCTTGTATCCATTTGTTCTTGATAGTGTTTTCTACCCTCGAATCTTCTTGTCTTCCCCTCTCCATGAGAGCAGGGAACCTGTCCAAGTTGTTCACTAGCCCAGTACCGGCTACGTCACCTGTGTTTGTTTGATGTCAGTGAACATTTGTTCAGCGAATGAATCAAGGCATCAGCCATACACATCCAGATCCTTTTTAAAAACATTTTTTAATGTTTATTTATTTTGTGAGGAGGCAGAGAGAGAGAGGGAGACACAGAATCCAAACCAGGTTCCAGGCTCTGAGCTGTCAGCACAGAGCCCAACGCAAGGCTTGGACCCACAAACCATGAGATCATGACCTGAGCCGAAGTCAGACGTTCAACTGACTGAGCCACCCAGGAGCCGCCCCCCACCCCCCATCCTTTTTTAAAGGGAGGTGGTGCATCTTAGTGTGGACAGCCTTGAAGCTTGGTGATCAGAATTCCTGAGTTTGAGGCAAGTCTTCACTTCTTCTAGCTGTGTGATCATAATCATTCCTACCTCCCTGTGCCTCAGTTTCTCCATCCAACAGTGGGGATAGTAGGTTGTCACAGGGACCTGGGACCCAGTGTTGTCATTTACAGAACAATATGTTTTGCCACTTACAGGGAAGTTGTGCTATGCCTGTTTTAGAAACATGGAGTAAAAAATTTCATTGAGTATGGAAAACAAGGTCCAGAGACTGCTCAGATGAAACAGGTACCGAGTGGTAGCAGCACTGAGACTTGAGCCCAAGTCTGGCCCCACTGCAGCACCCATGCAGATGCCTCTGGGAACCACCTGCTATGGGAATGACATCACTCTGGTCAGGTTGTAGCACCCAGTGTTCACATGATAACAGAATTCCCCCCACTCCCCCCCGCCATGTCCTGCTTAGTTAAGTCACTTGGTTCTCACAGAGGACCTGGGAAACAGGACCAGGAGGGATTCCAGGTGATCACAGGATTACAGGTGAGTGACCTGGGACTCTGTACTCACCCTGACTCACTCTTTGGCCTCAGGCCCACTGCTGTCACGGCTGCTGATAACTTCAGATACTCTAGGCGGTGCTGTCGGTGGTTTAAGCATTTTCACATCTATTATCTGGCAGTTCCCCCAGACTTTGGGCTTCTGCATGCCACCTTATCATTCTTCAGATCTGCTCACTTAGGGGCATCTGGGTGGCTCAGTCAGTTGAGTGTCCCACTTTGGCTCAGGTCATGATCTCTTGCAGTTCATGGGTTTGAGGACTACATAGGGTTCTTTGCTCAGAGCCTGGAGCCTGCTTTGGATTCTGTGTCTCCCTCTCTCTCTGCCCTTCCCCTGTTTATGCTCTGTCTTTCTCTCACACTCTCAAGAATAAATAAAGATTAAAAACATTTTTTAAAAATCTGCTCACTTAAAACCCAAAGCGGAAAGCAAAAAATAACTTGACCCAATCTTAAGCAACTGTATTCATGAACTCCTGGTTAAATATTCAGTCAACAAACATTCATTGAGCACCTGCTATATACCAGCACTATTTGGGGCACTGGGAGAATATAGTACACCAAAAGAGAAAACCCCTGATTTCATAGTGGTGGGAGACACACAATTAATGAATTAATAAATGTATACAATGACAGGTGGTAATATGTGATTTGACGTAAAATAAGACAGAGGAAGGTGGTAGAGATAAAGTAACACACACACATGTATTTTTCAGCTGCACATAAAATCAGTACATAACTGTTAGAATAAAAATGTCACCCTTTGTATACCATCTAGATTTGCCTAATAATACCAGGTCCGTGCAAAGTACATACTGCCATTCAGAAAACCTTCAAACAACACCAGGAGAAAGGCAGACCAGCCAAGACTGCCTCCCCTTTACTGAGGAAGAAACAGACTCTGAGAGGTGCAAGGTCACACACCCAGAGTGTGCTAGAATAAGCCCTCTGGTTCCATCTCTTGCCTCCGATCATTTTTCAAACTGGATACAGATCGTCCCCTGAGAAAGACTGAACCTGCATGCCCTTTAATTTCCCTGAGGGGCTGGGCCACTCATCCACACCTGGCTAGGTGCTTGGCCCTACCGGACATGGGCTGGAGACGCCTCTAGCACCTTGGAGAGCAGAAAGCATGTAATTGATCATCCTGTTGCCTTTGCTCCCTGCCCAGCCCGAGTCCCTGCCGGAGATAAACTGGCCAATATTTCAGTTGAGGAGATAGCATCTCTTTGGCCATTTCTCCCTAATAAGCTTCTAGTCATTGGAGATGGCCCAGACCTTATCTCCTTCTGTGATGTGCCTACCTGCTGCCCAGCCCCTCACACAGTTGTATTCCCTGGGGAGCAAGATTACACCCACCTGCTCAAGATTAAAAACGGAACAGGACCCCCCCACCCTCAGAACAAGCATTTGTAACATGCTGTGTCTTCAGGGATGTGGCCTTCCCGTGAAGTCAAAGTGTATTCTGATGTGAGGTATCAGGGATGATCATTATGCTCAGGTTTCAATTGGGAAGTATGAAGCTCAGAGAGGTCAAGTGACTTGTCTCAGGTTATACGACATAGGTGGAGAATGGGCTTGAATTAAGGTCAGCAGGATAAGCAGGGATCAAGAGTCCCCAGAGAGACTCAGGTATGAATTTTGACTGCTTGGCTAACTGTATTATTCTTGAAAAAGCCACTTAAATTGTTTTGTGCCTCTTGCATCACATGTGAAATGAGACTAGCAGAAGTCACTAAGACATAGGGTTATTATGAAGTTTAAAAGAGCTGATATTTGAAAGTGTATTCAGTACGGACTTTGGCACGTAGTAGCTGTTCAGGAAATGGGGTTATTACTGTGGGGTTATTACTACTGTTCTTCCAGTTTCCCTTGTACTTTAGGGAATGCCCCAGGTAAATTTGGCAGGCAGGGTTAACAAGACAGGACATGCAGCAAGTTCATTTCTTTATTTTTCTAATCTTTTTTAATGTTTGTATATTTTTGAGAGAGACAGAGAGATAGAGAATAAGCAGAGGAAGGGCAGAGAGAGGGAGGGAGACACAGAATCCGAAGCAGGCTCCAGACTCTCAGCTGTCATCAGCACAGAGCTCTATGCGGGGCTCGAACTCACAAACTGTGAAATCATGACCTGAGCCGAAGTTGGATGCTTAACTGACTGAGCCACCCAGGTGCACCAGTCATTTCTTGGTGCTCAGAGTGTGGTCTGTGCATTAGCAGGAGCGCTACTGGGGTCCTTTTAGAAATACAGCCCTGGGTCCTCCCCAGACCTGCTGAACCAGAAAGCTGCATTTTAACAAGACATCCAGAGGATCCGTGTTCACCTTACATGCACATCTAGATCTAGAACATTCTTCTCAATTTCCCTTATGCATCAGGGTTACCTGGGGGGTGTTGAAAAGAATTCTGATGTGTGGGCCCCTCCCTCATAGATTTGAGCCATTGGGCTAGAGTCTGGGTATCATTTTTTTTTTTTTTTGCAGGGGAGGGGGGCGAGGAGGGTAGGATGAGCTTTATTTTCTTTTTCTTTCTTTTGTTCCCCCCAGATCTAAAAGAGTTTATTTTGGAGAGGAATCATTTTCTTTTCTTTTTCTTTTTCCCATTTTACCAGAGTTATATACTGAGCATATATTACTTACATGATTAGAAAAAGTTACCTGAAAATAAGAGAGTCATTCTAACACTTTCTGTCAAATCATATAAAATAAAAATAAAAAACTTATACATATTTGCCATGTGGCAAAATATTAATTGTTGTATCACCTCTGTGGAAATAAGAGGAGTCTTCTTTTTTTTTTTCTTTTATTGAAGAGTAATTAACATACAGTGTTCTATTTAGTTTCAGGTATACAGTATAATGATTCAACAATTCTATGCATTACTCTGTGTTCACCATGCTAAGCGTAGGTACCATCTGTCACCAAACAATGTTATTATAGTCTCACTGACTGTATCCCCTATGCTGTACTTTTCATCTCCATGACTTACTTACTTTATAAGTTTGTACCTCTTAGTTCCCTTTGGGCATCATTATTTTAAAAATCTCTCAGGTAATTCTGATGCCTAGCATGAGTTGGGACTCCTGAGGGTGGTGGGGGCTGGCTTGCTTTGGAATTGGACAGAGTTAAGTCTAAAGCTAAGGCCTTTCCATGTCCTAGCTGTGTGACCTTAGGCAAGTTGTTTAACTTCTCTGGTTCTCAGTGTCTTTACTGTAACATGAGAGGAAGAATCCTCTCTCCTCCCTCTCTGGGTTGTTAGGGGGATGAAATTAACAGTGATCGCACACAGTGACCAGGCAACAAGGTATTACTAAATTTGAATGGACTCACTCTCTCCTGGGCTCCCCACTGTGCCAAGCCCAGACACGCTCTACCATTACTGCTATCAGTATTAATGTGATTAGTAGCAGTGGTATTATCTTTAGGAAAGATGGGGTGCATGGCAGGAAATATCTGTGGATGGATTGACAAAACAGCCCTGGCAAGGTCAAGGGAATAACAGTCTTCACTACCATTTGTGTAGTGCTAACTATGCACTGGGCACTGCCAAAGCACCTTATAAAACAGGGTTAAACATTAAAGTTATACACATACTTCATTTAAATCAGTGGTTCTCAGAGGGAGAGGGAAGGTGATTTTGGAAGTGTCTGGAGACACTGTTGGTTGTCACCCTGGGGTTGGTGTTGGGGATGGTAAGTTCGCTACTGGCATCAGGTAGGTAAGGGCCGGAGCTGCTGCTGAAACCTCCCACAGTGCACAGAACAGCTCACAGCACAAAGTGTTATCTGGTCCAGAATGTCAGTGGTGCTGAGGTTGACAAAACCTGATTTAGATGCATGTAGTTTTGCAAAGCACATTGTAGAAAACAATCCCCATTGTACAAAAACTGTCCCCTTTCTCCCCTCTCCCTCCCCAGAAGCAACCACCTATGCCCTTTGATGGGTTGTTTTGGTCACCTACACTGTCTCTAAATAGCCTGCTTGCATTGTAACTTTGTGCTGACTCCATTCTAGACTCTAGCCCTTGGCTTCCCTCCATGGAAGGTGAGGACCTGGCTTTCTTTCCTCTCTCTGCCCCCCACCTGCGTCTGCCTTTAAACGTGACACCCTCCCCTCCCCCAGATCCTTTGTAATTTCTGTTGGATCAATATTCAGTGTTTGTATCACCCTAACTGTAAATGGGGTGTGCCGCTGACTCTGCGGTCAACTCAGATTGCTTTCCCCTTTTGCAGTACCTTTCCTTCTCTCTGAAGTCAGTAATCGTGTTGTTTTCTCCTTGGCTTTGTTATCTGTGTGCTTTCCCCAAACTGAGCCCTCAACTCTTTGCCAGTTGTCTAAATCTCCTTTCGAGATATTCAGACCCAGCTGGGAGGAGATCTGTCAAGTCTGCCTTTCACAAGGGGTCTCTTCCAGATCAGGCTAAGTGTTTCTGCAGGAATTGTTTTTTCTGTTTGTTTGTTTTTAATTTATTTCTGAGAGAGAGAGAGACAGCATGAGCAGGGGAGGGTCAGAGAGAGAGGGAGACACAGAACCTGAAACAGGCTCCAAGCTCTGAGCTGTCAGCACAGAGCCCGATGCGGGGCTGGAACCCATGAACCGTGAGATCATGACCTGAGCCGAAGTCAGACGCCCAACCGACTGAGCCACCCAGGTGCCCCGGAATTGTTTCGTGGAAAACTCACAACAGCCCTATGAAGTAGGTGCGGTCCTTGTTTGACATCCGAGGAAAGTGGCTCTCAGGGAGGTCACTTGGGTGCCCGAGATCACACAGCGGTATGTGGAGGGGTCAGGACTTGACCACGGGGGTGCGTGACCCCATGGCTCTGGGACTCCTCATGTCCCAGGAGGTCACTGTAGGAGAAAGCCCTTTGAAATCCCTCCTTTCTCGGGACTAGAAGCTGCCCCCATGAAACTGCACTGGCTCATTTCCGTGCCTGTAGCTCCTCACAAGGCAGGCAGGCAGGCAGGCATCAGGAGTCTGAATACTGTTTGTTGAATGAATAAGTAAAGAAGTTCTAGAGGCAGTGGGAAGAGGGCCCAGTGCTCCTGGGCAGGAGATCAGAGGAGCTGGGATTTAGGTGGGTAACCGAGGGCTGCTCACTCAACCTCTCCAAGCCTCAGTCTCCTCATCTGGAAAATGGAGCTGAGAATACATGCTTCATGGAGCTGTTTGGGAGCAGTCAGAGGAAGCTGACCAAATACAGATGCTCAGGAACCTATGAGACACTACACAGGTGTTGCATGGGCACATCAGTCACTGTGTGGGGAGAGGGTTTCTGCACAGCTCTTCCGTCCCTCCCCTTCCCCCTCCCTCCCTTCCTTTTCTCTCCCTCCCTCCATCCCTCTTCCCTTCCTTCCTCCTTCCTTCCATCCTTCCTCCTTCCTCCCTCCTTCCTCCTCCTTCCCCCCTCCTCCCTCCCCCTCCTCGTCCCTTCCTCCTCCTTCCTTCCCTCCCTCCCTCCCCCTCCCTCCCTCTCTCTTCCTTCCTTCCTTCCTTCCTTCCTTTCCTTCCTTTCCTTCCTTCCTTCTTCCTTCCTTCCTTTCTTCCTTCCTTCCTTCCTTCCTTCCTTCCTTCCTTCCTTCCTAGGCATGGCATAGTTAATTTATAAGAGAGAAAGAAATGCCTTACAGTTGAGAAAAAGCCCAAGCTAGTTTTAATATGATAAAATATTTATATTAATGTGTCATAAAAATTGATTTGCCCTCTCTTGCCTGCTATCATTAATGGGCAGATATGTAACATCTTATTTTCTTGCCTTCTCTCTCTCTCTCTCTCGCAGTGCACAGTTTCAAATGACTGTAAGCAAACCATTTTTCATGAATAACAGTAATAATAATAGGTATTTATTTAGTGCTTGCCAGTCACCACCATAAGACTTTGTACATTTTAACTCGTTTGATCCTTACACAACCCTCGGAGGTGGTTACTCTCACTAATCCCATTTGGCAGATGAGGGAACTGAGGCACGCACTGGTCACTGGTTCAGAGTAGTCTGTTCTGACCGCAGTGCCCTTGCTCCTGACCACTCTTGCTGCCCTCTTTGTGGTGCCTCTCCAGGCTGACAGGTGTCATGTGGAAGCAGTGTCCCAGGGCCTCGTCCTGGGGAAGCACCTGGTACACACGGTCCCTGACTTTCCATGGTTCGACTTCCCAGTATTTCAACTTTACGATGATGCCAAAGCGATCGATACACATTCCATTAAAACTGTACTTTGAATTTTGAATTTGGATCTTTTCCCAGGCTGCCGATGCAGTAGCCTACACTCTCTCTCTGTTGCTGCTGGGCGTCCAGCCTCAGCTCCCAGTCAGCCACACGAGCATGAGGGTATAGGACCGATGCGCTCACAGCCACCGTGCGCCCGGACAGCCATTCTGTTGCTGACTTTCAGTACAGTACTCAGTTAGTTACAGGAGCTGGTCAACGCTTGATTGTCAAAGAGGCTTTGTGTTAGATGATTTCACCCACCTGTAGGCTACTGTGAGTTCTGAGCACGTTTAAGGCAAGAGAGGCTAAGCCGTGATGTTCGGTAGGTTAGGTATGCTAACGGCATTTCCGACTTAGGAGATTTTAAACTTACCATGGCTTTATCAGAATGTAGTTCCATCACAAGTCCAGGAAGATCTGTATTCAAAGCCTTTTCAGTTTGCAGCGAATAGATGGACCAATCGCTCTGAATTTCTGCAGGTCAGATTTTGGGTGATAGGTAGGGTTTGTAGGCCAACAGGCAGAAATGTTGGCATTCCTCTTCCGGCAAGTTTCAGGTCCTGGCATTGCGGTGCTGGCTCTCAACAGTGTAGAGGGGGGACCCTCCTGAGGGAGGGCATGGGACAGCCTGTCCCTGGAAAGCCAGTTTTGCATGGTAGGACCAGGAGGACTTTTTAGTTCCTGGACCTTCACTCCCTGGCACCTTCCCTCGCTGCCCTGAAGCTTCAGGATCAGTCGTTCTGAACCATCTGCACACTGTGCGCCCAAGCTTTTCAGAGTCAGGTTCTTGTGGAGAAGAGCCTGGGATGGGGCTCCCAGCCCACAGCTGCTCTAAGGGCCCATGTGTGCGTGCATCTGTGTGCGCGCGCGCACACACACACACACACACACACGCATACACCATCACAGACACAGACACCCAGGCCTACATAGACACACAGATATACACAGAGACACACACACGTATATGCATACACAGACACACACACACAGACATGGACACACACACACACATGCAGGCACACACACACGCACACGCCCCTGTCCCTGTTCCATTCACTGTGTCTTTGTTGAGGCACCCCTAGCTTCCAGTCCTGGCACACGTAGGTGTCCAACAGGTGCCTATGGGATGAATAAGTGCACCAGTGACTCACTTATTCTCCCCTTGCCCCATTCCTGAGTATTTTGGTATTTGGTGTCTTGGATTGCCTGGATACACACGGAAAATAAAACTAGAAGGGAATCTACTCGTGCCGACTTCTGCCTCATTCCTCATAATCCTCTGATGTGTCCATTTCCACTTTCAGTGGTTTATAATTTTTTCCAAGCCATGGGATTCTTTGAGGATCTGATGAGAGTTGCACACCCTCTTCCCCAACGTGTAGACATCTGCACATTCAAACGCTATTCTGACTAATTTCTGGGGATCCCTGCATCCCATTCACGGATCTCCAAGGAGTGCACAGCACCACTGTGGAGGACCTCGAGTTTGTAGGATTAGGGAGAAGTGCCGTGTCTGGGGTCTCAGAACGAGTTGGAACTGAGACCCAGGTCTCTGGGCCTCAGAGTGAGGAGGCCCTGTCGCCATCCCATGTTGACGAATGAACACCTTGTAATTAGTTGATACAATAAACAATTAAACCAGACATTCTTCTCAGTCTTCTCCATTCATCAAACCCTCATCACTGGCAACTCTGTCAGACAGCCAAATACCAGCGGTTTCTGGAGTACAGCATTCTTCCTTGTAGTTTGGTATTTTCCTGATGATTATAAATGGGACTGATTACAGCAGAGTCCTGTTTCTGTCCCACTGAGCATGCGTCTGCCACATAACCAAGAAAGCTCATCCTCAAGCTTGCAAACGGGGATCAGGAGAGCACCCCAAATAACGGCCATTCGTCCCAGCTGTTATGACCTGCTGTTTTCAGAACTTTGGGACAGAGACATGCTGTCAGCCCATTCTTCAGACTTTCATGTGTCATTTAATGGCTTTCCACTTCCTCAATTTCCCAAGCCAGAACCCAAGACATGGCCTGACATATCCTTCTTCTCATCCCACCTAGTCTGATCTGTCACCAAGACTTAACCAGTCTACCCACTTCTATCATCTTTGCTGACACCACTTTTACAAGCCAGGCTGCCATTATTTGTAGCCTGGGGAATGTCCCCAATCTCCCTTGATGGGTGATCTGTGGAGACATTAGCCAGGGACTGCTTTTCTTTCCACCTTTGCCATCCTCGGGGGACAGAACTGTGGTGTGCTAATCAGGATAGGCCATGCTTTGCTGCTGTAACAGAAAACTGGTGGACTCAAAACAGAAACCCACATTGCACTCATGCAGCATCAGCTACAGCCTTGGTGATGCTCCAGGGCTGTCCCCCGGCGACTCTGATCTTGTGGATCTTCCATATCAACACAGGCAAATGTGCTTCCATGATCGCTGCAGGGGAAGGCTTGCTCCACGGCTCTGACGTGCTTTCACCAGGACTGCCAGGTGTCACTCATGCTCACCGTTTACTGGCCATGGCCAGTTGTAGGACCACGTCTGATTCACGGGAGCAGAAGGAAAGAAGAGAAACTGGAAATATCTTTGAGCGGGACTCCTCCCATCCTTCCCCCAGGGAATCCGAGCTGATAATAAGGGTGGTGATTTATCACCTCTTTAGTCCAAAATATCGACCTGAAAGATCTGAATCTGAAAGATTCTGAAAGAATCTTTGACAGAAGATTCAGGAAATCAACATGAACCAGATCTACGTCCCCTCCTGACACGTCAGGGTGAGTTTGGAGAGGAAGGAGAGAGAATTTTACATAAATGTGTTCACTCCCCCTCCTAGGAGTCACCACTCTTAAGTACAGGGACCCAAGGGTCAGAGGACGTCTGTATCTTATTTACCGCGGCTGCTACTCTGAAAATCAACAGCTTTGCCCTTTTCACTGGCAAGAGAGCTAAAGGTCAGGGTGTCTGGGAGGAGTGCCGGGCAGAGGGACACTGGCCCAAAACAGGTGGCTGTGCGCGGCTCCGGGAAAGGGGGACGGGAGAGGAGCCAGCCAGAGGGAGGGAGGGAGCCCTGGGCTCAGGGTGGTGTGACATGTCTAGTGTTGAACAGCTAAGGACCAGAAGAGGCTGCAGGATGAAGATGAGTTCAAGGACCGGAAGTGGCAACTTCCAGCTCAGACAGGAATGGGTGCTGGGCAGCAGCAGGTACAGATCAGATGAAGCAGCCCCTTCCCCACCAGGACCGTTGGGGTTGCAGTGAGCATGAGCTCCGTGGCACGTGGCAGGGAGGAAGAAGAAACAGTCAAATATCTATGAGTAGTAACCTGCAGGTTTGCTCGGGAGGCCTTGAGACTGTTACCTACATGAGGTTGAACAGATCAGGTCCTAGAAAACAAAGTTGTTTTCTCTTTGGGCACCTCAGCGTGATTGGAAGACCTCGTTCATGCTCCACCAGTGCTACTCAAAACTGTCATCTGGGTACTAGCGACAGTCAGCAAACTGTTAGTGGTTCACAGCGAGTAAGTCAAGAAATCGGGAGTGGTTTATAACTTTTATAGCAATTGGATATTGCTGTGACCTCCGGAGCGAATTTTTGTATTTTACAAAAGCATAGGTTTATGATGGATTGGGGAAAAGGTGGTTGGTCCCTGCAGATCATCTGCAAAACACTGCTCCCTTTTAAAATTTTAAGTATTTTTTTTTTGAGAGAGAGAGAGAGAGAATGAGAATGTGAGTGAGTGAGCAGGGGAGGGGCAGACAGAGGGGGACAGAGGATCTGAAGCAGGCTCCATGCTGACATCTGACAGCTCGCGAACCCGTGAGATCATGACCTGCGCTGAAGTCGCCAACGTTGGATGCTTAACTGGCTGAGCCACCCAGGTACCCCACTGTTCTGGGTTCCTAAATGGCCCTTCTCATTCC